>OX370998.1:12280311-12947857 GCA_947308005.1 Yponomeuta malinellus | reverse complement strand
TAAATGACGGTAGGTACATAAATAACTTTGACTATCGGTTTCTGAGTCGAAAAGTTCCTGTTTATTGTTCTGTCTCTTTATTTTTCGAGAAATCTAATTAATCAGTATTTACTTAGTGGAATCTCGATTTTCGATTTTCTTTCATTACGAGGTTATTAACTTGATTTCTTTGTTTTGAAGCAAATAGTCAAAGCATGTCACAATGCCAATTTCACCCATCTTACGCAGCCTACTCAATAGGTGTTGAAACTGAATGGCACAATAATTCAATGAGGCTACATATTACTTAAACAAATTCAAATATTTTTTAGGATAGTTGTGAAATGAAAATCAGTGTTCATTTGATCACAAATAAAGATGTGGTTACAATAAAAACTAGGTATATACGTATTATGTGCCATGTTTGATTTTCAAACCAATATAGACTTCATTGCCATGCACAATTCTGATAATTCAGCACTTCGCATCATATATTTATGTTAAAATTGAGCGCGAGTAATGTATGTATCAGTTTATTTCGGATAAAACAATCCATAGGTTGTTAGTAAAATTACATTAAATAATATAAGTAAATATGTTAGCGAGATCAACATTTCTGAAATTAAAATTAAGGTACTGGATCATTTGATATTTACCTAGATAAATACCTACCCGAGTTTGTTTGATGCAATGTAACACATTTCAAAAATGCTCTGTTTCGTAAGACATCGCGCAGTCACAACAGCCTTTAATAAAATCGATATATGAACTTTGTTTGCGCAGTACTCTGATAAAAGCCAAAAAACGAACTGTACAGGGTTACCCCTAAAATGCGCAATCTTTGAAACTCGTAATTAAAGTATGTGTTCTTCAATTACTTTTGTTATCATTAGAGAGATATACTTACCTAAGTATTTACAAAGGTATAAAAACTCAAACGACCAACAGCGTATTAACTTACTCTAAATCTTCCAATTTCGAAGAAAATCGAAAATCTGAAAGGAATCTAAAAAAATCGAAAAAAAGTAAAAGAAAACATCTTTGTTTTTACATGACCTTTAAGTTATAGTGACCATTTTGTGACTAACACATTCTTACATAACGTTATTTTCCCGTTATCGACAATGACACATCTTTAAAGGGAAAGATTTTCGTAGAAGGAAAGTGGCAGCTATTTGTGGTGCTTAATATTCATAAGGTCAGACAAGGTGGTGCGCAGGCGCGACTGGAATGCGTCGCACGCGCACGGTCGACGCCCGTCGCTGCGGCGACCCTAGCGATGTAGAAACTTCGAAAAAGCACACCATAACGCTCACATTTCGCTAAGTTTTGCTAAAAACATTTGTTAAGGTATTGTTTTTATCATTAATCCCTAACAGATAATATTGACATACACTGAACAAACTTTCATAGACACATTGCTCTCATATAGCCCCACATCTCCTTTTATTAAAAAAAATATTTACTGTAATAGATCCAGGAACAGTACCCATATCACGTATACATTATTAACTAATCCTTGAACAAGTCATAAGAGCAGGTTTGAAGACTTTATTTCAAAATTTTAACTAAATTTACGTTTAATAATAAAGAAGTTTCACAGAACATAATCATTTGACCTGGTCCCATCTAAGGATACCCTGTAGTGCTAGGTAACCAGGCAAGGACATCACAAACATGGAAATACAGAGTGTATGACTGAGGCCATTTGGACAAATTAAGTACGGCGATCGCGGCATCCAATGGGAATCGAACCTTATACCTCTTTTGGTATTCAGGTGTGTTAATCGCCAGACCGACGAGACATTAAAGTTATGAACACAATTATTTTTTTCACATCTATTCGAAAAGACCTAGTTCGTTCCCCGGGAACAGGGACTAAAATGCGTTTTTATTCCCTGAGGGAATAAAAGTGATTTGAATTTGGAACGCGCATGTTGCTATTGTTGCTAAGTTCACAGCGCAACATTGTTCACGAACACGAACAACGTTGCACAAATTGCTGGCTGTTTAAAAGAAAACCGCGCGCGAGCAAAAAAAACTGAAAAAATGCGCCTAATGCATTCCGTCTTTTCGTTTCTCTAATTATCATTGTTATTTTTACTACAGTAAAAATGAGTGCGTCTTCAAGCAGTGATAACGAAATATTAACTCCGGAGTGTATCGTATCAGACGCTAACAATGTGATACAAAAATTAAATAACAATATGGTTGCGTTCACTTATTTTCTCATGGAGGGTGATAAAAAGTAAGAGTGTTCACCTCTGGAGTAAAACTATTTTTAAGCTCGAGTTGTGTACAAAGAAACACTCTCGCCTTAAAAATAGTATTTTACTCCCTCGGTAAACAATCTACTATTGTTAACGAGTAGACTTGCGCTTGACCCTGCTATAATTTTCTATTAGTCTGATACTTATGCAGTTGGCGCACGTATTCATTTTGTATTCAAACAATACACATAAGACACTGGAATGTAAAATAGCTTTGTAAATGTAATATAATCTTTATAAAAAGGTCATTGTAAAACTTCGTTGGAGTATTTCACTTTAACAACACTTTGTAGGATAATTAAACAACACCAGTTTGAAATGATAAATTTTATTTTTTATACAATGATCGCATCTAATTTTAATATTGTATTAAAAATGTTGAACTTTTTGGTGAATTTTTAACTTTTTCTAAATGGAAGTGCTTTTTCTATCGATACTGCACAAATGTTTTTCAGATTTTGCGTTAATTTAATAACACGCTGTATACTACAGCAGCTGTTATTGGCTGGTTATTTTTGTATTCGTAAAGACTTACAAGGAAAATTCCACCGTTTATTTTTGGTGTTGGGATGAATGCGATATCAATCTGCAGAGCTGAATCCACACGACGGGCCAATACGTCATCACTGGCATGTTTCCCGTAAACCAACTATGATTATTATCTGTCCAATCGTTTATTTAACTTTTGACAAATGCACATCCATGAAGTTCCTTATTTATTTGACAAGAAACCATTGGCAAGAAATGTAGCACTTCATGGACACCTTTATTTTTTCGCAATAGTGAGGCGACGTGTTTTGCTGCAATATTATAACGAGTAGATTATGTAGCTAAGACTATTCAAGTTGATTTACTATAAAAATATAAACCTATCTTATTACAAAGATCTATAATATAAGAATAAATATACTATAAGAGGAATCGCTCGTAGCCCCGGCTGCCTGAGAATCGCTCGTAGCCCCGGCTGCCTGAGTGATCTTAAACGATCACGAAGGTTAAGCAACACAGGGCGCGTTCAGTGCATGGATGGGTCGCCGTATATGCCTAACGCTAGTGCCGTTTTTCCGAGCGGTTTCGTGCTTCGCAAGGCACGTTAAGCTGTTGGTGCTGGCTGCCGTCGATAGATGGCAGTCGTTAAGCCAAGTCCCCCGTGGTGGAGTATGGCCTATATCTTCCTCAGGGAAGAGACCCGTGCCCCTCGGTAGGGACATAATGGGTTGATGATGATACTATAAGAAATTAGGTTTAAATATTATAAAAAAATATATATGAAAACTCGTTGGTAGTTTTTAGTTTATTACGCTCATATAGACAAACTATAAAAATATCAAAATGAAATAGCAATGCAATCAATCGATCAAAACTTCAACCTAATTCAAATCGATTATCATATAAAATCGAATCGGTAACTTCGTAGAGCATCACTAAATTAAGCTGTCAAAAGTTAAATAAACGGTTGGACTGACTATAATCGGCCAATCCTGGCCAAAGTTCACCATTTTGATTAAATTCGTTCTCGTTTTAAATTTAAACACAAAGCTAACAAGGAGTATAATTAATCAGATGAAAAAATAAAACACGTAATTTTCCCCTTCGGCCGTTAAGGTAACCGGAGTTTGGAAACCAGTTTCCTAAAATAATTTTTTTTCTCCTTCTACGGAACTGGTTTCCTATAAAGACTTTTTATCCTTCTGCGTAACTGGTTCCCTTTAAAAATTTTTTTTGCGTCTATGTAACTGAATAAGTAATCTCCTTTGTGTATCTGCTTTGAAATTATTTCACCATGCGATTTTTTATTTTTATTTCCAACTAAGGAAGTTATTTGTTTTTATGTTTGTTAATGAATTTATTTTATATCATGAATGTTATTATTAAATTCATGTATTTGAAATCAACCACACATAAATGGTATAATTACGGTTTTACAAAAACAATTAATTAAATACAATCCAATAATTATTTCTTCTGCAATCCGGTTATTAGTTTAGTAGGTGGCTGAAATAACATAAACATAGTACTTTTAGGAAACCAGTTACGTAGAAGGATAAAAAAATATTCATAGGAAACCAGTTACGTAGAAGGATAAAAAATCCTTTTAAGAGACTGGTTTCCAAACTCCGGTTACCTTAACGATCGAAGGAGAAAATTGCAACTAAATATCACATTTTGCTCTTTGTATTTCTATGATTAACGCGTCATAGAAAACTGCAAACAAAGGCTACACAGTAAGCCATGCCATTACAAGTAATAGATTTAGCAGTGACGTTTTATTTAGGGCACTTGTCAGAATTTGACAATTAATAATAATATTAATAATCATAAGCAGCCTATAATAATAATAATAATAATAAATATAAAAGAATAAGTTTTAAAGGTGACGTAGCTACGTTAGCATGGGTATAAAACTCCTAAAAATATCATAAACATTTTTTATGAGTCATAAACTCATGCTTATAAATATTTTGAATTGCTCCTTACATAATTATGTAAAATTTAAAACTACAGTTACTTTATATATGAAATTTTGCCTGTTAATTCCATTAGGTTAATGATAATTGCAAGTTGATCGAAAACGTTTAAATACTTTACGACATAGGAATGTACACCAACTGATGAGGTCATTTAACAGTCATTTAGTCTTTAAATCATTTTACGATACAAGTAGAATGTACAATTACACAGATAAATCTATCCATATATTCAGCATTATTCACTTTTATTTCCTTTGGCTACTGCAGCTGAATGGAAGCGAAGCGCCATACAAAAGACATCAACGCGAGTGCTTCACTATTGCGCTTGACGAACCCGTACCAACAAAAACTCACTGTTCAACACTCGTTGGCTGACCTCATCACGAATCTAGTTATTCAAAGCTAACAAACTGTAAAGCAATAAACTATACCTGTGATAAATTAATTAATTATACAGACTTTTTGATTTAACCATGTCAAAGCGAATGATTTTTTAATTAAATTTACGCAAAATTCACATTATTTTAAACAAACCGTAATTTAAGCAATTTGAATAATAATCACAACATTATACGGATCGTAACTCAACAGTGTTGAATTAGAGACGTACATACGTACTTAATTAAATTGTTAAAGATAAAATTTAATCTATGAATTGATACGCTCGTAGTTAAACATGCACGTCTACTAGCATTATGTATCAGGCAAGTAAATAATACGCCCCTTTCAGCTCTAATTCATTTGTTGCATAGCCGTTGGTATTTTGTTCGCGCAATATCTTGCTAGTACTTATATATGAATGATTTTCATGGCGTGGACGAGCCATCCTAGGTCAAGCGGATTCTGCCGGCTGCAGTGTAGACCCCCGGGTCACGTTTTGCGCCGCGCCGCCGCCGCTGCCGCCCGCTACATTCTCGCTACACTATTAGATAATGTCGCAACAGCTCGATTTCCTAGTGTTACGTGCTCATGCGCCGCGCACACGGCCCGCATCCATTTCTTACCACTTATTAACAAACGTTGCTTATGGCAACAAAACACTTAATTGGGAAAAACTGAAACACGCGTTATGTCGCGTGAGAATAAACTTCTTTCGCCAACTTCAGTGGTGTCGGGAGAGAAAGGTTTTGCTTATTTTAATTACATCGTACAGTGCTGCAATTATCATGCTGAAATAAACATGATTGAGGGTACAGTCGCAAGTTTTGATCTAGACAGCTTCAACCGCAGAAACAAGCTCACCAGTTCAAAAATTACAATAATAATTATGTAGTCGGCCACTGCAAAATGTAGTCTAAAATAACCTTTAGCAATAGTTATTTCATCAGTAGATATTTGACATATAAAACCTAAATGGCATGCAAAATGAAATGTAGAGGCAAAGCCCAGCAGAGGAGCACGAAAGAAAGAGTCGTCCTTGTCACATGCCGCTTGCTCAAGCACTGACATTTCGAAGTCAGCCAAAGGTTTGATAAAGGTCACCCGAGAGCTCGCACCACCTCTGACATTTACATTTAAATGACATTTATGCGCATCTCTGATTGAATAAAAATATTTTAAAAGACCGGCTACATTCTTGTGTCTAATATAAATCAGAACACAATTTAATGTAAGAAGTAACTTAGAAAGAATCTTGTTGTATTTACAACCAATTGTGTAAAATAAATAATTATTGTAGACAGCAACCTCATTTATTTATATAAATATTTATTGGTCGTTTTGATTTATTGTTTTATATGATTGTAACATGACGCATCTGTTTGTCCGATGCAGCGCTCACAGAAGGTCACAGATGGCGTCGGCAAGCGGACGAAACCAAGAAAGACGACAGCCTGGAGACTGAGCTGTGCAAGGACAAGGACGCCGGCGAATGGTTCCGGCTGGTGGCCGGTGGCGACGGTGACAACTGCCGTGACGTCATCCAGTGTACGGCCTCCGTGAGTATACCTACAGATCACGCATGTCCCGCCACTGCACTGCACTGCACCTATGTCGATACACTTCCTCTAGATGACTTTCCTTATACTCAGACAACTTTCCAACGACAGTTAAGAACTTCCGGACTCAAAAATAATAATAATAAACAAAAACATTTAAGTATAATAGAGGGCAGACCACCAACCCGGTTGGCCGACGACGTTGTAAAGGCGGCTGGGAAACAATGAACGAGACTGGCAAAGGATCGGGTTAGCGTAAAAGAGAAGAGGCCTATGCCTAACAGTGGGCTCTGTTGATGCCGCTGATTAGATGAAAGTGTAATAGGTTTTTTCCGGCGCTTTCAACATCACCATACGTTTCTTAGCAATATTTAATGACAAGTAGCACGAGAGAGTATTGAACCAAACCACTAAGCCGCAAAGTTCCCAAAGTAGTCATTACATGTAAACCGCAAATCTAATGATGAATAGAAAATGTGCATCGTAATTTAGCTTACGATTTTGTAATAAGCGTAATGGAAATGAGTATTGAACAAATTAATTCTTCGCTTTCTTGATACTAAATATAATTTCTCTAAAACATAAATAATTTTTTTATGTTGAAATAACTAACTTAACTTTATATCCCGCCCTTAAGCTATTATTAAACCCATGTTAAGTTACAACAATAGCCTAGTCAACAGCTATGTGACAATAGCTTTTGCCAGGATTGCACAATGATGTTGCATTGAATGGTTTTGAGGTCTTTCTACCTAAATCATCGTACGGCGGTAACAAAATTAAGTAGATATAATTATGAACATAGACAAGGAAGACACATACATTTCTTAACTATATGTATTTTTGTGGTATCCTTCCTTTCACTGTTATTGCAATAAAATCATTGAGATTATACCAGTTCGCTGAAGGTGATACAGGAAGGAGTTGACAGTGTTAACAAGAACGTTCAGTATGAATGCAAGTTGTCCTTGTCGTGCCTTACATTCACGACTATTATTTTAATTATTTCACCTAGAGCTGCGATTTTTACCCAGAGTTTACGCGTATTTATTTACTACACACTATTCCGTGTGGCGCCTGATTAAGAATAGCGTCACTCCATTTCCATCCGTGGATGTCGTAGGAGGCGACTAAAGAAATCAATTACCAGGAGACGGGCAGCAGCGTCTTCTTGAGATTCCAACATACTGCATTCGCAACAGCATACTGCAATCGCCAACCCGCCTGCCAAGCGTGGCGATTATGGCAAAACCCCTCATGGTTATGAGAACCACGAAGGAGGCCTATGTCCTGCAGTGGGCATCAAGTGGCTGATGATGATGATGATTTACAACACTTACCGCATCTCAACTCTACACACATTTACTTACAATTGAGACTAGACACGTGCCTGTCATCACATAGCCACTAGGATACTTTAAAGACATTCAATACAACAGCTTCGGTGGAATGTACTGTTTCAACATTTCAACTAATTATACGCTTTAATATTGTAACCATTGTGTCTTTGTTTGGTGCAGGGTATTCAAGCAATTCGGTGCCCGGCTGGCCTGTACTTCGACATTGAGAAACAGACATGTGACTGGAAGGATGCCGTGAAGAACTGCAAGCTGAAGAACAAGGAGCGGAAGGTGAAGCCTCTGCTGTACACGGACGAGCCTCTGTGTCAAGACGGCTTACTTGCATGTGGTGACAGCACTTGCATCGAGCGGGGTCTCTTCTGTAACGGCGAGAAGGACTGCGCCGACGGCTCAGACGAAAACTCCTGTGGTAAGTTCCTAGTAACACAGCGTGGTGTAAAAACGTAATGAACTTGAACGGGTGAGTTTATATTTTAAGAACTGGCTCACCAACCATGTCGAGCGGCCTACTCAAACTACCAATCACTTGACCTAAAAAAACACATCTCAATATTATGTCGCAATTCACCTCTAAGGCAAATGGGGTGTCTTTTATTTACAATTCATTCAGTGTTTAGAACTGCCGTATTAAGAAAATACTCTTTCATTAAATGAAACAATTGATTTAGTTCATTTCCTTCAAATAAATAGTTCTTCTTAGTAGTTTGTAGTTCATCTTAGTACTTCATACTTCACTATCGTTCAGTAGCTCATCGGTTCCTGCTTTCGTCTTTTTTGACTCGCGTTAGTTCGCGAATGAATGAGTCGTTAAATGAATGACTAACTAATATAGTACTAAGATGATAGACAGATTGAAAGTTTAGTATTTTTATTGCTTTAAATAAAGTCGTTCCGTTGTTTATCTACTATGATCGAGATATCGACGAGCAGCGACATAATTTTGGTTCATGATTTACTGAGGAACTTCATTTGTGACGCGAGTTCTAATAATAATAATATGTGAACAGTCAACTTCTAAGACGAGGGAAATACAAAAAGATTTGTAGTGATAATAATAAAAATAATAACTTCCACAGGATACAATCACTTGACGTGGTCCCAAACTAATAGTGAATTAAGAGATTATCTTGTTTTTAGAAGTGAAGTCCTCATTTGAAGCACACGTCTACCATTAAAGAAACATATAAGAAACTATTTGTAATAGGTATCTTTCACCTGGTTGTGCAATAACAGTTCTCTATCTATCTATCTATCTAAAGATACGTTAAATGCTTATTGTTTATTATGGGGTTAAAAAATCAAATTACTTATACATGACTTGTCAACATTTTTGATACTAAGAAGGTACTCGTTTTGCTAATCTAGGCGACCGTGGACTGATCCGACAGACCAAGGCATAAAGTTGTAAAACCTATTCGTGTGTATCTCTTGCTCCAAAAAGGCACCAACCGTATAGTAAGCTGTTTAACGTACCTATCTGAATAAACCAGTTGGACTATTTTAATAACTAAATCAATATTCGCAAACGCTGCAAATTTGTGACACGATTACATACAAATATATGCCTGCTTCTTTATGTAAAGTATGAGATAATAATACTCGTTCTACATAATCTGTCTAAGATTACATTATGATAAACTTATTGAATATCCTACTACCTATTTTATAACGTTACCGCAATCAAAAAGTGAAATCCAAACGAGTGTCAGCTGGCCCGCCTGATTTGAGCAAGCGAAAGTACCCATACTGGTTCCGTATGATGCCGAGCGAGCCTGCGCCTGCGTGCCGCACAACACTTGAATTCGGATGACAAATCAGTTTGTCTCTCGATCACCTTGTCTCTCGATGACTCTCGTCACCGAAAGCAAACTAGAAATGGTAGAACTACGACTGGGGCTACATTTTTGCATAAATTAACCAACTATTTCGACCTCGTGATGTAATGATACTTTCACCTAAACCTATCAGTAAAACCTTCTAGAGTACAAGGTCGTTACAGTGTGTTGTTTATTGCAGACATCGACAACGACCCGAACCGCGCGCCGCCATGCGACCCCACGCAGTGCGTGCTGCCCGACTGCTTTTGCTCGGAGGACGGCACCGTCATCCCCGGCGACTTGCCCGCCAAGGACGTGCCGCAAATGATCACCATCACCTTCGACGACGCGATTAACAACAACAACATCGAGCTCTATAAGGAAATCTTCAACGGAAAGCGTAAAAATCCAAACGGCTGCGACATCAAGGCAACATTCTTTGTTTCCCACAAGTACACCAACTATTCGGGTGTGCAGGAGACGCATCGCAAGGGCCACGAGATCGCTGTTCACTCTATTACGTGAGTTGATTGCTACACAACTTTCCAACCTGTTTCCGTCAACTTTTTTCTTTGTACTTTGAACACTAATCACGAATTTGTACGACAGGCACAACGATGACGAGCGCTTCTGGAGCAACGCGACGGTAGACGACTGGGGCAAGGAGATGGCAGGCATGCGCGTCATCATTGAAAAGTTCTCCAACATCACGGACAACAGTGTGGTGGGCGTGCGCGCCCCCTACCTGCGCGTAGGCGGCAACAACCAGTTCACAATGATGGAGGAACAAGCCTTCCTCTACGACAGCACCATCACCGCACCGCTGTCCAATCCACCGCTTTGGCCCTACACCATGTACTTCCGCATGCCTCACCGTTGTCACGGCAACTTGCAGAGCTGCCCCACCCGCTCGCACGCCGTCTGGGAGATGGTGATGAACGAGCTGGACCGCAGGGAAGACCCCTCCAACGACGAGGACATCCCCGGGTGCGCGATGGTCGACTCCTGCTCGAACATCCTCTCGGGAGACCAGTTCTACAACTTCCTTAACCACAACTTCGACCGGCACTACGACCAAAACCGTGCCCCGCTGGGTCTCTACTTCCACGCCGCGTGGCTGAAGAACAACCCCGAATTCTTAGACGCTTTCTTGTACTGGATTGATGAAATTTTATCCAACCACAATGACGTTTATTTCGTCACGATGACGCAAGTGATACAATGGGTCCAGAATCCGCGCACGATCAGCGAGGCGAAGAACTTCGAGCCTTGGAGGGAGAAGTGCGCGGTGGAGGGCACGCAAGCATGTTGGGTGCCGCACTCATGCAAGCTCACGTCCAAGGAGGTGCCCGGCGAGACGATCAACCTGCAGACATGCATGCGCTGCCCTGCCAACTACCCCTGGCTCAACGACCCCACGGGTGATGGCCACTACTAGTAGCCTAGATCTCGCGCCCACCGGGCCCACATTAGTGTTTTATTATAGGGGCACAAGGGTAACACACAGATGTCAATGATTTAATTTAATAAATCGGCAGACTAGACAAAAGGCACCTTGTGTGTTAGCCGTGTATCCCGAAATGTACCGGGTCACAATCCCGCCCGTAGTCTAAGTACCTACCTACCTATGTAATATAGACTCACATAAATATTTATAGGTCTGTTTTGTACTTTATGTGATTTCGTAATGTAAGTCTGTTCGATAAATTTATAATAAAATATACAAATTTTAAAAGGCGTTTCTTCTGACCTTGACCTCCTTGAAGGAATTTTGTGACCTATAGACCCGTTCTATAGATATGAAATTCAAATATTTAATTAAATATTTATAATACGAAAATTTCACAATGATAAAACTAAAACCGGCTGAATTAATCGTTAAATTCTTACTGATGTTGATATCATCACTGATAGGTAACGAATTGCCTTTAGTAAAATACCTACTCATTAAATTACTCGAATTTCACTAATATCTGACATTGACGCACAAAAGTTTGCAGAAACAAATTGCTCAAATATGATTCACCGAAGTTGCTGAGGACTTGCAGCTGAAGGTTAATGGGAGCTAGCCGAAATTTTAGGTACAGTCGACAACAAGTCGACCTTTATATGCGTTAGTCTCACCACGTTGCGTTACGAGCGAATTTGCAACAGAAATATAAAGGTTGATCAGGTATCGTCTGTATCCACCCAATTGCTAAAATTAGACACGGTGGTTACGACGACGAAATTCTTGTTATAATCTCATGGCTACGATGGCAGGAGGATCCCTACAAACGCAGAAAGGTACCTAATATGTAGATTGTGCACTTCTACCGTTTGATTTCAGCAAGTCAATAGGATTACTAAAATTGAAAATAGATATCACTGTGCAGGGTTACCTCTAAAATGCGTAATTCCTGATACATCTCATTTAAAGAAAATAGTAATAGAAAATAATTTATTTGCCAAAAAACACACATTGATCCTTAGAAATAGAACATAAACTAGAGTTAAAATTAGATATTATTCTTAACTAAGTTTGATTAGGGATATTGGGATCGATTGTGGTCCCCGCACTAGGTCAGGCCTGTATCGCGGGGGCCCAACAATAATTAACATTAAGATAGGTACCATTTTTATGACATTTTTAGACTACCTTACACTATATATATATTTAAAAATTAATAATTAAAAAGCTGTCTGTCGGTCGGTCGTTGGGGTGTCCAGGATAGACTTACATAAATATTATAATGGGGGATATGATATACTTACTTGTACATAATAACTATTTGGTTATTAGTAGCAGATTTTCCGTTTCTCAATAATAATTCAATTCAATTCAATTCATTTTTCTCTGTACGATAGTGTTAAAAGCCATTTTTTTATTGTTTGTTTTACTAGAAAAACATTAAGGTGCAGTATGTCACAGGACTTGGTGATTTTATTATAGACATAAGGAAAAATAAACTCAGGGAAACGCTGTGCAAACACTGCTTTGGTGGCACCGGTATTCTAAAAGTGCGTCGTTGGAGAAGGTTTTGAAGGTTGGTTGAAGATATCGTTCTACGGTGAGCAATGTTATAATTTGCATTCTACAACAAATTTATTAAGTACATGAGTTTTTTCTCAGACTTATATTTTTCTACCTAAATTACACGGTTTACTTATATACACGTTTACATAATTTAATTTAATTCGCGCTTTTCGGGCTCCACCAATGTCGTAGCCTCCGGTAAATTATTGTGCTACATAGAAGAATGCCAATTCTATATCATAGGAATTCTATATCCGGAATATCATAGGAGCGTCAGCAAAAATTATAGATAGGTAGGTACATTGAGAAAATGGAAACTGAACAAAAAAAATTAAAGTCGTAGACAAGTTGTTAGAACTTCATCGTATCCCAAACCAAAAGTGTAACCAGCGGAAAGATCCACTGCACATAAGGTACCTACCTCTACATACCTAAAGTCAATAGCTTCACTCTTAAACATTATATTTGGTTTGGCAAACAAAAATGTCAAACAACCCATGATTTATGCAGGTAAAAAGCACTCGAAATCCGAGGGTACTGTCCTCCAGTAGAGCTGGTCACTGAACTCTTAGTGGTTAAAGTGCACCGAAATATCGAACGTATTTATGCTATAATATGTGTATGGATAGCCGACAGTTATAAATAATTTGGTGATCTTTATTATGTTAGAGGTACCTACATTTATGGATAGTCGATAGATAATAATGACATAGTGAACCTTATTATGCTATACGTGTATGGCTAGCTAACAGATATTTATCACGTAGTGATCCTTATGAGCCTTACCAATAAAAAGATCGCACTTAAGGTGACTTAAGCGAAAATCGGAAGGATTCACACACCCACGCTCCGTCCACGCGTCCTAACATAAAATTCCCTCTCAGTTAGCAACGGGCGATTCCTGAGAATAATTCTCTCTGGTGCATTGGCTACATTAATGAGAAATGGCAATAATTATCGAGTTGTTCGGCGTTGTACGTTAGTGTGGCCGGCTAATCGCCGTAATTTTATAAACGCCGTTGTTAATGACGTTAAACGTTTGGCAATAGCTAGGGTGGCGGTCTCTTTCGACACATCAAAGGGATTATCGCGTTTCTTGCTGCGTTGATGTGGCTACACTGGGGTTTGTCTTCTGTCATTCGAGAACGTGTAGAGTTGATTTGATTTTGTTTTTTATCTGTGGTGTGGAGTTAGGTTGTTTGTTGTTTTTGTTTTGTGAGGTGCGTCGGTCCAAAATTAGTTTTGTTTATTTATGATTTATGTCTAAAAGTTTGTTCAGCACTATGGATTGGTCAAAGGAAAAAACTTTATATTTCATAGAACTTTTGCAAGCAGAACAGAAGTCACAGATTAGGTTTTTTTTTTAAATTTAACTCCATTATTATTGCCATTGAACATTGAATAACAGTGTAGCCAATAGACGTTTTTTGACGCGCTAATTTTACTTAATTAACCCGTTTATAGCCCTTAAGCGTTTCGTTAATGTGGCCAAGACATGATGGAAATATGCCGAGAATATTCTCACTAAATTTCCATCGATGCAAATATTCTCGGGAATCATCCATTACCACCCTCAGTCCAAGATGTTTTCATCCCCCCATCTCGGAAAGAGTGTTTTTGCTCTTCGATATCGTCGTTTTTATCCGCTAGCTAGAGGATAAAGTAAATTGAATTTAGAACATCGTGTGGTCTAAGTTTGTAAATTCAAAACATTATTAAACCTATTTACTTCTACCTCCATGGTGCCGAATTTAACATACAACTTTTTTTAATTTGTTAGAAACTCAGACTCGGAACCTCCTTGTGTTCTCCTCCTCCAGAATATTGTGTTTTTTTTTTGCATTTAATCATTTCCTTGCTGAGGTAGGATGAAAAGTTACGTGTTGCACTCGAGTGCAAAGATTTTTCACCTCGTGCTCTTTTGATTCCCTCGCGCTCAGGATTCTAATTTTTTAATCACTCGCTGCGCTCGTGGTTCAATTTTAGAATCCTTCGCTTGCTTGGTCGTCAAAATTGAGCACGCGGTTAAAAAGCAACTTTGCACTCTTGTATAACAAATAACTATTATTCTCGAGAATTGTCCATTACCACGCTCAGTCATAGATTTTTATTCTCGGGAATCGTCCATTACCACACTCAGTCAAAGATTTTTATTCTCAGGAATCGTCCATTACCACGCTCAGTCACCGATTTTTATTCTCGAGAATCGTCCATTACCACGCTCAGTCAGAGACTTTTCTTCTCGGGAATCGTCCATTACCACGCTCGGTCAAAGATTTTTATTCTCGGGAATCGTCCATTAAATCGTCCATTACCACGATCAGTCAAAGATTTTTATTCTCGGGAATCGTCCATTACCACGCTCAGTCAAAGATTTTTATTCTCGGGAATCGTCCATTACCACGCTCAGTCAAAGATTTTTATTCTCGGGAATCGTCCATTACCACGCTCAGTCAAAGATTTTTATTCTCGGGAATCGTCCATTACCACGCTCAGTCAAAGATTTTTGTTCTCCCAAATCGTCCATTACCACGCTCAGTCAAAGATTTTTATTCTCCCAAATCGTCCATTACCACGCTCAGTCAAAGATTTTTACTAAAATAATCGCCCTGAAAATAGTGTCCCTATGAATGGTTCCGAAGATTTACTCAAAAATCTAAAACTGTTCATTCGGCTCATCGTCAACGTCGGTGATCCTAAGAAAACTGGTTTATTTCGTGATATTCTGCTACAATAATTGAAAACTTTCGTTCGTGTGACTAGTTCATGGTCTCTGTATGCCAAATTTCATCCAAATCTGTTCAGTAGTTTATGCGTAATTGTGTGACACACTCGAACATACAGACATTCATACCTAACTATTTAATTGACTGGGACATTTAATCTTCGATTGAAATGAAAACCCAGGTATGTATATATAATCATTGCACAAGAGGCTAATTACTATAAACGCGGTTAAGTACGAAACGGACTAGTGTGGAGATAGTTCCGTACCAACTATTTTGTTTCCTATGGGATGAACGTTAAAGACAAGATTTCCATGAGTTCCCCGTAAACAATAATTTTAGACTCAGTAGTTTCGGAGATAATAGGGAAATGCTAAATTTTCATATATCATAGCATGGAATTTCAATGGAATTTACGCTATACGTTCCTACATTCGTGATTCGTAATTGATAACGCAGTATCTAAAGAAGAAGAAGAAAGACATTTATTATACCAACAAGATACATCACAGAAACAAAATAAGCAGATAAGTAACATAATATGCACAACAGAAAGAAAAGTAAATACAAAACAGACAAAACGAATAAATAAAACAGTATCTACATTCCTATAATTTAAAGTGAAAGTTCCATGAAAGTTAAGTTATTAGTCCAGTCCAAAGGTTGTCCGGAAGAGATCACTTTTTGTGATAAGGGCGCCGCTGTACTCCGTCTGTCGCTGTACTCTGTACTCTTGGGTTAATAAATAAATGTGGTTTTTTTTAAAGTGCCCAAAAGGCGGGTGATGTGTTTGGCTTGTATGGATGTATTTCTGATTCCATGTTCCCTCATAACTCGTTAACCAATGGTTAGATTTTGACAAATAAGGTCTCAATTGATTTGTCGTATTTGCGCGAGTGTCATAAATCTAGCATAAATCCAACAAAATAATAAAACTAACTAAAAAGAAAAAATGAAATAATAAAAATAACCAATAACCCGACTGCTGAGCATTAACTACTAAGCAGGCGGGAACAAGGTAACTCAATGCGAGGTACCTAGATTGGTCCTGCTTGCTTAGTAGTTAATGCTCAGCACTGGTGATGTTGGTTATTTTTATTATAGTTTCGCCTGTCTTAGATCTAAAAGGGAACCCTAAAAAGACAAAATGGATGATTCAGGTCCTGACATCTGCAGCGGCACGGCAGACAATGGCTTCGGGCGCCAGCCACCAACGCGCCGCCCTCGCTTCGCCCGCGTGGGTGGACTTACACACTCAATCAAATTGTGTGCATATTATATCAAGCATAAACTTTCTTTTTCCGTTTTGCGACATAGCGGTGCAATGTGAAACTGAGAATAATGTAATTTCATTGTTACCGCGATTTGAATAAATAGAGAGTGAGAATATATATGCAGTGGTCTCTAAAATGTTATAGGAATAGGTGCGAACGTCTACCCTCCGCTGAGAGAGTGAAAGCAGTGAAAGTAGGTACTCGGCATTAGTGCTTGCGGCTGCCTTTTGTAGGTGCGTTGAAGATTCCATTCAATGAGCGGCTGACATGAGAGAACGATTTGTTCGAGGTCACATTGATCCATAACAGCCCGTAAGAAGTATTCTGACTCTGGTGACTTCTGACTTCCATCTAGGGTTTGTAATACCTACTCATCCATCTACCAATTTCCCTGGCGATAGTATTGAAAATCGTTCGAAAACGCCAATTATGAGTCCTAAAAAAAGAGAAAAAATGTTTCAATATTGTTTATATTTATTAGGAAACATTGTTTTTTATGGTTCCGTACCCGAAGGGTGCCAAACGAGACCCTATTACTAAGATTTCACTGTCCGTCTGTCTGTCTGTCGGTCTGTCTGTCTGTCACCAGGCTTTATCTCATGAACCGTGATAGATAGAAATTTTCACAGATGATGTATTTCTGTGGCCGCTATAACAGCAAATACTAAAAACAGAATAAAATAAATATTTAAGGGAGACTCTCATACAACAAACGTTGTCTATAGACAGCGCTCGCCATCTAGCAGCTATCAAGGTATATAACCTTCACAGAGCCAATGTCATGTCAATTTCTATAGATGGCGATGTTCTCAAATTCGATCGTTGCCTTGTATGTTGTATAGATAATGGCACGGAACCCCTCTTGCGCGAGTCCGACTCGCACTTGGCCGGTTTTTCAATTTCGTTTTTTTAGCACCGGACAGATAGGGGTCTTTTTACGTTTAGGAACTGTGACTGGAACTTTTTTATTTTATTACTATCGTTATGTTGGCTATGTTAACTTTTTATTTCTGACATTTAAAAAAAGGTCGAATGATAATATGGTAGAGAACGAGAAGACCTTGTCCGTATTGACATGAGAACGAAAATGTCTTCAGTGGTGGTGCGGAGTCTACGTTTGAAGACCTTTTCTAAAGATATGGTTTCCTCCAAAAGCGGCTGTGTCTCTATTGAAGGAAACCATAGCTCGGTCGCCATTTAGCGGCAAATGATGTCACTGAAACGTTGGGCATGAAATCAGGCGTGGTTTCCTAAAGAGCCTTGATTGTCACCGTAACGTTAAGTTCTTTAGGAAACCGCGCCATTTTGTTTACATAGACAACGTTCTAGTGACGTCATTCACCGCTGTATTACGGCCGCTTCATGACGCTCCCGCTTTTAGAGGAAACCAGAGCTTTACCCTTTACGGGAAACTAACAAAACTGCGTATGCAAGGTGGCAAGGATTTTTATCGAATCATCATTTTTGTCATAAAAACACAAAACCATCTTTAAAAAACGCACCAATATCTACCTGTCCAATTCTTCACTTTTGACTGTTAGAGAATAACACGATCTTGCGACGGTGGCGCGCCGGGCGCGATACGAATATTCATGATGGGCAGCCACTCCACAAAACACGCCACATCTTTCTGTTCTCGACCATCCTCGTCCAGCAACTACCAGCAATTTGGCTTAGATCGTCGATCCTGTGAGCTGATGGGCGCCCTATCTGCGTTTGTCAATATTTCGCAAACAGATTTAAATTAGAAATCACTACATTATTACATTGAGTATTCTATTCCACCTGGAATGAGTTTGAGCGAGCGACAAGCTGCACCGTCGTCCCAACAACGTGATGAGGTAGAATAATATAATAGTAAATTTAATACAACCGCGAAAAGGTTTCAAGGGACGTTTAGACCGGAGATAAACCATGACCTTGCTTAAGGGTCAGGGCACTCAATATTAGATTGGATTAGAAAATTCTTTATTGCACAATAACATAAGATTAGAATATTCTTTATTGTACACTAGAGCACCTGACATATAGATAGATAGATAGATAGAGAACACTTTATTGCACAACCAGGTGAAAGATATTACAAATAGTTTCTTATATCTAAATAGTGGTATACAATTTGGCGGTCTTATCGCTTAGAGCGATTACTTCCAGACAACCTTTGGATGGAAAGGATTGCAGCAAGAATATAGTCGGTAGATGGATGTACAAAAAAAAACGAGAATCTGAAATATAATGCTATGTGAAGTAACAAATATGTATAGCGAGAGATTACAAGAACATAAGTACTTATAATTACATATTGTACCAATAATATACTTACATGAATACCTAAAAAATTAATTGGTACTACATTAAATATATATGAATACCTACAAAATAAATACATAATAAAATATATATAAGCATCAGTTTACACAGTTCAAACAGTGAGGTAGTGAGATTTCACCAATGCCTTAAAACAAGACAAGGACTTTGCTTTTCTAACCTCCACGGGCAGGTTATTCCATAAATGGACTGCCTGAACCGTGAAGGAGGTGCCATAGAATTTGGTACTGTGGGATGGAGTTTTAAGGAGAAGGTACAATACTGTCAGTTTTTTTAAGTATTTTGATGGTCTAAAGTACTGTGTCTTCATTGATATTATACTTTATGGCCTAATGTTCGCTCTGGGATACTTAACTCATTTTTTACTTAGGTGTGGGTTGGAATGATTCTGCGTAATACGGTCTAATTTGGATTTACAGTTTCGAACGAAGGGTCGAAAATCACGAATAATTAAACGAATAACAAATGTTTTACCATTACTATTAAAGTATTATTATAATACTATTTAAAATAACATTCCCTCAAAAATTGTCCAACGATTTCAAAATCAAGCCGTAATAGGCTAAAAATGTAGTATTTAATCTCTCTATTCTTACATGGTTAACAAGAGCCAGTTCTTCTTCACAACTCCGGCATTTGTTCTTCTACCAGTAGCACGGTGCAGGAACATTTTTCACTCGCTCGACGCAATCACCTTGAGGTTCTACCAATTCAATAGATTTACGGCATTTTAGATAGATAGACAGAGAACACTTAAATTTAGTTTATTTTGCGATTTATAGTTGGTAAAAGATGTTGAGAACTTTAGACGCACTGAAAATCAGCACCGAGGGATCTCTTGCTCAGCACAACGCTGAGTCAGCTACCTTTTGGGGCAACTTAGACATAGGTACCACAGGCTGCATCTATGGTCCTGTTTTATTTATTTCATTTGTCTGTTGTGTATTTAGTTTCCTTGCTGTTGTTGTGCATATTATATCTGTTTTTTTGTTTCTGTGATGTGTCCTGTTGGTATAATAAATGTCTTTCTTTCACTTTACTACGCTGAACTATGTACGTTTTTGCATGCAAGAACAATATCATCCGATTGCCTCTGAAATACCTACAATTTAACTTTAGGAAAGTAAGAGCATAAAACAATAACAAACCCTTAAATAAGGAGCGAATTCAGCGCATTCTTAACCATCGTAAATCGTAACCACACTTTATGAGCAAGCTGCGTCGTCTTACCGTGTGCAGGATCTATTAAAGAGGCAAGTAGGTACATAAATAAAGGTAAATAGGCACAATTACATGGTATGTAGTTGTGTCTGCTGTGAATGTGTGTGACGGTGAGCGAGTGTGAGACATAAGTATAGATAGACGAATACTAGATACCTATGCATTGTGGCAAGTGAAAGGAAATGAAGAATCCTTGACTCGTAGTCGCCTACACGAGCACAGCGTTGTGCGCGCTCCAGCTGATGCACCCCGCATTATTGCACGTAGGTCAACTATAATTATTGCGAAAATTAAGGCAAATAAAAAAAAAATCACTAGCTCCAAACAAATGAATCCAAGTATTCCTCCTTGCATTTTTGAAACCTGAACCAAAAGCAGTCGACTGTACAAAGACAAAGGCCAATTTGATTAAGTGGGTATTTGAGATTTCGCAAAAGCCGTGTGCTCTTTCAATCGATTTCGTAATTTTTCCTCACTTTAATGCAATAACATTTGTTTGTATGTTGCTCATAACTACCCATCAGTTCGGCGCCGGCTCCGATCCGGTCCGTGAGAAGCCCTGCAGCCTCCCCGCGGGGCAGCGGCTGCACGGCTGGCTCGCAGCTCGAGCGAGTATAACCTGCCACAAAGCACCCGGATGTCGCAACAAACAAGGTCAATGATACAATTACGATACACCCGAAATAACTGACAAGCCTCTATCGCACCGACTATGTCCCGTTTGTTTAATTTTTGAGATTTACATACTAAAACAACTTCGTCTGACCACCAGGCCACCTAGGTTCTAGATCATTAAATTATATTATCAGGGTGAACAAGCTTTTAAGTTGCTTATGTTCAGAGCTGAACCGATATAGTTGAGGTCGAAGTTCCCTAGATACATAACAAAACATATAATACATTACACAAACTCACGCCTGTATCGCGGAGGGGTAAGCAGGGATCAGGGTAAACCAAACAAGATGAAAGGGGTTGGCGTGTACTTGAGAACCTACCTATCTCGTGAGTGGCTGAAGACGATAAGAGAAAAACCGGCCTAGTGCGTGTCAGGCCACACACAGTGTAGAGTAGAAGGATGGGTTTTTTACCTACTTTACAGAACAAACAACTTCAGCAAAGTAATTTTCAATTAAATTTGTACGAAGTTTTCCTTTTATAAGTCGTTCGCCTATTATTCGTTAACTTGTAAAGCCTACTTAGCCGTGATAGTTTTCTTTTTAAGTTCATTATATCTGCCTCAAATTTTTTCGTTTCTATAATCAACCGTTTAAAGCTTAAAGCTTAATTTTTCACAAACGGATCCCTAAATCGAAGAATAGTTTTCCTACACTCATTTTTAAAGGACCAATACAACGATACCCTACAGCCTAAACTATGGTGTAAGCAAAAAAAAAAATAGTGTAAGGGAGGTACACTAAAAAAATGTTTTTCACGTTTTATCCTACCCTTTTCGTCGGCATGATTCATATGTAAGTATATCTATGCCAAATTTCAGCATTCTAGTACTTGTCGTCTCTGAGCTAAGTCGCAGACAGACAGACGGACAGACAGACCGACGGACAGACATGGCGAAACATGGGACATAACATCATGCTTCTTATCATCATGATCTCTGAATACCATAAGGTTGCCACATAAGTATGTACATACATAAACTCACGCCTGTATCTCTGAGGGGTAGGCAGAGACCAGGGACTGCCACCTGCTACGATCCTGACAGATCACTTTCGCTTCCTCAACATTAATTAGTCGTTGCATGCACGCACGCCGGTTTCGGGTACCTTTTATGTTGCCCTTTGTTAATACATCCCCTATTTGGTCGAAGTATGTCCGTCTGGGTCGTCCCTTACCGTCCATCACATTCGCTCGATATATTTGTTTTGTCAATCTTTCTTCCTTCATCCTCTCCACACGTCCAAACCAACGCAACATTCCTTTCTCAATTCTTTGACTACATCCTCTTTCAGTCCACAACGTTCTGTAATCACACTATTGCGTATCCTGTCATTCAAAGTAACGCCAGACATACTTCTCAAGAACCTCATTTCTACTGCATTAATCCTACTTTCTTGCTTCTTTTGCCATACCCAAGTCTCGCTAGCATACGTAAGTGTTGGGACCAGCACTCCATTATGGATAGCCAATCTAGCTCTTTTGGAGATGTTTTGGCCACTCACAAAGGAGTGCAATGCACCGTTTACACAATTTCCTGCTTTCACTCTTCGTTCTATATCACCTTCACACTTGCCATCCCTGGTCTTTACCTAAATAGACAAATTCTTTCACTTGTTCCACCCTTTCACCTCTAATTCTTATCTTGCACTCAGTCATTTCATCATATTTTTTTTAAGTATGTCTGTCCAGTAATATCAGGGGTTTTCCTAAGGACACTGAAGCTGTGGAACGATAACAGGATCCTACACACCAAGATCCTGGACAAGACCATCGAGGAAGAGGCGGTCAGTGACAGGATAGGTATTCAATTTTGACAAAAATTATAAAATACAGCTCGACGAACTTGCTCAAGGTAACGCTAGCACAATGGATCTAATGGTCTTCACAGACGGATCCAAGACAAACCCAGGTACGGGATCAGGAGCCTTCCTGAGGACCTAAATATAAAAATTTCAACATCCCTAGGTCCCTACAATACTGTCTTCCAAGCCGAGCGCATAGGTATTATACGTGCCGCACCAGCAATCAAGCACAGAGAGGTAGCAAATCCGCACACTATCAGACAGTGCGGAGGTACTATTCAATCTCAAAGGTTACAGCTTCAACTCGGGACTCATCCAGAAGTGTTATGAGTCCCTGATGAACAATGATCTTACTCTCCGATGGAACAAAGAACACAGTGGATCAAGAGGCAATGACGCGGCAGACGAGCTTACACGAGGAGGCTCTGGGACAGTAGTAGAGGTTCCCTAGCCCATTGCCCCGCTGCCAACTAAAAACATGTTTAAGTAAACGCACTAACAGGATACACAACAACGACTGGACCTCACGCCCGGATTGCAGGCATGTCAAGGCTGCATTGCCCGGCAGGAACCCCCGCCCCTCCCGCTTGCTTCTGAGCCTCACCAAATTCCAACTACGGTTGATAACAGGTGCTCGCACAGGTGGCAGCCATTACAACAAACATCTTTTCATCGTTACAGTCAGCCCATTGTGCAAAGCGTGCATGGAAGCTGAAGAAACAGCCGCCCACGAGCTGGTGGAGTGCGCGGGGGTAGCCACACAACGGATGGCTCTCCTCGGAAGCCCGGGAACACTAAGGGAAGCCTGCACAGATCCTGGAGGAGCTGGGGTGGCAGGAATAGTTATTAGACGCTATCTTCCATTACGCAAAATAGGCTCAATAGCAGTCGAGTTGCGGAAACCCAATTTGCCACTAAGTGTGTCCAGTAACATCTTTATGTACCTACTAGCATTGCCCGTAACTATGCGTTCGCATGGTAAATGGATTAACCTAAAGCCTATGTCCATCCTGAAGGTCCATTTACATACCGGTAAAAGAATTTTTTAAATCGGATACCTATACGAGTACCTACTATTGTGAATGGCATTTGTAATTTCATTAAAAGTTAGATATGGTCTCATAAGAATGTTTTCCAGTAGCTACAAAGGTTCAGGTAGTTGCCCTTGCCGCTCCATCTCAAATTACCGACCATCTTGTATAGGTATATCAACACGTTTTCGGCTGTGTGTCGTGTGAAGGTAAAAATAAAAACTTGAATACTAGCATACCTACTTGTTTTTATCGTAGCTTGTTTTCCTCAGCGAAACGTTCTCAGAATACATATATTATTTCGTAATTTCTGAGAAGTCCGCCTGTCCACGTACTACAAAGACGAGGATGAAACTGACCGACTGATTAATATTGCCCGTATAGATAACATGTTTTTATTTTTATGTTATGTGCGCAATGCCTGCAACACGCAAATGTTTTAATACATTTAATTTTGTTTTATGAGATTTTCTCAGATTAGATACACGACTTTATAAAGCTGGGTCCACATTTGTATCATTTCGGTGTATCGTATCTCCGTTGCGTGGCTTCAGCGCGTATCATGATCGCTAGTTTGGACGGATGGTACCGTTTAATGATACACGCCGTATCGGATACGGCCCGATCCGCACTAACCGCGTATCACGATCGGTGGTATGGACGTATTTTTATACTGTATCACGGTACTGTATCGCGCTACGATACGTCATACACCGCGAACCATCCTGTGTCGGTTTTTCCGCGATCATCAAAGGGGATACACGTCGCATCGAACAAGTTTAAACGTTTGAACGCAAGTCACCGCTAAACTCTGAGCAATTGCGTACGATGACATGGCTGAACCGTTTGGGAACGAAGACATGACTGAACCGTACGAGAGGGGAAGGTATACTGAAAGACACGCGTATCGGGAAAAGATACGAGGATTGGAAGAAAAGTCAAGCGTCCATATTTGTAAAGTTAAAGCCGATACACTGATTTGATAAGTATGGACGCGTTTTTTACAAGATACGCCTTAATAATACGACATGGACAAAATGAGCGTCCATATTTATGATACAAATACTCGATACGATACGACTGATCGTGATACGTTAAGATGCTAAAAATGTGGACCCAGCTTTAAATTTGGGGTTATAACCAACCAATGTCGCTGCATCTGGTAAAATGTATTTACCTAAAAGAATGGTTACTCTCATATATGAAAGAGCGATGGTAGCGCAAAAGACACTGGCCCCACATTTGGGAGGTCGTGGGTTCGACTCCTGGCATGTACCAATGACTTTGTTTTCTAAGTTGCATTCATTTATGAATTTGCAGTAGCAATATCACTTGCTAACTGTGTATGAAAATATCGTGAGGAAACCCTACTTTCTGAAGTATTTACATACCTCAGCGCTTGCTACGTACAATAGCCATAACATCCTTGACAATAGCCCAACTATGAGGCTAAGCTTTAATATAAGTAAGTACCTACTCGGTTATTTAGGCATGTTTAATTCATATAGGTCTGAAATTATCATTTTGAATGTTTTGTATGTAATTAAATTTTATCAAATGTTATTTTATTTTTCAACATAGTGACCTTTTAGTTGTATACACTTAGCACATCTTTTTTCCAAACCTAAAATTCCTTTCCCAAAAAAATCTTCATCTTGATTCTCTAAAAATCCTTGTACTGCGGCGATCACTGCGTCATCATTGTCGAATTTAGATATTCTTTCAATCTCGAAAATAGATAAAATTCACTATGAGCAAGGTCTACAGAATATGGAGGATGTTCCACCAATTCGAAGCTTGCATCATTGATGGCAGCCATCGCAACTTTGGACTTGAGCGCTGGGGTGATTTGTTCTGCGTGTATATTCCCCATAATAGTGGCTCCATGACTGAGGTATTCAATGATCACCACCCCTTGGCCGACCCAAAAAAGAGAACGCTTGATTTTGCCGGCGTATGGAACGGCCTTGAGTTTCTTAGCGGTCGGTGATGTGGATTGTTTTCTTTTTCAGGGTCGTAGAAGGGTCGATGAAGCCGTTTCATACATAGTTAGAAATTGACCCAAAAACCGGTCAGGATCTAGTCATAACAGTTCCAAACAGCTTTGTGAAATTCTCAGCCTGGTTCGTTTTTGTTCGGCCGTTAGCATTCTAGGCACCCAACGCGCTGACTCTGTTTTCATTCCCAAATGGTCATGTATTATATTATAAACAATTTTTTCAACATTTTTTATTATTACATCAGTTACCTACTTCAGTCGTAGGGCACCCTGAGCGCGAGTCGTCATTAGTGGACATTCTTCCCCTCTTAAAGTCAGCACACCAACGCGCAACAGCATGAACCCCTAACGTATCTTGCAACTCTTGATTAACTTGTTCCGCAATAAATATTTTCAAACATGGTATTTAATTACTGCGCGACGTTCAATTTTCTACACTTCCGATTACTTGTTGAGAAAGAACACATGTAAAAAGTTTCTATGATTGAAAAAACGAAAGAGCATCAAACTTTTTTAATTTTATTATGTCGACAAATAAGTGACCTATGCCTGCCAGTATTTCCTTTTCCTCTATCTATGGATTTTATACCTCATTCTCACTAGGTAGGTACTTATTGAACACCCCTACTTCATCTACTTCTACTTCCTTCTCCAATGTATTAGTCCAGTCAATCCAAAGGTTGTCTGGAAGAGATCACTTTCAGTAATAAGGCTAATAACTCTTAGGTTAAGAAATATCGGTGTATTTTCCATTTTCTATCTATCTATCTAAGTGCGGAATCTCCTAAGTAAATACTCTCATACCTACATAGAAAAATGTCCATAAAACAAAGTGTTATTGAAACAACGCAATACTTGAAAACAGTTCCCTCAGTATCGATAATGATGCCACTTTCCATATCTTTCCATACATTATCAATTTATATGAAAATTAAAAAAAAACAAATTTGACAATTTTAAACTTTTTCTCATGGGAAGTGAAGTGGTTTCATTTGTGTTACAGTACCTACGTATTCCTTTTTTGAGCGCTTTTGTTGGTCTTCCCCTCGTGGCTGCGTAGCCCTCTCTGCCCTTTGAAATAGCGAGGTTGAGAGCATAACAGACTCTGCACGAGTCCTGAGGACGCGCAGGCGTTGTCTTGGCTGCAGACATTGGAGAATGGACCTGCAGCCTGCGACATCGACCACTGATGTAACGACTTACTGGAATATTATATTTAGATCTATGCATACGTTAACTAAGTACATAAAATCACTGTCACTCATAGTTTGTCTGAGTTTTGCGCCATTTTCATCCGGAATTTGTACATTTTGTAAGACGGAGACTTGAAGTATAGTCTATACTATGAAGACGGAGACTTGAAGTATAGTCTATAGTCTAGACTATTATAAGTCTTGTCGGGATAAAACGTAGTAGTGATTATTTTCTCTGTGTGTCGGGAGGGTGATGGGTGACAGGGCCACTGCCCTGTCAGTGACAGTGGTCGCTAGGCAGCCGGTTGTGGTCTCCTTGACGACGTCGGGCTCTCAGAAATGTCAGAGCCGGCTCTAATAAATCATTTATATATGATAATATATAAATTGTTCGATTCTTGAGGCCTTGTGGAGTTGGCCCAAACCCACACTTGTGCTGCTATTCCGACCTCCGGTGATGATGTAGTGATCTCTTGAAGGTCTGAAAGGGCTTGTGAATTTTTATACGGGAATTTATTTGTTGAATTCACTTGACATGACAGTCCATTCCTCGAATCATATCAACGCTTTTAATTATTCTAAAAAAAAATATTTTCCTCGTAGGTGTAGTACAAAACACTATACCCGGGAGAAAGTTCTATTTCTTTTCTCGAGTTTCCTTAAACATACTCTAGAACAGAAATTATTGTATAGCTCTAGTTACGGGTACATACAGAGCCTTTTGGCATACAAGGAAGGACACGCTCTTGTGAAGGACTGCTGCATTATGCTTCTGAACGTTTATTGACTGAGTTTTTTGCAAAACCTAACTTGTAAGTCCTTCGATCCTTTTCTCTGTTGTTTCACCGACAAAGATGATAGTCCGCTTTTAAATACACACTGATTATTCTTACTTTTTACACAGGTATAATATAGTTTCTATTCTGGTGTCATGCTTAGCGTAAGGTGTCATGTGAAAATATATTACGACTTTACAAAGAAGTTGCATAACGAAATTATCACAGACTCGTATGCAATTGCAGTGATGATATCACCGGCAGAGGTAGAGGCAATATTTGTGCAGCGCCTTTCAGACTCATAAGTTTGGTTTCAAAATTGAGGTAAAATTTAGTCACACTCATCAAGAGGTTCCAAAGGTGAAAGGTCTTATCTATATATGACGCAAATCTAAGTATTTCATAAACTAAGTATATAATTAGGTATTTTTTTTAAAACTCGTTTACTCTAACAATAACCCTGGGAAAGTTGAAACTGCATTTTAGGAGTGAGTGCCATTGTTACGGCACAATAGAAGTCTTAAAACAAAAACAAAACAGTTTTCACGACATACACAAAACTAGCAGTTAATTATAGTTTAGCTTAGTCCAGTTTATATTGCATTAGAATAAAAGCATCTTTATGTAACCGAATGTTATCATTGCATTAATAATGTCATAAAAAATCATAAACAACAGTTTATAAAAACACGATTCCTAAAACAGTCTATCTTTATTATATCCTTTCAATAGGCTGCATTATTATTAGGATACATTGTATAACGCGGTGGTAGCCTAGTGGGTAGAAACTCGGAAGCGAGAGACCCAATTCGATTCCCAGTGCGGGCATGTACCTATGACTCGGTTTTCTAAGTTACGAAGTTATAGTAGCAACACCACTAGTTAACTGTGAAGGAAAACATCGTGAGGAAACCTGTGTGTCTGAGCTATTCACATTTGCCAATCCGCGGCGGGCACGCGTGGCGATTAAGCCCATACCATACTTTCTCCGTGAGGGAAGGCCTGTGCCCTACAGTGGGTGGTTTAAAGGCTGCTTATGAGAGATTGTATAATGCATCCTAGATCGATGTATTGACTTTACCTATAATAACGTGAACTATTAATAGTACATTATATACAAGTGTGCTAAGTCGGTCATTACACACGAGGTATTATTGTAAGCGAGGGCCGCAGGCGGGTATGGTAAGAAAGCTGAGTGTGTAATGAATGATCAATGCACATTGATTGCATACGACGTTTTTCAACACAATTGCGAGAAAAAATTAAACTTGTATTGTTAGTAACTTGAAGATATTTTTGATAGTAATTAATAACCACAGCAGCAACTTTACCAAATATTTACGGAAAATGGCGCGTAACGCGTAAGTTTTGTTTGTTTCGCGCGCCGTACTTTCGATGCGCGCGCAGGTTCAATAAAGGCTCAGGAAAAACGGCTGTTCGGCCAGAGCAGCAGCAATATAAAAAATTAAATAAACTATAAATTAATGTTTCTAAATACGATAGTTAAGTTAATTTGTGTTTATAAATATACAAGTTCATGAAATTAAATCTTTATTTGTCATTTTAACCCTAAAATCATTTAATATTTGTAAAAACATTCAATATTCTTAGACAAAAACTATTGCTGAAATTAAAAAAAAAGTTTATATTACAGCAATGGGGATGGCAACACGAAACTAATTACAGATGGTGCCACTGAGATTTGCCCCGACAATGTTTGTTTTGTTTTATAAGTGTTGCTTATTTTCGGATTTTCTCATGGAAACTCAACATAAAAACGTCATGATGTTTTTCACTAAAAAAGGAAAGCTATAGTTTATACCAAAACTGAAAGTTTTGTATACCGCAAAAGGAATACAGACTGTAATACAAAGGTTACCACAAATAGTAGATTGTTAACCGAGGGCTGAAAGGCACCCATTCCTGACGAGATGTTTTGGCGCTCGAACGAAGTGAGAGCGCCAATAGTTCGAGGCAGAAATGGATGCTATCACCCGAGTAAAACACTCTACTTTTCATAACGAATACGAGGAAAGTAAACACAAGCCAGTTAAAATCAAAATTATTTTATTAAAAAACAAAGTCACTTGAAATCAAAATTATTTTATTAAAAAACAAAGTCACTTGAAATTAATATTAACGTTTGTATTGAGCATTAGAGAAATATTTTAATGTTAATCACTAAAAGATAAAAACAAGTTTAAAATATAAAACTTAAGGAAATCACGCCGAAACAGACGGGTGGTCTAGCTCGCGGCGAGATAGCTCGCGCGCCAACTTGTGCTAGCCGTACATCACAATTCGCAAGATGGCGCGCGACCGCGAAAGACGGCCATTTTGAATTTGCGTATTTGGTGGTTTTATCTGTGTCTTAAACTACGATTCATATATATATTTTTTAATACTTTTCTGCTTTAGAGCAGGCATGTACCACTTTCAGCATGGTGCCTGGATGAACAATGACCCCCTTTCAGAGTATGAGTAATGAAAAATATATTTTAAACATTTCTTGCAGAAATAATCGCCTTTGATTAAATACCTCTTTACGGGCTGATTTATTGATTATAAAGTGTAAAATGTAAAATTTACTTAAGAAAGTTACTCAGAAACATCGAAAAACATTGTTTTGCTTCACCTACAATTGCTTTACATTTTGCTAAATGGGTTGAATTATTTATATCAAGGCTTACATTTCTCGTTATTACTTAGTTTTTAGGTTTAACAGTCTAGATACCTAAACACTGCCTCTGTTTTTAACGAGTGTAAAAGATGCGGACCTGAAAACAAACAAGAATTATAAAACATAACTTAAACAATGATTCTGAATGTATTTCATTAATATTATTTGTATTTACCTGCATAGATTTTTTTTTTGTATTTGTTTACCAGAATCGTATCCTATAAACTTCTTGATAATCGATTTACTTCCTCCAAATGGTTTAGGAGCCACAGTTTTTCTATTACAAACTAAGCAGTAAATGCGTAGGCACTGTTTTTTCTGAAAAAAGACACTACACATAATATCTCTGCGGTTTTTAAAATTACAAATATTGTGTTGTTCCCATACAAATTAGTCAAGAAAACGGGACATTCTCCATTTTGAATTTTTTGACAGTTGCCACCCCCATTATAGTACGGCAATGATTTTTTAATACAGTTGCTCAAAAAGTGGCGTATTGCAGGGACGTATAGCGTTCGGGATGTGGGCTATTACATACTCGTGCTTTTTTTTTTTACCTTTTCCGAACTCGTGCGTTCTCTTTCCCAACTGTCAAAATAATGTCTATTAAAAAGAACAAACCAACCATGAAGTTTTTACTAAAAAAAATTCATAGAAGTTTTTATGATTCATGCAAATACGTATATTTCTAAAAAGAAGCTACTAAGTAATTTGTTTCAATATCAGATTTAATGATTTGATTGAATGGGTTTGGTTAGGTTTCATTTTCATTTCAAATCAATAAAAAACTTCTATTGAAGTCTTGGCTGTACGGGCATAGTTCCCTTTGCCTACAAGAATGGGTGAAGAAAAAAAAAAACTCTGCTTATATTCTACGGTTGGCGCCATTTTTCAGAAATTTTCTTTGCGAGTTTAGTTGTTTGTTGCACAAAATGAGTAATTTCGACCTTAGTTTTTTTGAATTAACACCACCGGAACGCAGTATAATTGCACAAAATGCTTCGGAGAACATTTTACCGGAAAAGTCAAAAAGTCGCTACATATCTACATACGACGAATTTATTGCGTGGAGAGAAGAGAAAAAAACAAATAGTTTTTCATTTTTTCGCAACTGTATTAAAAATAGTCGTTCAGGAGGCTTACCACAATCTCGAAGTTAGCAGGACAAAAGCAGGGCAGTTTATTTTCAATGTTCAAAATAAACTGCTGCTATAGTGTACCATGAGCCGATTGAGCCGAAGTAAGTAGGCCTGCAATAAACCTGCTAAAAAAAAAAGGTTGTCTCTGGCCTGTTTGCCTTAAATGTTGCGTGCGTTCGAAAACCAAATATGATAATTTGGCGGTAAATACAGTTTTAATTACGAAATAAAAATAAAACATTTTGATTGTGAAAAATGTAATAAAAAAAACATTTGTAGCCAGTGTTACCGAAGCTACCGAAAAATCGGTAGATCTACCGATTTCGGCCTCAATCTACCGATCTACCGAATTTTGACCAAAATCTACCGATTTTTTAAGAAAACGAACGCATCCAGCTTTTTTTAAAAAAAATCTGAACGCATCGTAGAATCCCTGTCCCGTCAAAAGACAGCCGCACAAAATATAGATATCTCTGTCATTCAAACGCTTTAGTATGGTGACTTGCTCGCTCGCTCTCTCTCTCACACACTCTTGCAGTGGCGCCGACTGGCGGCCGGCAGTGTCAGTGTCACTTCGTTCCGTTCGGGGTCTACCGCGAACCGTTACGAACGATCGGCGATTGTTCGATGACATCTCGGGAGCTATCGTATGTCATTTAAATAAGATTCATTTTAGCTTGGCTGCTAACCTTTCGTTATCGTATCGTTTCGTTCGCGGTAGACCCCCGGTTGTTCCTGTTGTTGTTTTTGTGTTGTGGTTGATTGTTAGGTTCGATAAAGTTCGATTCGACTTCGATTGCATGTAAATAAACTACTAGTTCGCGAGTTACACTTACTACAAAGTTTATTTGTGAAGAAAATGTCGGAACGCTTCGTTTCAATAAATGACTACGTTTTAACCCTACATGGCACCTAGTTCCATATGTGGAACAACCACTTTGATTGTTCCTAAGGGTGAATGTAATACTAGTAACGACATCTAATATCTTTAGAGAGTAAATACTTGAACATAGCAACTGTGTAATATAGGTCACTGCATGTAGATGTCATCACTAGTCCCTTTATTATCAATCAAGTCCGAAAATTGCATCGAAGACTTGCGTTTGTACTTTGAGTGAATTAAAAAATTTATGAAAAATAGTTGCAATACAGTTTAGACCGCAATAAAAATATCAAGCGTCGGGAAAAAGTTTCTAGTTTACAGAGGTAAGTGATTTTTTGTTTTATTCTAGTTTACGTACAAAAAAAAAGATTTTTATTGGTTGTTCCATATATGGAACACCATGCCTTGGTCTTCCTTTTTACAACTTTACGAAGGTATAGCAACTTTCCTTACGAACACTGTTTTTATTTCAGATAATGACGAGAAAAAGGTTACGTGAAGGGGAAATTGAAGATTATTTAGCTATACCGTCAGAAAGTGAAGATGGTGAAGATTTTTCCGAAGTCGAAAGTAATGAAGACACTGAAAAAATTCTGTCTACAGTCAGGTCTAAATAAATCAGAATTGCTTAGCGACACGGAAGCTTTACCTTCACCACAATGTTTGGCTCTCTGCAATGAAGAAACTTCTAATCCGGCTACTGGAAATGATAAGATATATCAACGACAAACATCAAGCCCTCGACCAAGTTCATCAGGTATAGTTTCAGGACTTCCTTCATATGCCACAAGACCAAAAAGTCAAACTTCTGTGACAACAAAAAAGGTATATGCAAATAGATTGCCCGAAAATCGTAAGGGTATGCAATCAGCATATAGGAGGAGTGGGCCTGCTGGACTCATTCCTGGGAAAATATAAGATAAAAATCCGCACGAAGAAATGGTATTTGAGAATATTTTATCACCTTCTTGACATGATGGTAATAAATAGCTGGTTACTATATACAGAAGAGCTGGTGAACAAAAACAAACGCCAACCCCACTAAAGCTAAAAGACTTCAATCTTGAAGTTGCGAAAAGTCTTTGCATGGTCGGTCACTCGATAAAGAAGAAAAGAGTTAGACCAACATCTTTGCCGGATGAAATTGACATAAACAGAAATAAGATATTAGGAAGAACTAATACGGCGGTTCTTCCTCCTCGTGGTGTCAGACGTGATGGATTTGAGCATTTTCCAATTTGGCGCCAAAAACGTCAACGTTGTAAATATCCTGGCTACAAAGGAAAAACCTTTATATCATGCGAAAAGTGCCAAGCTGAACTTTGTCTGAACAAAGATAATAATTGTTTCCGAAATTTTCACCAATAGATATAGTCATAATTGAGAAAAAATTATTTCGTTTTGTTTTCACCTTTGAGTTGTATTTTCTTCATCTACTACAGTCACAATTCATACTGGTTCAAATGTACCCATGTTCTTAGAAATAATTGTTAAAAGCATAGTGTACCAGATATGGAACAGAATAAAAAAGTTGATTATTTTGTAAAATATACGAGTTTGATTTTTTTTATTATTTTTCCCTGGCTTCTTATTATATATAATATAACATATTTTTTTATCGGATACAAAAAAAAAATCGTGCTATGTAGGGTTAATAAATGTTGATTTGATACATGTTTATTTTTAGGTTAATATTCAATAAAAACAACTCTTAAAAACGATTTTCTTTAATTTTGCACATTTCCCATACATTTTCAGAATCTACCGAATTCTACCGATTTTTAGGCGGAGCTTCTACCGAATTTTTATTTTTTGGTTCGGTAACACTGTTTGTAGCAGCACTGCTCATTGTGCGGATAAAAGTTGCAAACACGTTATGGAAAAATAAAATAAATGGCTGGGGAAAAAAAATTTTTCTTAAGTTCTACATTACTTAAAAATTACGTTTTTTAACGTGTCTCGAAAGTTGTTTTTGTTTACGTCAAAATATGTTTGAAGAAGTTTTTGAATTGATAAAAAAGGTTTTTGCTAAACTACGATTTTGAAGGAAATGAAGTGGTGTCGCGGTGTCGGTTCAGACTACTTTCAGCAATCCTAAAGAGTTACGAGGTTATAAATTATCAAGAGGCGGGCAGCAGCGTCTTCCTGAGATTCCAACCTCATACTGCGATCGCCGACGCGCCTGCTAAGCGTGGAGGCCTATGTCTTTCAGTGGGCGTCAAAAGGCTGATGATGATGATGATGAAAAAGTTTTAATACCTAAAACAAATATTTGCAATGCGACTAAAGCTCGAGCCAATAAGAAGTTTCTATGACTTGATATAAGATCAAATACCCAGCAATGGGCTGACTGAATTATGATGAAATATAACTTATTTTTTATTATGAATAAAATAAGATAAGACAACATATTTGTTTATTTTCTGTCCACAAAATACATAGAGGAATAGAGCTCATCTTCGTCTCCACGGATAAATCTGTGGATTTCGTTGGCACCGGTAACAAAGCTCTAATGTCTTCGCACAGATTTACCACTAAAACCTTAGAAAGTCGATACCTCCGAACATAATACAATTCGTCGTAAACTTCGAATGGATTAATCTGCAGTCGTATAATTTTACGCTACGCTTTTTCCTCCCTATTGCGAAAAACGTATCATCCTCCAAAACCATAAAATTTCTTCATCACTAATTTTAATACGTTAATTAAACAATAATTCGCTTAGCAGGGTTTTAAAAGCTGCTCGAGAGTAACGTATAAATAACTGCTAAGAATGACAGTTCAGCAGCGCTGCGAGCGCGCGAAACTGACCTTATAGTACGGTAGCAGCGTTGATTAGACGGTGAACGTCTTATAGTTAACAGCGCTGCGATTGTATGGCTCATGGTACCATTAAGCAGGGCAGTTTTTTATAAGGCTTAAAAATAACTTCTAATAGTGCTTGTGGTAAGCCTCCTGTACACGTGCGGAACCGTCATTGCAACTTGTTCCGACTGTCAACCCTCGCCTTCGGCTGCACCTCGGCTCGGGTAGACATTTGTCGGAACTCTTTGCAATGACAGCCTTTCCACACTTGTAATGAAATATACTATTACAGCACAGGTATGATAATATGCTGAATTATGAGGCTAAAAACGGTTTAATAAGAGTCAATTTACGAGCAACTGTGTTGAAAAATAATATATGGAAACCTTATATCTATAGGTAGGTACTATGGTAATTTTAATCATGTTTTTAACTTTACCCAACCTTCAACAGTGACAAAAAAGATTAAACTGGTTTTCTTTTTGATTGGGTAGGTACGTAAATCCTACCTCCTCGGTTGATTCGTAGTTGATTGGTATTTATTATTTTTACTAACCGTGGCCGCGACTACGTTCGCGTTGGGTTAGAATATGAAGTGCCCTAGCCCCTTAATCAAGGCCATGATCTATCTCCGTTCTAAATTTCGTCTCTTGAGACCTTTTTGCGGGTGTATTATATTTACTATTCTATTATCCTATCTCACCAAGTCGTCTCCCGTCGGCACAGCTCGTCGCCGGCTCAAACTCATTACAGCATAGGTAGTACGAAAGTGTGGGTCATGCGTTTTGTGGCGCTAAAACGTCAGAAATTAACAATAAATAAACAGGAAAGGTTAACATTTCAACAATTACAAAACGCGCGACTCGCGTTGTTTTACTACCCATCTTCTTAACGTATCAGCGACCAAACCGGTTAGATTTTATAGGCCCAGAACTCGGACATGCGCACACCAGCGTCTTCTGTGGCCTCCAGCAAGTCTTCTTGAGTGCATTTAGACTGGCATAAGGGACACACAGAGAGGTGCTCCATAGTCTGAGGTAAGACTCCGCAACAGCAGTGGTTTCGCCAATGCGGTGTTACTACCCATGCTGGTGAAATAGAACGCTTATTATAATACAGTTATTTGTCATTTGGATATGTTTGCGAAATATTGCCAAATACAGCATAGGACGCCACCAGCTCATTGGGCCGACGATGTAAGGCAGATTGCTGGTAGCGGCTGAATGAGGATGGGCGAGAACAAAAATATGCGGTACGCATTCGGCAAGCTTATGCCCTACAAAAATTTTTAGATAAAAAATAAAAACCGACTTCGAAACACTACAGCACTAAAAAGTTAGAAATAATTTAAATGATTAGAAGTATGTATACATAATAGGTATTGTAGAAGTATAATTTGGAATCGGTGCCCAAAATATACGTGCTGGTCATGAAACTGGACACCGACTATAAATTATACTTCTACAATACCTACATGTATACATACTTCCAATCATTTAAATTATTTCTAACTTTTTAGTGCTGTAGTGTTTCGAAGTCGGTTTTTATTTTTATTTAAAATTTTAATTAGAAATAGGACATAAAATTTACACGTCTACATGTTGGCAAATCACACGTCTACATGTTGGCTGATCGATCGGAAAGTAAAAGTTAGTGGGAAGCCGCAACTGCCTCTATACGTTGGCTAACTACGAATGGCCAACGTGTGCATGCGCCCTGCACCGTTTTTCCATAGATAGGAATTAGGAATAGGATAGGTAATTTCATTCAGCTTTGCTACATGCAATGAAATTGTTGACAGCGTTAAAATATGGAAGTTGTTTGCTCATCCTAGGTCATTCATTGATCCCATTAACTCAAGAAATATTAATTCCTATTATCGTGTTCCGAAGTCGGTTTTTTTTTTATTTATAAAATTTTATTTTTCAATTTTTAGTGGGGGAGCGGGAGAAAAATAAATAAGTCCCTTATAACCAAAGTTACCCTACTTAATTCGTTGCTTTAAAATTTTATGTTCTAAATATCCATCTCCGAAAGTCTTCACCAGAACATCACCAAATTAACTTGGGGCTACTTTTACGCAATTTTATGAAACATACGGATATTACTAAAGGATGGGCCCCATTATGGCTTATTTACTGCTGTCCATTGAAGAGTTCCGTTCTCCATCTCTGAAAGTCTCCATTAGATCTTCACCAAATTAAAATTGAACCAATGGGACATTATACCTGTTCGAACAAAAAAATAATTGTCGAAATCGGTTAAGATTTGACGGAGTTATGGAGGAACATAGCAAATATATACATACGCGTCGAATTGATAGCCTCCTCCTTTTTTGAAGTCGGTTAATAAAATACTCGCGCTGGGTACTAATATTAACATAACATTATACTGAGCCAAGCAAACATATTAATTTAAACATCACTTTTTCTTATACAGCGCATCACTTATACCATCACTAATATCATTTGTCCGCACAATCAAACGTTTCATGCATCACAACCTCAGACCATAGTTTTGCGTAATAATAGGGGTTAAAGTATGAAATTGCCGTTTTATTGCAATAGGTTCTTTGAATTGACATGAATTGAAGATGGATACTGCGAAAATTCGAGTGATTTTTGAATACGAGTTCCGACGCGGAACTAACGCGGCAGAAACAGCCCGCAATATCAATGCTGCGTTTGGAGAGGGGTCTACTAATGAACGCACCGTGCGATTTTGGTTTAAACGCTTTCGTGATGGAAATTTCCACTCAAAGAACGAGCCACGAGGAAGACCGCCCACACAGGTGAATAACGATGAATTAAGAGTGGAAACCGACCAGTCAAAATACCCAGGAATTAGCGGCATGGTTTAACGTTACCTTACCCACAATATCATTTACAATCACTTGCGTCAAATCAATAAAATAAAAAAATAAGTACGAAAAATGGGTACCTCATAATCACTCGAATTTTCGCAGTATCCATCTTTCTTGTCTAAATTGAATAACAAAAACAATTGAAAGTCGATATTCAAATGTTTCACATTTTTTAAAAAAAGAACATCATAGAAACCATTTGAAAAAAGTTTCATTCGAAACCTCAAACCATGAAGATTCTATGTCAATTCAAAGAACCTATTGCAATAAAACGGCAATTTCATACTTTAACCCCTAATATATCTTTGACCTCTGTGTTTAAAAGATAAAAAATGTTTCAATATTTTCGATTGTCTAGATTAGACTAGATTAATACTCTTTTCTTAAACATGCGCGGAAATACTGTCATTACTTTTGAATAAAGAACACACGAAGTACCTATCATATTTACAATACGATTAAAATCAGTTAACGATTCGGCTTTTCTCGGATATCATCGCCTAAATCCCAAGACGGAAATGACACGACATACGTTACCGCGATTTCTTTTAGGTAGCATTCAGTTTGAAGTATCATAAACGCAATGTATAGTACCTGCCAAGATGACATTACTAACCGGTAGACCTAAGAAATTTATTATGCAGAAGCGAATTTTCTAAAATAGTTTTGTACATTATTTACAATTTCACGAGATTGAGCAATCACGACAGTAGTGAAGCAACAGGAGATTCACAAAAACCTCAATCTACGTCCCGAATCGTTGCAGTGGCGATGCTACAGTAAAATCAGTACATTGTAGTACTGATTTTTCTGCTGATCAAATATTAATCAGCGAAAAAAAATCAAATTTCCGGAGAAAACAATATAGAATTAGACAATTCCGTTTTAAATAATATAAGACCTTATTATGACCCAACCGTTCCGAATACGTCACTTTCAGTAGATACTTGTGATGACTGTGATTTGTTGGCAAGGAAAATATTGGATGTTGCGGATGAAACCGAAAAAGCTAAATTAAATAAACAAAAAGAAGAGCACGGCAAACTGGCTGAAAAAAAGTTATGAATTAAAGAGGCAGGATAAAGACGAAGTTCGAGCAAGCCAAGGCAAAAAAGTTGTGTTGATGGTTAATATGCAGAAATGTATGGCTACACCAAACTTGACGAATTCCAAGTCATTTTATTTACGGAAGCTTTGGACTTTAAATTTAACAGTCTTTGAATCAGAACACAAAGTTGTAACTAATATGATATGGTCGGAAAACATAGCTGCACGAGGAGGAAATGAAGCCGAAGACGAAGCTCGAGCAAGCCTAGGCAAAAAAGTTGTGTTGATGGTTGATATGCAGAAAGGTATGGCTACGCCAAACTTGACGAATTCCAAGTAATTTTATTTACGGAAGCTTTGGACTTTAAATTTAACAGTCTTTGAATCAGAACGCAATGTTGCAACTAATATGATATCGTCGGAAAACATAGCTGCACGAGGAGGAAATGAAGCTGGGCAGAAGAAAACCTTGCTTTAATATATGATGTAGAGTGCCTATTTGGTCCGACAATTGTGGTGGTCAAAATCGCAATACGATGGTTATTATGGCCTACATGGGGTTGATGCACAAATTCCCCAAGTTTTCACAAGTCGAAATACCTTCAGGGACATCAGGTATCCAAATGACTTGCGTAATGTAAGGAACACGCAAAAACCTATTTCGGAAGCAAAATACAAGGATTTATTGAAATTACTTGACTGGGTTCCTATAGATAGTATCACACATTTCCAGAGGCTGATGAAAATAGGTACCCATTATTACAAGTAAACTTAGAACAAAAACAATTATAGATTATGTTGTTAATTACGGACAAAAATAATAATTATAATAATGTATGTACGTTGACTGCATTGGATTGTGATGATAGGGTTACTTGACCTTTGTTGTTTGATTGACAGAGGTACATTGTGATTTCATGTTGTAACGCAGTGTTGAAAAACCAGGCTGTAAAGTAATTAGTCTTGTTATTGTTTTGATAATGATTAAAATTTAAGATGACCTTAAGTTTTGTTACAGCAGATTTAACACGGATTCCTGTAAGCATTATGATAAATAATTGTTAGTATGATCGATAAGAATAAATAAATACTGCAAGAGTTGATTGTGAGGAATTTGTTTAATTTTTGGTAACTACAATCTCAACGTTCATCACAAGATGTTATGATGATATGAAGATAGGTTTTTAAAAGATGTTATAATTTCATAAATGCATTATGTACGTTTTCAAGAAACGTATCAGATTCGTGACACAAAATTACCGGCATGAGGTCGTACGACAGATACGTTCCAGTAAATATTAGAAAATGTACGTTTTGTAGAAGCTTGTTTGCACCTGCCAAAAAGTATGCAAACTCCTTGCAATCCCTGTTCGGGCGCCACCCTGGATGACTGTAACCCTGCAAGCCTCAAACAGCATCAACAGCTGGAACAAATAAGGCAACATTTCTGGAAGCGCTGGCAGAAGGAATGCATAGCTGAAATGCAACAAGGCTCTAAATGGCGAACCAACTATGCTCAATTGAAGATTGGCGACCTTGTCCTCCTGCAAGAAGATAACCTATCTCCACTATGTTGGCGCTTGGGCAGAGTCATTACATTATTTCACGGAGCCGACAACGTAGCGCGCGTCGCTGATGTCAGCACTGCAGCGGGAATCTTCAGAAGACCCTTTGTCAAAATTTGTCCTCTATTTCCAGAACCAATAAATTAGTTTTATGTATGTACAGGTACCTACACCTGAATATTTTCCTATAAGAAACCTTAATGTTTCCTGTTAAGTGTAGAAGATGTAATTTTGTAGTTTTTTCAAATTTTTCGGTTATAAATCATATCATATGTTTAACTAAATTTCAATTATCTTATGCATATAGCTTTAGATTTTCAATTAATAGTTGTTTTACTCATAGCTAGATATTTGTTCTATTTTAAATAACAAATAATTTTACAAAACCCCTCACAATTTTTGAGAAATCGATTTCACAAATTTCTTTTTGCTCTCCTGTAAAGTACCTACCTATTAATAGTGCAAAACCGACCAAATGCTTCTGACGTCGAGATTTATCAGGCTTACTTAAAAAGAAACTATATCGTCTTACTATTGCCCGCAGTAGTATGTCTACAGGTTGCCATAGCAACCGATTGACTCGGTTACTACCTGGGGTGCGACCACGTAAGTCCTCCACTGCATGAAGTTGTCTGATTTAGCCTACATACATATTTTGACACTTTGATGCTTAACCCGTTAGAGTGGAAAGTTACGTGATACAGGGGCAGGGCGCTGTTTCATAAAACTAAAGGTCATGTTTACAATGACAATTCGATATACATAGCAAAGTCGATTGATATACAGATTAACAGTGTTATGAAAGTCGGCCCTGAAACTCAGAGGTATGAGAGTATGTGTTTTTCTATAGTGTCGGGTACAATTAACCAGTTTATGAAGATATTTATAGTGATTTTCTTACCCCCTGTGGACTTAAGCGTGATGTTATATGTATAGCCTATATTTTACACGGGAATCTATGCTATAATCGTAAGTTTTATTTAATTCACTTCAGTGATTCCTGCTGATGCGCGCACAAAGAAACAAAGTGAGACAGGCATTGGTACATCAGACAGAGACATTTACAGATTTATTATATGTATAGAAAATAGATACCTAGATAGATTGCCGATTACTATTTTATTTCATTTTTTATTTTATTTATTTGGGACGACAAACAACTATTAAATATTATTATTATTAAAATATTACTAAAAACAAACAGATTGAAGGATTAATAAACATCTAGTCCACCACGTTATCCACAGTTTACTATAAGCAAGTTGTGAACTAAATGTAACTCATTAAAAGAGCACCTGTAGGTATATAATCAATGCTTAGATAATTTATAAAATAACATTAAAAATTGCATAATTATACTGTATTAGCCGATGTGGGTCGACGCCTAGTAGACGCACCTTCTGACGTTATTTTAACTGTAAGTTTCTTATTTTATATTTAATTACTAGGTAGTAAAATATTTATTATATATCTACTTCTAACATAGGTTGATCCACAGATATGTGTGGTAGACAGAGAGAAACATCCTATTTCACAGAACTACAATTTATGGTTTAATATGACCATTCGATGTACACAATCGATTCACCCACAAATTAACAAGTAGAAAGACTTGGCTACGTAATGTGCATCTTATTGTCCTAATAAACTATGAATTATAGTTTTATGAAACGCGGCCCTGATCTTACGTTAGAGGTAAGGATGCGCAGCGTTTCTCATTCAACAATCTACAGCTAGCACTTTCATCAACATCTTCCATTTCCCAAAATCCATATCGGTGCCTTATTTGGAGTAAGCCATTTTTGCCAGGCTCTCCACTACTTGCCATCTCACACCGAGGGCACTGTAGATATGAAGGTACATATCAACCTTAAAAACATGTGCACTCTAAAATCAGTTACCTACGTTAAAAGTTACTTTGGAACAAAAACGTAAAAGTTGACATGCTGTCTACTGTGCGAAGCGCCATCTGTTCTTTTTTGGTGGCCCTCTCTTTCATTTGCCACAAGAAGTCCACTTTTTAGGGTTCCGTAGTCAACACCCTTATAGTTTTGCCATATCCGTCCGTCTGTGTATGTTTGTTCGTCTGTCTGTCCGCGGCTTAGCACAGAGACGAGAAGTACTAGTAAGCTGAAATTTGGCATTAATATGAATATTAAGGGATTACAGATTATGCCGCCAAAATGACAAAACGGTGGGATAAAATTAAATAATTTTTTTTTAGTGTACCTTCCCTACACCTAAATTAGCAATGCAATGTTTTTTCTCGCCTACACCATAGTGTGGGGTATCATTCGATTGGTCGGTTAAAAGGATTGGGTGTGTAGAAAAACCATTTTTGAGTTAGGGATCCGTTTTCAAAGTATTAGCCTTTAATCCACAGTTTTTTTGTTAGAGTAGGGCGTCCCACCCCACTCCCAGCTAAACGGTTGATATAATTAAATTAAAGGGCAAACTATCACGGTTAAGTAGGCCTTACAAGTAAACGAGTAATAGGCGTACAACTTATAAAAGGAAAACTTAGCACAAAATCCATTGAAAACTACATTGATGAAGTTGTTAGTTCTGTAAAACAGGTAAAAAACCTCTTCTTCTACGGAACCCTATACTCTAGCCACACGAACGTGCTGATAGTTCTCAGCTGCCCCAGCTCAAATTATTCACCTTTGAATAACCTAGCGGGTGGATGAGGACGGCCAAATACAGAAAGAAGTGGCATGCCTTGGAGGAGGCCTGTGTCCAGGAGGACAGACCAATTAATTGAAGTAACCTATCCACAGTTTGACTGCTATTAAGTACCTACACTTACTAATAATAATCAAGTTGACAAATACCTACTTTCGTGATGGATGCGATTCAATTATTTAATGGCACTAACCTATTAAGGACAACTTACCTACTCGCTAACTGTTGTTGTAACTTTCGATATGCCCAAATGGGAACTGGAAACGTCATTAAGTACCAAGAAACGTGTTATTGCTTTTTTTTTCCCTAAGACCTTAACCAATGCAATCGCAATCGTTAGCTAAACTTCACCTACCTACGACACGCGTGATTGAAAGCTTAAAAGCTGTGAATCGCCGCCGACGGGCGAAGAGGCTTTGGGCGAGCCGTGCGCACAGGCATCGCAGTGTTTGCGTCGAACGGTGCCTCTAGAAGCCTGTCTCAAAGGTTATATAAATAGGTGAAGAGGGGCTGCGGAGAGGTGTTGCACTTTCTTGGCGGAGCACGGCGCACCCAGCGCCCAGTCCTTGCCGAGCGCCATGGCTCGACACGCGTGCTTGTGTTTAGGAGTGCTGCTGCTCGCGTGCCTCGGTGAGTACCTTCTAACGACTATTACTTTTACACAACACGTTGTTGCACTGCAATATGTAAAGGAAAATTATAGAAATTAATTTCAATAAAAAAAATTACGTTTTCACCAAGCCTACGTACACGGGTGTGTTAGATTACGCAATTTATACAAGATTGGACTACCCACTTATCGAAATTCAATATTTTTAATATTTTTCTTTATTATTATTTTTTTTAATTCAATAATTAAAGTATTTTTTATGTAGCCTATATAAATCCCACTGCAGGGCACAGGCCTTCTCTTAGAGAGAGAGAGCGAGTATAGGCTTAATCACTACGCGTGCCCACAGCGGATAATTATATTTAAGTATATTTAATTTATTTAAAATTCCTGCACCCAGTATTTATTTAATTACCTATTTAATCTTAATTCGAAATTATATCAGTAGGTGAGTAAATACTTAAACGTTAAGCGTTAAATAAACGTTAGAATTAACATAATATAATCTTTTTTTCTATGTATTATAGGAGTTTAAAACGGCGAGTTTCCCTGTTATTTAAGCACAAAGGTTTTAATTTGTCGCGAGTTAATTTTTTAGCTTTTACAAACATACTTTTTGTCTCTACCTTCACTTGTAGCCTATACTTAGGTCGCCACGAAGTGCAGTAAATAACAAGAATAAATCAGCTAGGTAGGTACGTGGCTTGTTGTTGACCTCGATTTCTTTTCGTTTCGCCTTTCAATGCCGATGCCCAGTAGCTTTCATACTGATTGACAGGCGATGGTTTATTTTTAGTACCCAGCATCATGACTGTTTACTTGAAAGACATAACACTGCTCATTGAAATGAAAAAAAAGCATGAGTACATACCTGCCTACACAAAGGCATAAATGTAAAGTGGGCACACACTGTGGTGAAATTTCGGGTTCCGATTGTAAGACAGTCGCGGGCCACTGCGGTGAAACGGTACTGCATTCCTTCACCCGCAATGTTGTAATCGTTGCTTACGCGTATTCTGGTCTATGGCTTACGCTAAGCAACGTTACCCAATGACCGTGTTAAGACCACAATATACCTGAGTGTAACTAAGTAGTTACATGCAATAGTCTGTCACTTTGTTGTTTTGAAATTCATATTATATTGTTAAGTTATATATAAGCGGTGGCGCGGCGACTCGACACGACGGCGGCAACGCCGCACCTCTCTCGTTGACTAACAAGACTTTGATTATTTCACAGCGAGGGGTGAGTCGCGAGTGAAACGGCAGGAGGACGAAGGAAATGAAGAGGTGAACGCGGAGCAGCTGTGCGAGGCACGCCCCGCCGACGAGTACTTCCGCCTCACCGTCGAAGGCGACTGCCGCGATGTCGTCAGGTCAGTCTGCGCCATTTCTCATCTCAAACATCCATACGTGCATAATGTTCCATGGAAACATAAATCAATTTTTATGACAGAGAAATCGAATACTTAGAATGAAACGAATTCTCGCGTCTACTAGAACTAATAAATCAAACTTGAATCTTGGTTTAAACGAGATTTCTACCGAAACGGAAACGTAGCAACAAAACCAGTTCACCGAAACTTACAAGTATTCTGTACTCTATCCGTTTAACTATTCTATAGACTTTTATTGCAGTTAACTGTACCTATGTAGGTAGTTACTTATGTACTTTTATAATGTTAGAATACATAGTTGTGTACACGCTTAGTATGCAAGGCCTTGATTTAGAAGCCTGTGAACGGGACGGAGTAACCAACATTCGTGCCGTGAATACCTAAACACTTCAGACCTCTAAATATTCCTTTCTCCTTTGAACTTTGTCATGTTTACTATACACGATAACCTAGCGTAGGTACAGAGGACGCGCTTCAGAATAGCAACGTTATGTAATTCCTTGCTGTAGCGTAGCACATCTACACAGGTACCCCAATTTCAGTACGTGTAATAAAATTTGTTCGTAACCACTTGCATGAAACTCAAAGTGGTTTACGTACAAAGGATCGCCAACGTCACCATAGTCATCATCACCCTGGTAATGATTCGGGCGATCCTACAAGTAGAGAGAACTAGAAGTTAAGCCCATGGCTGTGTACAGGTGCGACAAAGGCGGGGAGAATGGCGTCACCAGGCTCGCCTCCGTGCGGTGCCCCGGCGGACTTGCCTTCGATATCGACCGCCAAACCTGTGACTGGAAAACTAAAGTTAATAATTGCGATAAAATAGAAAGTAAGTTCTGCCACTGGAGGAAGTGGACGTGCGGAGGGCTAGAACGTCCGGCCCTGAGCGGCTGCTGGCCGGGAAACGTTTGCTCGGACGCAGTTAGCCTTCCGGGCCTTCACTTCCTGAACTAACACATTTAATTTTAATTTTACATTTCTTGTCAACGCAGGTGCACTAGGTCAGGTCTTAAACAGATCACTTGCCCCTCCGGACTGGCTTTCGATCTCGATAAACAAACCTGCGACTGGAAGGGTAAAGTGACCAACTGTGACAAGCTCGAGAGTAAGTGCCGACGCTATTCACGCGTAGTGAGCAATCGGGCTTGGGTAGAGGGCCGCGTCGCGCACGCGTAGTGCATGGGCTCCGACAGGCACCCCAGTCTAGTTTCACATTAACATCCTTCGTCTGTAGCTACCTCATCTACCCAATTCCGCTGCAATGCAATAAAATTAAATCTTTCACTCCAAATGCACTCTACTTTCTAAAACAATTTATGCCTGGCATAAACTGAATAAGCAGCGAAGTATGTTGATGTAGCAATACATAGGCACTCCTATGCAAAACTGCGATGAAACTAGCGAAGCAGGAACACGCTGTAAACTGAACACTGCCAGTTGGTTTGACCCAGAGAACACAGCACCTTTGCACGCTGACTGGAATTGTATATAACTACACACACAAAGCAATCACACTACATAAACAAAAGACGGTCGATCTCTTTTTTATTAAAAACATAATCCTTCTAACCTTGCTTAGCTTCATTTTACTAACAATGAAACCTGTTTCAAACAAATCTAATTTCGTAAAAACTTAAGTTTTAACACACCTACTCACATGTTTTCTACTTTGATCCCCTACATTTTACATTCCTACCTATAAACTATCCTTTCCTTACCCGGTGGTTGTGGATAGCTATACTTAAAATACATTAAGGAAATAATATTATGTTTCGTTTCTTTTTTACAGTCTAATTTACGAATAAAAAAAGTTATTTTTTACTGTTTCTGTAACGTTTCATGATACCTAGACATTGGAGATCTAGATTGGTCTCAAGGTAATTTATTTGTAATTTAGACTGTAGATGTAATTTAATTTTCCTACACCCTCTGCATAATAATTTTCATTATAAAATGTCGTAACTGTAATTAATCTAACAGATCAGTTCCCTTTGAAATACTATGTTGATTTATCTGAATCTCCTGACAGAGCATGATCTTTGTAGCGTTAGGGCGACATCGTAGCATCATCTTGTACGCGGCAAAGTAAGAGCAACATGGCGCCCTTCTCTCAAATGGCACACTATACAATGCTAAGCTCGATTCAAAGCTCATGCTAAGCCAGCAAAAGGAAATATCTACCTAAGTTGTCTTTGACTTTTCATGTGGAATATGTTTACGCGCTAACTTAGGTAATCCATCACTATCACAGTCAAAAATATATAGGTTTATAGTTAGCCCACAACCTAAAAACTTTTCTCTAATATTACTCGAATACTCAGTAAATAATTCATCTTTTTCCATTTTCTTCTTGTCATTGATCCATAAACTCGTCACAGATACCTATCTATCCCTTCATGCTTTGTTGCGGCTATCTTCTTCGGATTTCCGTCGTTCTATACCAGACACAACGGTACCTACCTACTACAGTCAAAGTACTTAGCACAAACATTGTACTTAACCAGATTCATTTTAATTATCTCACCCCAAACTAGTGGTACCTAAGTATTAATACAAAGCACGTCTAATTCAAATATTACATTTTCAGAGCCACGCAAAGTTCTGCCTATTTTGAAAACCGATGAACCCATTTGCCCAGAAGGAAAACTTGCATGTGGGAGTGGAGATTGTATGGAAAAGGAATTGTTCTGTAATGGAAAACCTGACTGCAAAGATGAGTCTGACGAAAATGCGTGTAGTAAGTAAAAATACCAAGTAGATGGTCACTAACAACCTAACTCTTATTATTTAGATACCATTAACACACTTGTTGTCTTCCAGCTGTTGATTTAGACCCCAACCGAGCTCCAGATTGTGACCAGAATCAGTGCACACTGCCAGATTGCTTCTGCTCTGCTGATGGAACACGTATTCCCGGTGGCATCGAGCCGAACCAAGTGCCTCAAATGATAACAATCACTTTCAACGGTGCTGTTAACGTTGACAACATTGATTTATATGAACAAATTTTCAATGGTAACCACCACAATCCTAACGGTTGCCAAATTCGAGGTACATTCTTCGTCTCCCATAAATACACTAACTACGCAGCCATTCAGGAACTGCACCGCAAGGGACACGAAATTTCAGTATTTTCGATAACCCACAAGGACGATCCTCAGTACTGGACCAGTGGCAGCTACGACGATTGGTTGGCTGAGATGGCTGGAGCACGTCTGATTATAGAACGTTTCGCCAACATAACCGATGCCTCAATCATTGGTGTTCGGGCGCCATACTTGCGTGTCGGAGGAAACAGACAATTCGAAATGATGGCCGATCAATACTTCGTCTACGACGCATCAATCACTGCTCCTCTAAGCCGCGTTCCTATTTGGCCGTACACCCTTTACTTCCGTATGCCCCACAAGTGTAACGGTAACGCACACAACTGTCCGTCTCGAAGCCACCCAGTCTGGGAGATGGTCATGAATGAATTAGACAGGAGAGATGACCCGACTTTCGACGAATCCTTGCCCGGTTGTCACGTTGTAGACTCTTGTTCCAATATTCAAACCGGCGAGCAGTTCGCGCGTCTGCTGCGTCACAACTTCAACCGTCACTACAGTACTAACCGCGCTCCGCTCGGTCTGCACTTCCACGCATCGTGGCTCAAGTCCAAAAAGGAATTCAGAGATGAACTCATCAAATTTATAGAAGAGATGTTGGAACGCAATGATGTGTACTTCACGTCACTAATTCAAGTCATCCAATGGATGCAAAACCCCACAGAATTGACCTCGCTAAGAGATTTCCAGGAGTGGAAACAAGATAAGTGTGACGTCAAAGGTCAACCGTTCTGCTCGTTGCCAAATGCCTGCCCGATAACCACCCGCGAATTGCCTGGAGAGACACTGCGCCTGTTCACGTGCATGGAATGCCCTAACAACTACCCGTGGATCCTAGACCCCACCGGAGAGGGCTTCAATGTTAAAAAGTGATCTCTTTAAGTTAATTCAAAAGACTGTATACAATTATGTAAATAGGTACTTAATACTCAGTAATATTATATAATGCCCTAATGAAGACTGGGCAGCAATAAATTCAATTAATATTGTAACATATTACGTCATGCGTGTCGATAAAAACAAAAATGTGCTGTAAGTTGCCGTTTTACAACTTGGTGAATTTACCCACCAAAATTGACAATAAATTTGTGTAAAAAAACTCGTATTCTTAATTATTTGCAATACAGGCTTATAAACATAAACATAAACATTTACATACAGGCACATACATTGCTTCTGGCCCCACACTAGGATACCCTGTGTCGTGGGAACCAGAAACAACGACATCACAAACATGTAAACATCCAAGACCTGGGGTTTTTTTGTCCCCAGCCGGGATTCGAACCCGGGACCTCTCGCATGGTATGCAGATGCACTACCGCTGCGCCACGAGGTCGTCAAGACTATTATTATCCGATGTACTTACCTACTTAGGTAAATATTCGTCCGTCTGTTGCTCTACCTATATACCTACCATTACAGACGGACAGACCAGCTTCTGTCTGGTCCCTACCTATGTGCCCCACGCCTTAGTGGAAGTACGGTAATCAAATCACAGAGTACATAATACAATACTTAATTCATTTCATTCACCTTTGGTCTTCAGGTAAACAAACCGTTGTTGATAGACACGTTAAATACTAATACTAAGTCATTAACAAATCTAATATCAACCCTTAATATCAACTTCTTGACTTTGATTGTATTAAAGAATAGTACATTACTGCAGCGGCAACAAAAGAGGCATTGATGGACGAACGTGTAAATGTGGACCGAGGCGAAGCCGAGGCACACATGCGTAAGTCCATCAATGCCTAGTTGTGGCCAAGGCTTCTATAGTACTTACTTTTCTCAAATAATGCGCGGAAATTAAAACTAGAGCGGTGGTAGCCTAGTGGGTAGAACATTGGACTCGGAAGCGGGAGACCCAGGTTCGATTCCCAGAGCGGGCATGTACCTATGACTTTGTTTTCTAAGTTATGTACATTTGTGAAGTTATAGTAGCAATACCACTCGCTAACTGTGAAGGAAAACATCGTGAGGAAACCTGAGTGTCTGAGCTATTTACATACCTCAGCGCTTGAAATCCCCAATCCGCGGTGGGCACGCGTGGTGATTTAAGCCCATACTCTCTCTCTCTGAGAGAAGGCCTGTGCCCTACAGTGAGACGTATATAGGCTGCTTATGACCTACCTAGGCTAATTAAACCTAGGCAGAAAGTTTTTTCTTTTCAAAATCAATAGGCAGGCGAGGCATTTGCCGCGTGAAGCAGCTCGGTCTGTGTGGACGTGCCTCGAGCGACCGAGCGGCCGAGCCACCGAGTGTCGGCTTTTGGGGTTCCGTACCCGAAGGGTGCCAAACGGGACCCTATTACTAAGACTTCACTTTATTATTCGTGGTAAGCGTTGCTGGTTGTACAATTACTTAAAATGCTTAATTGTTACCTAAGTTGTTGTTACCACTCATTATAGGTATAATTGTTTACCTAATAAAATAAAATAAATACATAAATTCACTGTCGCTCACTAAATGAACCGTGAACCCTTTTTGTTTTGCTCAGAGGCGCCTCAGTCGTTTGCCGTGCGCACTCTGGACGCACGCGTTTTGTTTCTTTATGGATAAAGAACAGTTTTTGAATACTTACTTACTTACTTATTTACTTACTTACTTACTTACTTACTTACTTACTTACTTACTTTCTCTATGCTGCAAACACCTTGCTGTGGAACGCAAGTGATCCTAATTTTACAAACAGAGGGCTTTAAAGAGAAGATGCCTGGTTAAATATTAGCCGCGACATGAATATGCCTGTTCCTGATTTGAAAAAGAAAATTGATTTTTAACCCACTTAAAAAAAAAGGGGAAGTTCTCAATTTGTCGGGATCCTTTTTTGTCTTCTCTTTTTTATAATCTTATGTATTATGATAAAAGCAACAGCTGCCACCGCAATACGTACTTCTGGTGCCCTGATGTCCTAACTCTCAACTGAACGAACGAACAAAATATATGGCTCGGCCTTGCCGCGCGCAGCAGCTCGGAAGGGTCGAAGGACGGGGCCGAGGAAAGGATGGAGAGCAGAAAAGTCGCGCAAGACTTTTCAGCGCACACAGATGGAACGGGGCGAGGGGCGCTCGACTTCACAGAAAGAGCAGTTTGTAGACTAACCACTCTAACAGAAGCTACACTCTCTTCAATTCTGTATTACACTTGACTAGCTTTGAGGAATCTCGCCTGATACACCTACAGGTGTAACGTAATAGCTATATCTACAGAAAAATTAAAAAGTTTTTTTTCTTGTTCTAATACAAAATCCTTTTATTTTTTATGTGAGTAAAGGTCAAAACTGTTGTCACAGCATACACCCCTTACTTTTTTAATTTACTTTCTGCTGTTTTTTTTCTAGATAGACAGTGAAACAGTCAACAGCACATTAACATTTATATGTTAGTTGCAGTCACCCGTAATGCAGCGACTTATGAAAAGGATGACGTGCTATCGACTACACGTTACGGTAACAATAGTAGATTGTACAACAAGTGCATAAAACGCACCATTTTACTCGAGACGTTTATCCATCCGAGCGAGCTTGCGAGCGAGGATAGATATAAAGTCGAGTGTAAAATGGGTTTTATGGACGAGTTGTACACTCTACTTTTCACTTCGATTGCGAGGAAATGAAACAGCAACATGTAAATATAGTAAATGCTAATTTAATTAAAATTGAAAGTTACATTAGAGCAATGAGAAATATTTAAAGTAATCGTTTTTTCTGGCATATTTAATGTTGTATTAGATTGTATTTGTGATGCGATATTTGGCATATTGTCAACTTCAGGTTCTTTTGAAGGAACGGGATTACCATTTAAGCTCTGTTCCAATGGTAAGTTAGCACTAGATGGGCCTGGTTCATTTGGGACTATGTCGATTCCTTCGGTAATCAAGTCGGTAATTTTAGCTTTTTGTTCTATGGATTCCTCAATATAGCCCTCTGCCACTTGGTCAGACTTCCAGCCGCCATGTCGCTTTAAAGATGTTCGTGTGGCTGTTGCAGCGATTGCCTTGGTCTTCGACGAAGATTTTACTTTATGCTCTAGAGCATAAAAAGCGACTTTATGTCGCCTACGCACGACATAAAGACGAACTTTTAGAGCATGAGAAGTGAAAAAATTTAAAAGCTGCCCTGCTGTCGACTGTAGGTACCAACCTTGAGGCAAAATAAACTCATTCACTTCCGCCCAGATGGTAACTTCTTTCACAGTCGACAGCACGTCAACCTTTACACACAAGCCCTCTAATCAGTTACGTGAGTATGATATTTTAGGATTTTTGGATATATTTGATCCACGACTCTCTTTATCATCGTCTGAAAATTCATAAAAAAATATAGTTGTGAAAACAATATTTTAATGTCGTCACTGTTACTATCTGGAGGTAAGTGCCCCCGGTTTTATTAATCTTGTCACGTCCGTTTTTTAATCTATGAAAGGAACGGCACAACTGTGAGTTACGCACACACTCGCAGACTGAGTAAAGATAGGTACTACACTCCCACAGCTCCGCAGCTCCGCTTCTCACTTCACAGTGTATTGTACAATGACGTACGTACTGTATTATGTATATTTACATATTGAAAATCTACGGACATAATGAGTGACAATATTCAGATTTCTTCGTTGGTTACTTTAATGATTGTAAAATTACCTGCCTAATGTTTGAGGAAAAAACTGGTAGGTTTATTTTGTAAGGAAGCAACACAAAGAAAAAACTTATGTCAGTATTCACATAATACGTAATAAAACTCTTTTTTTTCGGATAACGCGTTTTAATTAATATATATATTTTTCTAACTAAATTCTTAATAGCTCCTAATTTTTTGCAGAGCGCCCAACTCCGAAAAAAATTAGGAGCTATCAAGAATTTAGTTAGAAAAATACATACATTAATTACAATAAAGTTTTATTTGATCCCATGCAAAAAAAAACATGTAAAATAATTGTAAGTGAAACATTAGATTGCATTTAATAGTCATCTAATATTAATATAAATTGTAATAAAGTTGTGAAATAAAATTGTGACATAAATAATTATAAGATGTGATAAAAATAAAACATTAATAATATCGTTAACTATTTTTTGTTTCTATGGACCCCTTTCAGGTAAGATAGAAACATATAGCCCAGTCGAATTAGGATTTGGCCCGGAAAAAATTCAAAGTAGCAATTTTCCTTCGGAATTCGTTGGGGGGAAGAATCACCAGCAATCTAATTGTTGTTTTGCGTGGTACTCGATCCGTTGCGTCATCCGCCATCTTAATTTTTGTTTCTTGAATAACTCGTTTATTTTCAGTTTCAGAATTTCAGAAAAATCGTAATTACAAAAGATATTTAAAATTAACTATCTACAAATTTGGTACTCATTACTTTTCTCCTAGGATCGATATTTCCCGGTTTATACCCCAAGAAAGGGGGTGAATTCGTTTATTTTCAATTATACATGAAAAATTTTTGTAAACGAAGTTTTTCTTTTACACCCATCTTTTCCTTTACCTGAAGCGTGCGCCCCAAAAATATGAACCTTAAAAAAAAACAAAATTAGCATAGGGTAGTCCAAGGTGCCATTTGAAACTTCTGGACAACAAGGTGCGAAGTAAAAAGCGTTCCAATCTAGATTATAATATGTGTTTTTCCCTAAGTTCTACTGGTAGGCAATGCCAAGGAATGTTGTCAAACATTCTTTTTCTTTTGTGAAAGCATTCCTAAAACTTTGATAGTTTCTATTTAGGAACCCAATAATGATGAAACTTTGTTTTTTTTTATCTGTGTTATCATGAAATTGCAATTTACTATTCACCTATTTCAGTCAGGATCTGATGATGGGATACTGGAGAAATAGAGGGAAAACTTTAAAAGCATACTTCAAGCGATTTGGGTGTTTTTTATAGTACCTCGTGAATTTGCTTTCGGAAAACATAGTTTTGTGGAGTCCTTGTGATATTCACAAAAAATCATGATTTTTTTTGTAAATAAAAACAAATTTCAAAACGCTGTAGCACTAAAAGAGAGAAATAATTTAAACGAATATGTCCTTTAAATTCGATGTAGGTATTATAGAAATATATTTTGGAGTCTGTGCCCAAAATGTTTGTGCTTGTCTTTTAACTTGGCACCAGCTCGAAACTATTCTATTCAAAAATACTTTATTGCACAAGAGGTGTTTGTACAAAGGCGAGCTTAATACTAGTAAGTATTTTCTTCCAGCTAACCTTGGGTTATGTAGATAGTGCAAGGGGTAGTGCCAAGAAATTTATTGCAAGAACAAAGATAAAAAAGAATAAATAATAATAATTATATAAACTATATTACAATAAAATTACATAGTTATTATAACAAGATACATACATATAAATACACACTATAATACAATAAACACAACTACATAAAAATTACTTATATAATAGGATTATTACTCTGAAGTTCGAAGTAGTGCTCGTGGATTCTACTTTTAAACACGTCGACTGACGGGGCCTGGCGTATGTACAGGGGTAGCGCGTTCCACAAGCGCACCGCTGTCACAGTGAAAGAATTGCCCCCGAGGGGCGAAACGTTCGCGGAGATACTGGAGAGAGGAGGGGTTATGTAAGATCCTATAAAGAAGTGTCACAATGTGGGCATTCCTACGGGAGCGGATATTTAGCCAATTAAGCTGAGTGCGAAACTGGGAAACATGGTCATATTTACGGAGGCCAAAAATGTACCGAATACAGACATTGAGAAGTCGATCTAATTTGTCAAGTAGTTCCTCAGTGAGGTCGGGATAACACACATCTGCCAACGTAACCTTAGCGGAGAACGGTAACTATAACTAAGTACGTAATTATATTCTTTTGGTTGCACTAACCCGTGCTGAGGACAATTTTAACAACCTATTTAGAGGCTAAAAATTCCACCAAGTCCCGGCGGACTTGAACCCGCGGCCTATGGCTAACCGTGCCAGCGCTCTCCCAATTGAGCTAATGGGCAAGTGCAGGCATCAGTGAAATTTCGAGCCTCTTTACAATGAATAGAAACATTAGAAAAACTTTACAAAATATAAAAAATAAAATTTAATTAAAAAAACCGACTTCAAAATACTACACTAAAAAGTTAGAAATCATTTAAAATACCTTTAAATTAGAAGTATGTATACATGTAGTAGGTATTGTTGAAGTATATCTTATAGTCAAAGCCTAAAATATATGTTCTGAAACTGGGCACCCACTACAAATTATACTTCTACAATACCAACATGTATATAACATACTTCTAATTTAAAGGTATTCTTTTAAATTATTTCTAACTTTTTAGTGAAGTCAGTTTTCATAATTTTTTTTTTCAGTGTTTAGTGGGGGAGCGGGAGAAAAATTAACAAGTAGCTTATAACCATAATTTACCCTACTTAATTCGTTGCTTTAAAATTTGAAGTTCTCAATTTCCATCTCCGAAAGTCTTCGCCAGAACATCACCAAATTACCTACTACTTTTATGCTATTTTATGAAACATACGGATATTACTAAAGTATAGGACCCATTAGGCTTTATTTACTGCTGTCCATTGAAGAGTTCCGTTCTCCATCTCTGAAAGTCTTCATCAGATCTTCACCAAATTAAAATGGGACCAATGGGACGATATATATATGTGAACAAAAAAAAAATTGTCGAAATCGTTTAAGATTTCACGAAGTTATGCGAGAACAGTTGACGGAGTTGTCCGTGTGGCGCCGGATTAAGAATAGCGTCACTCCATTTCCTTCCGTGGATGTCGTAGAAGGCGACTAAGGAAATCAATTACCAGGAGACGGGCAGCAGCGTAACGTCTTCCTGAGATTCCAACCGTATACTGGTATTCTCTGCGCTGCGATGGGAAAGTGAGTGTTTTTCTTTGTACATATTATTATATACAGCCTGACAGGTGCCTTTCTTTACTCGTTCGCTGTGGTAAGTTGAAAAATACTTTATTGAGAATGTTACTAGATATTTTGTGTGTGTCTTGCATTGTGTTTTGCTGTGGGCTTTGATTCTATTGAACCTACCTCTGTTGATAAGCCTTTCAACGTCTACTGCAGGACATACAGTCTGTCCAAAAAGAGTACAAAATAAAAAGTAAGGTTTTGCTAATACTCTTTCATTTCTGGTACGGTTTGTATTCATGCGCGAGTCGTAAAAAATCTAAGTCTAAACAAACGAGAACTAAAACGTCTAAAAAGAAAAAAACTAAGTTCAATTCAATTAGGTACAATTCTAAAACTAGAATTGTGCTGATAGCCTTGTTTAAATGAAATGAAATATCCCGTAGAAAAATTTTGGCTTTCCACTTCCGTTTTCTCCTCTTTTTGGACAGACTATAGGCCTTTCCCCCGTTACTTAGGACAAAGTTCCTTTGTTACGTAGGTCTAGGTACAAATCTCGGTTAGGGAGTAATGGTTTCATCACGTTTGCCAAGCGAACCAACTTACCCTTATCGGGATTGGAGTTTGTTTGTATCGAACATTGTAGGTAGTTATAGACAAACGAGTACCTACAAGCTGTGCAGCTCTTATATTACGCGCACCAAATCCTGAGCGATTCCAATCGTCTAACTGTCAAATTAGTATGGAATTTGACAGTTAGACGATTGGAATTAGCCTTGGGTAACTCAGGAGCCAGATATGAGAGGACACACATCTCCCTTACCGTCAACTGTGTCCCAGTTATATCCCAGAGATGTCAACTATATCTGGCTCCCTCACTATACTCTCAACTCAGTACGGTAGACATCTAAGTAGCTCCTGCTACTTTATCCAGCTCACACACAGTGCGCGAGAGCGAGACCGAGATCGGCTGAAATCGGATGCGTTCGGCCGCATTTCTCGTCGCAGTAATAAACGAGAGACGAGAAAGGGTCACCAGACTCCTACAAATGTATTGACTTGGTGATCTTTTTGATCGCTATTGGTACGGATGGCTTGTTTGGTCAACATCGGGCATTTGTTCGCAGTACTCGTACTAAAAAGATGAACGGTAAAGACGATAATCATATATGCTTGTCACGCTTTAATTGGGTTCAAAGATATTTATTTCTCATAAAGAACTTACAGTTCACTTAATTAATGAGAAAACCTATACAGTGTCAAAAGTTAATTAATAGATATACGTTTTGATTCTGGTTTGAACTCCTCTTATTGAAATAGACTGATAGTATAAAAAAAGAGCGCGTCAGCTGGATGAAGTAGGAAACAGATAAACTAGACTCGCTCACCATTTGTGTCTTACGGCTCTTGTATCCAAACACAATCACTCGATCGTATGTCGTATGAGCTAGGATACAAGTGGTGAGCCAGATACAGATATAGTGTGTCCCGATGAGCAAAGATATGGGATATAACAACTCCCTCTAAGGACACACTTTGCGCAAGTCTAATTGGAATCGCTCAGGATTTGGTGCGCATAATTAGGCCCCTGATCGGCATAGATTGCGTTTTACGAAAGAGTTTCCCTGTCAAAATCTCTATGCACATAAAATAGAGGTGACGTTGTATAATACCTACTTTATTATGAATTGTATGCCGATCGGCAAGATAGACTTATGTTTGCCCGAACTTATGTGTCCCCTAGAGGTCGTTTCTAAACGGGCTAAAATCATGTTTTTTTTTTTCAAAATAGTTGGCTTGGAGGCAAATTTTAATGTATACCAGTTTCGAAACGGCCTCCTGCTTTCCGTGCTGCCAGCCTAAAAAAAAATTAATTTCTGTAGGTAGGTTAATAGGTACTGTACTATACGTAACAAGGGAGAATTTTTAATATCCGAACAACTTTCTATTTTGTAATAAATACCTATAAATATTTGAGCTAGCAGTGTGTAGGAACTTCACTATTCACTATATAACTTAATTTTTTTTTGTTTTAATTTCATGATTTCAACTCGCTTGGGCTTACAGTTGCAAGAAACAGAAGCTTAAAACATTAAAACAAAGACGATAGAAAATCTTACTACCTAACCCAGTTAGAAAATGGATAAATTTATCGGCCGCTTACCCCAAAACACTGCACTACACATTACACTAAAATAGTGCAAAATGAAAAAGCAAAGCCTTACACTTCAACCGTCCCTGTTGCGCAAGGTGTTACAGCATTACATCATGACGCCAACCCAACTTCCCAACCAGTCTCAAACTCAAAACCAAAGCTTTCTTCTTCGAATACGGTGTCGATAGAAGAAGGAGCCAAAACAAGACCTGCTGAACAAGAACATCCTGGTTCTAGTTCTACTGGTAACATAGAAACAGTACAGCTTGATAATGAGCCTGAGCCAGACCAAAGAATTTCTAACTGGAGAACCTCTCGCTAAAAAAAGGAAACAGGTCTATAAATTCAATGATGACTGGCCTTTGTTATCGGCATTTGGCAAATGGCTACGAAAAAAAGAAGAAAAAGACAAAGAACCGACTGCATTTTGTTAATTGTGTGAAGTTTCAATGGCTAATCATAAACCTGCAATAGAAAGACACATGACAACTACAAAACACCAAACAAATGCTTGTGCTATACAACACACCAAACATATCGATGACCTAATAAAAAAGCTGATAGTGATGGCAAGAATCAAGTAAGACGGGCAGAAGTAAAAGTCACTGCATTCTTGGCTGAACATAATTTGCCGATATCTTTGGCTGATTCTTTTGTCCCATTTGTACGTGACACACTTCCAGATTCGACGATTGTGCGAGAAATGTCTTTAGGTCGTACTAAAGCCACTGACGTTCTGACCAAAGTTGTAGCGCCAGCTTGTAGGTCCGAACTGATACTGCACTTAAAGACACCAGGATTTTTTTTCAGTTTGGTAATGGACGAAACAACTGATATATCCACAAAAAAACAATGCTGATGTTGTAGAAACTGACTCGGGTAAAGCTGACGATTTATGTGAGGCCATGCTACTCCGACTAAAGAATAATTCCATCCCTTTAGAAAACATCGTCGGATTTGCGTCCAATAGCATGGTTAGACAGCACAACTCAGTTTTTAGCCACTTAAAAGAAAGCATACCGGATATTACTTGCGTTAAATGCAGCTGCCACATGATACATTTAGTGGCACCAAACGCGTGCTCTGAACTTCCAAGCTCAATCGAAGACCTTTTAAGACAAATAAGAGCACACTCCAGCCGAAGCTCTAAAAGCGTAAGCCGTCTTCAACAGTGCCAGGAGTTTTACGATGTCGAAATGCATAAAATTTTGAGCCCAGCAAATACCCGATGGCTTTCTCTAAAAGCCTGTATTGATCGCATGCTAGAGCAGTACGTGGTCCTTAAAGAGTATTTTTGCCCGGAGATGTTTCAAGATGGCACAAGCGTAAACTTCCGTATTTACGAAGGCCTGGAAAATAAAATGACCAAAGGCATACCTCGAATTTCTATCGTACATATTAGAATTCCTAACCGACTTCAACAAATTATTCCAAACCGACAAACCACTCCTACACTGCTTACAACCCGAAGTAGAAGAGTTGATCCGATCCCTTGCAATTAAGCCACCTCAAAAACACTAAACCGTTACTCATTGATCACGCCAACCTGGGTCACTTTATGCCTCTTGAAAAGATATATCCTGGAGTACTGGCACAAGATTCTGTGATTCAGATCTTACAAGACCAACATACAGAATTAACAATATATATACTGGACCCAAGAGTAGCACAATCTTTCGAAAGAAAAGACCTAACTGAAGTGTTAAAAAGATATCCCGTTTTGAAAACTGTTATTGACGAGCCAGCTCTGCACAGGCGAGAGCATGCGCTGCTAGATCACGAATCGTTGAAACTAGACCCAACATTAACGGTTACCAGCTACAGGAATACTTATGGTTTTTATGTTACGAAAAATGAACGAAGTCCTTCTGTTTCCCAACCTGAAGAAAGTTATTGGCCTTTTGGTAGTCCTTCCTTTTCAAATGCTTCAGTCGAGCGAATTCAGCAAGCTTAAACTTATTAAAACTGAGAATCGCAACAGATTAAATACAAACACTATCTCAGCTCTCATTATGACCAAACAAAGTAGCAAAAATTGGATTAAATACGAACCGCCAAAATCACTACTTATCAGCAGCAACTAGAAATTTAAACAATGATTACTATAACAATTGTATATTATGTTTATGTATAACAATTATTAAAAACTATCCTACGTATCTTGGACTAACAAAAGGTTGTTGAAGGCATTTGCGAACATGCTTGACTTTTGCACGGTTATTTACTCGTTTATTTAAATTTTAAAATTTCCGCCGTTTTGGTGCTTTTGCAAGTCCCGTACTTTCGGTAAACGAGTAAATATCCGTGCAAAATTCAGTTTTGTCACTTCTAGTACTCGTGTTAACATATAACCATTTTCTTTTATTATGGATCTAATTTCAACCACAACAACGATTTAATTTAATTTAAGCTACAAGTCTTCCTTTCATTTTTCATTAAAATTCCTTAAAAAATTTCACAAGTGTGACCAGTATACATTAATTGTAGACTTGTAGCTTCATAAAACGAAGCCAAAAAATAGAACTGCTGGCAAGCAGGCAGGCAGGTAGTCTCATCTCATGCTCTCTCGCATTCATTGCAATAAAAGGATTTTTAGTAAAAAAAAATGATGCACGTTTTTACCCCAAAATTACATACCTTTTCAGCGCTCGACATGTACTTTTTGGGAACTCAGTTGCAAAGAGTATGTAAGTGGTATGTAATCACTACTCAGTTGCGGCAACATTGCAACCAATAATAAATAATACACGCACGCACAACACCGCTGATTTCTAATATAACGGGGACTTCAAATTAATCTTAATTAAAATCTTTACACATCTGTTAACTACAACATGTCTACAAATCTTATTGATCGATTCAAGCACTTTGACGCTTATGCGAAAACTTTAGAAGACTTTCGTGTGAAAACTGCCACCGGCGCAACAAGTAAGTTTCCATTGTTTACCTTTTCAGTGATTTTTTTCAATATTAATACGATCGATTAAGTACGGTCAAGGAAAAACAATATAAGGAAACCTGACTGTTTGACGTTTTCAGATACGTCAGCCCGAGTGTCTGTAGTATTCAATAAAAAATATGTCTGCCTGAGCTTCTGAGGTGTTCACGTATGTCAGCGCTTAAAATCTCTAATCCGCAATGGTACCTAATAATAGTAATACCTACCTACTTTATTATTGGTTGATACACTGGCATCTCAAAGCTTATGCATGTATATAATATGATTAGGTCCATACTCTCTCTGAGAGAAGAACTGTGCCTTGAAGTGGAATATATAGGCTGCTGAAGTTATGTATGTTAGCAGCCTATATATGTCCCACTGTAGGGCACAGGCCTTCTCTCAGGGAGAGTGTGGGCTTAATCACCAAGCGTGCCCACCGTGGATTGGCGATTTCAAGCGCTGAGGTATGTTAATAACTCAGGCAATCAGGTTTCCTCACGATGTTTTCCTTCACAACTAGCGAGTGGTATTGCTACTATAACTTCACAAATGTACGTAACTTAGAAAACCAAGTCATAGTTATGTGCCCGCACTGGGAATCTCTCGCTTTTGAGTCTGATGTTCTACCCACTAAGCTACCAACGCTGCATATTGTATAACCTGTGCCATTAAAGAAATAACCTGAAACCACAAACCTTCCCTCCCAATCTTATTGATATGACAACACATAGTTTGGCTACATTGTTTCTTTAATGGCCCGTATAATAATACTGGCTGATTTCTGGGTGGTTTGAAAGCTGCAGTTATGTAATTAGTAATTACTTTACTTAGGTACTTACTAATATAAATTGCTACAATCCTGTATACTCACTGAGTGACTGACTGACTGATCATCTATAGGTTTCCTCGGAAACGGTAAGAGCTACATGAAAATTATGTATGAGAAAGTTGTAGGAAATGTATGATATACAGCCATCCTATGAAGCCGATTTTTTAATTTCGAACGCCTTCTCTTAGAGTAATGGGGCCAACTCTTTTGTTTACATGCCGATTTGGATAAAATTTGGAATAGTTTTGTGACTCAATTTTGAAAAAAAAATTCACATTTTCGAAATTCAAAATAGGAACGCTAGTATGGCAGCCCGAAAAATGGCCATTTTTTCTACCTCCGCGCAAAAAAGACGGCAGCCAACTGGGCATATGCTGAAGATATGCTGTAAACGGCATCGTGTTGCCAAAGGACCCAGGTATATGAGAAAAATTGGACATTTTGGAATTTCAACATGACGGTCGAGATATCGATGATTGAAAATGACAAATTTTCTATGGAGAATTTGTAGGTACTGAAAATTGTCTTTTAGTACCTACTAAATTCAGAACAAAAATGAGATGGGACAAACTTGCGAGGCCAAAGGCGAGCTCCGCGAAGCGGGCCCGAGGAACCTCGCCGCGGCGAGGCCGAAGGCCGAGCTCCGTCCATGCCGAATGCCGAGACCATACATTTTCAAACAAGTAACAACGCAAAAATCAGATGGGACAAACTTGCAAGGGGGCCGAGCTCCACGTAGCGGGCACGAGGAACACCGCCGCGGCGAGGCCGAAGGTCGAGCTCCGTTCAGGCCGAGGCCGAAAGCCGAGACCATACATGTTCCCACGCGATAAGTTCCCACCACAAGTGTCTAGCGAGGCCCAGGCTGAGCGGAGAGCGAAGCTCGGAGCGGCGTACGCCGACATGCGTGAACCTCTCGGGATGCCTACTAAACATTCTAATAGATTCGAGTTAGTTTAGAGATATTTTTGAAGTGCGTTTTTTAAATAAACAAGCTAGCGTATTCTATTGGCGTAGGTAATAGCTATTGTCAGGCACGTTCATTTTGCTATGTCTTTCAAACCCCCAAAATTAATGGTAATCAAATGCCTAATCAATTTCTTTTAATTTCAGTTACTTTGTCTGGTGCTCTGGTTATGATTTTGCTGTTCTTATCGGAACTCAATACTTATTTATCACCTAACATTTCCGAAGAGTTATTTGTTGATACATCCAGAGGACATAAGCTTCGGATAAACATAGACATTGTTGTGCCAACAATATCTTGTAATTGTAAGCTAACCAAAATTATTAGTTGTATAGGTACCTCTATTAACTTCAAGCTTATGCAATGAAAAATCTTTGTTCTAGATTTAGTACTAGATGCTATGGACACTTCAGGTGAACAGCATCTTCAAATGGACCACAGCATCCATAAAAGGAGGCTGGATTTGGATGGAAATCCTATTGATGAACCTAAAAAGGAAGAAATCATGACATCCACCACTGTAACTATGACTTCTGTGTAAATTCTCTCTTACTAGCATCTTTTTATTATGGCTTTTACATTCCTTAATTTTGCCAGGTTCCCATTAAAACTATACCTGTATGAGTATTTTAAATCATGAGTTGCTATCTTTTCAATGTCTAATAAAATGCATTATGGTGATTTTTTCAGGTTAGACATAACAATTCAGAAATAGCCACTTTTGTTTGTGGCAGTTGTTATGGAGCCAATCTCAATGATTCTCAGTGAGTCTTTTTTTGTTAAACCTAGGCCGACTAACATCACTTTCTTAAATGGTACATACTTAAAGCATGTAACTAAAATTCTTCATACAAAAGTAAATTTGAATTGACTGTATACCTAAGTGATATTTAAGAAGTGGTGTTTGCGTCGAACAGATTTATTTACACAAACACGATTCCTGAACACTTCATAAACGACGTATAAACGGTCTGTAGTAGAGAATTTTACTGCAGACTATTTGTACTGCGTTTGTGGAGTTTTAAGGGAATTGTGTTTCTATAAATTAAACTGTAAGTCAATTTAAAAACCCGCCATGTGCGAGTTGAACGTTCGCATGAAGGATTCCGTACCATTATCTATACAACATTAGACACAAAGATCGAGAAAAAACGGCAAAAATCACGTTCTATGGGAGCCCCCCATAAATATTTATTTAAATTTAATTCTTTATATTTGAAGCTAATATAGAACTAAATATTCTGTGAATATTTCAAGCGTGTACCTGTTGCCGTTATTAACATCGGGCAAAAAACGGAAAAAATTAAGTTTGTTGTATGGGATCCACCCTTAAATAATTATTTTAATCTGTTTTTAGTATATTTTGTTATAGCAGCAACAGAAATACATAATCTGTAAAAATTTCAACTGCCTAGCTATCACAGTTCATGAGATACAGCCTGATGACAGACAGACAAACAGTAAAGTCTTAGTAATAGGGTCCCATTTGGCACCCTTCGGGCATCCTGAAAATCACGATTCCTTAAAACATTACTCAAATATATTTTAAATAGTATGGCTTAGAAAGGGAGACTAATTAAACTGTATTTGAGGGATGTCTATGTTTATGCTTTGAAAATTGTATCAACATTTTTGTTTTTACTATTAGGTTGGTGTAAGTAATAACTTTAGTGGGGTTTCCATTACACTCATTCAAATAAGAAAGATGTGAACGCATTTTGTTAAAACAATTGAATATTATTTGTGGCTCCCACATCTTTAATAATTTTATTTAGATGCTGTAACACGTGTGATGATGTGAAGGAAGCCTATCGTCTAAAGAGGTGGGCTTTACCAGACTTGTCTACTATTGAGCAATGTAAGAATGACGATTCACATGAAAGTTCTAAACTAGCCCTCAAGGAAGGTTGCCAAATATATGGATACATGGAAGTCAATAGAGTGAGTAGACTAATTCTTAAAATAAAATATATAAGGCAAATAGCCAAAGGAAAAAAATTATTTTAAATATTCTTTAAAATTTTAGGTGGGTGGAAGTTTCCACATAGCTCCAGGAAAAAGTTTCACTATAAACCATATTCATGTGCATGATGTGCAACCATATTCTTCATCGGCATTTAATACCTCACACATAATACGCCACCTTTCCTTTGGAACTGATGTAAAGAAAGGAAATACTGCACCTCTTGATGGAGTTGTTGGCTTGGCTAAAGAAGGTTAGTACTGGAACAAATTCTAGACAATTTTGGGAATTGACAATAGGCAGGCAGATTTGTTTGATTTGATTCGGCCATTTGTGCTGAATTCAATGAATAGATGAAATTTAATATTAATGAACAGGGCCCAAAGTCTCACCATATCAAGGACTTGCTTCACCTCTCTTGTGAGTATGTTTTGTTAGTCACTGTATATTATCAAAGCTCTGAAAGTGCTAGGAAGATGTAGCCCTTAATTGGCAAAAGGATATTGAAATGGTTTCAAATATTGGACACCTTACATAGGACCAAGATGTAAAACACAGCAAATAGAACATTGCATTTTCATTGTAAATTTAATTCTGGTGTTAGTTCAGACTTTTTTAAATGCTATCAAAGTTGACCACAAACACAAATTAGTCCCAGAAATGAATATGACAATTTTTTGTTGAAAATAAGGAATGTACCTATTGAAATGAATCCTGAAATACAAACATAAGTAGATCACAAATAAACATTCTTAGGTTTATTACATGTTTAAGTAATTTTATAGCTAAATAATATATACAAGTTCTACAGACACGCAAGTTCAACCTCAAATTAGCATCTTATCCCAGTTCCAATAGCCATAAATGTTCCAAAAGTGCCCCCGCCTTGAATCATAACTTTTCCAACAGAATGCACTAATTCGCGACCTCTGGAACCATATCTGAAATATAATTAAATAACATCACCAATTAGCCTGCACTTGTCCGCTGCTAAACTATGTTCAGCAGTGGACAAAAAAACATCAAATAGGTATAAAAGACTAATATTGTAGGGAATAAGGTTCAGTGACGTTGCTGACAACTACCAAAAAAAAACCTCACAAAACCTTTTAAAATATCTACGTTCAGTTCTGGTATATTAATTATGTGCAGATTATGGACTAACCTCAAAGCCGTGAACCCTCCGAAAAGACCGCCACTCGCCATTCCAACGCAAAATCCTATCATGAATCCCACTTTCATTTTATCAAAACAGGAGGGGCCCTGGTTTTGGTACATACCACCAGGAACCGGCATTTTTATTTTATTCCAAGAATTTTAGATGCGGTGTACTTATATCATCAAAACTTCAGACAATTTAGATATTTTAGTTTCTCGTTTTTACTTGCTTCACTGATACTTTTTTTTTTTTTTAATATGTAGGATATAGGTACAGACAGTAACAGATTAAACTTGGAACATCTACACGCTGGACTAGCTAAGGCCTGCTACTACTACACTTCATTAAGTTTATAATTAAAATGGTGTGCTTTACGCTGCCCGTCTGCTCAGTTATCGTTTGTGTGTAAACGAACTCCATATAAGGCCGACTTGCACCACTTCTTCACAAATGTCGCCATTTCTATTTTGTATGAACGATTTTAGTCGAATGCTGTTTAATCCACATAAAGTGGTGCAAATCGGTCGTAGCCTTATTTATAAGAAGTCTATTCTACTAAAACACTCTTAAGACGAAGCTAAACAGGACTTCCTGCTACAAATCTGCTTTAACTCCGTCTTAAGGGTTTTTATAGTGGAATCTACTGATATAATTTATTGAATCACACACAAACTATTGAAATTAATGTACCTAGGTAGTCTGTAATTGCATCATACAAATTCCAAGACTTAAGCAGTGGCCACTCAGAAGGGACGTGAGGCGAAGGCATGGAAAAGACGCGTCGTTAATCCAATTCACTTTCATACATAATGTACTGAAGGGACGGGACGAAGCCCACACAAAAGAGACATCTCTCCTGTATGGCCTTGGATTAACGACGCGTCTTTTCCGCATCCTCGCTCTACCTACGCCCCTTCTGCGTGGCCGCTGGCGTATACGAGTAGTATTCGCGACGTTGAAAAGTAATTTTATTTCATCCAAAAAGTTACTAGGTATGTATATTTAGTTCATCAAAGCAAAAACTCCGTTTCCTTAGTGATTACGGTTTGCATTGCACAAACTACTTAAATAAATAATCATTAGGCGGGGGTCCACACAGGCCGAGACAGGCGCGAAGCAGTTCGGTCTATGCAAACGTGCGTTTGCCTCTATAAAGTCACATCTACACGATACAGACCGAACTGCTTCGCACGGCAAATGCCTCGCGGGAAGCTGCTCAGTCTGTATAGACCGGCCTAAAACTAACAAGATTTGAGTGCTAGTCACTTTCAACACAATATTCCAAAAAATATTAAGTAGCGATTTACAGTGAGTTTCACAAATTACCAGCGAAAATAAATATGTTATATCTTTAAATTATTAGGTATAATCATTGTGTACAGTCAACAGCACATCAACCTGTACAGTACACGCGTGCACGCTACTCAGTTGCGTTGCGTTACTGGCAAATTTGCAACAAAAAATTTAATTCTTGTTTGATGATTGATTTTTAAGGCGCGCAACTAAAAGTTAGTAAGTATTGTTTCATTCCAGGTGCTGTCATGTTCCAGTACTACATTAAAATAGTACCAACCATGTATGTAAACTTAGACAATTCTATATTACATACCAACCAATTCTCAGTAACACGGCATCAAAAATCAATATCAAGTGTGAATGTTGAATCTGGCATGCCTGGAGCATTTTTCAACTATGAACTCTCTCCTCTAATGGTGAAATACACAGAAAAAGAAAGGTAAGTGATAAAATTATTCCTCACATGTAATAGTAAAACTAAGTTAAGATTTTTACATATATGGTGGGAAATTTGACAGTCCCTTGATGTAGTGCAGCCAAAAATGCTAACAGACGATCGAATTTGGTGCGGCCGAACCACGACCGCGGTGCGGTTTATCGCACCATGTTCGATCGTGTATCGCATAGTACACCGTACATTATTATTATTATTTACGGTTCGGTTGGTTCGATGCGTTTGCACATCAAACTTGTGCGATGTCGAACCGATTCGCTCGTGTGGCTGGTGAACGGAACTCTTCAATGGACAGCAGTAGGTAAATAAGGCCTACTGGTGTTTAGTTTAATAATATGCATATGTTTAATAAAATATAGCTAAAAGTAGTCCCAGTTAATGTCCAGCTGTGCATCGTCTGTCCCTGTTTAGTAATACAAGTTTTATTGTAGTGTAAAACTTGCAATATTCGTTCTTTTTGAAACTGGTTCTCAGTTTAGCAAAAAGTAGTTCGTTGTTTCAGAAAAAGCAGCTTTTTAAAACAGTTCGTTGAATCAACGCTCACCTCTAGTCCTTAGTACGTTTTAAGAGTTAATGACTAAAGGTCTGTCTTAGAAAAAAATCTTCCTAAATTCTTGGTAATTTAAGAAAACTCACGCATGAACACTATTTAAAACAAAGTGTAAAAATACATGTTTTTGAAATTATATAGGTATTTTTTAAAAATAAAACTATGGCATTACAACACATTTTATTTAATACGTGAAATTATTATTAATGAGTTATTTCTAAAAGGTGTCGAGGGTACTAATTAGGGTTTTAGTAATTGGCACATTGTATTAATTTTATAAATTTCTCATAACATATAAACTTCAGTAGACTAAACATTATGATGTCATTGTAGTTTTAAACTCTGGACATCTTACGAAATTAAGCAGGGAAAGAATTGAAATGATTACTCTGCAAAGTCCTGAATGGACCCCTTATTTTGGGGACTTTCTTTCGGTTCTTTAGTTGAAAGCTAAACTAACTGGAAAGTTTGAAAAAGGACTCCCGCTCGGGGCTTCCTTTTGGTGCCCCCTTGCTACTTTGGGCGACACTTAAAAAACGCAAAAAAACATGTTTCTTGTTTGGAGCCCTCCCTTATTTTTTAGGGTTCCACACCCGAAAGGTGCCAAACTGCCAAAAACATCGACCTATAAACGGCTTTATCTCTTGAACCATAATAGGTAACTGGTTAAATTTTCACATGTGGTCTTAAAAAGAATAAAAACAGACAGATTTAACGTTGTGAAATTCTCTATTCAATAACTCGTGGTAAGTGACGTTACTTCTTATTTGTTACAGATCAATTGGTCATTTAGCTACAAATATTTGTGCAATAGTTGGAGGTGTTTTCACAGTTGCTGGAATCCTTGACACCCTATTGTACCACTCACTAAATGCCTACCAAAATAAAATGGTGCTGGGAAAGACTGGTTAGTTCATAATCTTCACATTATAATGTTTTTAAATACAAATTATAGTCACTGACACTGCATTTACCATATTTGTTACAAAATTCTGCATCAGTGCCCTCACCAAGTGCGATTATTGGTACATAGTTTTCTTTCTTGGGGTCGTATTGAGCTCTGCCCAGTTGCTCTAAAAAAGAATGGCGCTGCTTTAACCTGAACTCTCGACATTCCAGTATTTGAGGGTTCTGTAGTATAATTTTGTGTGGAATTTTAATTACATTATGTAAATAGTTGAATCTTTGTAACAGGCTCTTTTGATCTGAAACCAAAGAAATTCGATTGATTTTCTATTTTAAGTATCTCTTTTAAATAATTTTAAGTCAAATTCATATCAATAGTGTGTTATGTTGCAAAATTTATATAAATGAAATAGTTCGATAGCCTGGTGCCCACTATCGCGCTTAGTTTTATTTCATGTCAATAGAATCGGTACCACAATGAAACAAAATATGAAAACGAATAATAAAATTACAATAACTGCAAAATTCTTAAAACTAAAGTTGGAAAAGGCCTCATGCTCATCCTAAGTCGTCAGGTAACATGCTCCACTTCCGACGCTGATTTTCTACGAAAGCAAAGTTAGATTAATTAAAAGATAACATAATTATAGTTGCTGAGCTCAAAAAACGGTTTTTTTGTTATAGTTGTATTGTGTCCTTAGATGTTAAGTTAAGAGGTAACAGAGTTTTGCAATTCTCCATACAATAGATCTCACCAGGCCCACTTTAATTATAAAATGTTTTCGGTGTTTCTTCTTGACTGTACAAATTTGTCCCAAAAAAATAGGTTCTTTTTATATAAATTTTTGCCAAAATAGGTAATTTTGTGAGCCTGGGCTGAATATTTCGATTGGGGCTGCTTTATTTTTAAAGCGAAAAAAAAAAGAACTAGAGTACGAAACTGAAATTACCTACCTACGTCATGCACGGAAAAACGGCATCAACTGAAATCCTACGAGCTGTCAGTTTATAGACTCCTAATTTTTACAAACTTAAAAGATAAATTATATTTGTTATTTTTTTTACGGAATACCGAGATGTCAATATCTTGGCGTTATTCTTTTAAAAAATTCACGTGTGAAACGAACTTTAGAAGGTCAAATTAGTTACACACTTATTCACAAAAATACAAGAAATCAGTTAATATTATTAATTTACTAGCTGACTTGGCAAACGTTGTTTTGCGATATGAATTAGCCTGCGACCTATTCTCAGACTTACCAAATATACACAAAAAGTTTCATAAAAATCGGTGAAGACGAGTTTTTAACAGACTTCAAAAAAGGAGGAGGTTATCAACTTGACGCGTTTATTTTTTATATATTAGATAATTGTAGCATTATTCGACCACATAGGGGTTGTATTAGCAAAGGGCAAGATAAAAAGTATCCGAAACCGGCGTGCGTGCATGCAACGACTCAGGGGCGGATTTAAAAATTTGCCGCTAGTAGGCTATTCAATTTTTGCCGCCCCTACTGACCTCTGAAAATCAATACGCTAGTTTAGTTCACATCATATTTATTCTGAATTTGCAACTTTATGATTTGTCTTCTATCGTCCTCATTACGTTGGCTTTTTCCCGTTATTACCTAGTATGATTGTGAGCTAGGGGCCATAATCTATTTCTGTTAATTTCTGTTAGAACTATTTCTGTTAATTTCTAGATAATTTTTGCAACCCACGATTTAGTGAAGAGTTGACCTAAAAACAGCAGCATGTACTAATTCTAAGGTGGGGAAAGGTATGCCTTAAAAATACTTACACCATATGAAGCAATCGTGTTATCTCAAGAGTAATTCGTAATTTTAATGGATAAATGATAATTCTTAATTACTAACATAAGTAAACAGATGGATCTTTCAGTAAAAGTGACCCATTGAATTTGTAAGTGCGGATTTCATGGTTTTCCTTTCATTTAATTTGTTAGAAAGATTTCATCCTTATAATTGACTCTAACGATCGATGCAATAAAGTGAAGTTTTCTTTCTTTTCAAAAATAAAGGAATGTTTTCTTTGAGTACTATTTTCTATCTACATTATTAAGAGTACTTTCCGTTCAGGTGGCATTACAAAATTCCACCCTGTATAGCCTATTGCACAATTTATCTTTTAGTATATTCACTTGAGAGAAGGCTCTCTCGACATCTCGAAAATGGCAGCGACAAAATCCCAATAGCAAGGTTAGCAACATGTTTGTGTAAGTTCTCTCACCAATTGCATTTTTCACGTTGAAATGTGTAATTGGGGTGACCATTAAAATTATATGAAAAGTACATAATAATTTTATCGTTCAATGGTGTACTTCCTGATTTTGGAGATAAAAGATTAACCCCCGAAGTTTCCCACAACCTCCATTTGTTTCCTCCGAAATTCCCCCCAAAGAACTTCTCCCTCCAAAATTCTCCCCTAAGCAAAAAAAACCTTCAAATTTGCGCTGCGGCCACGTGAATTGACAACTTTGTCCGACATGTCGGACGACGAGGAATTTTGATTCCTTGCTGTCCGACATGTCGGACTATCAGGATTTTTTCATTCCACTTAGTTCGACCATCGGACTAAGAGGCTATTTAAAATTCCACTTGTTTCGATCCGCGAACCATGAGGATTTTTTAAATTCCACTTGGTTCGCTCCTCTAACTACGAGGATCATTAAATTTCACTTGGTTCGACCCTCAAAACAATAGTAAAAATCAAACTTTAGTTACTCTTAACGTTATTAACGACTGGAAAGGAAGAGCCAAAGATAGGGCTCAGTGGCGTGTCTTGGGAGAGGCCTATGTCCATCAATGGACTGACACTGGCTGATTATGATAATGATGAACTTATGTCGAAACACGTGAATTTAATTTTTCTGTTCGTTCGAGAGGATGTAGTTATAAAATTATTGTCTTAGTATCGAGCAAGTAATATAACGACTAATAAATGTTGAGGAAGCGAAAGTGATCAGTCAAGCATGTGGCAGTCTCTGGTTATATTATTCAATGACCTTTATACCTTTAACATGAAGTATCATTTGTAACTTCGCCAACCCGCCTGCCAAGCGTGGCGATTATGGCAAAGCCCTTCATGGTTAGGAAAACCATGAGGGAGGCCTGTGTCCTGCAGTGGGCGTCGATTGGCTGATGATGATGATGATCATTTGTAACTATTGTCAATATTTAGGACAATTGACAACATTTCACATTTTACAACGCCTAAAACTAAAAAAAACCGTTTCTTAGTTTTGCTATTCTGATTACGAAAAAAATATTTACAATTTTTATTATTGCTTAATTTTAGAAAAAATAAATAAAAACCAAAAATTGTGTGTTGACGTCACACATACGATGGAATGGGGAGTTACCGTTGCCTAATATTTTAAAAAAAAGTTGTTATGACAGATGTCATATTCAAAATAGTTGACAGACAAGAGAAGTGTCATTAAACGTCCATCAACAATGGTTTTTAAAAGTCGGCAAAGGTGTTAGGTAGGTACCTAGTATTACCACAGACTATGCCGTATGTGCGACGTCATTTGGCGTTTACGTCCTTTTAGAATAAGACTAAATTCAAACAGAAAATTATGAATAAATATCATCGAATTTCTGAAAATAAAAAAATATGGGTCGTTTTATTTTGTATCTAGTTTCCTTTAAGACAATAAAATACGTATGCTAAAAAATTGAAATCTTGTCAATTGTAGACAATAAAAGTGAGCATTGTGCGACTAAACAAACCCTTCATGTTAAGAAATTCTGTATGCTATTTTAGGTATTGCATTGTCACTTACGAAGATAATTACTTTTGGCATTGTGCTACTGATTGTATTGAAAAACCATAAAAGTAACAAATTGCATCATCATGCTATCGTACCAATGAATTACATACTATTTTTATACTCCAAAGCTAAACTGGCTTTTATGGTTTAACTCAGTTTTCGTTATTACTTTAACACAAATAATCAAGCTGATTGCCCGAAGAACCAATTATTAGACCATTCCACTAGTTTTTGAGCACAACAGCTAACCAAGCAAAATGTTCATTCTCATAATAATTTATCATTAACTAATCTAAATGTTCATTTTAACATATTAACTCCTCAACTGCCCTCGCGGAACGCAACGTATAGGTGGCCCATACTAAGTTGGACACAGATCTGTGTCGCGGCAGACGAGTGGTTAAGTCACATATTAAACTTTGCATTGTCAAATGTTTCATCAGATCTACAAATAGGCCATGTTATGCAGAAACAGAAACTTGCAGGAAGAGCACATTTTTATAAATTAGAATGTTTTTTCCTCGTTTTTGTTCAGAGGTTTTAATGTCATTGTGATTACAAATATAAAATGTGTAAACAAAACAGTCTAATCCATAAAAAAACTTTCATCTTGGAAGTTACGAATTGTAGGAATGTTTCGTCCAAATGTAAGTCAATTAATGTGACCACTGCATGCTGATCTGCATTGTCGTAACATTGGTGAGAGACTTTGTGATCTGACCTGGTGGAGGTGGCAAATTTAGTATGGAAACATAAAATGAAAAAAAGTGATGCCTTCACCGGGTCAGATAATTTTGTCGCACTCTACTGCTGTTTGACATGCATTCGTTAAAAACCACTAGGTACTTGCATTGTAATTTTCTATTATAAATATGATATGTTTTTGTGATTTTTACTCAATCACCCTCGTTTTGTTTATTTAGATGAAATGCTAACTAATAAACTCAAAAGAAAACTTGGGAATACCTTTCAACTTAAAAATCATAGGAAAATTAAAGTTCATACATACTCATAAGCCAGAGCTTGGGCTTCCTCAATACTAGTTCCTTGGCTTCACTACTGTCAAAACCCATCTCTTCCTTAATGACAAAGGAATTCGTTTTTATATGATGCAAGTTGTAGGTCACTAACTTTGGCTGTGTCACAGCAACTTTTCTCACTTCTAAGCCACTTAATTCAAAATGTTCTTGTATGAAGCCAAGCCTTGCATCAATTCTCACTGTGCTGTAAAATAAAATAAAATTTGAAACAACAATTGAACTTACGGTGTTCAAAAAATTGAACTTTAGTTACCTGAACATCAACCAAAATGGATTCTTGTTAACGATTAGTTTTATCTGTTTATTTGAAAACTGTTTTGATACTAGGTAGTTAATTCGTACTTGAAGATCTTCCAGTGTTTCGTAAAATATCATGGGATTTTTTGTGATGAACCAGTTAAGATGTTCCATGTCAACATAATCTTGAAGGAACAGAATATGTTCTTTAACATTTCTCTCAAAATCCAATTTTAATAGTTTTTCTGCTATAAATGGTTTCTTTTCAATTTTACTCAAGTCTATGTTCAAGTCCACAAACTGTTTCAATGTGTCTGAACTGTTCACATAGGCGGCTATATTGAATGCCTTTGGAAATTGTGGTGTGACATTAGACAGATCGACTTCTGACGGTAGTAAACTTGTTATTTCTTCCGTCTTCTTTTTAATTGTTGACTTTGTCACGGAATTACTGAAGCTTCTTCTAACAATATTGCTGTACACCGTAATAAGCCTGGATGGCACCATGTTAGTTATTTCTGACTGTGAAAAAAATTATTAAATGAATTAAACTCAACCAAAACATTAGACGTCCAATAAATGGCAACAAATCATAAATATTTGGTCTTTGCCCCGTGCTTTAGGGTGCACAGGGATTTTGCCAGTGTCACGTTGTGAGGTAATTACCTAAAACAATAATAATAATCCTCGTGCTTTTGACATTGACACTTCGCTGCATAATTTTTTTTTAAAACGTTTATTGGCTATTGTATACAGAGTCCTTAAGCCTAGCTTAATTAGGTATACTAAGGATGGTTTACAATTTTCCTATTGAATTACATATAAATTTGTATATATAATTAAAATAATTAGGATTACATAAAATACTTTCCAAGTTTTTAGGCACTTCATTTTCACAAACACTTGCTAGTTCAGATACTGAAACTAAACGTTCGAGGTTGAATTGTCATGCGACACTGACATACCTATGTAAGTTTCGTTTTATGATCTAAACCAGGGATCCCCAAACTATTTTGGGGATCCTTTAGACCCCCATGGCCAAATTACCTACTTTTGAGATCAAACCCCCTTATTAATAATGGTCCGCTAACTTAAAACAGCTGCTACAGAGTTTTATTTTTCATACTGACTTAGAATAAGACAGAGTGAGAATTAGCAATGCTTTAAGTTAGCAGACTATTATGAATAAGGGGGCCTATCTTTAGTTTTTTCCTATTGATACAAAATACCTAGGTACTAATGTACCAATTGGAAAACTTTGCACTTGGTTAAGTGAGTAAAGTTGACTTCATTTTCTCAACAAAATTTAACAAAATAAAAAGACATACAATTCAGTACTACCTAAATATCAAGTTTCATTTATAATGATTATTACAAATTAAGTACTTAAAAAATCTTAAGTACCGTCAAACGGGGGAACTCGAAACATATGTCTAACTTGAGACATTTCTTAAGGAGAATTTAGTTTCTTGCTACGGCAACACCAAAACACAGTAGCCCAGTGATTTTGTGTGTACAAGAAGCTTGACAATTTGTCTCCAGATAAAGCTGAGTAAAAAGTTGTTAATCTTGTACCAAATTGTATAAAAATAACATAATGTCGACCCACAACGTGAGCCAAATAAAACGTGTTGTAAAACTTTGTCCCTGTACCCGGTACGTGTAAGTTTCGGATTTCGACTTAATTTATTTCCTAACCTTAATCTATGGCGGATTTATTGTTGTGACATCTGCATTAGTGTTGCCATTATTAGTGCATTTTTTTCGACAAAATTTCCGATACACCCACTTCGGGGTAACTTAGGACGGCTTGTCTCAAGTTACCTTGCCATTCTCACATTATGATTTATTTAAGTTTTCAAGGAATTTTTTTACATTTTAAACAAATATATTTTGTTTTCAGCATAGTATGCCGCGAAGTTACACCCGTGCGATATTGAAGAAACCTTCGTCCACTACAAATTTTTCCAAAAATAGCCCTGTACTTAATCTTATTTTCTAATACATTTATAATATGTTTGAATTTCTTTAAGTTTGGTAAATGTGAACACCTAAGATGAATAAATTAAGCTAATAATTTTGTTGTTAAGTTTAAAATACCTACGAGGCAAATTTTTCTAAAATAGTCCGTAATTTTTGATTTTTTTTTCTAATAAATTTATAATCAGTTAGAATTTTTTAAGTTTGGTTTGTAAAACAATTATATGGCGTTTCGTATATTTTTTATTGACATAAAAAAAATATAGAGAAATATATAAAGAAATTTTTCGACAAAAAATGGACTACTTTTTATTTTTTACTTAATTTCATAAAAAAAATATTTTTTTGCCAGTTTTCAAGTTATGGTTAACATGGCAACCCTTTTTACAACCCGTAAAAATGTCTCAAGTGTATTTAGTGCTTGTCATACTTGAATTAGAGTGGCTTTAGTATTTAGTCCCAAATTACCCCGAAATTGCAGGTAACTTGGGACACCATGTCTTTTAACCTTAAATAATAGATAGAGGTGTATGATACGCCAAATCACTTATTAATATTGAACTATACCTACTCACTAACCTGTAGGGATATTGCTAAGTAAGATAATACCCGTTCTTCCGCTATAGACATGTCGTTAAACTTCAAAAGTGTCCCAAGTTCCCCCGTTTGACGGTAGGTAGGAAATTATATTTAAAGAACATCCGGTTCAATATTGGTGAGTTGCAGCCTTAAATCTCCACGTTCGTTGATTTTCAAACGGTTTCTTTGTTTCGTCAAAATATTTGTTACCACACTGAAGCTTTTTTCAACTAGGTATGATGATGGAAAAGCGATAAAGTATTTTTCAGCAATTTTCCACAATGTAGGATACTGTGTTTCAATGTTGCTTTGCAACCAGAACTTCTGATAGCCTTGGTTGAACTTCTGCTTAAGCTCTTCGTCTGTGCTGATGGTAATTAACTCTTCTTGCATTATCACATTGGCTTCTTCTATGGCTGTGGTATTGTACGGATTTATTATCCATTGAGGAATTTGTAAATTTAAAAGATCCTCAAACCTCTCCGTAAAATCCTTGTGTAATGCGTCCAAGTGAGTGACATATAATAATATGTCATCATATTGAAGAATTTCTGGTAACTTTTGACACTGCGAATATTCTTTTCTGCCTAAATTTTGTTTATAAAAAATTAGTTTACCCACGAAGGCTGATATTATTGATTTTGTTTTAATCAAGTTAAGATCGTCACCTTGCAGCTGCAAATTAACTTTGTTGAACATTCCAAAGATATCATCATCATCATCATCAGCCTATGCTTGTCCACTGCTGGACATAGGCCTCTTCTATAGGACGCCACTGAGCACGGTCCTCGGCTACTCTCATCCAACTCTTGCCAGCCGCCCTGCGAAGATCATCGCTCCACCGAGTCTGAGGACGTCCCACACTACGTTTACCGATCCGCGGTCTCCACTCGAGAACTCGTCTACCCCATCGGTTATCAGTTCTTCGGATAATATGGCCGGCCCACTGCCACTTCAGCATGCTAATTCGGTGGGCTATGTCGGTGACTTTGGTTCTCTGTCGGATCACCTCGTTTCGAATTCGATCTTTCAGAGAAACCCCGAGCATAGCCCTTTCCATAGCACGCTGAGCGACTTTAAAGTGGACCAGCCCCACCGTGAGTGTCCACGTTTCAGTACCATATGTCATGACGGGTAGGACGCACTGATTGAAGACTTTCGTCTTGAGACTCTGTGGGATTGGCGATGTGAAGACTCGACGTAGTTTCCCATACGCTGCCCAGAAGATATCATCATCAACCCATTATGTCCCCATCGAGAGGCACGGGTCTTTTCCCTGAGGAAGGTATAGGCCATACTCCACCACGGGGGCCAAGTCCAGATTGGTGGAGGCTTGTAGACTAGTGGCTCGTCTACTGTCAGAAGTTGTCAAGCCGCCCTAAGGCCTCTGACTTGGCTTAACGACTGCCATCTACCGACGGCAGCCGGCACCAACAGCTTAACGTGCCTTGCGAAGCACGGAACCGCTCGGAAAAATGCCACTAGCGTTAGGCATAGACGGCGACCCATCCATGCACTGAACGCGCCCTGTGTTGCTTAACCTTCGTGATCGTTTAAGATCACTCAGGCAGCCGGGGCTACGAGCGATAGAAGATATCAGTCAAGTAATAAATATCTGTTTTACAATTGTTCAGATTTTCTTTCAAATTCGGATCTTTTCCTGTTAAAAACTCCAACACAGATTCAAAAATGGCTGAAAATATTTCTAAGCAAGAGCCTCTTGATAGCAAGCGAACTTCAGTGTGCAGAAGTAATCGAGTAAAGACTTCGTCGTTTCCTCACATAGCTGAGCAAATAACCGAGAGTTCAAAGAATTGCTTCGAATCTTGTTGATAGCTGGATGGTTTAAAGAGAGGGAAGGTTTCCAATAGGATCAGGATTTGAGGGTAGGAGGGAACAATATTACCATCCTTTTTTTTTTTACGTAGCCTCGTTTGTGTCCCACTGCTGGGCAAAGGCCTCCCCCAACTCAGACCAAACGCCTGGAAGTGCTACTGGTCCATGAAGGATTTGTTGAAAGGAAGCCTTCCGCTTTCCTTGAAACGGAGACTCGTCGACATGTGCATCCTGCCCGTCCTCACTTACGGCTCCCAGACTTGGTCATTGACCGAAGAACAGAAGTCCAGGCTCAAGGTTTGCCAACGAGCTATGGAGCGTAGCATGTTGAGCATCAGAAGGATTGACCATATCCGCAACACTACGTTACGCTCAAAAACACGCATAGCTGATGTGGGTGTCCAGACTGCAAGGTTGAAGTGGAGCTGGGCAGGGCATGTCAGTAGAATGCACCAGGATAGGTGGGCGAGACTTGCCACCGAGTGGGTGCCACAAGGCGGTCGTCGCAGGAGAGGCAGGCCAAGAAGACGTTGGCGAGACGACCTCGACCGACACATGCCGGAGTGGCCTGAGGTGGCACAAGACAGAAACATTACCATCCCTACTTGGCGAAAAATTTAACCTTACACAATCGCCCCCCAAAGAGCTACCCAGCTCTTTCATGAAAAATCGCAACACGGCAAGTTGGAATAAGTTGAAGTTGATGTCCTAGTTATTACGGATAATTTCAAACTTAAGTTGATTAACCTAACTTAACCCTAAACTCTACATTGAAAAAAAATCCTTTTCCTTTCTTCAAAGTTGAGCTTCTGTGTCACTCTTAGGGAGTGGACACACCTTAGAAACAGAACGGAGGCAGGACCCAGCGCTAGTTTTAAGCTTGACAACCCGCACCACACCATCACTGCCGGGATGGAGTTCGGACACCCGACCTGACCGCCATTGCAGGGGAGGCAAGTTATCCTGTTTAATGAGAACTAAATCTCCGACCTGTAAATTAGGGATGCCTTTAGTCCACTTAGCCCTTTGCTGCAATACTCCAAATACTCCATCCAACTGCCACCTGCGCCAAAAATTGCTGCGATATCTGCCGAACAAGTTGCCAACAATTGAGGCGAGATATCGGGGTATGCTCAAAACAAAATTCAGGAGGAGACCAACGGTTGCCCGATCAAAAAATGTCCGGGTGTGAGAGGATCCAGACTGATATGATCGTCGGACGAACCACACAAGGGTCGCGAGTTAAGCACCGCTTCGATTCTTGTAAAGATTGTGGTGAGTTCCTCGAAGGAGAGGATCTGGTCACCGATGGTCCGCTTAAATAATTGTTTGGCAGATTTTATGGCGCTTTCCCAAATTCTAGCCATGTGAGGAATGTAAGGCGGGTTCATATGCCAGGAGACATTGAGGTGCCTTAGAACTGTACTGAGTTCCGTATTATTTTGCCGCATGAAAGTTTCTGCTTCCGAAAGATAGCGTTTACCTCCCTGGAAATTCTTCCCACAGTCCGTGTACACATCAGACACGGTACCTCGCCGGGAAACGAATCTCTGAAAGCAAGCCAAGAAAGCTTCTGTGGATAAATCTGACGTGACCTCGATGTGTATCGCCTTGACGACCAGACACACGAAGATGCAGACATAGGCCTTCCTGATCTTTGCATTGCACTGTCAACCTTTATGTTAAAAGGTCCCGAAAATTCTATGCCCACCTTCAAGAAAGGACGGGCCTGGCGCACACGGGCTGGCGGGAGAATGCCCATGATGGGCTCCAGGGGTTTTGACTTAGTTGACTACAGCGTCTACACTGGAAGATTCTGTGCCGTACCACCCGACGAGCTGAAACGATCCAAAATCTTTGCCGCAAAATTGTGATAAGACACGAAGCACCAGCATGTAAATGCAACTTGTGATGATAGTCAATGATAATATTTGTTAGGTGATGTGCCTTAGGAAGCAAAATTAGATGCTTAACCTGGAAGGGTAAATTGGAATGCTTAAGTCGGCCACCTACCCTTAGCAAACCTTCAGGATCGATAAATGGTTGTAGGCGAGCCATGGAGACATCTTTCAAGGCACGTTTAGCCTTAAGTGCCTGAAAGTGTCCATGAAAAACCTCCTCTTGCACCAACTTTATAGCTCTATGTAGTGTTCATTTGATGGAGATGCAATAAATCCGAACTTCAAGTAGTCCAAACTGTATTGTCTGCATTTTTTTTTCGTGTCCGCCATCATAAAACTCTCAGTGATCCTGTAAATAAAAAAATAAGAAACTACCTAAATAAATCCTTTCCTTGCAGTATGTTACCAAGCTCAAAGCCATCTATGCAGTGACTAGGGAATAATACAAAGAAAATATCATTCTATTGCTATTTTGGGAACCCTGTACCGACAGTAATCAGCATTTTTAGGTTGAGCAGGCTGTTGGATTTTAGTTTAAGATTTAATTACACAATAATTTGCATGCATTTAATGCTTTTTCATAAATATTATATTACTTTTTTTGATAATAACAAAAACCTAAAAGTACCTAAAACCGGTTTTCTTTTGTAAAGTAATTTGGAAAATACCGGAGCTAAAAATTGTAATCGGTTCACATCACTACTGTCAACGTTGTTTTTTTAAGCGCTATGACCAATGATGCCATTTTAGTGATTTTGTCACTAGATCTAGTGATTTTGAAGCCTTGGACAGAGATATTTTAAAAGAAAAGTCACTGAAGAATTATTTGGTGATTTTTAGTGATTTTTATCGAATGTTGTTTTAGTTTTGGGTCAACGTAAAATTTTCATAGTACCAAGTAAAAATTACTTGTTTTGGAACGTATCTTTAGACGACTTTATAGAGTAATTTAATCTGTGGTCTTTATTTGGTTATGCTTGGGGATTCCCCGACTAATCAATCAAATGTATACCGCGACAAAAATTATGAAGACATACCTCCAAAAGTTTTCGCCGTTGAATTTTAATTGTTTTAAGTTCATTTTTGTTAATTGAAGTCATAATTAAAATATTCATTTAGATTTACTTTGTGATTTCATTTTAAATTACCTATTCGGTGAATATTGGTATTTTTTAGTTAAATATTCCTAAGAGTAAGTAAGTATCCCATTAATATCCCTAAATATTACATTTTTATTTTTAATATCCCTAAATTACAGACCAAAACTAGTTAACCTTGTGATTCCATTTTAAATTATTTAGTGAATTCTAGTGACTTTTTTAGTAGAAAATATACTTAAATCTAGTGATATTACAGACCAAAACTGCTGAGAAAGTTTTCTGCAAGGTGGCAACACTGGCGCTATTCAACAACACCGCAAATACCGCAACTATGCACACCACAGCCTGGGAGGGAACACGGCGACGCCGCCGCAACTATGCACACCGCAGCCTGGAAGGGCACACGGCGCGGGCGCGCGTCGACCGTCGAGTAATCGCGTGTGCTTAAATTAAACTGTTACATATAATCTGTGGCCTCTATCACACGTTACAAATTACAATAAAAAATAATCTGTGCTGTGATCTCCTTCATTCGTGCACAGAGCACAGAGAAAATACCTAATCATTCGTGCGGATCATAAAACTTTATATTCTCTGTGTAAACTGTGGTGCGATGCGGATTGTGCGTGGCAGGGAGGCAATAACGCACATCCCAATAACGCATACCCCGATAATGTACAGCCAATAATCCGTGTACATGTACACGGATTATTTCTGTACACTATCGGGGTTCGCATTATCGGGCTGCACAAAATCGGTACGGGGCAATAATCCGTGTCCAACCATAGACAAGTAAATCACTTGATAGAGTTGTGCCTCGTTTACAGAAGCTAATTTCATTAACTTATTTTCAAAGCTGCGTTCAAAATAAATATAAAATATTTTTCAGACGTGTTTCTGTTTACGTGTCAGATTAACTAGGTATTTTAAAGATAAGTATTTTTATACGCAAGCTGATAGATAAGTAATCTTAAGACGCACAATATCAGCCAGATTATGGATGAAGACAAGTTCTCAGACCAACCTTCGTGTGACTGCTAAGGCTCGTGGTACCCCATCTTGAGCGAGAGCGTTCCGTAAAGGATTATCCACATTACAATCTGTGATTACAATGCGGTGCCGGTGACGTGCTCTCGCAACGGTATAGACTAAAAAAACTTTAAATAGATTAAAATTTTTTTTGGCGTACTTCCTCTGCAACTAAATTAGGTATGCAATTTCTCGATACAATGAAAATGTAAGAAAACAATTAATTGATTTAGGGATCCGTTTCCGAAAATTAAATATTTAGCTTTGAAGTTCAAATTTTGGTTCGAGTTGGGCGCCCCATCTTCCGGATACAGGGTTAGAGACGTAAAAAATGTAAAATAGTAGCACATGTAATAAACTTAAAAGGAAAACTATCACGGCTAAGTAGGCTTTACAAGTTAACAGGCGACGAGGATGAAGTTGTTCTGACCGTACACAACTGTTGCGTTTAGGTTAAACTATTTTTTTTCCGGTATACAATAAAGAATATTCTTATCTTATAAACTTACAAAATTTCAGATGAAATCTAAGCTAGTCTATACTCGGCTTCATGCCTGACCAGTAAACTCTCACCTAGTCTTCCGTGGAACACGAAATGAGTTGATAGCCAAAGATCACTTAGAAAGGAGGCCACTTATTGGCTATGGCTGGCCACCCATTAAGTCTGTCTCCCAAGCTCACCAAGTAGTGAAGCTTATCGTTGGCACAGATAGCACAAAAGCAAGTAGTGAAGCTTATCGTTGGCACAGTAGCACATAAACAATGTTTGTCGATACAAATTAATATAATGTGACGATGGTTGTTAATGAAAATGATAGCGAAATTACTAGCTGTCAGTGCCATGACTGTGCTGCTTCAGCTGGAGGATGCAAGCATGCAGTTGCTTTTTTGATGTGGGTCCATCGTCGCACTGAGGAACCTGCATGCACGTCCATAGAGTGCTACTGGAAAAAGCCTGCTTTATCTAGAGTAGGGACTACTCTAAAGTATATCACTGTTCAGCAAATGTCTAAAAAGGAATACCCCACAGACTTAAGCACATCAACACATTATAAAGAATTCACTTCAGAAGCAAAAAAGATAAAGATTGACAACTGTGAGTTGCTAAAATATCAGCATGATTTTAAATGCAGGGATGTGATGCAATATTCATTGCACTGTTTATATTGGATCAGTATTCGGAAATTAAAGCAGATGCAGATAAGCTTTTAGATGTGATGAAAGCAATATTCACTGAAACTGTGATAAGTGCCATACAAGTTGCTACAAGAAGGCAAAACAAGTGCAGTTTTTGGTATGAGATGCGTTATGGCCGTATCACAGCATCAAAGGCACATGAAGTCAGTGTGTGTCATAAACCAGATGGTTCTTTGGTTGCTACAATAATGGGTGCAAAAATACCTGATACAGCTGCCATAAAAAGAGGTAGAAATTTGGAACTATCAGTTCGAAAGAAAGTTGGTAAAATACTAAAAAGAAAAATCACTACACGTTGACGTTATATATTCCAAGAGCATCCTGTGATTGCAGCTTCTTCTGATGGCTTGATGAAGGATGCAGTTGTTGAAATAAAATGCCCTACCAAGGCAAAAGCTAAGGGCAGTTATTTATAAAATGATATTATTACAGAGAAATATAAGGCACAAGTGCAACTGCAAATGTATGCAACTGGTGTTAAAAAGTGCTATTTTTGTGTTGCTGATAGTAACTTCGAAGTGACAAAAGATGTGGACCTTATTTTAGTAACATATGACAGTAATTGTCTGTAACTTAATACAAAAGTTAGTTATTTTTTGGAAAAGTAATATGTACCCTATTTTGTATTGTAATAACAATATATATGTAATAATGTTATTATTTAAAAAAACTGTTTTGTGTTTCTTTATTTATTGTCGTTGATTATACAGATGATTTATAAGGTCATTCACTTATATAAATCAATATTGATTGTTTTCTCAAAAATGACAACAATTTATTGGGTCTGAAAAAAAGAGTACCTATTCTAAGTATATATTGTTTAGTTTTGTTTTCGAACCAGTTTTATATTATATTCTTTTTGTTGCACTAACCCGTGCTTAGGACAGTTTTATATTATTTTCTATTTTCTTTATTTTAACATGTTAAATTAAATTAGTTTTATAATTTAAACTCAAAAAAACATTTCTTAATTTATTTTATTCACTTAAAATTATAACAGAGAAGTTAAGTACATAACAAACTTACATTTAACAAGTTGAACATGTATTTACTTACTACCTTTACATATTCTTAACCTAATGCCATAGAGCAACAATCTTAATATTAGGCATATATGTATATAAAGGTCTTTGTACATACAAACTACATGACTTCTATCAACCCTCATTGTTTAGATAAATTATTTAATTAGAGAATCCTGCAAATTAATTAAAGCACAGGCAATAATAATGATGTGATCAAGTACACGCAGTATGTTGGTATTTATAACTGAATGTTGCTTTAGCATATGCAATTCTCTCAATCGCCTTATTACCCTTTCAATATGAATTCGCAAACTAGCAATTATTTTAGTTTGTCGAACTTCAACTTTTCATAACTTTGCATTAGCATTCAGACTGGGTGGCTTCAACAGTTTCATGCCCTTGTGATGAAGAATCTGCTCAAGGTGCTTGAAGCCTCTGATAGCTAAGATGCAGGTTTCCTGTTGTAATCCATCTAGAAAGTTACAATTTTCTACTATGGTAACATCACTTGTTCTGCCCCCAAACCCTTGCGATATATAATTGACCAATCCATTAGGAGTGCAGGATATGAAATACTTTACAGTATTCCCCTTTTTGTACTCTGACCATGTCAGCGCCTGATGAAAAGCCTTTGACGGTTTTTGTATATCTATTTCTAGACAATCGATAATGCAGCTGACATTATAATAATTATGTCTAAATGCAATAGGAAGATTCCTTTTTATTAATTTTTTATCTAAGTTCACAATGAATGGTCTTAAAAAACTACTTATTAGTGGTATGTTTGCCAAAAATAATTTACTGGCATAAGATAATGATATTCCAAAATAATCTTCTAGTTCAGAAAATGTGCTGTTCAATCTAATGATAATGATTTTCAAGCACAGCAAAATGTGTTCTACTTTTATATTTGTATGTTTATGCATCAACTGAATTAAAAATAACATTCTTTGGTAATACCAACATACATTAAAGGTTTTTTGTCAATTAAACGTACAGTATTCTTGAGGCACTGCAATTGTTCGATATTCTCATGAATTTCTGTAACATTACTATCGGAATCCATAACCATTGATGATGATTTAGCTACAAAAGGTCACGAATAACCACTTTCAAAACAAGAAATATCACTATCTGAATTTTCACCTTCGAGAATTTTTTTTCTCTTTAGTGTTTTAACAACTCTCTGTGATGGTTGCAGACGGCTTAGTCCAAACTTAAAGGGCGAGGTAGAAGTAGATGTTGTAGAAACTTTAAATGGTGAGGTCGATATATTTTTATTTTGCCAATTAGTTTGCACATGCTTGCTCCTGAAATGCATATTCAATTTTGTTTTTACTTGAATAGATTTTTCTAAAGTTATGATAGGATCGGTGATAGTTTCTTTATCTTGAATCTTTGGTAATTCTGAAAAGATAATGAAATTGACATCATTTTCAACCATGCATTTTTATAAATAAAATTTGTTCATTAGGTAATATAGATTTTACAGATCTATTCGAAAAGAAAGCATCCTAAATCAAAATGAAATGAAGAAATATTGATATAAGTATCTTATATTTTCCAATATTTTCTGATAAATATATAACAAACCTTCAGACTCAGTAACTATTTGTGTCATATCATCATCTTTAAAGTTTCCAGCATTGGTTTCAGTAGTACTTGGACTATGCAGACATTCTGCAACAACTTCAGTCCTCTGCCTTTTTAAGAATACTTCTCTAGAACATGTAGCATCAGACAGCCGTCTTTTGCGATCCTCTTGACAATCAAATTAAGTTGGTACAGCTTCATCTGCCAGAAGTATCTTCTGACTGTACCCCATTTTCTACTTCATGTAGTTTTTTGTATCTTTTCCCATCTGGAATGCCATTGCCAATAAAGTGAAGTAATAAATACCTAACATTATATTTGACAAGATAGAGAAAACTGAAGAAATTACCTAAACAATAGGTATAACAGATAACCTTAGAAATTCTACAAAGCACAATGTAGTGCTGCAATTTACGGAAAGGATCACTCTAAAGTCTTTATCTAAGTTAATGCTATAAGTGTTCGGCATATTAGGTAGGTACCTATTAGAGATATTTTGTTCTAATAAACTGGCATTTTCAAACACTATCTAGTATATAATTACTATTAAGTATATTTACTTTACATCGAAGTGATCTTCACACATAAAAACATTTGAATGCATTAGAATGCTTTTTGGGTCTCTTCGAGCTAATTTTAACCACATCTTTCGTCTTTTGGGGTTTGTTGGAACAGAAAGAAACTGTTTGGACTATGTATTTGCACACTGTCGCACCACACACCATTTACACACCATTCTATCCAATAATTTGAATGAAAAATGATGAAATTCAATTCAGCCAAATTGAGTTGTTGTGGTTATGTGCACTAGTTTACTTGCATGTGACGTCACACGTATCACGTGACCAGCGCCATTAAACAAACAATCGTTTTTAGCGCGTCTTTGTGGATTTAAACTTTATAATTGATTTTAATTGATAATACAGTAGATCTCCTGGAAATATTAATGTGACATGCTTACTATGTCATAAACAATTGTTTAAAAAGGTTTCCAAAAATTAGTCAAATACTGGTGTCCCTTGGGCACGAATTATCGGGGTGTGCATTATTGGCTGTACGTTATCGGGTCGTACAATATAGTGACCCCGTGGCAGCTTAGAATCTCTTTCGTAAATTTATTTTTACTTCTTCTAACCACTCGCGTTTTAAGTACCGATTACCCACGTCAAAAACCGGTGTCTCATATCAAAGGTATAAAATTTATTTACATATACGATCCCAAACAATTTATTTCTAGCTAGGTCCATCTATTGCAGTAAAAGATTTTCTGTAACTCACCATATCCAAGAGTCATACATTGCACCATATGGTTCGAACCTATATCATACATGGCAATCTCACGAATTACTTCAGTGGTCCGTAAGAATAATTGATTGGTACATACGCACATTACACCCTACAAACTGTATTGTGATCTTATGTGGCAGAGCCTCAGTTTGGTTACTGTTATTATATTTTTTAAGGTTTATTATAAGTTATTAGCTGAACTGGCAAACGTTGTTATTCTCAGACCTACCAAATATACAAAAAAAATAATATAAATCGGTGAAGCCGTTTCTAAGAAGTTCACTGACACTAGATTTATATATTAGATAATTGTAGGTACTTACAAAAATAATATTAACTCAAAAACATTTCCTAAACAGGGGAGTTTAAGGGGATAGTCTCCACCCCCTCCTTCACCTCTTCACCACCACTGTATTTCCCATACTAGACAGTCCCTATATTGTACTTGGTCGTTTAAAAATGTTGTGGGTATAGGAAGACCATTTTTCGATTTAGGTTTCCTTTTGTGAAATATTAAGCTTTAAAACACAAATTTTTGTCGAGTAGGGCGTCCCCTCATACACCTAAATAATTAGGGATGCAATTTTTTTTTCTCGCCCACAGCATAGTGTGGAGTGTCTGGATCCGGTCGTTTAAAATATTGTGGGCATAGGAAGACCATTTTTCAATTTAGGGTTCGTTTTGTGAAATAGCTCTATAGCACAAATTTTTGTCAGAGTAGGTCCCCCCCTCTCCCCCCAATTCTCCCAGCTAAATTCAGGGCAGTATTACATATAATGAAGTTAAATGGAAAACTATCACGGGTAAGTAGACTTTACAAGTTAACGAGTACCAACTTATAAAAGGAAAACTTCGTACTAAATCCATTGAAAATTACTTTGATGAAGTTAAAAAAAAACTGTAAAGCAGGTAAAAAAAAACTCTTTACGGAAACCTACGCTGCGCGTGGCCCGACACGCACTTGGCCGGTTTTTATGAGTTTTTGTGTTCTTGTATAGAAAAATATTGTCAAAGTTAGTGGTTTTCCACAGGATTAGTAAAATTTGGTCTTTTTGTGCCCCTAACTAGGCATTTCGCACTTTGTTCCTAGTTACTATTGCATCTAAATACAATAAGCAAGTTATTTGTGATAGATCCTGTTTAATTTTTTTACCTTCTGTTACTGCCTATACAGAGCCAGATGGGAATGACTCATTTAATGCATATACATGGCATTGATTTCTTCCTAAGCATTCCCTGAAGCATTACTTCTGTGGTACTAAGGAATGATGGATGTGGTATGCTTAATAATAATAATAATAAAGCCTTTTATTCCGAAATTTTTACAGTTTTTCCTTTTACTAATTTCACCTAGTACACTAATCATATAAAGTCTCTAAGTTCGGTGTGCCTTACGGCATAGGCCTCCTCCAACGTCTTCCACTGCTTTCTATCGGTCGCAATTCTTAGCCAAAGGGGACCTAGAGTCAATTTCAGATCATCTTCCCATCTTCTCACTTTGCGACCTCGGCTCCTTAGCCCATCTCTTGGATACCAGACAGTTACTTGCTTGCTCCATTTTTCATGCTTGCAACGGAGCATATGCCCTGCCCATCTCCATTTTAGTTGGTCAATATGTATTAGGATGTCTGTTAGTTTGGTTTTGCATCTGATATCTACATTCCTGACTCTATCTTTTAACTTTAGCCCCAGTATGCTCCTTTCCATGGCTCGCTGACATTTTGCAAGTTTTTCTCTTTGATTTTTTGTCAAAGCCCAAGTTTCACAGCCATATGTGATGCAGGAAAGAATGCATGTATCAAAAGTTTTTTTCTTAATCTTGATGCCGAGTTCCTTACTTTTCATTATTTCTTTCAAAGACCAAAATTTTTTCCACCCAGTAGCGATTCTTTTATCGATTTCTTTGGACATTTGATCACTTGGAGATATGATCTGACCCAGATATACATATTCCTCAACATATTCAAGTTTTTGTCCGTTGACAATTATGTCTGCAGCTGTTGCGTTTGTCATCATTTTTGTTTTGCTCGAGTTCATTTCCAAGCCCACTTCTCGGCTTTTGTCTGCTAGCGTTTGTATCATGGATTCCAGTAATCTTGGGTTCTCCTCCAATATGACCAGGTCATCAGCGAATCTTAAATGGTTTAGTCGTGATCCGTTTATGTTTAGCCCTAGATGCTTCCAATCTAATTTTCTAAACATTTGTTCTAGTACTGCTGAAAACAATTTTGGTGAGAGAGGGTCACCTTGCCTGACTCCCCTGTCAATTGGAAAAGTATCCCCCAGAGATTCCAACTTGATACTAGCTTTACTCTCGCTGTAAATCTTTTTGATGACGTTTATGTAAGTGTACTGTACTCCCTGCTCAGCAAGACTTTGCCATACAAACCTATGTTTAAGGCTGTCGAAGGCTTTTGAGTAATCTATGAAGGCTATATAGATAGGTTTGTTGTACTCGTTATATTTTTGTAGAAGCTGTTTGATGGTGTGTATATGGTCGATTGTGCTAAAGTTTTTTCTGAATCCTGCCTGTTCCACGGGTTGGTTTTCATCAAGAGTGTTCGATATTCTGTTCAGTATCACTTTCGCGAAAACCTTATACACATTTGAGATGAGAGATATGGGTCTGTAATTTCCAATATCGTCTTTTGGACCTTTCTTATAAAGAAGTATAATGTGTGATTCTGCCCATTGGCTTGGGATGTTGCCAGTAAATAGTATCTCATTAAACACCTTTGTTAGAATCGGACTCAATTCGTCGACTGTTCCTCGCATCAATTCGTTTGGAATTCTATCAGGGCCAGGAGATTTTTCCATCTTTTGACTATTTATAGCTTTTACTACTTCTGATTTTAGTATTTTTGGTACTTCTACGGTATTTTTCATTGCGTTTTCCAATCTAGGTTCTCTATTGGGTGACTCTATATTTGGCTGAATAGAATATAACCGGCGATAGTAGTCTGTTGCAATGTTTAGAATCGTACTGCGTGTAGTGGTCAGTCGATCTTTGAGTCTTAATTTTGGTATCCATTCTTTTCCCTTTTCTCGGAGTTCCTTGAGACCTTTGCGTGTGCCTCCCGTTTTTATAATGTGGTTTTCTAGGGTTTTAATTCTTCTGTTTTCTCTGTCTTTCCTCATATTTACACGAATGCATTTGCTTAAGTGCGAAATAACTTTAATGTTTTCCTTTTCCTTTTTTGCTATTAAATTCCTTCTATCTTCAATTAACTTTAGAGTTTCTTGGCTTAGATAGGATTCCTTGGTCTTATGCGTTTTTGTTTTTATCTGTTCTTGGAGCTTGCTTTCTACTCTGGCATATTTTTCATTTAGTTTCTTGTTGGAAGTAACCATTTCCATCAGCCCCTCTGTAGAATCCATTGGAACCTTTTGGAACCCCTCTGTAGAATCTTTTGGAACCTTCTCCTTGCTGAGCGTTTGTAGGTGGTTAGTTTGTAATGCTTTCGGTCTAGGTTTTCTTGGAGTCTGCTTGGAAAGGCAACATCGTACCATACGATGGTTAGTATTGAAGTTCAGGTGTTGAATTACACTTGTGTCACTGAACAGTCTTGCTTTGTTAGACAAGATGTAGTCTATCTCATTTCTAAACTTTCCATCTGGAGATATCCAAGTCCATTTAGATTTGTGTTTTTTGCGGAATATGGAGTTTAGCAGTGTTAAGTTATGTTCGAGCAGGAACTCTACCAGTTTCTCACCATTGTTGCTTCGTTTGCCTCTTCCAAATCTTCCTATTACATGTTCTTCTCCAGGTGTTTGAGCACCTACTTGAGCATTAAAATCTCCCATGATTACTATATTATTGTCCGAGTATTTTTCAGTAACCTCGCTAAGGCTGTTGTAGAACTTTTCTATATCTGCTGCATTAGCTTGTTCCGTTGGTGAATAAACTTGAATAATGGTCCACTGTTTTGTATGTTTCGGTATGTTCATATGAACTATTGCGATTCGGTCCGATATGCCTTCAAACCCAATAATTTGTTTTTTGAGTTTTGACTTTATCATGAAGCCTACTCCTCTGTGTCCAGCCACTTCACCTTTGTAGAACATGACATAATGGCTCCTCTCTTCTATTCCTTCGCCGACTCTCCTCATCTCGCTTATACCTAAGATGTCCCATTTGATATTTTCGATAGCCAGCTCTAGTTCCTGTAAACTTTCTGGTGTCCTTAGCGTTCGTGTGTTCAACGTACATAGATATAGATTGTATGCATTTTGTTTCTGTTTTGTTTCGTTTGTTGGAGGGTAGCGGTCTTCTTCCCCCACGGTGACCAGCCGGCTTGGGGTGTATTTTTCCGTTGTTGGTTTATGCAAAGTTGTGGTTCGAGTTCTTACTTGATTTCGGGTGCCGGCGGTCCTCACAAGTTTTTTGAGGTGTCAGACCAAGATGATGTTCTGCCTCGTGCAACGTAGTTCAGGATATTGGGTTTCATGGTTTCCTTTGAAGTTTCCGTAGTGGTTTGGGGTGTCTGGGTGTCTTTACTGTTAATTCTTTTCTGAGTTGACAAGTTGGGTGAGCCTGACTCCTCCCTTTTTCTTTTGTCCCTGGATTTGTCTGTTGGCTTTTTCACTACTACTCTATCATATTTTAAATAGGCTACATTTCCCTTTTTCTTTTCTTCTATAACTTGGGTTTGAAGCTGCTTCCTCTTTTCAAGAATTTCTTTAGGGAAATCTTCTTTTACGAATATTCCTGGTGGGAATCCTCTCTTGTTTTTCAGTATGGTATGTTTTTTCCACATGGATGTAATAGACACTATAACAGGCCGATTTTCGTTGGTGTCTTTCTTTCCAATTCTATATATGTTACTGATTTCTTGACTGTCGAGGTGTGTCCCTGTTCCTATTACTGTTTCCTTAATGTAGTCTATCAGCTCTGCTTCCGATTTTCCTTTCTCTTCTAATCCAAAGAACACCAGGTTGTATTTCCGTTTCTCCTTGTCCATTTCGCTGATTTTCTGTTCGAGTGAAGATATCTTCGCTTTAAGTTGAGTATTTTCTTCTGTTATTGTTTTGAGTCTTTCATCTAACGCTTCCATAACGCATTTTGTCACTGATGCTGTGATTACTTTTGTTTGTTGTTCTAATTTTTCGTCTAGTTTTGACAGCAATAACTCCATGCTCTTTTCCATTTTCGTAACTCTGTTTTGCCTGTTTGCGTGGTATGCTTATTTTACTATAAATGTAATTTACATTTTTATTTCATTTCAGATACAACTGGGTGAACCTGCAAAGTTATGGATACTTCAATGACTGGAGCTCAAGTTCGAAAGACTTTCATTGATTTCTTCATAAATAAAAAAGGCCATAAGTATGTCCATTCATCATCCACCATACCATTGGATGACCCAACTTTGCTTTTCGCAAATGCCGGCATGAACCAGTTCAAGCCTATATTCTTGGGCAGTGTTGATCCAAATTCTGACATGGCCCGCTATGTCAGAGTTGTTAACACTCAAAAATGCATCAGAGCTGGTGGTAAACACAATGATCTTGATGATGTAGGAAAAGATGTCTACCATCATACTTTCTTTGAAATGCTGGGAAACTGGTCATTCGGAGATTATTTCAAGAAAGAAATATGTAGTTGGGCTTGGGAACTGCTGACAGAAGTCTATAAATTGCCTGCTGATAGACTATATGTTACATACTTTGGAGGAGATGTTTCTTCAGGCCTAGAGGCTGATTTGGAGTGCAAGAATCTTTGGTTGTCTCTCGGTGTACCAGAGGCACATATATTGCCAGGGAGCATGAAAGATAACTTCTGGGAAATGGGAGAAACTGGTCCTTGTGGTCCTTGCTCTGAATTGCATTATGACAGAATTGGAGGGCGAGATGCAGCCCACCTTGTGAACATGGATGATGCTGATGTTCTTGAAATTTGGAATTTGGTTTTTATTCAATATAACCGGGAATCTGATGGCTCCTTAAAACTATTGCCAAAAAGGCACATTGACTGTGGACTGGGACTAGAGAGATTAGTTTCTGTAATTCAAGACAAGAGATCGAACTATGATACAGACTTCTTCATGCCTATATTCAAAGCAATTGAAGTAGGAACTGGTGTAAGACCTTATTCCGGAAAAGTAGGTCCCGAAGATTCTGATGGCATTGATATGGCTTATCGCGTTTTAGCTGATCATGCAAGAACTCTTACCATCGCATTGTCTGATGGTGGATGCCCTGATAACACGGGTAGGGGATATGTCTTACGTAGAATCTTGAGAAGAGCTGTTCGATATGCTTCTGAGAAACTACATGCGAAACCAGGGTTCTTTGCTTCACTGGTTCATACTGTTGTGGATATTCTTGGAGATGTTTTTCCCGAAATTAAGAAGGACCCCAAAAGCATCATTGAAGTCATAAATGAGGAGGAAATACAGTTTCTGAAAACTCTGACACGTGGTAGGAATCTACTAAACAGAACCATGGAAAAACTGAATAATTCCAAAATAGTTCCAGGTGACGTTGCTTGGCGTCTTTACGATACCTATGGATTTCCAATTGATTTGACTCAGTTAATGTGCGAAGAAAATGGTCTTACTATTGATATGGAAGCATATGAAAAAGCTAAAAAAGAATCTCTACTTGCCTCTCAAGGTAAAACTGCTGGACAGGAGGACTTACTAGCCTTAGATATTCATGCTATAACTCATCTGCAAGAAAAGGGCGTGAAGGTAACCGATGATTCTCCGAAATATAATTATACGTCATCCAAATCAAAGGACACAAAGTACACATTCGCAACGTGCACCGCAATTGTAGTAGCTCTTCGCAGAAATAAAGAGTTTGTGGATGATGTTTCTTCCGGACAAGAATGCGGTGTTATACTGGATCGCACCAGTTTTTATGCTGAACAAGGAGGACAAATATTCGATGAAGGCTATATGGTCAAATCCGACGATGAAAGTGTGGAATTTACAGTCAAAAATGTTCAAGTTAAAGGTGGATACGTCTTACATACCGGAACAATAGAAGGAACTTTAAAAGTTGGTGACTCTGTGTCTTTACATATTGACACTGACCGAAGAAGACTCATCATGAATAATCATACTGGGACCCATATTCTCAACAATATTTTGAGGAATGTTCTCGGTAATGAATCCGATCAACGAGGTTCCCTGGTAATGCCAGATCGCCTGAGATTTGATTTTACAAACAAAGGGCCTATGACTATTAAGCAAATTAAAGACACGGAAGATGGCATTCGGAAGATAATTGAGGCTAACAAGCCAGTTTTCGCCAAACACACAAGTCTGTCTCTCGCTAAGAAGTTTAATGGACTAAGGGCTATGTTTGATGAGCACTACCCTGATCCGGTTCGTGTAGTTTCGGTTGGGGTGCCCGTTGAAGATTTGGAAAAGAACCCGGAGAATCCTACTGGATATGAAACGTCCGTTGAGTTTTGCGGTGGCTCTCATCTGCACCAAACTGGGCACATAGGTGATTACGTGATAGTCAGTGAAGAAGGAATTGCTAAAGGTATTCGAAGAATTGTGGCCTTAACTGGACCAGAAGCAAATAAAGCATTGAACAGACAAAGCGTATTGGAAAATGAAGTAAACACTGTTGCTAGTGCTATAAAAGAGATAGGAGACAGCAATAATAAAGAAATCATCAAAAGGATTGTTGACCTCACGAATGAAATTTCTCATGCACAAATATCATACTGGAAAAAGGATGAACTGAGGACAATGCTGAAAAACTTAAAGAAACAACTAGATGACAAGGATCGAACTGCTAAAGCACTCGTCATGACTGAAGTCATTGAGAAAGCAAAAACAATGTGCCTTGAAGATAAAGAAGCGGATGTTATCGTTGCAGAGTTAAAAGCCTTCGGAAATACAAAGGCATTGGATGGTGCTCTGAAACAAGTTAAGCAGCTTTGTCCAAATACCGCAGCAATGTTCTTTTCAGTAGACTCTGATGCGAACAAGATATATTGCTTGGCCGCAGTTCCGAAGAATGCTGTGGAGAAAGGTTTACTTGCATCAGAGTGGGTGCAAGCTGTCAATAAAGTGATGGGCGGTAAAGGTGGTGGCAAAGCGGAATCAGCTCAAGCTTCAGGAGGTAATGCAGACTCTCTTGGAGATTCTATAATGGTGGCTAAGAAGTTCGCCTCTTCTAAACTGTCTTAAGTCTCGTGTAAGCTTAATTTAATGCTGTTATTCTCGTTCTTTTTGTCATTTCAATAATAGAATTATTATTTATGGTTCTAAAAGTACTTTTATTTTGCTTTAATCGCAACCTACGAATTTATCAATGTTCAAATATTGTGTAGACAGATAAAACGTAGATAATGTGTATTGGGGTAAAAACTACTTTTCTCGTGAAAACCAAACATGACATTCTCAGAGCATTGACTAGTAGATAGAGGACAAGCCACCACGCACAGTGGTTCGTCCCCATACAAGAGGTTGGACATAGGATCCTTAAAAAAAAAATTAGTTTAAAAAAAACTAAATATGCGATCACATTCCTTCATTCATCATCATCATCATTCAGCCACAAGAAGTCCACTGCTGAACATAGGCCTCCTCGATGGATTTCCAAAAAGACCTGTTGGAAGCGGCTTGCATCCAGCGTCTTCCTGCCACTTGGATGAGGATTCCTTCATTGAAGGGCAACAAATGTTATTATTATATATTTTTGGATTTGATGGTTTAGGAGATATTCGAATAAAACTGTTTCTTTAGTATGGAGAGCAACACTAAATTGTCTGTTTCTTACGATTCCCTGCTTGTTTCGATTTGCGGTTTTCATTCATTCCTGCATGGCAGGCCATGCGCATTGAACAACCCATGTACCGGTCGATATTCGCCTGTGTGTGCCTTTGGCGGCGTGTACAAATACTGAACGGAATGAGGCTGTGTGTGTGCGGCTGCGCTCGCGCCTTTTTATGGAGATTACCTAGCGTGTCCATGGTAACTACTTACTCGGTAGATAGGTACTAGTCTAGGCCCATTTTAACTATTTAGGTACTAAGCGAAATTCTCAATTCAGAAACTGGCCGTATCAATGTAGGTATTGGATATTACCTAATAGCGTTTCGATAAACTAATTTCGCCATCGCAGTGAAAAGTTTCAGCTCATTTTATTTTCAGTCCTTAAGAGGCGTTTCACAAAATCGCGCACCGCAAGTTTAGGTAAATTCACCCATTGCACTGCCGATGAGTCATGACCTCGAGCGCCGGGGCACAATGCCGCGCGTCGGGTGTATAGTTCGACTATGAAGAAAGTTTTTTGATACTTTTCCCCGACGTGATTTATTTCGGATGGATAAAAACAGGACGTACTCAATCATCTTAGAGGTGGTAAAAATTTAAACTAAATGAAACACTTTTCCTACTAGTAAATATTTTATTTCTGTACTACCTAAATAGAACAAGTTTTCTTTCTTTTCAAAAATACAGGAATGTTTTCTTTGAGTACTTTTTTCTGTCTACAATATTAAGAGTACTTTCCCTTCAGGTGGCATTACAAAATACCACCCTGTATATGTATAGGTACTTAGTCTCATAGAATTTAAAATGTAATAACTTTTATAAGCACTTTATCTGCGTAATTAACATTTTGTAAATAAAAATATTTGTTCTTATATGACATTATTGAATAAATGTGGGCTTTTTACAGTTTTTAATCTCTATTATAGTTTTGTACTTTTTCATCGACCCTTATCACAACACCACTACTTATAGTTAGAATTTATTTTACTTACAATTATGGCACTTGAAGATTCCGTATCCACCACAAACAACTCAGTGGACTCATTTGCATTGTTCTATAAAATAATATTAAGTAACCAGCTTCTTTAATTTAAATAAAAAAGTGGACTAGTAAGGAAAATAAAAAAAATTGCTTACATCAATCAAATTCGAGTTTTGGTATTTCTCTCCCGATGTCACGGTCAGTACTCCATCAGTTTTTTCTGGTTTGGAATCATTAGCAACATGTTCTCTCCTGTAAATAAAATAAAACTTTAAGAAATTATAATGGCCGTGGTCACTAAAAGCAAGAGGGTAGATGGTCCCTCTACTTTTATTTGAAGGGGTATTCGAAAATCTTACCATACATAATATTTCCTCTCCCTTGGGAAATGGATTCGTAATATCAATTTCGGAAACGCTGTTGTTAGTTGGTCCTTTCTTTATCCTGCAATGATATATAGTAAAAATAAAACTTCACAACCATTAAAATCGGAAAAGACGGTACTAGAACATACTCTACTAAACTAACTACGCTACTAACTACATAACTTATTAAAGTAGATTAGGGCCGATAGGTACCTACTTTGCTTGTCTTGCAATCAGTAAAGACTCAGTATTTTTACGCTTTCTTTTATTTAACAAAAAACTGTACGTATTATGTTTTCGTCCCATTGCTGAAAACATCATGAAGGATAATTACAATGATTCATGTATACAATAATAATGTATAACAAATTCGAAAAGTACTTACTTGAAAAGTATCAAAAGAGTCAGTCGCGGTTGCACGCGCTTCACTAAATTCGTAGTTTAAAATTCGTAATTTAAAATTCAATGGTAGAATACGCAACCGGCATCGGCGAGCAAAGTGACGTAGATCCTACTCGAAGGGCGCTTCGCGCGACACTGATCGATGCGCACGATTGCAGCAGAATATATGGGGAAGTAAAAAATATATTTTCCATTGCAATTTATTAAAAATATGTATTTTTTTTATTACACTCCTGTTAAGGATAAGTTCTAGTACCTTATGGTACAAATTTAAGTCGATAATAATGTTTAGAAATGGTAAAATATCATATGGGAGAAATTCGCACTACTTCATGATTTTTTTTAGCCAAGTGTGAATAAAATATTTGAAATGTGATTTATTAAATACAATAAGATTTATATAACCCAGTCCTGCGTATTTTTTACTAGTGATTTTTACAAATTCTAATAGTACAATCACGTGTCTGAAGATACCTCGGCGCGTAATTTTGACAAAACATGCTGTGGTATTTTATCAATTAAACAAAATAAACGATATAATTTCATAAACTAAGTTGACAAATACCTGTATTAAAGGTCGTGCTTCTTGATACAATACTTCAAAATTGAATATTTAGTATTAAAATACGAAAATTAGTCGCCCAAAACCTCCTAATTTGAGCAAATGATGTGAAAGCCCTCTTAAAGTTGAAGATCGTAATTAGAGATCTCGCTGACAGCATTGCCCCACGGTTTTTAGCTCCTTTTGTGGTTATAATTCAGACAATTAGCAGTCTAGTTGTTTAATTAGGTTTTAAATTGTCTACGAGATCGTTGGAGGCACATATACACTAAAAGAACATCTTTTCTAGTAGGATGGTAGGTAGGCGCTGGCATCCGCGTCATTCAAGGGCCGCCGCGTAGTAAACACATCAATGACCCAGTTTTAATTTAATTTATTGAACAATAAAGACCTTAATTAAATACAGTTCAAATAAAATATTCCTTACATAACTGACGTAGGTTACTCTAGTGATATCTACATAATAATATTTATATCGTAAACAAAATATTCATTGGTCTTTCATAGTGCATGCCTGAGCACCAATTCAATTGGTGAAATTATCTCCGCATAAACATAGTGCATCAAAACAATATAATTTACAATAATTAATTTTATAATAATAGTACTAACGTTTCATCACTCTTGTCCAAATCCCTCTGTTTCTTCGATGGCGTAATTAAGTTTCTCACATAATTGTTCATAGCTCTTATAAGGGGGTAGATCCAGTCGGTTGAAGCAAGTGTGCGATCTTGGCAGCCATGTGTCTTTGCCCACCTGATCAACAAATACATTGTTCAAGTGTTAATACGAAGCTACGAAGAGACAAATTGTGTGAATGTAGTAAAGAGATTGTAGGCAAAAATACAATACCTTTTCGATGCAAAACCGCTGTGGCCCATTGGAACCCATGAGTTCAGCGAAACCTCCTACAGGGACTCTGCAGGTGCCAGTTACAAACTGCAGCAACCTCGTTTTCTTCTCATTATCCATTTGCTTCACAAACTGTAATATATGTGTGTGGCATTAATTAATGTTGACATAGCTGAGGACTGAATAGTTTTCATTATGTATATGAGATTGTTAGGTTCTCATTTAATTTATTGTGGTAGAATAAAGTAATACAAACCTGCCAAAACCAAACGACCTGTTTACTGGTGCGTGTATAGTGGCGATATATAGTGTTTCTTTGCCAGTCCTCTACGTCAACCTCTTGCATGCCACATAACATCAATTCCAACTCGCGCTCGTCGAAATATTTCAACCACTCTAAAGGAACAACCTGCGAAAAACACATTCAATGAGTATAAAAAAACTCATTTCGTGCTATCAACGGTGGGAGCACAGTTACCTCATTAAACCCATCAAGGAAAGCCGATGTTTGTTCTTCGATTCCACGTGTCATGCGCCATTGCGTAACTAATTGTAAATATTGCTCTTTGTTCGCCTGAAAAATAAAGGAAAAAAAACCTGAATGAATATGAGTAATTTTAATGTATATATAAATTAAGCGAAAGAGGTTTATCAGGTTCGTGGCAAGTCCCAATACCCTGGTCTCTGCCTAACCTTCCGGGAAGCAGGCGTGAGTTTATGTATATAATTTTGAAGTAATAACCTAAAATAGAGGAAATAACGGTGACTCACTTCAGTGACCCGTTCCTTGTCGCCACTCGGTTTCAGTTCATGGTGGATCACTTGCCCAAGCACCTCGAAGTCTACACTGTACCACATCTCAAGGCCACATTCATCAATATTATTGTCTCTGATCCATACTAAAGAGTTGTAAAACTCAGGATCAATTGATTCTATATCTTTCATAGTAAGTTTCTTATTCAGCATTCTTTTGTAAAATGGCATCGTGAATCCAGAATATATAAACCGTCCATGGTACAGAGCCATAGCAATAAAACGCCCAATAAACTTGAAGTACAGAAGATGATCTGGATTCACATAACTTGCAGGGTTAATTTGCAAGCTGTAGTTGTTCTTGTTAGCATACTCAAACAGGCAGTACATGGGATTTAGCACTTCATGTGAAAGTAAGAAAAACCACTCTCTACTGACACCCCCATAGTCAAGGCCCTCTTCTCCGCGGAATATTATGTACAATCGCCGGCGAAGTTCATACGCTGGCAGCCTCATAATCTGAAATATAAACATTTTATTAGAAGAGACGAGTGTGCACGCATCGACAAATGAATGTGGATTGAGCGAGTTTTGTCGTTGATTTGTTTTCGAATTAGGGCGATATGTAGGTATACAGATTTAACAAGATCTCCATATTTAGTTGCCAACTAAAGTTACCACCGGCGGCATTAAAATGTATGGAGCAGCTGTTTTTTTTCGCGATTTCAAATTTTCGCCGTAGTAATTTATTAACAACAGGTACTATTTGCACCGACTACCCGTGTCTATTTCTCCTTCGGCAAATTCTCCGATATGAGGTTGCCTGGAAGAAATTGCTATTAGCAATAAGGCCGCCAATTGTATCTTTTCTTTTGTCATTGCTGTTTCTGTAAAACTTTTTCCGGTATACAATAAAGAATATTCTTATCTAATCTTACAACAAATTACTGAAAACAATCCCCTAATTACCTGATGATATGAATCCTCGAATAACGTTTGTCTTGACAATGTTATTTTAATATGACTTGGCAAAGCATTGCTCTGACACAAGTATCTAAACTGACTAAGTTTCCATCGGAATGATCTTTCGTAAGCTCGGGGGACGCCGTAGGCTCCTTGTGGCCCCTTCGGAGCGCCTGGCCGCGGGTCTTGGAATGTAGTAGTGCGCGTATTGTGATCCACAAAGTATCTAGTTCCTTCTTCAGTGAAGCGGATCTCCCAACCAGGCGGTAATGCTTCTTCCATAGCACTGACTTCTTGGCCCTAAAATGATCATTAAAGCCGTTAAGTGTTTACCAGGCTATATTTGCTATACTTGGCTGTGAAACGTTTCTCTACTACTTCGCATATTTTGGTTTTCAATTCGTAATATTAGGTAACGAACTGGCACCCAAAATACCGATCATTCCTAACTGCCACCCCACTGAGAGACGTTGACGCAAATTAAAAAATTCCAGTAATCACCACTGATTACCAAAGGAAGGCTGTTTTCACAACCTTTTCCGATCTCTCCGGGAGTCAAATAACGACACAGTGTCACAGATAACGAAAAATTTGTTAAGGCCGCTCTTGCGCGGAGCACGCTGTCTCGCTCGCACAATTTAACATTTTTTTTATATTGTAATAAAATGAGTATACTTTTGATGAATATGATCAGATGGTTTGATGTATAACTTACGGTCAATTTTAACTATATGTTTGTTTTCCTATACGTAGTTTTTAATAAATAAAAGTTTGAAAAAACTATTTAGATGCTAAAAATTCCACCCATACCGGGAATTGAACCCGCCACCTCTGGCTAACCGTGCCAGCGCTCTCCCAACTGAGCTAATGGGCAAGTGCAGGCATCGGCGAAATTTCGAGCCTCTTTACAAACTTCTCTGTATTACGTACAGGCAGCGACATCTGACCGAAGTAATTTTACATCACTTGCAGCCACGGGTAAACCACTTTGCAGTTAGGTTTTACATTGGAATGATATCGGTGTACCTACATGATTATATTCTTTTTGTTGCACTAACCCGTGCTGAGAACAATTTTAAAAAACCGGTTCAAGTCCCGGCATGGGTGGAATTTTTAGCCCCTTAAAAGGTTTTTAAAATTGTCCTCAGCACGGGTTAGTGCAACAAAAAGAATATAATAAAGAAAAGTTGTTACCTTAATTATTAATTTTGGAATCAAATTAACTCAATTAAAAACTTAGTATGGGATAAGAAAAATATGCTTTGAATATCCGCAATTTAATTATCCATCAAACCCTCAGACCACATTCATCAAGTCATTCTATTACAATCACTAATAAAAATGTCAAATTGAGCGAGCGAGACAGCTCCACGTAAGAACAGCCTTAAATTACATCAGAACTCTTCATGGCACACCAGAGATATTATAAGGTATACGAAATTTCTTAGAGGTAAGGTAAGGGTAGGTAATTTCTTACACAACTTGTGGTCTTATCGCAAAAATCAGGCTAAGAGGTGGTCGTTGGCAGTACTTATTTCGATCTTTCTCATCTTTGCCGCCCAATGGCGTAGACGGGGGAGCCGGGTGGGCCGTGAAAGCCTCCCCCCTTTATCGGTCCTTTCACTTGAAAGTGAAAAACAAAAAGTATGTATGTGTAAATGTAAGTAAATGTAAATGTTTCTTTGTTGGTGAATCGAAAAAGGTCTCTCAGGCAGGATCGTGGCAAGTGGCAAGCCCTGGTCTCTGCCTACCCCGCCGGGATACATACGTGAGTTTATGTAATGTAATTGACAGTAAAACAAAAATAAATAAATTAATAGACTCTTATTAAGGGCTAATATGATATCCTCTCGCTCGCTAATTGTATCATTTTTAATTATTATAATTCAATGAGTATATTCGTTGCGATCACTTCTGCATAATAAATTTCTCAGGTCTACCGGTTAGTAGTGTCATCTTGGCAGGTGCTATACATTGCGTTTATGATACATCAAATTGAATGCTACCTAAAAGAAATCGCGGTAATGTATTTCGTGTCATTTCCGTCTCGGGATTTAGGCGATGATATCCGAGAAAAGCCGAATCGTTAACTGATTTTAATCGTATTGTACTAAGATGCATTACTGAAGGGTTTGTTCAGACCTGTGGCGCCGGATTAAGAACCTGTGTGGCGCCGGATTAAGAATAGCGCCACTTCATTTCCTTCCGTGGATTTCGTAGAAGGCGACTAAGGAAATCAATTACCAGGAGACGGGCAGCAGCATCTTCCTGAGATTCCAACCGCATACTGCGGTCGCCAACCCGCCTGCCAAGCGTGGCCATTATGGCAAACCTCCTCATGGTTATGAAAACCACGAAGGAGGCCTATGTCCTGCAGTGGGCGTCAAATGGCTGTTGATGATGATGATGATGAAGGGTTTTGTTCACTTGAAAGTAATTGAGAGTAATAAAAGGCAACTTATCGTTACTCTTCTCTTACGTAAATATATATAGCCTTTGTAAAAGCTCTTTATTAATTTTATAAAAATAATAAGCCTGATAAATAATTAAGTGGCCAATTCAAATTGGTATTACTATACTAAGTGATGTCATGTGAACTGATAATGTAGCGCCTTTAAATCAGTCTATTTTCATTGTCTATGACGTCTAAAATATCCGTAATTTTATTTCCTTACGAATCGCTTACGTTTCCCACATTCGTTATAAGAATACTCATTCTTTTACAATCACAAAAAAATATGGAATGTGAAGAATACGAGAGGAAACGCCGACGACACACACGCTCTTAATGTAGCCAAAAATGTGCTGCGCTGTACCTGAGTGCGAGGGTCCTCCCACTGCGTGGTGCGGTTCTTGTGATTGACGTAGTAGACGCGGCCGTCTGGCTGCACGCGGCGCTCCCAGCCCGCGGGAAGCGCGCCCAAACCGTCGTCGGCGGCCGGACCCCCGCCGCTCGGGGCCGGCGCCGCGGCCGCCGGCGGCCCGGCGACCGGTGCCAGCGCCGTGCTGCTGCGCGCCGACGGACCGGACGCCGGCACCGGGGCTGGCGTCGTGCTGCTACTGTTGCCACCTGTGATGAGGAATATTCCTCTAAGTTAGATTTGGAGTGACATTGTAGATTTTTTCTTTTATACCTAGTTCTGAGTGTTCACAGCAATGATGAATTACCATCAGAACAGTCAAGAGATACCTCTTATTGGCCGTAGGCTTGACCGATTTAGGTATTATAAGTGCACTAGGTATGTATTGTTGTTGGTTTCTTAAAAAAAGGTACTTATATCAAATATATTCTATTTGTTGCACTAATCCTTGCTGAGGACAATTATAAAAACCTATTTAGAGGCTAAAAATTCCATCCATGCCGGGACTTGAACCCGCGACCTCTGGATAATCGTGCCAGCGCTCTGCCAACTGAGCTAATGGGCAAAAATATACCGCCCATAATTTGTCGACTGTATGTTTTTTAGTTTAATCTTTTATGTTAAGTGAATAAGCCCCCAGTAGTAATAATCCGCAGAGTTGCAATTATAGATTCACCAATGACCTTGACTGTAACAGTTGGATAAGAACGTCCCTGTATCTATAGGGCTGTAGGTATTTTTCGACTAGGTGGCCTCAAGGGTAACGTTTGCAGGATTCATTTATGAATATTAGTCCATTTCTTTGATCCATCCTAATGTCTATACGGACGAAGAAGATAAACAGATCAAGATGTGTGTGTAAGTTATCTCGTGTAACATAATAGGTGACCTTAGATGGCAGTCGTGTCTTTTGTGATATTTTTTATGCACATTAATTGTTTGGGCTCGAGTAGAAATTTACCATCGTCCACTACGGGAAACTAGCTTCCACCCACTGACGCTCATTTTTTGCTCGCTCACACCCAGTATTCACTCATTCATAGACCACTATTGCATCAAAGTTTATAAGTCCCCATTCGGATAATTTCAGCGAATATGTTTTATTAACCCAACTGTAGCAAAACAATTTAAATTAAATAATCCGTGAGTCTCGGCAATCAGTTTGAATACCCATGAATAAACAAATTGATATCATTTATCAGTTAAGAGGCAACTTTATCGTAATTAGACTAAGTATTTTTATTATATTGCATGCAAATAAAAGGTTTATCAAATTCGTAAGTACAGAAAGTCAGTGAGTATTGTCTGGAGGACTGAGTCTTCACATACTTTTTTAATGCTCTAATGCGGGTAGCAACGAGCACAGGGCAGGATCTAACCTATGTGACGTCCCGGGTGCAAAAAGTGCAAAACACCTTAGCCTAATGGGGCTTTTCCTTAGGAGTGGGCGCTAATAGTGTTAGAAGTTAATGAGCGACAGTTACTGGTTAAACAAACATAGGAGCTGTCAGAATAGCTATCTAATCCAAGTCGCTTCACCCGACAGTTCACGAAGCTACCCGAACTCAACCGACTAGTTTCGGTGACCGAGCGGGCCGGTATTGCAATAATAACCTGCTCGCACTTTTAATTAGTATAGTAACAAGACAAAAGCTAAAAGATTAAATTTAGGTGGTACGTTAGCGGTATTGGAAGACCGTTATTGTCTGTTATTGTCCTGCTATCCGAGAACTTTCCATCCGTATCTAAATACGCTGACGTAAATAAATACTATTATACAGCGTACGAGTCCTACGCTGAGCGAAGGAGCTCGAAACAACCTTCCAAAAATTTACTAATTTTATCTTTTTCGCAACGACTGGACAACGATGGTAGTTACAGAGTTAAAAAGAACCAGGACATCGAAGACCGGATTTCCGAAACCAACATCCGATGATGTTGGTTTCGGAAACAAAGTCACACCGAACCCGTGGGCTCGGTCACTTAGAAAGAATGGGATGATCGGGTAGAGAGTATACCTACCCTACCAAGTTACCGAGCGGCCAAAGACCGGCTGGCCGCTCCAGATATCGCTGGAAACATGAAGCGACTGGCAAGACTGCGCAGGAAAGCGACAAGTGGCGACAAAAACGGCCGTTTTTGGCAACAATGCTATCTAGTCCCAGGTTTTTTGCCTTAGGTTCACGGCCATGAGTCCTAAAAATCACTATTAACATGATTTAGAGATTGTACAGACACTTTGCAAATTTAATCTGTTTTTTTTTCTTCGGTGGCCCTAGTGTTACTCCTTTGAGCCCCTTAAGGCCATTTCCATTGGCCCGTGGACAGATAAGCCATTTAAAATGCCCTAATTCGATCTCAAGTAATAAAAGGCAAAAAAAGAGAAGGCGGAAGTCCATGATTTTCTCCCGCATTTATCCCCAAGAAGGTCGTCAGCGTAGTCACCCAACTCGCCACTCCTCCAGACAGCGTTACGAGTTTGGTCACTCACCGGGCGGTCCCGGGAAGTCGGGATCGGAGTCGGCGCCGTGCGCGGCCGGCGGCTGCGGGTAGAGGAACCGCTGGTTGCCCTGCGCGACCACGTGCCGCCGCTCGCCCCGCCAGTGCTGGAAGCGCGCCAGCCGCTCCGTGTCGGGCCGCTGCCACGTGGTGGTGCGCGTGTTGTGGTCCACGTAGTAGACGCGGCCGCGCGCGTCGCGCCGCACCTCCCAGCCCATCGGCAGCGGCTGCGGCCGCTCCCACGAGGTCGACCTCGTGTTGTGATCCACGTAGTAACTGGAATTGGGTATTTGACAAAATATCAAATGAGTTACTTTTAAAACGGAATTTTGTATGAAAATACTGGCATTGATGTCACATTTCAAAGCACTCTTTTTATGTTTCATCATCATCATCAGCCATTTGACGCCCACTGCAGGACATAGGCCTCCTCCTTGGTTTTCATAACCATGATGGGTTTTGCCATAATCGCCACGCTTGGCAGGCGGGTTGGCGATCGCAGTATGCGGTTGAAATCTCAGGAAGACGCTGCTGTCCGTCTCCTCGTAATTGATTTCCTTAGTCGCCTTCTACGACATCCACGGAAGGAAATGGAGTGACGCTATTCTTAATCCGGCGCCACACGGATATTTATGTTTAATCTATTTAAAAATTGTAATGACTAGTAATTGACTAAAAGAGATAAATTTTCCGAGATATTTTGTAATTTTTGTTTTAATCGAGCATCATCATCATCAGCCATTTCACGCCCACTGCAGGACATAGGCCTCCTCCTTGGTTTTCATAACCATGAGGGGTTTTGCCATAATCGCCACGCTTGGCAGGCGGGTTGGCGATCGCAGTATGCGGTTGAAATCTCAGGAAGACGCTGCTGCCCGTCTCTTCGTAATTGATTTCCTTAGTCGCCTTCTACGATATCCACGGAAGGAAATGGAGTGACGCTATCCTTAATTCGGCGCCACACGGATATTTATGTTTAATGTATTTAAAAATTGTAATGACTAGTAATTGACTAAAAGAGATAAATTTTCCGAAATATTTTGTAATTTTTGCTTTAATCGAAATAATTTATTGTTGATCGTGTCAAATACCGTATTGGGTACATTTCGGACTCTGCGACCACGACCGAACTGGCACCAGCAACGGAAATACATCGTATCTGTCGTGATACGTTTTCGTAAAAGGTTGACATAGTATATCACAGTAATGGCGGTAGCAATTTTTAGGACGTACAGCATAAGGCCAACAAAGTTCACTTTTTGCAAAAGCGTATAACAAAAGATGTTTAGAGGACACAAATTTGGTGTAACTCAACATTTCTTTTAATTAGTTTATTTGCAAATAATTGCACACCAATCACCATCATGAAGGATCTTGATACAATATTTTTGGAACATGAAGGTACCTATGTATCGGCAAATAAACAAATTTACTTTACTAAACAAAAGCGCATACCGTCTACCGTAGACGTCGTATCTCATCTCCCAGCCAGGCGGCAGCGGGTCTTCGGCGGGGGCGGGCGCAGCGGCGGCGGGCGGGGGGGCGGCAGGGCCGGCGGCGGCGGTGGGGTGCTCCGCCGGCGCCCCGTGCTCCTGGTGCGAGGGCCCCGCGCCGTCCGCCGCCGTCACCACGCCGTTGCTGAGCGGTGGCGGACCGGGCGGCGGCTGGAAACGGGCTCCGTAGTGAGGACCTTCCGCCAATGTTGGGCGAAAAGGAATGGGCAATGTCTTATAAAACATGATCTGCTTTTATGAAGAAAAAGAATGGAGAACATGCAACTTAGTGAAAAAATTAAAGAATCTGAATCTACGAAACCAGAAGTTTTTTTATAAAAAAAATTGTTAACCTTCTTTTATTCACGTGTGAAAAGAACGTTAGAAGGTCGTATGAAAGTCAAACACTCATTCACAAAAATAAAAGAAATCAGTGAATATTATTATTTATGATTGTTATTATATTTACAATGCCAATGTTAATTCCTGACAAAATTACAGGGGAATTCAATTATGTACTCCCATCACTGGCTAGCACGGAAGTGTAGCCGGGTGGGCCAACAGCACACTACGAAAGGTTGCCAGTCTGGTGGAATTCAAGATGGCTGCCCATCGTTTTTCAGGGCCAGGCTCCCTCTGGAAAATAACCCTAAATACGTCTATGCTTGCGCCGCTGAAACTATGTCAGTTTTACCACAAATTTTTGGTTGGAACGATTAACGTCTTTCTTTCGCAGTGTCTTTAATAGGTATGTTTCCATTGATGATTTCCTCCACCAGAAATTAAAATATCTACGTAATAATAATAATAATAATTATTATTATTATGATTGTACAGTCAAATAACTAACGACTTTCTGTCGCTAATTATTTGAATTTTTCTCTGTTTATTTTTATTTATTTGGGAGGCAAACAGTATAATTATCAAAATTGATATCACATTTCAGCTTTGTTCTTTGTTTTCCTTCATGGTAGCTACTGCTACAAATTCAAATAACTATGTAGCGATGAAGTGTAGATGATAAATTACATGACATGTTTATTGCAAGTTGTGCTGTGTAGAAATTATTTATTTATACGACACATATCACAGTCGATAACACACCAAACTTTACATACATGCATTCTACTCAGTTACGTAACTGCTGACTTTGCAACTGTTTATTGATCATCTGTCGAATGTACCAATTTATTTTACCCTCAGAGGATTTGATCGTAGCATGGTCCTTGACGATTCTGGGTAGCGCAGGCGAATCCGCGCTCGCATGCCATCGTTGAGCGAACTGCGCGCGCTGGTCGTCTCACTGGCCAGGGCCTCGCGCGCCTGTCCTAGTATGGCGGGGTCGATCCTCAACCCATCCAGCAGTATCACCAGCTCTGCGGATTTTGCGTCCGAACTCGAACTAGACGCATTATCTTGGGGGGCAATTCTTAATAAATCTGAAAATTAAACAAAATAATTTGCCTTGGGATTCTTACATGAAAGTGACTTGATACGGAAAATCACAAACATACCAAGAGATAGTTCTACATTTTCACATTTCCCATTGAAATGTAACAAGATTTTTAAGAAGTTGACTCTCTTTTCACCAATGACATTATCTTTTCGAAAGCTGTGATGGTCTGCCAGCCGAAACAGCAGCTGTGATTGTGGTGTTACAAGCACCGTGAAGTCTTCTTTCCATTTAGGGTGAAGGGTGTTCTTCAACACTTCAGTTTTTCGCGAAATTTTATCATCTACTATCACTTGCAAGTAAGGATTTGGTTTAAAAAGTCCTGAGTTCCTTATAGTAGCCGATTCAACTGAAATGTTTACAAAATTAGTCGCTTGTGTATTTATTACATTATTTCATATTGATTCTCAGCCAATAGTATTAGTATTATGTAAAATGATCTACAATTTATTGAATCACCTGTAAGACTGAGCTGGTGATATGCGGCCAGTGGAATAGGAGTTGTGAGAGTTTGAATGTTTTCAGTCATTGTGGTCATTTTTATCTGTTCATCATAGTATGTACTTCTGGTCAACAGTCATAGTGGACTTCAGCCTGCAACACCTAAGGATTAAGATATTATTGAATTTTATTACCTAATTGCTAATTAATACAAAGCATAGCTCACAATGTGCCAGTTGGACTTGCCCACCAAGGGTTCCGTACACATTTGTAGGTACTTACATATTATAAATAGTTTATTTATTTATTAAATAGTTCACGATTTGAGTCTCAGTTTTTACCGAGCTTTTCCCAAACTTCAAAGATTAACTTTTTTATGATTTAATTACGAATGTATTTGTAGTATAAGACAATATTACTTGCCAAATTTTGTAGTTGTAGGTCTACAGAAAGTACCCTACAAATTTTGATTCCCATGAGTGACAAAATATAGGTTTTTTTCCAGCATTAACAGCCGTATCTTTTTTATGTTAATTGAGAAGTTTAGTTTTTTTCAAAGCTTCAAAGGACTGGAGATCTGAGTATATGGTTTTCATTTCAACTTGATACCTCCACGCATACCCAAGATAAAGGGTCTTGACACAGATAGATGGATAGATGGACAACAAAGAGATCCTATAAGGGTTCCGTTTTTTCCTTTTGAGGTCCGGAACCCTAAAAATAGAATAAAAAAGCAATCATAATTTATTTCTGCTTCTTTTCTTGAGCTGTGTTTACACAATTAAGTGAACATAGACCAAGTAACTTTGCTGATTTTTTGGATATTTGTTAACAATGGCAACATTGATCAAAGTGCAATTTAGATGACAGCATCCAAACAAAGTGAACTTGAACCATGCTCAACTCTTCAATGTCTCTTTGGATCTCTTTGTATGCAAAAAAATGGTGTCAAGGGCAAAAATTAACATCTCTATATTCATCTCTGTGTAATTTCCATTTTTATGTACAATAAAGTGTTCTCTATCTACCTACCTACCTATCTAAAGAACTTTAATATGTGTAAATAGGTATAAAAGTGACCATAGATCAAAGCTACTTAGTTCAAGCTGACTTTCACTGCGTCAATGCAGCTTTATCCCTTTCTCCTCTGATAGAGTGTCAATCCTCTATAACATCTAAAGCATACTTTATTCATATATAGGTCATTGATAAAACAATTAATTTGCTGTAAACTGTGTTATTAAATATACCTACTACATAGAATATCTTTGTACACAACTGTTATCATTAACATTATACAAAGTCTTCTGGTGCTGAAGCAACACAAATAGCATATTATATGGATCCTGTATTATTACATTGATGTATGTAGTATCAATGGATCGGCTAAACAAATATTGATCTAATGAAAAGAGCAACTCTCTGTGCAATCAACATCCCACCAATATATAAATGGTTCATTGGTCTAGTGGTCACAGGCTTGACTGCCAACATAGTGTTTGATTCTCACTGGAGACCTACATATTTGACTTGTACAAGTGGCCTCAATTTGGGTTTATTTCCATGTTTGTGATGTCCTTGCATGGTTATCATAGCACTGGGCATCCTAGCTTGGGACCAGAAAAAGTGATTATTTTGTGTGGAAGATATAATAATGTAAGTGTGTATAGGATATTTGACACACTGTGACTGTCCCATGCAAACCACATTGCAGACAAATATAAGGTCTTATTTATGAAATCACGATTCCTTAAAACTCTTCTCAGAGTCAGTTTAAATAGTCTGTGGTAAAGGGAAAGACGTAACCACAGATTATTTAAACTGCCCCTAAGGAGTGTTTTAGAAGATTCATGGTTTTAGTTTTAGAAGATTCATTTTATGTTTAATAAGATGAAAATCTTCCCAACTTTACCCACCAACCCTTGGGTTTAATGTATTTTTCTTTGTTGGTATTTTCAAAAAAAAGCAAATTCTATGTGCAGAGTCGGAACTTATGGGCAAACTATAGTAACTATCACTAACAACATAATTTGTAACAAGAATTAAATTAAACTCACCTTATTGCAGATAATTAAAGCCACGGGAATTTTTGCGATATCAACTTATTATCATCGTCGTCGTCGATGCTTATCTCACTGAAACGAATGAACACAAGAAATGGTAGAATAAAATAGCACTGATTCATCGTCCATTACGATCCATAATTCAGGGATCGCAGCGCATAACCTTACCAATTTCTAATTTTACCAATTCAGTAGATTAACATATTGCTTAGTAGAAGCTGCGACCTAATCGATTTATGAACAAAACAATATATTTACACACAAAAAATGTACAACAATTTCGGGCGGCCACAACACCATAGACTAAATATTTCCTTTTTTATTTTATTTGATTAGGGCAGAGATGCATTTAGACGGACGATGGTTCAACGCGCAAGAAAAGCGCGTGCATAACGAACCGCACATCTTTTCATCTCTTTATCCGGCCAGTCATGTATGCATGCGCGTATCAAAAGCTATCATCTTCATCTTACAGAAGAGAGCGATCCGATTTATTTACAAGCTAGGTAGTACGGACTCGTTAAGGGATTTCTTTAAAGAAACTAACATCTTAACAGTTGCAAGTCAATACATTTATGAAAATATAATGTATGAAAAACATCAGCAATTTCGAAAATGTTGGTAGCCATCACAATATTGATACTAGGAATAAACATAAATTGTCATTTCCACGTTTTAGACTTGCAAAAGTTAATACATCCTTTATGGGGCATTGTGTACGGTTCGACAATAAGATTCCTCAAGATATATTAGAGTTACCACCGACGTGGTTTAAAAAATGTATTGAGCATACTCTGTGCAAAAAAGCCTATTATAACATTAAGGATTATTTGGAAGACAAGGATGTCTGGTATTTAAATAAGGTTAACAGGAACGATTGTATCTAGTTTAGTGTAAATTTAAGTTGAAAACTCTGTTAAATAAGCAAACCTGTTTTGAAAAGAATAAATGTGGAGTTTCTTTATTAGCTTCTTCTCCGCATAATCTATTTATTGCGAAACTAACAGCTTTGACGTTCGTTAACTAAACATTTAGATTTTATAGTGAATAAAAATTTTTGACGTGACTTGACTGACTTTATCATAAAGTACCTATTTCATGTTACAAAAATATTAGGATGTGTTGTAGGCATAATAATAATTCATTTTTATTCCAGCCAAAGCCATATTAAGTTACATATTAAATAACATAACAATAGAATTGAATAAAATGAAAAACAAAATTAAATATCATATAATAGCAATAAAAATAAAATTTAGGTAACTACCTGTAATGTAAAATTTCATTATTATTTTTACGGGTGCGCTTTTAAATAAAAGTTGTTTTATTTAAATTGTGACTTTATTCGTGAAAATTTTGTAAGCAAGTGACAAAGAAAAACACGATACATCAGTCAAATAGAAAAGTACCTTTTACTCTATTCAAACATTCTTCATCCTGTCATACCAGCCAGTCTGAAGTGGAACCATTGCAAACCTCTTTCTAACACTCCTCCTCAATCGTTTCCATCAGACTTCCTCTCTAATCCATGCCCTTTACAATCCCTCTTCTCACAACCTCACAATCACTCACACGCAATGACACACGCCCATCTCTCTTCGACAGAACTCGTGCTTCCCTTTGGGAACAGCCTTGGTCAAGACATCAGCAACCATATACTTTGTCTCTAAGTATTTTAATGTAATGATACCATCTTCCAACACGTCTCTGACAAAATGGTATCTTACATCAACATGTTTTGTTCGTTGATGATGCACTGGGTTCTGTGCTATTGCCATTGCTGATTGACTATCAGTGTGAATCAGTATGGACCCGTAATTTCTCAAAGAAATCGTTTTAAGAAAACTGCTTCCTTTGCAGCTTCCGATAAGCTGACATATTCAGCTTCTGCTGTAGATATGGCAACGCTCCGTTGTTTTGTGCTTTGCCATGAGATAGCCCCTTTAGCCATCTTGAAAATGTAGCCTGAGTAAGACCTTCTGTCTACCAGGTCACTTGCATGGTCTGCATCTGCAAAACCTTGAATTGATCCATCCGCATCCTTAGAGTACTTCAGTCCCATCCTTTTTGTACCCTTCAGATACCTCAATATTCTTTTAGCAGCGGTCCAATGACTTTCTTCGTAGTTGGTACAGAACTGACTCATGTAGTTCACTGCGTGCGCTATATCTGGTCTGGTACAGACTGCGAGATACATCAGTGAGCCTATGAGTTCTCTATATGGTATCCCCTCATCTGGTTTCGAATTTGAGATCTCTGGTTTCCTGAAATGCTGACCAGGTGTACCAGGAGTTGAAACTATCTTACAGTCGGTCATTCTAAATTTGTGAATTAGTTTTTCTACATACTTCTCCTGATCAACCGTAATGTAACCATTCTCTTGGTTGAGTCTCATCCCCAAAATGAGCTCTGCCTTGCCCAGATCTTTCATCTCAAATTTTGAAGTAAGTTCACTTTTTACCTTTTGCAATTCTCTTGCATCATCCCAGAAGATCAACATGTCGTCCACATAGATGGCTAAGATAATTGTCTTTCCGTTCTTGGCTCTCGTATAGACGCATGGCTCATAATCTGATTGTCTGAAATCTAATTGTTTCAAAACTTGGTCAAACTTATGATTCCAAGCTCGAGCAGCTTGTTTTAATCCATAAAGGGATCTGTTAAGTCGACAGACGTAGTCTTCTTTCCCTTTCTCTTCAAATCCTTTTGGCTGCTTCATATAAACAGTCTCCGAGATATCCCCGTTCAGAAAAGCTGTTTTCACATCCATTTGATCAATGTTAAGACCAGTTCTAGCGGCTAACGCTATCAAAATACGTAATGAACTATGCCGTACGACCGGTGCAAATGTTTCGTCATAGTCTACCTTCCACCTTTGGCTGAAGCCACGCGCAACTAATCTTGCCTTATATCGAGTTCTATTTCCCGGCTCTTCTTTGATTTTAAATATCCATTTACAATCAACAACATTGCATTTAGTTGACGGCTTTACCAATATCCAGGTTTTATTTTTCTTTAATGAATCCAGCTCCTCCTGAATTGCATTTTTCCATTTTTCGCTATCATTCCTAGACAAAGCTTCTTCAACAGTAATCGGATCATCTCCTGACTCCGTTGCCTGGTAAAGAATGAAGTCCTGAAAATCTTTTGGTTTACGGTTGCGTAACGGATATCGCCGACCACTATCTTGTTCATCATCTTCTTCTGCAGATAAATAATCTTCAACCTCATGGTCGTAATCGTCACTGTCTGCTGGTATACCCAAACTCTCATTTTCATTCACTTCATCTCTGGTCAATGGCTGCTGATTCTCTTCTTGTAAAGGAATGTTATCTTGCTCAGTATCGACTCTACGATGCTGTGTTCCTTCGTCTGCTGAAACATCTTGATTTGTTTCTTCATAATTTGGGTAATTGTGAACTTCTAAAGGAGCAATAACCTCCATTGGTCCTAAACGTGGTTCTTTAATTTCCCTCAAATCTCCTTTGCTGTCGTAAAATTTTTGATTCTCGAAAAATACGACGTCTCTCGCTTTGTAGTATTGTCCAGTTTTGGGATCTACCAGTCGATAAGCCTTCGAATTATCGCAGTATCCTGTGTGTGCATGAACGCCTTGCATCCGAAAGTTTTGATCATGCTCAGATCACACTTTCTTCCAGTCCAAGCCTCTTCCGGTGTCTTGTTTTTGACAGCTATCGTTGGCGATCGGTTCTTCAAGAAGACTGCATGGTGAACAGCTTCGGCTCAGAACGTCTTCTCAAGTCCTGCTTCTTGAAGCATGCATCGGCCTTTTTCACATATAGTACGATTAGCACGCTCTGCTACTCCGTTTTGCTCTGGAGTGTACTCCACCGAAAGTTGGTGTTGGATTCCGTTCTGGCGTAGATATTCATCCATCTGTTTATTGACAAATTCTTTTCCATTGTCGGTCCTAATCGTCTTCACGATCTTGCCCGTTTGATTCTCTGCTAACGCCTTAAACTCTTTGAATTTTCCGAAAACTTCTCCTTTTTGTTTCATAAAATAAACGAAAGTTTTTCGCGTATAATCATCAATGAAAGTCAAAAAATATTTGCAGCCTCTAAAAGACTCATTATCCATTGGTCCGCAAACATCAGAATGCACCAATTCTAATGGCTCTTTGGCTCTTGTGCCACCTTTCTTTGGAAAAGGTTGCTTGGTTTGCTTTCCCATCACACAAGCTACGCAATCGAGTTTATTGCTAGAGCTAGGAAAACTTACCCCAGTTGCGAGTTTATCTCTAAGGAGGAGGAGGTTGCGCATACCAAGATGTCCCATCCGTTGATGCCACAGTATCGCTTCTTGACTGACAGTAGTGCTGAGTGCCGTATTCTGTAAACGTTGTTTAAGTTTATATACGCCTTTCTCTTTTACACCTTTCACTGCTGCCTTTCCTCTCACCTCACATTCTTCTTTTTTATAAACCTCACATCCTTTATCAGTAAATACTGTGACGAAACCTCTATCCGCTATAGCGCTTACACTCATCAAGTTTGTATGCAACTCTGGAACATACATCACATTACTCACGGTCAACCCCAGCGACTTACATTCAACCTTACCTTTTCCCTCACCATACACCTTATTTCCATCTGCACAAGTCACAAGTACTCGATCGTTCACACTAAAATCCTTGAAGTCTTCAAACCAGTCCTTTCTATTGGTCATGTGTGCGGAGGCACCAGAGTCGATGACCCATTCTTCTTCTGTGGTGTTTCCAACTGTAGCCATAGCAAGGTTATTGAACGTCTTCTTCTTGTTATTTGGATTTTGAGGACACGCCTGTGCTTTATGTGGTCCTTCACAAATAAAACATCGTATCTCTTTGTTCTTCCTCTTAGGTTTAATTTTAGTCTTGTTTTTATTTGTAAGTAGTGCCGATGTAGTAGTGGGCTTTCCAGAAAAAATTTCCTCCATTTGAAAAAGTTTGTTCTTTACATAGTCTGTTGTTAATTCTATGTTAGAATTCTCGATATCCAGTCGCATTGGTTGAAATTCCGGCGTTAATCCCTGCAGAAGTAACGCTGCAAGCAATTCATCGTCAACTTCTTTGCCTAAGTCTAGTAGTTGCTGTGACGTCGACATTACCGTCGTTACGTATTCTCTGACCGAAGAAAACTGCTCAAGTTTCAAACTCACAAGCGAAGACAACAGTCTGCAACGATTGTTCAAACCTTTATCTTCAAAAGCGGCTTTGAGGGCATCCCATGCTTCTTTGGCAGTTTTCGACTTCCTTACGTGTACCAGACAATGCGGCATTACAGCTAGACATATCCTTGCTCGCTTGATCTCGCTTGAGTCCAGCTATGTTTGAAGGATCTGGGGTAGAGCTCGTGTACTGCCACAAATCTTCATGGATGAGACATAGCTCCATCACGAATTTCCAAGTATTGTAGTTCGCGGTTCCATCCAGCTTTTCTATTGTCGAGCTTGATATGCTCGGCATGCTCTGGTGAACTCCATCACCGTGATCACGACTCTCCATTTTTTTTTTTGTTTTTTTTTTTTTTTTTTTTTCACGTTCCTGGGCCCATAACCTTTTACGGGTGCGCTTTTAAATAAAAGTTGTTTTATTTAAATTGTGACTTTATTCGTGAAAATTTTGTAAGCAAGTGACAAAGAAAAACACGATACATCAGTCAAATAGAAAAGTACCTTTTACTCTATTCAAACATTCTTCATCCTGTCATACCAGCCAGTCTGAAGTGGAACCATTGCAAACCTCTTTCTAACAATTATATTACCGAACTTTTTTTTCTTTTCTGTCCTAATGTAAACGCCAACGTGTAGATGTCACATCAGCTGACATTGACACTTTATTCTGTGCAACAAACAAAACAAAATGTCAAAATCTTCTCCTCTCTCTCTCTCTCTCTCTCTCTCTCTCTCTCTCTCTCTCTCTCTCTCTCACTCTCTATCTCTCTCTCTCTCTCTCTTCTCTACTAGAGATAGAGTATATAATACTCTAGAGTAACTAATTTTCTTATTTAATGATACTCTTGTTCAAGCTTTTATGCATTTGTGGTGGGAATGCATAGGTACTAGAAAAGTTAAATATTTTATGTCCGTAAATTTTCAATATTAACACTGGGGGACATGGGACGTCCATTCCGCGCCGCGTCCTTTCTGTGTGTTTTGACCAAAGTACAGAGACATCATCGGAGCGTCGCGCCCGCGCCCCGTCCTCTCTGTGTGGGCTTCATCCCGTCCCTTCAGTACATTTTGTATGAAAGTGAATTTGAATGAATTTGAATATGAATGTGAATGAAAGCGCCTTTTCCGCGCCTCCGCTCCACGTCTCATCTGTGTGACTAAAGTATAAGTTAGGACTTAAGTTTCGTACATGGTCCTGTAAAATAAAGCTATTAAAAAAATCTCTAGTCTAGTCTGTCGAGTCTGTCTGCTGGGTAGTCTGCACAGAGAGCATTGGTAGTCTGTGAGTCAACAATTCTCTTTGTACACAGTGGTCGGTCATCGATTTTATTTCATTAAATATTTGGATTAGAAGACATGTTATTTCCTTCGCTGTAATCAAGCAAGAAAGCTTAAAGTTGTCGTATTCTTTCTGTAAGTTAACTTTACAATCTATGTCCACAAATTATAATCTCGTTATAAAACGAGAAACTTCGAAACGTTAGCAAGCTAAAGTTGTCTAGCTTTTTTTGTCTTGAATTACCTTGACTCCGTTTAAGTTAGTGGGAACTTAGTATGTCGTAGGATGTGTTGTAAGAACAAGGGTCTAATTTGAGACAATGACAATAAAGTAAGCAAGGGGAATACTTATGTACAGATAGTCAAGAAACAATGTATTTTCATACACTGAGCAGTGAATAGGTGTCTAACACGTATTTATATTTCCTAGTTTTTGAGAACAATTACGATGTCCCTCCTGACAACATTGCCCGCACTGCTTATTCAAATTTATCCTTTAGCAAGCAAAGCCCTCTTTAAGCAAATTTCTTATAAAAAACAATATCAAGCTATTAAAACAGAAACCAAACAGATGTTCTTGCTTTAAAATCTTGAAATTCGAAGACTAAAATGCAGACTAAAGTTGCATTCACTGTACTCACATCATGCAAGAGCTCTAACCAACTTTTTCTTATACCTACTTTTTTCTTTTGCAGAAAACTCCTAAAATAATGAGTCCTGTTGAAAGTGTTCCATTAGCAGTCCTGACTTCTGTAGATGACTATGTGGAACTTCTATATGATGATATCCCAGAAAAAATTAAAGGATCTGCATTAATCTTACAACTTGCTAGAAATCCAGATAACTTAATTCAACTTTCAAGGAATGGTAGGTGTTGAACTACATAAAATAAGTAATTAGTAAAATGAGCCCTTATTTCCAAATCAGTACAGTTCCTATTAGATAATTATTTGATTTAATACTACGTAATGAAGAAAGATTTGAACTAAGTTAATACATATAATGTAGAAAAATTTAAAACTACAATTATTAACATCTATTCCCTTACATTACAGAAGCATTGCTGAGTGCTTTGTCCCGAGTTTTGAGGGAAGAATGGAAAAGAAGTATTGAACTGAGTACAAACATTGTTTACACTTTTTTCTGCTTCTCAACATACAATGAATTTCATCCATTAATCATTCAATACAAAATCGGCTCTCTATGTATGGATGTCATAGATTATGAGTTGAAGCGCTATGACCAATGGAAAGAAAAAGTTGAAGGTAAAAAACAGCTGCTTACACCTGACAAGGTAGGTACCTACAATTGTTTGTAACTATAACTTCCACACAACACAATCACTTGTCCTGGTCCTAAACTATGATACCCTGTCATGTGATAACCAGGCAAGGACACCCAAAAGAAAATGAAGTTACTTTATTTCTTTAATGTATAATTTATTATTACATAACTTTGTGTTTTCAGAGTGAAATCCCCAAAAGTAGAATTCCTGAACCAAAACGCCGCCCTAAATCGGGCACATGGGCAGTTGCTGATGTAAGCTTGCAGAAGTCTAGAACACTTGTGTCCAGTTACCATGAAGATCTGTGCAATGCATCAGATGACAGCTCCAAGAATGATGAAGAACAAATGAGGAGGAAACTCAAGACTTTGTCAAAGAGGCAAGAACAGCTGTTGCGAGTGGCTTTTTATATGCTGCTCAATATTGCAGATAATGTAAAAGTGGAAGAAAAGATGCACAGAAAAGATATTGTTGGCTTGCTCATGGGAGCGATGGAGAGGCACTCAAATATGGACTTACTCATCCTCATAGTATCATTTCTACAAAAACTGTCCATCTTTGTGGAAAACAAAAACACTATGGCCTCTAGAGGAATTGTGGAAAAGTTAGTGGTGCTCTTGGATTCACCTAATGCAGACTTAGTCAATGTCACATTAAAACTACTGTTTAATCTGACTTTTGACACTAAGTTGCGGAACAAAATGATTAAGATTGGCTTATTACCAAAGATAATTAACTTTACAAGTAAGTGCACCTTAAAAACTGTTTTTATTATTTACTTATTATCTGTCAAACTCGATAACTTTATCATAAATCAACTTTTAATAACTTTCGTGCTTGTACAAAGATTGTAAAAGAGATGGGGTTTTTACCACGATTATTAATTTATTTGAGTTTTCTATGTATCAGCACCATTGTAAGCACGATGGTCGCGGGTAGACTAATTTATCACGATCGTAATTAAACTATTCATCGTGGTAAGGATCCAGTTTGTATTAAGAGTATCTGTCTTATTTATAAAAAGTCGATTCCACTGAAACACTCTTAACACAGGGTTAAAGCCGGAACAGGAACAGGAACCTCTCTCATAAACTGGCTTGAACTCCGTTTTAAGAGTGTTTTAGTGGAAACTACTTTTTATAAATAAGACTGTCTTTATAAATGTTTAATTTTCAGGTGATGACAAACACATTAACTTAGCAATGAAAATACTGTACCATTTGAGCATGGATGACAGGGTGAAAGTTATGTTCACACAATCAGACTGTGTCAAATTGGTAAGTCTGTATTTAATAATTTGACCAACCTATAAGTAAGAACAAGATGCTTCATAGAATCATGTGGAAATGCAGCTATTCTACGAGTATACACTTTTTACATCACAGAAATGTTAAAAATTCTAAGAAACAAGTAAGTACTTACCAATCTAAATGGCAATATAGACTGTGTCGTCTGCACAATATAAAATATGTTGTCTGCAGTCTATATTTCTATTTATTCTCGTCTAGTTACCATAGAACACGGTACCTATCCTAATTAGCGAACAATGGAGTGCATGACGTATAGGGGCATATAGGGTGCATGACGACGCGAGTCGTGCGTATTTTGGCGCCAAAATGACAGAACTTGACAATGTACCTACTAGCAAGTCGCAATCATCCCGTGCCCCGTCCTAGCGATGTAACGCTCTCGAAATTTCTCAGGCCGATCTAAACCGGTTTGATGGCACACGCAAACCGAATTGCAAAAATCTATGTAAACCTGGTTGAAACCGAGTTACAAACAGCAATGAATGACACAGTCGATGCGATGCTGCGATCTGCAGTGGCACGGTTTGCGTCTTTTTTAAACGATCTTTTTTAACCGCTGCGGCATCGCGGTTTGCACTATCATTCGATTCGACGACGTAAATCGTGTCGCCGCGATCCGCACGACTCTCGCGCCCGCCGACGTTGAATCGGTTTGAAGTGTAAGAAATCAGAAATCAGAAATCAATAATTTATTTCAACGTAAAGAATTTACATTCTGTTTGCTGAATGTCAATGTACTATGTTACTATGTTAGCCGCTGCCTTCGGGCCGTATTTGTAGTGGAGAAAAAGGCAGCGGGAAAAAAAACTCCACTCTGACCATCTTTTCTCAAATCATCTTAAACTTATACATCAAAGCCTATATGATATGATTCCGTGATAGCCACTAATAACTTTAAAAGCCAAAATAACACTTCTTACAAAAGTAGGAAAAACAGTAATGCTGCGGCCAGACACACGAACAGCACCCGTTCACGAGCATAACGCAGGGGTCAGCCATCACCAGTCTCAACCATTTTAGAGGGAGATAGGTGACCCGGCCACCACGCACGGTGGTACCGTAGTAGGTCATAGGACTCGGATGGCAATGACTGAGCTAAGCCATGATATCTGGCTCAGTTACCCACTAATTGTCATACTACCTGAGGGTATAAAAGGTTTCGCAATCTATTGTTCCCAACATTCCTTTTTCGGCATCCGAAGTGAACACAAGTAATTAGTCATTAACCTGTTATCACCAAGTGCTTTAATTAGCCCAAGACGCGACGCGTGTGTTTAAGTTCCAACTTGTCTGCGACCTGCTATTTTACAATGGAATTTGAAGTCACAGGTATGTATTATTAATTTACTTTACTATTTTGCCTTTTCCATCTACATTTTTTTTTTAAATAGAGTGCTACGCCAACGTGGCATTTTTTATGTATTTATGTCTGTATATTTTTTACGTTGAAGCTTTTACTTATGTTTGTACCTACTTGTACCATTCAATTTGGTATAGAAATATGGGTTACAATGTCTACTACTAGGCCTCTCCAAATTTAGCTGCGTCATGCTGCGTCTGTAAGGTGCAGCCAGGTGCTACGCCGCGCGCCTGAACGCGTAGCAGGCGCGTAGCACTTGCTACGAAACATGTATCTATTTTGATCCGCTTTTAACGTATTTTTATTTTGTTTTAGGTAGTAGTATTAAGTGTTCTTTCAAAAGAATGCTTGTACTAGATACTTGGCTGTCTATTAAAGACAGCAAATCTGAACTGGAGCGTTGGCATCGAGTTTTTCGAGACCTAATACAATTGCTGCCTGATGTTGAGAATTACATTGCTGATGACTTGGAAAAAAGAGTTACTAAAGTTTGTACAAGATTGGTAGCAATTTGGAAGCAAGTCACGCTTCTTCCACCAGGTATTGTAGGCCTATTCGATTCCAATTTGCCAAAAAATCCAAAGACCTTTCTGTGCAAGAAGAAGCTTATTTCAAGACTAAAATTGATTGTTTACAACCGACTTCTTTCACTCACGGTGAATATGAAATAAAAGTGCAGCATTCTTTACAATTAACCATGGTTGATGGTAAAGTGTGCAGTGCTCTGAGTGATACATCTTGTAGTAGATGTTATATTTGTGGTTCAACTCCAAAAGAGATGAATGACATTGATAAATCGCTGAGCAAAACTGCAGATAGTGGTACCTATCAATTTGGACTATCTCCTCTTCACTCGTATATCTGATTCTTCGAATATTTAATTCACGTTTCTTATAGATTAGACATAAAGAAATGGCAGGTACGTTCTTCAGACGAAAAAGCTCTTCTTGCACAAAAAAAACAACATGTGCAGCAACAGTTTAGGCAGAAACTTGGTCTAATAGTCGACAAACCGCGAAGTGGAGGAAGTGGCACATCTAACGACGGAAACACTGCCAGCAAGTTTTTTTCTAACTCAGCGGTTTCAGCGGAAATTACTGGATTAGATAAAATCCTTATTGACAGATGTCATAATCTGCTGCTGTGTCTTTCGTCGGGATACAAAATTAATAACGCCACTTTTAAAGAGTATTCTCTAGAAACAGCACGCAAACTTGTTGCTACCTATCCATGGTACAACTTGCCATCGTCTGTACATAAGGTCCTCATTCATGGGTCGGAAGTAATTGAACACGCATTATTGTCAATAGGTGAGCTTTCGGAAGAGGCCGCCGAATCTTGCAATAAATTAATCAAACTCTTCAGGCGTGACAACACGAGGAAAATGTCTCGGGTTGTCACAAACACCGACTTGATACATAGACTTCTCCTTAATTCGGATCCTTATATTTCTAGTTTAAGAAGGTTACCACAGAAGAAGAAGTCTATTCTATCCAAAGAAGTATTAAATTTGTTGTCGGTTTAGGAAAAAATGTAAAAAATAACATAGGTATTTATGTTATTTTTTACATAACTCCTACTATGTAAATATAATATTTTTTGTCCAATTCTGTGTTTGTACTTAGATGTTAGTTAAGTATTTACTTTATTTGTAATATAAAATGTAAATAGTAAGGTTTAATAGTTATTAAGTTGCAAACCTTCTTTTAAGTGTAATAAAAATGCATAATTTTGTAAATAAAATAAGCTTTTTAAGATTATTTTGTTTTTTTTTTATTGTGTTATGGCTTAAAGTATTACAAAACACCATAATAATAATAATCAGCTATGACAACGACAGTCATTATTATCGCGAAACCCTATGACCGCTACTCTTAGGGCGTGGGACCAGTGTGCCACGCCACCATTCGAATGACCTTTAGCAAACCTGCAGATTGAGTTCTTGTCAGCTATAAAATGTGTGCTATAGTTATTAATGTGCAATCACGTCGTCAGTACACGTTTTTAAAATTAAATAAATTATAATATTAATAATTAAATAACAATGAAATCGCAGTGGAATTGGCTTACTACCAAGGGCTTATATCGTTCATATACTCGTCTATTCTATAATAGGCTTTTTTACATAGCGATTTTTTAATGAATGTTTTAAATTTATTTTCAGACAAGGATAGAACATGTTCTGGAATTCTGTTGTAAAAACGAACGCAATAGCCTACGAACGATGTATTTACCTTGGCTAAACGAAATTTAGAATAAGCAAGCTTATTTCTATTTCTAGTGTTTACGTTATGGACGTCCCTATTTAATTTGAACATGGTTATATTTTTACGAACATACATTATATTATCGAATATATATTGGCAAGCCAGTGTAAGAATTCCTATTTCTTTGAAACGCTCCCTTAGCGATTCCCTACTGCTTAAGTTGTAAATTGCTCTTACTGCTCTTTTTTGCAAAATAAATATTGTTTCTATATCTGCTGCCCGTCCCCATAATAACAGCCCATATGACATAATACTGTGAAAATAACTAAAATAGACCAGCCTCGCAGTCGATATGTCTGTAAGTTGCCTAATTTTTCTAACTGCAAATGCAGCTGAACTCAACCTACCCGATAGTTTTTCAATATGCGGACCCCATTGCAGTTTTGAGTCTATTGTTATGCCTAAAAATAGTGTGGACTCTACCAGCTCTAATTTCTCACCAGATATTTTTAGTCACGTGTCAACATTTTTAACATTGGGCAAGGAGAACTTGACGCATTTTGTCTTTTTCGCATTTAACATCAAATTGTTCACCGTGAACCAGTTTAGAACTGTAGATAGAGCATTGTTTACATCGTCAACATTACCTAAACCTCTCTTTACTTTAAAAATTAAGGAAGTATCATCAGCAAACAGTACTATCTGCGATAGTTTTTCTAATAGGTAGGGCAAATCATTTACGTAAACCAAAAAAAGGAACGGTCCTAGTATAGAACTTGAGGAACTCCTACTTTTACATTAGATCCTGAGGATTTAACTCTATTGATATCTACTTTTAGGGTTCTGTCTGTTAAGTAAGATCGAAGAAGAGCTAGCGATTTATTACTTAAACCATATCGGTGTAATTTTATAAGGAGCGTTTCGTGGTCGACGCAATCGAACGCCTTGGACAGGTCACAGAACACCCCGATGGCATCCTGCGCCTCCTCCCACGCATCAAAGATGTGCTTTATTAATGCTATGCCTGCGTCCGTCGTTGAGCGGCCCTTCGTAAATCCAAACTGTTTCTTATGAAATAGCTTATTTATACTAAAATGAGTCTGCAATTGATGCAAAATTACTTTTTCAAAAACTTTACTTAGGACCGGCAATATTGCTATTGGTCTGAAATTATTGTAATCTTCACTATCGCCAGATTTAAATAAGGGTACTATTTTACTTAACTTTAATAGATTAGGAAAGGTTCCCTGGTCAATGCATTTATTGAAAATTGTAGCAAGGTAAGGTGCTACAATATGGATAACCGTGGATATAAGTTTAACCGATAATCCCCACAAATCTTCGGTTTTTTTTAAGTTTAACTCTTTAAATATTTTGACAATAGCAAAGGGACTTATATGGGCGAAAATGAAATTAAACGTATGTAAATTTAACTCATACGTTTAATTTCATTTTCGGTGGAGACCAAGAATGAATTACAATTTAAAATCGACTTTGTCAAGTCTCAGAACTTCGTTTTCATAGCCTTGACGGAGGTAAAATAAAAAACAATATTCTCGAGCTGCACTTGCTCAATCACAGCTCGGATTGATTGAAGACGACGCGACGCAGGGTGCAAAGAACAAACCATATCGCCGCGCGGTTTTGAACCGGGTTGGTAGATCGCTAGTTCCTAGAAGTTACGGCAACCCTAGTGATCGCCCACACGGACCTTTAAAATTGCTACTTTGTAACCGACTTAAAAAACCGGCCAAGTGCGTGTCGGACTCGCGCACGAAGGGTTCCGTACCATTATGTATACAACATCAAATACAAAGATCGAGAAAAAACGGCAAAAAAAATCACGTTTGTTGTATGGCCCCCCTTTAATTACTTATTTTAATTTTTATTATTAATTTTTTAAGAGAATATGGAACTAAATATTCTGTGAATATTTCAAGCTTCTACCTGTTGCCGCTATTTGGAGCAAAAAACGTCAATAAAATTAAGTTTGTTGTATGGGAGCCCCCCTTAAATATTTATTTTATCCGGTTTTTAGTATTTGTTGTTACAGCGGCAACCGACATACATCATCTGTGAAAATTTCAACTGAATAGCTATCAAGGTTCATGAGATATACAGCCGGTGACAGACAAACAGATGGACAGTGAAGTCTTAGTAATAGGGTCCCGTTTAGCACCCTTCGGGTACGGAACCCTAAAAAGGAGGTGGTTCCTAAACCAATTCGACTTTTGCATATTTTTATTATGTTGAGCCAGTGAAATAATGCGATACTTTCTCCTCTTTCTCTTGCTACTCTTAAAGTATATGTAGGACAAAAAGTGAATCCGGAATTAACTTAATAATATGTAGTGCGGTCAAGTGCGAGTCGGACTCGCGCAGGAAGGGTTCCGTCCCACGCCTGCTCAGCGTGGCAATTACGAACAAATCCTCCTATGGCAGCGGTGGTAGCCTAGTGGGTAGAACATTGGACTCGGAAGCGGGAGACCCAGGTTCGAGTCCCAGTGCGGGCATGTACCTATGACTTTGTTTTCTAAGTTATGTACATTTGTGAAGTTATAGTACCAATACCACTCGCTAACTGAATGTCTGAGCTATTCATATACCTCAGCGCTCGAAATCGCCAATCCGCGATGGGCACGCGTGGTGATTAAGTCCATACTCTCTCCCTGAGAGTAGGCCTGTGCCCTACAGTGGGACGTATATAGGCTGCTTATGTCTCCTATGGCAAGTCAGAACGGACCACGCTTAAATATTTATTTTATTCTGTTTTTAGCATTTGTTATAGCGGCAACAGAAATACATATCTGTGAAAATTTCAACTGCCTAGCTATGACGGTTCATGAGATACAGCCTGGTGACAGACAGACAGACGGACAGTTATTTTTCTTTAAAGTTCTTTACTTATCATAATTTCTTTATACAATGTTTAAAACCTAGTGTAAATTTATCTTAGGCAAAAACAGCCTTAATTAGGAAGGTTTATCAGGCTAAGTAGATAATTAAGCCTATTCTAAACATTAATGCATGAAGATTACACTTTTTTTATACATATGCTCACGTCACTATTTAATGAACAGGACAACAAGAGGTATGCGCACTTTGTAGCAATGCACATTTATAATATATTTCTATATTAATATATAATTTTATTCGTTTTTAGCATTTGTTATAGCGGCAACAGAAATACATATCTGTGAAAATTTCCACTGCCTAGCTACGAACGGTTCATGAGATACAGCCTGGTGACAGACAGACAGACGGACAGTGAAGTCTTAGTAATAGGGTCCCGTTTGGCACCCTTCGGGTACGGAACCCTAAAAACCGGCCAAGTGCGAGTTGAACTCGCGTGGAGAGGGTTCCGTACAATGCCAAAGTTAAATGTTTTTATTCAAATTGTGGTATCACATTTGAAATCCTAACAGTAAGACGCGAGTTATCTACTACTAGCGCTGTCTAGTGGAGTTTTAGTGAACTATTTGCCGTAAGTGAACGTATATTGAGTTTACCGCTTTTTCAATTGATAGAATCCTTTTGATAGAGTTTTCCTGAAATCTACAAGCAATGAACTATATTTTGTATTTTTTCCAAAATTTTTGTTTCTGTAGTTTCGGAGATCAGGGGTGACAATTTTCGTCTTCGTTCATGAATAAAATCAAAACTACAATAATAACAAAAATATATTTGAGATCCTCATAACGAGCCCTTTCATTTGATACATGACACAGTAAGGATTGCAAAACTTTTTTAAACCCCCCGAAGAAATTATCCTCCGAAAATGACTTTTTTTTTTAATATTTGTCTACTTTGCACATCTGTGTTTGGGTCATAGGATTACACCACCCTACCAAATTTCACCTGATTTGGTTCAGTAGATTCGGAGCAAATTGGCTGTGACAGACGGACGGACAGACAGACGCACGAGTGATCCTTTAAGGGTTCCGTTTTTCTTGTACAGTTTACGAAACCCTAAAAATAAACTAAGTATCCGTCGTTTCCCAGCTGACAGACATGCTGCTCCTAAACGTGAGCAGCTCGCCGGGCGGCGGCACGGACGTGCTGCTGGCGCTGTGCGTGAACCTGGCATGGTGCGCGCCCGCCGCCGACCAGATGGCCGCCGAGGGCCGCCTACGCGAGCTGCTCGAGCGCGCCTTCCGCACCGAGGGCTTCATGCTCATGAAACTGGTCCGCAACATGTCGCACCACGACTCGGTGAAGCCGCTTTTTGTGGTGAGCAACCATGCCGTAACGGCATGTAACACTAGCGCCAGCAATGGAAAAATAACCGGCCAAGTGCGAGTCGGACTCGCGCACGAAGGGTCCCGTACCATTATCTATACAACATTTGAATACTTGAAGCGTCTACCTGTTGCCGTTATTAACATCGAGCATAAAAAGGCAAAATAATCACGTTTGTTGGAGCCCCCCTTAAATATTTACTTTATTCTGTTTTTAGTATTTGTTGTTATAGCGGCAACGGAAATACATCATCTGTGAAAATTTCAACTGCCTAGCTATCACGGTTCATGAGATACAGCCTGGTGACAGACAAACTTACAGACAGTGAAGTCTTAGTAATAGGGTCCCGTTTGGCACCCTTCGGGTACGGAACCCTAAAAAGATGTATGGAGCCCCTTAAGGCTGATGCTACGTCTGGCAGCCATCTCGGTCGCACATTCTCACATTTTCGATGATTGTAAAAAAATTATTATCATTATCACACTAATAACCTTTCTTGTCGCAACACGATTCGGAGGACCCGTTTTTGTGATCAGCGACCCGTTATAGCTGCTGTTATTGGTAGCCGTCTCGCTCGCACTATTTAGAAGTGTATGGTGTTACAATCTTTATGTATTCCCGGGTAACAAAGGGTACCTATATTGGCTGTAGAGCTGATAAGTTTTCCTATTTTTTGTTTATAAAACCGCTCAGGGTACTTTGATGTACAGATGAAATGGCTTTAGTCTTTGTGTTTTTCGTGATAATGATGACTTTGTCTGGCTACCATAGCACAAGGTACGAGTTTGCTAGTTTGGAACCAGATGCTGTGTAGTATAATTTAATAATAGAGTGAGGAAGAGTGCTCCCATGTAACGGTTGTCGTGCTGTGATTTAAATGTGTACTTAGAAACCTTTGAATGCCACGCCTTCCAACTGTCCGGTTCTATTACAAAGCAAGTTGTCTAGCGGCAACGTCATTGGCTCAGCTAATCACTTTCCACCTTGGCCTTTGAAAATAAATTGCCTGCTTGTTGTTAGTTCGCTTCTCACACTAAGCTGTTCTTTCATAATATCTTATATACAAAAATGAATTGCTGTTCGTTAGTCTCACTAAAACTCGAGAACGGCTGGGCCGATTTGGCTAATTGTTGTTTTTATATATTTGTGGAAGTCCAGGGAAGGTTTAAACGGTGAGAAGAAAAAAAAAACGGTTGACGTCTGTGATACGAAGTTCACGGGGTCGTCTAGTTATAAATAATGCACACATGCAAAATCACTTGTGGTCGCAAAAATTTAAATGTATGCCCAGGAGTACGTCGGAGACATCGCCGGGGCCGCCACGAACGAGAACGCGGCGGAGGAGTTCGTAGTCGAGTGTCTCGGCACACTCACCAACATATTGAACCCGAACAACATCGACATATACGCCGTCGTCGAGAGATACAACCTCATACCTTGCATCATGAAGATATTGGACCCGGGTAACTTGATCAGTCTTACCTTCTAATTCTCGTACAGTAACAAGCTTAATTATTATATTATCAAATCATAAATTAGACAATTAATTACATAGCATTGTTATAAAGGTAAAGGCGAACTTATCTCTAAGAGAGATCTCTTCCAGCCAACCTTAGTATAGATAATATATAATAATATATAAGTATAATATATACATTTACATATACATATACATTTACATATATACTTATACGTACATAAACCTATTATCTATGACAACAGATTTAGTAACAAGCAGAAACCGGGGTTTAGTAAAGTAACAGACGAAGACTCAGCTTTAAAGTTTAAAAAACTAAAACTAAAACCTAACATTATCTTGCCTTTTGATAATACATCCCTTATTTGGCCGAAGTATGAAACCGGCGTGCGTGCATGCAACGACAAATCGATGTTGAGGAAGCAAAAGTGATCTGTCAGCATCGTGGCAAGTAGCAGCCCCTGGTCTCCGCCTACCCATCTGGGATACAGGGCGTGAGTTTATCATCATCATCAGCCACTCGACGCATACTGCAGGACATAGGCCTCCCTCATGGTTTTCCAAGCTTCCCGGTCTTGTGCCTCCCGCGTCCGATGACTACTCGCCACCGTAACCAGATCGTCAGACCATGTGGTGGGGGGCCTTCCCACGTGAGTTTATCATCATCATCATCAGCCATTTGACGCCCGCTGCAGGACATAGGCCTCCCTGATGGTTTTACAAACCATGAAGGGTTTTGCCATAATCGCCACGCTTGGCAGGCAGGTTGGCGATCGCAGTGTGCGGTTGGAATTTCAGGAAGACGCTGCTGCCCGTCTGCTGGTAGTGTATTTCCTTAGTCGCCTTCTACGACATCCACGGAAGGAAATGGAGTGACGCTATTCTTAATCCGGCGCCACACGGATGTAATAAAATATTGAGTTGATGTATGTATGTAATAAAATATTGGCGGCGGCAGAGGGCGGCGCGAGCGGGGAGCTGGCGCTCGAGGGCGCGATCCTGGCGGGCGCGGTGGGCGCGGAGGCGCGCGCGGCCGCGGCGCTGGCGGCGGCGGGCGGCGGCGGCGCGCTCATCGCCGCGCTGCGGGCACGCCAGGCCGACGACGAGCACGTGCTGCAGACGGTCTTCGCGTTCCGCCAGCTGCTCTCGCATCCGCCCAGCGCAGAATATCTCGTGTCGCGCACAGGTCGGTGAAGGCAAAATCGGAGCCCCGAGGCCCAATAGGCTATTTGACAGTGTGAAATAGTACATTGTTCACCGAGAGGAGAAAGTGACCGATTACCGTCGAGGGTGTCGTTTGAAGCCCGAGCCGTAGGCGAGGGCTTTAAAACACCCGAGATCGGGAATCGCAGTTTCTCTCGAGTGATACATAGTGCTTTATACTACACCTACAAGGAAAATAAAAAACGAAATCTTTACTAATTGAAATTTATATTGATCCTCAAACAACACACAAATTGGAAATGGCGCCAATGGCGTCTGCAATTTTCACATGTTCTTTTTTCAAATTGTTTATCCTGCCGCCGCAGGGTCGCACTGCCAGCCCGACACCATCCAACACACAGCTAGTGGCCAGTGTCATTTTGCGAACTTGGAGATAAAAACTCACTGTAAAAACTTTTTGGCTTTTGATATTTAGGTTACCGGCGCATAGTCTTACCCAAAATTAAAAAAGAAAAACCACGTAAGAAATGGATTTTCATACACTTTTCTCTCCCGCTCAGATGCGTTTTCTCCCCGCATATTTGTTCGATATGCAATGACGTACTTTCTACCGTAAATTTGATAAAGTATCAAGGTACTTTCCAAGCAGGTGTAGTATAAAAAAGTATTAATTACTTTTAAAACCGATGGAAGGCATTTTGCGATTAAGGATTAATAAATGAATCGTTTAATCCAAAAAATCAGGATAATACTTGATAATTTTGTATCTGTAGCCATTTTCTATGATGACGTCACAGGTCAAAGAAAAGTTCAGAATCCCCAAAATTCTCAGATTTTTCAAGGAACCTAAAGTAGTACACCTATTTGCTTTTCTGCGCCCACATTCTTCCTAGTAGTATTGTTCTGTGGAGTTGAAGTTTGTTTCCTTACTGACCAGTGACGTCACTGATTCCTGTGGGACGCCATATCGCCCAGGATAGTGTTTTGGCGGCTTATTTTGAAAGTGAATTTTTATTTGGTTTTTTTAGAAGAAATACACTAAGAATTTTAAATAACCCCTTTCTGAGCACTCAATGAACACCAACAAAAAATCTGAGATGGTTTTCAGAAATTTGTCAAATAGCCTATTGTACGCACCAAATCCTCTCGGAATCCTGATGTTTGCGATAGCTATCAGTATGTAATTGGACAGTTAGACGATTGGAAACGCTCATGATTTAGTGCGCGTGACAAAAGGGTTGTTTCTTAGAGCTACATTTGTAATAACGCTCAACCGACGAATCGTAAGGCTAGGTTGGAATAAAATGTTACCAATTCAATGTAGCTTTAAAAAACAGGGCCCAGACGGTTCATTTTGGTCTTTCACTCGGAATTAGTCATCTAAACACGACGACGAGCCGTGCTGCAGAAGGCCTTCATTATCATCATCATCAGCCATTTGACGCCCACTGCAGGCCATAGGCCTCCCTCATGGTTTTCCAAGCTCGCATCCAGCGACTGTAACCAGGTCGTCAGACCATCTGGTGAGGGGCCTGCCCAAGCTGCGTCATCCGGTCCGCGGTCGGCAGGTCAGAACTTTTTCACCCCAAAAGCAGACGTCCGTCGCATTCCGGCAACTGCTCGCGAACGCGGCCAGCGCCGAGCATCTCGTGTCGCGTACAGGTCAGCGAAGCCGAAGTAGGACGGTACACTATTAGATCATTTCCGTATCTCATTCAGCATATCATCGGTCGAATACATTACCGGAACATCTCCAAAATCACGTGTCCTGAGTTAAGTATGCAGACTTATGAAGAATTTAAAACTTTTTCCTAATCACTAATGGTACAAGTCAAACGTTAATTTGTAACTATTATCAAACGACTTCGACCAGTAAAGAAACAATGATTTTACATTTTAGATTTATAAACATCAGAAGTGGTGGTAGCCTAGTGGGTAGAACATTGGACTCGGAAGCTAGAGACCCAGGTTTGATTCCCAGTGCGGGCATATATCTATGACTTGGTTTTCTAAGTTATGTGCATTTGTGAAGTTATAGTAGCAATACCACTCGCTAACTGTGAAGGAAAACATCGTGAGGAAACCTGACTGTCTGAGCTATTCACATACATCAGCGCTTGAAATCGCCAATCCGCGGTGGGCATGCGTGGTGATTAAGCGCATACTCTCTCCCTGAGAGAAGGCCTGTGCCCTACAGTGGGACGTATGTAGGCTGCTTATAAACTTAATTTACTCAAAACAGTATATTTTGAGATGTTCCAACAATGATTTTGACGATATTTCACTCGCAATTCGGTATTTGACACGATCAACAATAAATTATTCCATTATGCTCGATTAAAATAAAAATTACAAAATATCTCTTAAAATGTACCTCTTTTAGTCAATTACAATTTTGAAATAGAAAGAGTGCTGTGAAATGTGATGTCATAAACCAGTATTTTCATACGAAATTCCGTTTTAAAAGTAACTGATTTGATATTTTGTCAAATACCCAATTTACGATGACGAGCACGTGCTGCAGACGGTTTCCGTGCTCGCGCATCCGGCCAGCAGCGCCGGGCATCGCGTGTCGCACACAGTCGGCAAATGTGAAATCGAACAACGATTTTCAAAGTTTCGCTTTTCGTCCATTTCTGTCTTTTATTCCACGTCTTTAACTTATCTCACATTTTTCGCAGCTTCAAAAATGAATGTATAAACTGTAATTTTTCAATAGCTAATATTCAACATTATTACATTGCAGAGGCTCCAGCATACTTGATTGATTTGATGCAGGACAAAAATGTGGAAATCCGAAAGATGTGCGACTCCTGCCTTGATATAATAGCACAGATGAAGAATGAATGGGCTGCCCGAATCAAGGTAATAATTATTTCAGGTATATTATAATAAATTACTTGCAGTCTACTTATAACCGTGTGTTTTTCCTTGTTTATTTAAAACGTCCGTAATTCTATTATCCAGCAAAGCCACAGGTAATATTTATCAAAAGACACTCGTTTTTTTACTGCTGTTACGTTAGAATACCAGACGTAACAGCAGCATTTAGCTTTTCTGGGTTGCTACTACGAAACTTCTCCACTGTATGAATTCGTCCAATTTAACCTACTCCGAACTGTCAATTACATACATATTTAGAATCGTAAAAATGTATAACCTAATACAGTGGACAATTACGTGAAAGAAGGGCTGCAGATAACTGGACAGCTATTTGAATCTCGTTTTTACAATAAAGCCGTCCGTTAATTGTGTGACAGAGAGGCAAACAGTCATGCGAGATAAAGTTCCGTACATTCAAGATGGCGTTGCAAACTATAAGAGTGGCAACCGAGGATCGGACGTAGAAGTTTAGGCCGACTGCCAGCAGGGTGGCGGGATGACATCGACAAGACCGTAGGGAAGACCTGGAGAAGAACGGCGCAAAGCAGAAGCGACTGGCGCTTGCATGAAGAGGCCGTTGTTCAACAGTGGATGTTGAGGAGCTGAAGATGATGATGACGAATAAACTAATCCTACTAATATTATAAATGTGAAAGTTTGTAAAGATGTTTGGATGTTTGTTACTCAATCACGCAATAACGGCTGAACGGATTTACATGAAACTTGGCGTACAAATACACAAAGATGTGAATTGAGACATAGCATACTTGATATCCACCAATCCGGACTTGACCCCCGTGGTGGAGTATGGCCTATACCTTCCTCAGGGAAGAGACCCGTGCCCCTCGGTGGGGACATAATGGGTTGATGATGATGATGATGATACTTGATATCCCGGTAATACGTTCTCGTGGAATAAGATTTGTTTTAAGTTCGTTGTGCGAGCGAACGTTGTGTTTTAAAAATAGATGGCGTTGTGCAAGAATCGTATAAAAGGATTCTGTGGCGGTACGAAGTTCGCCGGGACAGCTGGTAATGAATAAATGTAACGTTTGCGCAGGTGGAGCGCTTCCGCTGCCACAACGGGCAGTGGCTGACGGTGGTAGAGACGCTGGGCAGCGAGGGCGCGGGCGCGGGCGAGGGGCCGGGCGCGGACGCGGCCGACGTGGACGAGCCGCCGCCTCTGCCGCCCTACCTCTCCGCGGAGTACCTCACCGACCACCACCTCGCCACCTCCGGTATGGCGGCCGAGAGTCAATTGCGGTGTTTTGACGTGAAACGTCTTTTACTTCGGTAGTAGGCGGTGACTTGCTAAAACCGCATGCAACGAAAACATATCGCCTCAGCGAGGGCTGTAACTATGTGTCGTGTGCAATTCATTTATATATCGTTGAGCAGAGCAAACTAGCCATTACTCAGATTCGCTTGACTCGTGCCGTTAGGCGGCGCCAGTGCCGCGTAACGCAATGCGCAGTTTGAACTAAAAATGTTCGCTAACTTAGCCCTTTACCGCATACAAGCCCATATATGGTTCTCTAATTTAATCATTTATTTTCTTAATTAATAAACGTATGGAGAAACGAAACGCAACGTATACTCATTGTCTATGGCCTTGCTAATGCACAAAAAAAGAGTCTATGGTCTAACCTCAAATCATTTCACATGCACTTTTCCGTTAGCGGGTGTGAAGTTCATATCGATGTCCAAAAACAGTTTATTCAAAAAGGATTATTGGGAAGATAAAGGTAAGTTTGTGCTCTGCAAAAAATGTTTTTGGTTGCGTGTACCCTTCTTCTAAGCATTCGTGAATGGAAAACTAACTTTTTTTGTGCTTACCTACGGTTTTGAACGATTTTTCTCAGTAAACCATATATGGGTTAGTATGCATTCGCAGACTTTCCAACTGCTTTTTTGCTATACCATATATGGTTTACTATGCATCCAGGGCTTTTCGGGTATAACAAAAAAAATGCTTTTGCTTGCTTACAGAATGGATCCAGCTCGCTTTTATGGGAGATCTCACCATGTCAATGTAATACCGGGTGATGGATCGCAAAGCGATGATGAATATGATTCCGGTTCTGACAGTGAATATGTTCCTCCAAGTCGATTTCGCTTTCATAAAAAATCGCTTGTTATCCCTGAGACTGACAGCGATAGCTCTGATGAGGAAGTGGCTCCTGCTCCTCCCCCCCCCCTCCCAAAAATAACAAAACGAAACAGAAACAAGCCAAACGTGCTAAAATTGATTGGGTGCCGGGAAAATTACAAAAATTCAACAGAAATAATTATACATTTACAGGCAATATTGAATTACCTGGCTACATCCAAAATCTCGAAGACCCAGTGGAGTTTTTCAAATTCCTTTTCACTGACGAACTGATCCAAACCATCATAGATCAGTCCAATCACAAATCTGTTCAAGATAACATAAACAGACCTGCTAATATAACAAAAGATGAAATGGAGCAGTTTATTGGCATAGTTTTTTTCATGTCAATAGTTAAACTACCAGCTGCACGTTTATACTGGAATACAACTATAGGGCAAGCTCAAGTCTATGAAATAATGACGTGCAATAGATTTGAGGCTATAAAACAGCACTTGCACTTCAATGATAATGACCGTTTTATCCCTAAAGGTCAACCAGGTCACGACAAACTTCAAAGTGCGGCCACTGTTGGAGGGCATAAGAAAGCAATTATTGCTTGTACCTAAAGAAGAATTTATGGCTGTTGATGAACAGATCATCCCAACAAAAATGCGACATGATCTAAAACAATATAATCCAGCAAAGCCTCATAAATGGGGATACAAGAATCAAGTGCTCAGTGGAGTGTCAGGCTTCAGTTACGATTTTGACATTTTCGCTGGAGATCAAAGCAATACATACCCAAATGATGCGCCTGATTTGGGAGTTAGCGGGAATGTTGTTACTCGTCTAACTGAGACAGTACGAAGACATGTGAATCATAAGATTTTCTTCGATAATTGGTTCAACAGCCCAAATCTCCAGGTACATCTAACGAAAATTGGACTTTTGCCACTGGGTACCGTGCGCCTGAATCGCGTCCCAAATATTGAAATGCCGACAGAAAAAGAGCTCAAAAAACAAAAACGAGGATATTTTGTTGAGAAAGTGGCCACAATTGATAATGTCCGTATTTGTACCATTACTTGGTATGATAACAAACCTGTCAATATGCTGTCAACTTACGTGGGCAGCGAACCAACCACTAAGAAACGAAGATACTGCAAAAAAGATAAACAGTATATAGAAATAAACTGTCCGCAGGCGATCGAAGTTTACAATCAACATATGGGAGGTGTTGACCTACTAGATTCTATGCTGGGTCTGTATAGAATTCATCTAAGGTCCAAAAAGTGGTACAAAAGGATCTTTTTCCATATGCTGGACATGTGCATCGTGAATGCTTGGCTTCTTTGGCGAAGAAAGCACCCAAATGAATACATGAGCCTCTTCACATTCAAACAAGCTGTATCTGAGCATTTGTGTAAATCTGGCAAAGCCATTTCCCGTAAAAGAGGACGACCATCAAACACAGCCGGAAACCACAGCAGGGACGGAACACCATTGGGATTTGCAAGCCGTGGCAGTCCAGCATTGTCTAATCCGGGCACACCAACGCAACCAAAGAAGGCAAAGAAACGTGGAAGGCCTCAAGATATGCCACTTGCCTCGGTGAGATCCGATCATGTCGATCATATGCCAGAGTGGCAAAAGAAGAGGCAAAAATGCCAAGTTTGTGCCAAAAAAACATACACAAAATGCAGAAAATGCAAAGTGTTCTTATGTTACAACGATAAACGCAATTGCTTGGTCCAGTTTCATGCGTAAAGTGCATATAATTATTATTATTTAAGTAACTAATGATTCAAAATGTGATTTAATAAAAGTTTATTGTTTTCCCCTTGATGCATGTTAGCCCATATATGGCCCAAAATTTTTTGAAGCTAAGTCACCGCACTGCATACTGACACATATATGGTCAGGTTTTTTTTTTCAGTTTCTGTAAGAGGTAATTTTTTTTTTTTGTATTTTGTTACTTCTTTGTCATCAATAAAAACTATAAACCACACTTATATTTTTTATTTCACTTATTTCATAATTCATGCAGTAGAGGGTTAGAGGCGTTACACGTTAAACCAACGGCCCTTATAGTTTCGCCATGTCCGCCCGTCTGTCTGTCCGCGGCTTAGCACAGATATAAGTACTAGAGAGCTGAAATTGAGCATAGATATGCATATTTATTATGCCGGCAAAACGGTAGAATAAAACGTGAAATTTTTTTTTAGGGTACCTACCCTACTATTTGGTTTTCGTCTTTACGTAAATGATAGATTTGATTATTTTATACTAAAGGTTTATTGATAGTTCCACAAATGTAAATGATATATATTGATTGATTATGCTAAAATGTTAAACATGAATACACGGCGGCGGTTTATCGTGTACTGACTTGAAAGTGACATTGTACTTCACCGCTGCAATGAAATTGCTGATTAAGGTGTTTGATGCGTATGCATCGAACACCTACATCTAAATTAGGGGTGCATTTTATTTTCTCGCCTACGCCGTAGTGTGGGGTATCGTTGGATTGCTCGTTTAAAAATATTGTGAGTGTAGGAAAACCATTTTTCGATTTAGGGTTCCGTTTGCAAGCTTCCGTTCCGTTTGAATCGCTCGTAGCCCCGGCTGCCTGAGTGATCTTAAACGATCACGAAGGTTAAGCAACACAGGGCGCGTTCAGTGCATGGATGGGTCGCCGTCTATGCCTAACGCTAGTGGCATTTTTCCGAGCGGTTCCGTGCTTCGCAAGGCACGTTAAGCTGTTGGTGCCGGCTGCCGTCGATAGATGGCAGTCGTTAAGCCAAGTCAGAGGCCTTAGGGCGGCTTGACAACTTCTGACGGTAGACGAGCCACTAGTCTACAAGCCTCCACCAATCCGGACTTGGCCCCCGTGGTGGAGTATGGCCTATACCTTCCTCAGGGAAGAGACCCGTGCCCCTCGGTGGGGACATAATGGGTTGATGATGATTGCAAGCTTTAAAGCGCAATTTTTGGTCAGAGCAGGGCGGTCTAGCTTGGTAACACTTGCCTTAACATTTGAAAACGTTACGAAACTACCTTTACTGTATTTGGCAACCAAATATTTATTTGTAAATAATTTGATTATTTATCAGGCTTTGTCTAATAGTTATGATTTTGGAAAGGCATTTTATCTGTCCACAACTTTGTTCTCTTCGACAGTTACAATCACACAAATCACATCCCTAAAATTTTCAAATTGATAAAGAAAACACATAAGTTTCTCCCCGCCTCACCGGGTTTTAACGGGGAACAACTGAGTCGTAACTGATACTGAATTGATGCTAAACTAAACTAATTCAACACTACTGCATCGCTTCTGTAACACGTGGAATGCAACAGAGGCCATGCCACGAAACACGCCACGTATCGCCACATAGTTAAAAAGTCCCTATAAGTGAAAAAAATCCTAGCCCACAAAATTAATCTGCTCTTATAATATAAATCCATTAACGTACACGTCTTTATTTTCTTTTTCCAGATTCTCAAATCTCATTAAACGATGAGTCTGACAGCTTTTCTGGCGATGCTGATATAAACCGTATGAAGTAAGTTAACACAAATATTGATGTAAGATTGCCTTAATTGCTACATGATGTCCTTTCATAAGCAGCCTATATACGTCCCACTGGAGGGCACAGGCCTTCCCTCAGAGAGAGAGTTGATTGAGCACCACGCGTGCCCACCGCGGATTGGCGATTACAAGCGCCGAGGTGTGTGAATAGCTCAGACACTGGTTTCCTCACGATGTTTTCCTTCACCGTTAGCGAGTGGTGTTGCTACTATAACTTCACAAATGTACATAACTTCGAAAACAGAGTCATAGGTACATGCCCGCACTGGGCATCGAACCTGGGTCTCTTGCTGCCCAGTCCAATGTTCTAACCACTTGGCTACCACCGACCTGTCGTCTTTTATTTTCAGAGAGAACCAAGATCCTGCGATTCAACCTCTGCTTGAGGATTCGTTGACACATTCATTGTCCAATGAATTGATGTTTACAAATGATTTAAAAGTTTTTGTGTAGACTTAATAAATTATAACTTTTCACACATTCCTCTAGTTTTGAGTTACGAAAACAGAGCTCTTGCACTATTCACGGTTTTAAAACGACATTTCATGTATCTATTTATTTATTATAATTGTGTAGCTGATGCTTCGTAGAAACCATAATCATAAATGGAGAACATGTACAAAAATTGTTATAATGTAATCGAAGAGGTCAAGTTAAATGATTTTTTTCTACTTCTAATAATTTTCGTTGTGTAACCTATCGAAAACTTATTCTAGTCACGTGGCACAAAAACGCGCCATACAAAACGGGCTCAAACAATGACGTCACACCTTGCACGTAACGCCTTAGAATGAATGTAGCGTTTATGAATATTTGAGTTATCTCGTAAAATAATGTTTCTATGCATCTACGCCCTTTTTAGAAAAAAAAAAAAATGAATTTGATGAAATCTAATATGTTTTATATTATTAGAGTAACTTGATTTTTCGCATTTTTTGGGACCCCGAAAACATATTTTATGGTTTTGTTTTTGAATTTTTCTTGAGTTTTCTGTCTTCTGTAGTATAAAAGCAATGCCACTACAATCTAAGTTTGTCGCAAGTTCCCCATTATACTAGAATCTAATAATAATATGCTTTATTGCACACGAAACATTGCCTGTTCAATGTACATTACATAACAAATAGCATGTACAAAGGCGAGCTTATGTCTGTAAGGGATTTCTTCCAGCAATCACTGAAAGAATGCTGATAACACCTTAGAACGTAACTTTATAAAATTTTACATCGTAATGATAATTAGATACCTTAAAACCTGTACCTGATATAACCCATCTTGTGCACTTGTATACTGATAAAAACAACATTTTCTTGTTTTACATTTTTTTTTCCACTCAACTAAATTCTAAAAAGTTACGTTCTTTGGAGTTTCTTTAAAAATAAATGTGATGTTTATTTCATAGCTGTTATGTACGATTCCTATCTTTTTCTCTTGGAAGTTAAATTATTGCAATTAATGTTTGAAAGTACAGTTCTTAATTTGTATGAACTGTACTTTCTATAAATAAATGATACTACGACTACATAATATGTGGTCGTAAAATGGACGGTATAATATTATAGCGTCCATTTTCTAATATGAGGAATTTAGAAAATGGACGCTAGGTGGCGCTGAGTCGCCTTCTCCCAAAGACCTATGTATTTCCTTCCTCATTGCCTTCTCCTCAGAGTCGCCTCCACCTTCTCTCCATCACAAATTTAAATTGAAACGTCATCGGCAAAGTCAGATTGTACTGTAAAAACTGTAACTTAGTGATTTTATAATGCCCGATAGATAACTTTACCAAATGGCTTTGTCTACCAGGGTATAACAATAAATAACTTGACGAAGTGACTTCGCATGCCCGTATTTCGGGTCTCATTGGCGAGGATGCAGGATATGTCTTAGAATTTTTCGGACTTTAGTTAGATTAACAAAACGTTACTTAATTTAAAAAAAAATTGCTCTTACGTCTCCCTCGTAAACTCATCTCGGCTGCGCAGCTTTTTGTTCAAGTTATATGCCGGGCATTATAACAACATTTTAATATTGTAGCGATGCTTGGTGCAATCCAAAATACATAATAAAATTATCCTTTGTGTGTTGGCAATATTACATATTATTTACATTTTATCACATAAAAATATGTGTATTTTATTTCATTTGATATTTCTTGAATGAGTGATTGTACAAGAGCCATAGTAATTTTACTTATTCTTGTAAACGTGTCATGAGAGGGTACAATCATTTATGGACGTTAAACGGATCACACAATTCACAAGTTAAGAGTTAAAAAAACCGGCCAAGTGCGACTCGGACTCGTGCACGACGGCTTCCGTGCCATTATCTATACAACATTAGACAAAAATTGAACGAATTTGAGAACAGTGCCATCTATAGACACCAACAAGAAGCATTTAACATTGACATTTAACGACATGACATCGGCGCTGTGAAGGTTACATAGAATGGCGAGCGCTCTCTTTAGACAGCGTTTGTTGTATGGGAGCCCCCCTTACATATTTATTTTATTCTGTTTTTAGTATTTCTTGTTATAGCGAAAACATAAATATATCATATGTGAAAATTTCAACTGCCGAGCTATCACGGTTCATGAGATACAGCCTGGTGACAGACAGACAGACGGACAGTGAATTCTTAGTAATAGGGTCCCGTTTGGCACCCTTCGGATACGGAACCCTAAAAATGGCGGTCGGTCGCCTACGCCTTCCGCCGCCTCTGCTGAGGCCTGTGTAAGATTAACTACAAATGTTATTTACTTAGGTACTATAGTTAATTTTTTTACATACAATAAAGAATATTCTATCTATCTATCTAATAGTGTCCGCTAGATATTTTCATTTCAAAATAAAAAACCCAAGTTTAAAAAACTGCAATCGTAGTTCGATGTACATTGCATAGCTAAGTCTTCGTATCATTAATCTGTGGTTGAATCGACTTTTCAATGCAGTGCCAGCTTATACAGGCTTGGAGGGACTGTACCATATGGGGACGACGAATTAATTTTGAACATTTCCAATATATGTATTACGGATTAGTTTTGTTTAGGTATCTACAATAGCATTTATACTCTGAATTATTGTGTACGTAAGAAAAATTTGTTTTCCTTCAGTGAGACCTACCAAAATGAAACATTCGCTAACGGATGCTCTTTTAAATAAATTATTGCTTGTATCAATAACGTGTACATAAATAAGTAATATGGGATAGGGATGTATTTGTAGAACAAATTACTGTTTTCGGTTCCGTACGCGAAGGGTGCCAAACTATGCCCTCAGGCAACGACTTCTGTCTTTTGAACCGTAGTAGGTAGCCAGTTGTTTTCAGAATAAAACGTGTGCAACGTTATAATAAAATTGTTTAAAATAATAAAGTCTAAAACGTTTGCACGCCAATAATAAGTTTAGGTTAGGTAATCGATCGTTCAGGAGTCGAGTCTCGCAATTTTTTTCCGAGCTTTACCCTAAGACTATTTTTTATGATTTGACATTACAAATGTATAGTTTCAGATTTTGCCCTGTATTTGTAGTATAATACGATACTACGTGCCAAAATTCATAGTTCTAAATCAACGGAAAGTACCCTATTAGTCTTGATTCCCTTGAGTGTCGAAATATAAGTTATTGCGGCATAAACGGTACCTTTTTTAAGTTTGATTTTTTCGCAGGTTCAATGGACTGTAGACCTGAGTATATGGTTTAATTCCTTTTGAGCTACGGAACTCTAAAAATGTGTAGCTCTCTATTCTATCCTGCTGACTACTGTATTGATCTATCTCTTCCTAGCACGGTAGCTACTGTAGGAAGAGACAGATAAATACTTACAGTAGTCAACTAAAATGTAAAGGTTGATGTGCTGTCGACTGTACCAGCTTTCAATACTATGTACACAATAACAATTCATATTGATGCCAATAATCTACATACATAAACTCACGCCTGTATCCCAGAGGGGTAGGCAGAGACTAAGGACTGCCACTTGCCACGATCCTGACAGATCACTTTCGCTTCCTCAACATTCATTAGGTAGTCTTTGCATGCACGCACGCCGGCGGGCTGATTACGTATTTCAAAGCAACAGCAGCGTGACAGCCACCCGAAAGCAATGCAACAGCAGAGCGACAGCGACCGGTCGAGAGGTTGCAAAAAAAAACAGTATTATCTAAGTTTATCGTCAGCTATAAAGAGTATGTAATCACTACGTTATAAGAGTCGGCACTTGCTAACAACACGTTTTCAAAATTATGAACGTAGTTTGTACCAACCTAACAAAAAATAGTATAATACCAACATGAGAATGAAATTGCAAAACATTAGTGATGGACTGCTTATCGATATCGATAAAAAAAAATTCGAGACGTCTCTCCCCTTACCTCATTTTCATGCTTTGAAAATTAAAATAGGCGATAAATCCCAACACAGTAGTTCAACTCAATTATTTCGAGTATGACATGGTGTGAATGGGTTATCGCTTACTTTTATAATGAAAAAGGCATTTTTTTAAATCAAATCATTTATTTAGCATCAGGTGTAGAAAACAATGTCACCAATGCGTCACGTCGCTATCAAAACTTTGCACTTTGGTCGAATTTCAGATCTTTGGAGTCTGCAACAAACAAAACAATAAGTCAAAAAATATATTATCTATACCGCAAAATTGAGCAAAATAAAACAACATAAATCATTTCTGTTCTTGCTGTGTGGTGTTCGACGTTTAAAATTAAGTAGTTGTGATCAATTTTAGACAGCATGTAGAAATATCTGGCAGAAATCAATCGTCCAAAATATCGATAAAAAAAAGTACCACATGGGTACCGCACTACAACCGGCGTTAATTTAAATTTGTCAAAATCGTAAATTGTTCTAAATAATTCAGTTGTATTATCCAAGCGCATTAAATAAATATCAAAATTTGCGTACATTTATTATGATAAACTTGCTAATTTTACCTGTTTGGCTCCAGTGGATATCTGGTTAAGAATATGCCAGACGTATATTAATTTCTGACTCTTCTAATGCCACAAATTTCACATTTCCTCAATGCTTTTCCTCCCATATTTCTTGTTTAATCACTTTTCACGCACTACACCTATTGCTAAAGTTAAAATAAATAAAATAATGTCATACAAAAACGACAAACGAACAAAATTACCGGCCATTTGCAAAATACGTAATACCAACATTACCAACATTAGATTTCACATATAACCCGACTTAATTTTAAATCATGATACATCTACGTGATTCACTGCGGAGTTAATGCCTTTTGTTTTAGCAGGATTATATTTTTTGTTTCAATGTTGGCACAAAGTACGTTCATAATATTTTTTGTATGGAGTGACGAGGGCCTGGTCAGCTAGCTGCTTGCTAGCCGCTAATGCACTTTTGCTAGCGCCACCAGCAGCTAGGTAGCGATCGATGGAACCAAAGAGTATGTAATCACTACGTTATAAGAGTCGGCACTTGCTAACAACACGTTTTCAAAATTATGAACGTAGTTTGTACCAACCTAACAAAAAATAGTATAATACCAACATGAGAATGAAATTGCAAAACATTAGTGATGGACTGCATATCGATATCGATAAAAAAAAATTCGAGACGTCTCTCCCCTTATCTCATTTTCATGCTTTGAAAATTAAAGTAGGCGATAAATCCCAACACAGTAGGTCAACTCAATTATTTCGAGTATGACATGGTGTGAATGGATTATCGCTTACTTTCATAATGAAAAAGGCATTTTTTAAATCAAATCATTTATTTAGTATCAGGTGTAGAAAACAATGTCACCAATGCGTCACGTCGCTATCAAAACTTTGCACTTTGGTCGAATTTCAGATCTTTGGAGTCTGCAACAAACAAAACAATAAGTCAAAAAATATATTATCTATACCGCAAAATTGAGCAAAATAAAACAACATAAATCAATTCTGTTCTTGCTGTGTGGTGTTCGACGTTTAAAATTAAGAAGTTGTGATCAATTTTAGACAGCATGTAGAAATATCTGGCAGAAATCAATCGTCCAAAATATCGATAAAAAAAGTACCACATGGGTACCGCACTACAACCGGCGTTAATTTAAATTTGTCAAAATCGTAAATTGTTCTAAATAATTCAGTTGTTTTATCCAAGCGCATTAAATAAATATCAAAGTTTGCGTACATTTATTATGATAAACTTGCTAATTTTACCTGTTTGGCTCCAGTGGATATCTGGTTAAGAATATACCAGACGTACATTAATTTCTGACTCTTCTAATGCCACAAATTTCACATTTCCTCAGTGCTTTTCCTCCCATATTTCTTGTTTAATCACTTTTCACGCACTACACCTATGTATTGCTAAAGTTAAAATAAATAAAATAATGCCACACAAAAACGACAAACGAACAAAATTACCGGCCATTTGCAAAATACGTAATACCAACATTACCAACATTAGATTTCACATATAACCCGACTTAATTTTAAATCATGATACATCTACGTGATTCACTGCGGAGTTAATGCCTTTTGTTTTAGCAGGATTACATTTTTTGTTTCAATGTTGGCACAAAGTACGTTCATAATATTTTTTGTATGGAGTGACGAGGGCCTGGATGGAACTACAAAACGTCAACAAACTTCAAATAATATCTTCTGTCCAGTCCAGGGTTGCCAGATCGTACCTTTTGGTACGAAAACGGTTATTGGCAGTATTATAATGTAACGAGGTCCCATGATTTTTTTTCCGGGGCAGACGGGGTATTGTAACGAGGTAATCGCCTCGTTGCTTCTTTTATCATTTTCGGCCATCTACTATTCCAAATTCAACTATTTTATGACATGTGCCGCAGTGTTCGGACGTATGTACAGATAGATATTCCTCAGCCTCCGAACTAAGTGGACGTAAACGAGATCCATCTTTATTATCAAATTTTATTACAACACGTCTATCACCTTATCCTGCGTATCCTGTATTTTTATCTACGAAATTAATAATATTTCAAAGGCACATTAATTTTATTGATGTAAGTGTTCTTCTTTCCAACTCCTCTTTGTATTTTTATATTTATGTTTTTAGACCGTAGTTAAGCTTTTCTATTTTATTGTTCTCAGGTGCCTTTTTCTTTCCATTATATTGTAAATACACCGTGCCCCTGGATTACCTTCTTTCATTACTACGGATCGCACCCCACTAACCCTCCTGCGACAATAATAATGATTTTTTGACGACTTCATTCAGATAAGACGTACCTATTCACTCTAAGCCGTACCTACCTTTTCAAGCAAACCGCCGTACTAAATCGTGAGTACATGCTGGCAACACTGACTAGTCTGTCCTGTCATTCGTCGCGGTTTTTTTCGTTATGCTTGTGATTTGTAATTTATGTAAACATCTGCCTGCTAAAAATTTAAGACCATTGCTGCGTATTTCCGTTGGTTTTCTCTTCATTTGCTAAAGTTTTATGTTCATAATATGTAGAAACTAACAAAATTAGATTGTAGTTTTTGTTATTGTACCGACTAACACCTATGCACCTATCAAAATGTATATATTGTGTTTGTCTTTTGTTACTGGTAAACAGCTCGAAAGAGTTTATAGGTACCTATATATGAAAAAGTCATCAAGAGAAGTGCACGAGCCATTGTCTTAAAAAAATATTTGTTTCTTTTTAGATCTGCCACTTAGAATCGAATTATCTTGTGTGACTCTTATTAAACGTACCCCACTTTTAATAAGAGTCACAAAAGATAATATTACGCCTATAGTCTCTAACAGTCTTTTTAAATCACTAACCAAGTATATTAAATAGTTTTTAAAGTCAGCAGAGGAATAGCAAGTATAGCAACTGCCTTGCAGACACCACTAGTTGTTCATAAATCGCCGTTTGACATTTCTATCTGCTGTCGCTGGCTGTCAAATAGTCGTACGTAATACCGAACGGTCAGCCAAACGTAACAAAAAATGCATTTTTAGTTCCTCGATCGCTGTCGCTTTGCAGATGGCGCTGCGATCGATAATGTAAGCTTGTTGCTGTCGCGTTGCTAATAGGTAATACGAAATATGATTTTGACAGCAGATATTGCGCAATTTTTGCCTGTTGCTTTTAATTTCAAGATACGTAATTAGCCTGCGGGTTCGGTGACCCAGGCGGACATACTTCGACCAAATAGGGGATGTATTAGCAAAGGGCAAGATAAAAATTACCCTAAACCGGCGTGCCAATAACAAGTCAGTTGTGATTTTTTTGTTTTATTCGTGTGGTAATCCCAGGAAATTTGCTGGCCCTTGCGGGTGTACGCTTAGGGCCCTCTGGTATACTACCTCTATGGCTTTTTTTTTGCCCTCTTTAGGTATATAGGTACCTACCTACTACCTACCTCTTTTTTTTTGTAATTTTTTTCCTTTATGGAAAAGGCTAAGAGCTTAGAGCCCATACCGCCCCTAGGTACTACCTCGATTTTTTGGCATAATTTTTGACATAAGTATTCTCACTGATTACAGAAAATAAGTATTTCTACAAAAAAAAACGGATTCATTGTGTTTGACGGCTACCATCCTAAGATTAGATCGTTACAAACTGTGTTGCTAAATGAGGCGATTTATTTGGCCTATCTCAGAAGGTGAAATCGTGACCAAATACTGCCATTGGCGACCGTTCTAGATAGGTATACACTCTTTTATCTATGCGTTCTAGTCTGCTTTTTAATTCGATGAAAAAAAAACCGGCCAAGTGCGAGTCGGACTCGCGCACCGAGGGTTCCGAACAAACCTGCAAGGTTTACAAAGTTCGTTCATTACGACAATCGAGTCATAACTATGGTATTTTTATTGCAAAACATGAGGAAAAAAGTAATAAGTTTATATTTATTAAAAAATATATATTTTGTAATGTAACTAAAAATTTAAGGTTTTCGGAATTTTTCCTTTATGTGTGCTATAAAACGTTGCTTCATGCCAAATTTCAAGATTCTAGGTCGACTGGAAGTACCCTTTAGGTTTTGATTCCCTTGCGAGTACTTGCGAGTTTCAAAATATGCAGCTTAAATTGCTGTTTCTTTTGATTGCGTTGACATAGAAGTTAGATTTTGTTACAGCTTAAAGGTATTATAGACCTGAGTATTTGGTATGAATTTCAATTTAATAACTCTACGCGTTTATGAGGAAATGGGTAGTAAGTTTAAAATTATTAAAAAAATATATATTATGTGATGTAACTAAAAATTTATGGTTTTCGTAATTTTTCCTTTATCTATGCTATAAGACGTTGCTTCGTACCAAATTTCAAGATTCTGAGTTCACGGGAAGCACCCTGTAGGTTTTGATTCCCTTGCAAGTGTCGAAAATTTGCGGCATAAACGGCTGTATCTTTTGATTGCGTTGGCTTAGAAGTTTGATTTTTTCACAGCTTCAAGGGACAGTAGACCTGAGTAATTGATATAAATTTCAGCTTCATACCTCCACGCGTTCCTGAGAAAAAGGGTCTTGACAGACGGACGGACGGACGGACAGACGGACAACAAAGTGATCCTATAAGGGTTCCGTTTTTTCCTTTTGAGGTACGGAACCCTAAAAAGAGGCAATAAAATATAACGTTATACTCGGTAAATTTTTGTTTTATTGTAAAAAAAGTAGACTCGTGTATTGAAAACCTTATTGCATCAAACACATTCATATTTAGTTACTCATAAAAGAGAAGTATTTAAAAAAACACTATTTGCGTCGTATTTTCGCATCCATCATCTTGTTGATTGTCAACATTTGAGAGCGTTTTCCGTACTCCTGTCTGATAAACAACGTATGACTACCATGGCGTCCTCCCAGCCCTTGGCTTCGAGTTCTGCTGCTTCCCCATCTGAAGAATCGAGTGTAGTGCAAGTGTCCAAGTGTACTTTTTCGAGCCACTTCCTACAAGCTTTTCCTCAGTGCCTCCGTGTCCTTCAGATGTCGAATTGTTCAGTTTGACGAATCGAGTGCAGTGGTGGACTCTTTCGAGCCGTTCCCTCGAAGCTCTACGTCACAACCACATCCGGATCATCTAGGCGAAGAATAAATTACCTCACTGAGGAATTGAGGTTAGTCCCAGTTTGTTACTGAATAGGAAATATGGGCAAAACTTCAATTGGCTTCAAATCCGACTCTCAGCGCACCCTATTCGCATGCAGTGGTTGTGGTTACCTCCCTACAGTGTATACATAAAGCCAGAGACGCGGAGGGAGAGCCCACCTGCGCCGGAGGAGCTATTGAAATAGTAAAATCAGGCCATCCATTTACTAAGCTTAGTCCAATATAGGTCGAATCTGTACCTTAAAGTACTTGGTTACTGGAAAGGAAACATGGGAAAAACTGTAGTTATTTTGTTGCGTTAATGGTGATCATAAGCAGCCTATATACGTCCCACTGTAGGGCACAGGCCTCTCAGAAAGATAGTCTGGGCTTAATCACCACGCGTGCCCACCGTGGATTGCCGATTTCAAGCGCTGAGGTATGTAAATAGCTCAGACACTCAGGTTTCCTCAAGATGTTTTCCTTCACAGTTAGCGAGTGGTATTGCTACTTCAACTTTACAAATGTACGTAACTTAGAAAACCAAATCGTTGGAACATGCCCGCACTGGGAATCAAACCTGGGTCTCACGCTTCAGAGTCCAATGAAAGTCTGTTGTAACATAATCTTCTTATTTTGTTTCAGGTCGCATTGTGAAGTATGCATCGTTACTAAATTTGAGCTAGAATAAGTTTTCGAGTAATAAACTGAGTATTAAATTGAAATTTTGTTACCATAACCTCAAAATTTATTTTTCATTTTTCTCCCTTCCCAGGGGGGCTTTCCCTGCCGCCACTTATACCACCCTCAACCCTTAAATGGAAATTCCAAACAGAGTACGTTAGGCGATTATCACATTGCCACGCAACACGCAGCGTGGCGCGTGAATGCGTATTCTAACGTTGATTGTAAGTACCTCCATTTGTATAGAAACACGCGCAGTCCAACACACAGAAAATGCATCCACGTGCGTTCATGTAGGTGCGTCGAAACGCAACATGCAGCGTGGTGCGTGGCAATGTGATAATCGCCTCAACAAATGTAGTAAACAAAGGTTGTAAGGAATGGTTTACGGCTCCGGCTCATGTCAGTCACAGTATTTTTTTTTGCATCGAATTAAAAAATAGACTAATATTATTATGTTCTGACCCGATTTTCGGTTCAAGTAGCAAACGAGAACACCCGAGTGCTAAATAATTATGTTCTCCGATTAAGACCGATTATCAAGTACTCATATCTTCAGCGATTTTTGGGCGACTGCTTTCAAAGTTTTGACGATATTGTCCGGCCGGCGTCTGGCAGCACTGGTCACAGAGTACGTAAAGCCCTATATCGTCTGTGACGTAAAGTAACACAGAGTATATGTGTTATATGTGTTCTGTGCACAGAGTACATTAATTGAAGTAGGTACCTACGATTTTCTTTCATGGTCTTACTTTAATTGCTTGACTTTTCTATTCGTAATTTATGAAAATTGTCGGATTTGCAAATATAAGCTGGGTTAAAGAAGACTCTACCCTTATAGCGCTTTACAATCTAATTATTCTACGATGAATCTAGCTACACGAGCGAGTGCAGCACTCAAAATTCTTCCGCAGAACGGCATTGCTGCTGCAGTGTGTCGCAAATACTCGGGCGGGGGAGACATCACAACACACACGGGCCAAGTGAGTCCTTATCTAACATATCACTGCTTTTACTGTGTCTTCAGAAATAACTTATAAGAGAATTAGTGAACTATGCTGTTACATAATTATTTGACAGCTACAAATATACAGAAAATAAACCCCGCAGTGGTCCCACCATACTTCCAGCAGTATGATGTGTCCTACGTCCATAGTGCAACTTCATACACCAACTCAAACATTTTCTATTTCAGAAATGGGAAAATGATGATTACAGATTGGTACGGTTTACCAACACTCCCAAGCAAGTAAACACACAGTGGGCTGCACATCTGATTGCTGCTGTACCTCCCAAAGAGGTACATGAGCGTGTGGTATGGTGCGATGGTGGAGTTGGTCCTGAAGGACATCCTCGAATCTACATTAACTTGGTAAGTAATAACATTGCACATTTATATTAAAGCCATAGAATAAGCCACTTAAACCAGGCTATTCAATGCTAGAGAAAACAATTACATTAGAAGCAGGATTCTTAGCACAATTTATATAAATTTATTTGAGTTCCCAAATCTTAATACATTTTTTTATTTTTTTAGGATAAACCAGGCAATCACTCCTGCAGCTACTGCGGACTACGTTTCATAAAGAAAGATCATCATTAGTCAAATTTAAAGATATTTAGCTGTAAACAAGCACATGTAGATATGGTGTAAGCAGGTCTTCAATAATATTATCAGAGTAAATTTTTTGTTCAACTTAGTTTTATTTGTCACATTAAAAGTTTTTAAACAAGTACATTACTGTTATTGAAATGAATACATTTTATGAACAGATATACATACCAAGTTAACTGTCAAACAAAAAAAAACTGAAAATTCTTCAGGACTTACTGAAGGGCCATTGATGATGCACGTAGGCCACCGGATTTACACTGCACATGCCACAGATACAATATATACCTACACAAGTTGCTGATTTCCTTCAAAAGGCAGTTTGCAAATAAAAATGGAGATCAAAATCCTTTATTTCTACAGACAGGTCTAACAAAATTTTGATGTAGTTAACTTGGTAAACCTGTATTGATTAGAATATATCGTCAGCTTATTGCAAGAACTCATTAACCGACATATTCCCTACTGGGAGAAAAAGTACTTTTTAGTTTGTGTCATTCAATGGTTGTATTTCCTCCTCCTTATTATATTCCCTATAACATCGTTACAATAATGCCTGATACTAAAACACCACTATTGCATCATTGTTTAATACATCTATATGTACGTCCTTTAAAAAAAACGGTTAGTGAGCTTTTGCAGTTAATGACTTCTTGCAATAAGCCGACGATATTAATACACCACTGATTGTTTATGTTACATTTTATGCTTAGAAAAAAAAAGCTGGGGTTCAGTGATGTAAGCAGATTTAACCTTCAAATAATTTAACAAATAGTTTAACAATATGTAGGTACATAATATTTTGTAACATCAACTGAATAATGGGTATTAATTTAGTTGTTTGCAGTTGAATCCTGTTTAGCATTCTCATTCTTCAATTCTTGTCGTATATCTCTGTTCGACTGTAACAGCTCCTTCAGCTTTTTATGGATATAATCATTTTTTTGTTCCAGGAAGTCTAATGCCTGATTGAGGTCATCCAATTGCGAGTCAAGCATGTCATATTCTAAAAAACAATGAACACTACAGTTATAATCATACAACTTTTGTGCTGAATGAATGCAACACCAGTCATCATAGTGCTAGAATGCTTAAAAAGCTTTATCATTAATGATTGTTAGTGTACCTACATAGATTTGCTAGTATAAACAAACCTTCTGCTACAGGGCCATCCTCTGCCTGTTCTTCCACCTCTTTATTAGGAGAGGTTTCATCTTCTTTAGTTTTATTGTCCTCTTGGCCTGCCATTATTGTATTGTAATGAAGATATCGGGACGGAAATTAAATCTCTGCAAGATTAATAATTGAACCCTGCTTTGTTTACAATTTTTTTATGGTATGTAGGTACCTGCTGGAAAGAAAATACTTTTTGCTAGAGTGTATAGGCAAGACAGACGTAAGTCAAGTGATCCCTAGTGATGAACAGATTCTAAGAAATCCGGTTTTTAGAAAACATCATAACTGGTTTTCAATGCAATTTGATTTTTTTATTTCAACGGTTTTACTTCAAAGTTTGAAACGAAACCCTCATTTTTACGCATTAGTCAGTTCTTTTCAGTTTTATCGGGCTACGGCCGAATTTATTAGGCTGAAAGATATATACCGATGTATATATCTTATAGCAACCTGAGTCGACGTTAATCGGTATTTTGAGGTTGAGTAAGCAGTTCCATGATACCATTGTTTTCTAATATGATGTACCTATTAACTAAATAAATAAGATTACACAAATATTAATGACAGACATTATCTACTTCATTTTAACAATGCGTTTTCACCACTTTTTACTAAATCCTAAGACATCTTTATAAAAACAAAAAATCAGTATTTTCTCAAATACCGGTGCTAATTGTTTGCATCACTATGATCAACCCACAGATAATATTTATTTTTTCCTTTTAGGAAGTGTCTAGATAGCCACAAGAGGCCGTTTAGAAGAAACACTCATTTCGTAGTGGTTGAATAAATGGCAGTATTCTCTAACGTAAGTAAGAAGCTGTCAAAGTAGGTATTACTATTTCCAATAATGAAGCGATAACCTAGCTGTGATGGATAGGACTCATTAATAATCATGCCATGCATTGATATTACGAACTGGGTTTGGACCAACGTGTCAATGCTACCAAACTACCAACCGAGTCGCCATTGTTTTTTATTTAGCCATTTTCTGTCATTACATGTCAAAGAATCCACCTACCTATGTGTCTGTTTGCTGTGAATCGACGGATTTGTGTGTAGCAAAGATTTCACTCATTTATTGAAGTATTTTGATCTAATTATTCTTTTACAACCTCGCTAGCTGATTCAACTATTGTATAGTAAGTTTCTATTTTTTATACTTTATTGTGCAAACGGTATTTCCACCTATCAACATCAACAAAGGATTTGCGTTACGTTTTTTGTAGCCACAACATCTACAATCTGGTTTCTGATTAAATGAGAAATATTCAACGCCTCAGGTGTATATTCTATTACACTAACTTCTTTCAACAAGGACTTTCTACCGACTGCATATACGTACATCCTGTCCTTATCATATTGCTGTCGTGACTTGAATTACTAGCACAAGTTATGGTTGGTGGGTCCTTCCCTGATTTTTGTGTCTCCACTTACCCAATAGCTGTAGTTTCTTTTTAGTACAAACCTTCCTTTCTTCGTTTTTGTCAACCCTGCTCTTAATCTTGTATTTATATTTCTAATCCGCCCCTTTTTTGCAATCTAAAAGGTTAGAGAAACAGTTTTAAGGCAACATTCTTTGTTTGCAGGCATCATGACTTCAGGACCCTACAACTACTCGTATATTTTTAAATACATCATCATTGGTGACATGGGTGTAGGCAAGTCATGCCTCTTGCATCAGTTTACAGAAAAGAAATGTAAGTAGAAAATCTACTAGAAATGTACCTACTCTATTTATGTTCATTTTGTTAACATTAGGTTGACCACTCAATTGATGGCCAGCTATCAACTAGATTATTTATCAAAAAGGATTATAGAGATTAGAAGGGGCCCAGAGGCCTAATTATGCACACCAAATCCTGTCAGAATTCTGACATTTTCAATACAATTAGTATACAGTAATCAGATGATTGGAAACATCCAGAATTTGGTGCACATAATATACTGACAAGAATTTAATAGGGGTAAGGCCTTTTCCCAGAAATGGGCCGCAAACAAATAAATAACATCATGCTAGACACCAAAAGGGTATACTGCATGGTAGGCATTCATGACACCTGTTCAACTGTTTGCAATACTGAAATAGTTGATTAAAATTCAATTAATATTGAAATCATATTAAAATTCTTTAAAAAATATTTATTTTCTGTACCAGTTGGCTTAACTAATCAAAATAATACAGATAGACAGCTGCAGACATTAAATTTTAAAGTCCAGTACGCTTAGCATGCCACACTCGAGAAACACTCTTCTCTATGCAAAAATGTCAATTTATCTGTCGAGCCCGAAATGTCTCTACGTTAGCATGGCAACCTCGACCAAGATGGAGACGACCGAGACTTGTCTACTGTAACATGGCGGCACTGCCGACATGATTTCGGCCGAGTTAGACACTAATTTTGACCTATGCGACCGAGACATGTCTGGTATCCACGGAGGTGAAGACAAGGCTTCGAGACCATAGAATTCAACCTAAAATACATATTTTGTTAATGTTTTTTGTGTTTTCGCAGTATTATGCTTTGTTCGTTTCTTAATTTTTTCCATACTTAGTGCATAGAAATATTTATCTTTAAAAGAATCCAGTCCAACAAAAAAAAAAACAAGAAAACCACAGAAAATAACAGTAATGCGTTTTGTTACTCCTATTATAAAGCGTGCTTATTAAAAAAATCGCATAAAAACGAATGGTTTTGATTAGTTGCTTGTGTAGGAACGAAATGCAACTCATAACTTTCTAGTGAAGTTCCGCTGTCGGTAAAACCGGTAACAATTTGTACAGGGTTGACAGACAAAAATACAACACTTTTATTTAATAATCTCGAGTCTCTGCTACCACGCTCACACTTTCGACATGGCAAGTACTTCTAAGTCTCTCACTCGATGTCTTTGGTTTGAAATGTCGAAAACGCTATTCACCATGGTTGTGACATCACACACCTAGTGAAATGGAAACCTATTGCCACTTATGGTACTTTTACATATGGTGAATGGGAAAGAAAGTCAAACAGTTGTCAAACAAAAGTTTGGCATTTAGGCCAACTTATTTTTAGTTGAATTCCCTCCCTCTCCCTCCCTCCTCCATCCCGCCATCCCTCCATCCTCCCTCTCTCTCCTCCTCCCTCTCCCTCCTCCTCCCTCTCCCTCATCCTCCCTCTCCCTCCTCCTCCCTCTCCCTCCTCCTCCCTCTCCCTCCTCCTCCCTCTCCCTCCTCCTCCCTCTCCCTCCTCCCTTTCCTTCCTCCTCTCCTTCCTCCTCCCTCCTTCCTCCTCCCTCTCCCTCCTCCACGCTCTCTCTCCTCCTCCCTCTCCCTCCTCCTCCCTCTCCCTCCTCCTCCCTCTCCCTCCTCCTCCCTCCAACCCTCTAGTTACAATTTCATACAAGCAATATTCATAGTTACCCTGTTGCATTTTCATAATCTGTTTTCCTCCAATTGCCAATGGCTCCAGCCTTTCATGTTATTATAAATCTTAGTACTAGCTGACTCGGCAAACGTCGTTTGACACATTAATGGGGAACTTGCGTCTAACTTAGATTGGAGTGACTTTGCTTTTATCTTTTATAGAAATCAAAAACCTAGGAATAATTTAAAAATAAAACAATAAAAATATTTTTTTTGGGATTTTCTCGGTCACAAAATATGCGAAAAATAAAGTTACTCTAATAACATAAAACTTATTAGATTTCGTTTTGTCATTGAATTCTGAACGTTCATGCATAAAAATTTTACAAGATATGTACCTCACGTATTGATAAACGCTTCATATATATATAAGGCGTTACGTTAGCGAGTGACGTCATAGTCTAAGGTCCATTTGTGTGGCGCGTTTTAGTACCACATCACTTTACTTTTCAACTGGTTATATTACAAAAAGCATTAGTCGCAAAGAAAAAAAATACCACGTTTATTTATCTTTTAACTTGGCCTCTCCTATTCTATTAAAACATTTTTTAGTGCAAGTTCTCCATTAGTCTACAAACTATTCTCAGACCTACCAATATACACAAAAAAATAATAAAAAATCAGTGAAGCTGTTTCGGAGGAGTTCGATAACAAACACTGTGACATGAGATTTTTGTATATTATATTTATGTGATTTCATGGAAGAGGTAAATTAATCAGTATCATGGCCACAGTATTTTCGTCTGTTAGACGGAGTTTACACGTTCAGTCTGGCGTCACTCAATTCCATCAGTCTGGTCAGACTGACGGCAGACTGAGTGTCTAATCAATGGATTGATGGACCAGACTGATGGATATTTGAATATTTTGATAATTTTCGTCAGTCACGGTTAGGATGACGGCAGACTGATCGTCTGAATGTGTTACCAGTCTCGCATCAGTCAACGCCAGTCAACCCTAGGTCAACACTCAGGCACTTCAGGCAGCATACTATAATCTTGAGGCAGCATGGAGGAGGAGGATTCTCTTTTTAACAACCATTGTTTACACCACTTCCTCTTTTGGCGTTTTTTCATCGCCGTAGCTATTATTTTTGCAACGCAGGCTTTTTCTAAATCCATAATCACAGATAAAGATCTGTGCTTGGTGTTGTCGTATTGGTGTTTTCGTTCGGACTGATGCAAAATCCATCAGTCTTTAGTGACCGTGTAATATCACGCCTAGCTACATCAGTCTGGCGTCAATCCGAGCTTGATCAAGGTCAAGGACTGAAATGACGCCAGCCTGAACGTGTAAACTCAGTCTTAGAGAAAAGTATAATCCATTATGTAGTAGGGACTGTGCCCTACAGGGATGTTAGATGTTCGTAATGTTACATAATATATGTTTCATGAATGAATGTTAGAACATTTTATTTTCACTGAATTGTGCTCATAAAATTGCTATAAGTCATCGAAATAAGTTTGTGACAACGCATTTGCTTGCTCATACAAAGTATTTATTGAAGTTTAAAGAAAAATCTTTTTTTTACAGTATATAGAATTTAAAAAAAAATTACAGTCTATACAACAATTAATAACGACTTCATCATCAACCCATTATGTCCCCACCGAGGGGCACGGGTCTCTTCCCTGAGGAAGGTATAGGCCATACTCCACCACGGGGGCCAAGTCCGGATTGGTGGAGGCTTGTAGACTAGTGGCTCGTCTACTGTCAGAAGTTTTCAAGCCGCCTTAAGGCCTCTGACTTGGCTTAACGACTGCCATCTATCGACGGCAGCCGGCACCAACAGCTTAACGTGCCTTGCGAAGCACGGAATCGCTCGGAAAAATGCCACTAGCGTTAGGCATAGACGGCGACCCATCCATGCACTGAACGCGCCCTGTGTTGCTTAACCTTCGTGATCGTTTAAGATCACTCAGGCAGCCGGGGCTACGAGCGATTCGAATAACGACTTAAGACCTATTTAAAAAACTGGCCAAGTGCGTGTGGCTCATTGTAGGGTTCCGTAGAACTACCTGCTTTACACAACCTACAACTCCATCCAAGTAGGTAATTTTCAATGGAATTTGTACGAATTTTCCTTTTATAAGTTGGTTGACTATTGCTATTTAACTGGTAAAGCCTACTTAGCCATGTTTCTGTTTTACTTCATTTTACGCTACTGCCGTGAATTTTGTGATGTTTCTACAATCAAACGTTTAGCAGGGAGAGGGGGGACCCTACTCTAACAAAAATTGGCGCTCTAAAGCATATTTCGCAAATGGATCCCAAAATCGAAAAATGCTTCTATATGCACAATATTTTTAAATGGGGTAAACGAGAAAAATAAATTTCATCCCTAATTTAAGCGTAAGGCGAGAGGTAATCTAAGCAAAAACATTTTTTATATTTTATCTTACTGTTTTGTCGGCGTGATCAATGTATAGTCCGCACAGATCTTTTTGGCGGTTAAGCCTGCGCGTGTTTTTTCGAAACAATACACACTGAGGCGCGGCTATACACAATTGTGTATTCAAACACGATGTAAGTAGAAAAGATTTAATCGATCGATTAATAAGTTCCGACTAGGTGCAAGAATTAAAAAATAACATTTGTTACTTACCTACTGTTGTAGATCCTTGTAATATTATTGGTCAATAAACTATTATTATTATTATTTACATTATATGTATTTAGGGTACATAGTAGTTATACACGTTAATAAATTTACAATGTTTACCCGATTTCGTCTGGTTTTTTATACGTGTGATAAGATTTTTTAAACAGTGATATATCCCTAGTGACCCCCCGCGCAGCTCCCCTTTGACACCTAAAATAAGTCATTGCGCAGGAATTGACGAACTTCACTCTACCGCCAAATAGCTTTACGCGGATATGCCAAACACATTTGAAGATTTTGAAGTACTAATCGTATCAGAGCTAGGCCGCGTACAGACGGACGGATATGGCGAACCTATAACAGCTTTATTGGCTACGAAACCCTAAAAAGGGGTCTAATAGCATACCTATTGCTTAGGAACAAATAATTTGTTTGAGAAAAAGGAGGCCTCTACCCAAATAGAGCTTATCAGGATTATAAACTGAATAGAACTGTGACTTTCTTTTAGTCATGGCTGACTGCCCCCATACGATTGGTGTTGAGTTTGGAACTCGGATCATTGAAGTGGCTGGCCAGAAAATCAAACTCCAAATCTGGGACACAGCTGGCCAGGAGAGGTTCAGAGCTGTTACCCGGTCTTACTACCGTGGTGCTGCTGGAGCACTGATGGTCTATGACATCACTAGAAGGTAAATGTTGTTTCAAATAATTAGATAAAACTAAGGCCGACTTGCACCACTTGTTAAATGTCACTTAAGTCGCCATTTAAATTGATCCTAACGGTCGTTATATAAAACACGATTCCTTAAAACACCGATTCAAATAGCATGTGGTGGAGAATTTACAAGGAAAAGTTTTTAGATTTAATAAACTGCCTCTTAGGAGTGCTTTAGAGGAATCGTGTTTTTATAAATAAGGCCGTAAGACTTTAGGTTAACCATTAGGGGTGTAAGGGGCTTGCAAAAAACTGCGCTTAGTGATCCCAAATACCGACTTCGCCTGCATATGGAGCTCCCTGACGTTAACAGTTGAGGCGCAGGCAACCAAACTGATGGTAGCAGAACCGTCCAAACAGTTTGTGGAAATACTGTCGAGGGCAATGCACGGTGACTAACCCTGCCCAAGTTAGTGATTCAATGGATTCACACAAATACCATAGCCCCCAGTTTCCGGCACCCTACAAATCCTCCCTGAGGCAGGTTGCTGCTTGGATGAGGATAGCCAAGGACAAAGAAGTAGCGTATCTGGGGGGAGGCTTATGTCCATCAGTGGAGAAATATGGGCCGATTAGTTGATATACTATTCTTTTCATAGCTGTACATAAGTTAACAATCAATTTCAGATCAACCTACAACCATTTAAGCAGTTGGCTAACTGACACACGAAACTTGACCAACCCCAGTACTGTGATATTTTTAATTGGAAATAAGTCGGATTTAGATGGTCAAAGAGATGTAACATATGAGGAAGCTAAGCAGTTTGCTGATGAGAATGGGCTAATGTTCGTCGAAGCAAGTGCTAAAACGTAAGACTTAATTTTATCATAACAATTACCTGAATGTATTTAGTTATTAGGGGCCTATCCTTAATTACGTAAGACGCCCGAGGAAGAAAGGGGGCTTAAGAAATCTCTACATGACCTTACCTTCAAAATCCATTCTTACGTAATATTTTACAATGTCTAAAGGTGCGTTTTGCAATTTAGCGTTTTTTACTGTTTATTGTGTTTTTAAATATGTATATTTTTACATAATTATTTCAAAGCTTAAAAACTTTAATGAAAATTTACGAAAACTATGCTTTTCCCCCTTATCTTAGAGTGATATTATTTTTGTTCTTTTATTTTCTAGGATTATAACGCCTTATAGTTAACCGAAAATATTTAAAACGAAATAATTTTAATTTCATTTAATTTTAAATTCAAACAGGAAGCAGAATAAATAGTACGGCATCCTCTACATGCTACGTCGTGTTACGACTCGCACTTAGCCGGTTTTATTTAAATTCCTGGTATAAGGTGTATTCCACGTTGGCCGGCGGCGTCGTGCGGGCGGAACGATTTCAATTTAAAATAATCCTAAATTCTTATGAAGTTAGAGACTAGATTATCAAGTGCAAAAAAAGCCCATTCCCGTGACGCGGCTTTGCTGTTTTGCTCTGGTATAGTAGTGAGTGACTACTATACTAGGGCAAAACGGCAAAACACTAATCTTCAAAGTATTCTTTGTATGTGGCCACGATTATGTCCCACTGCTGGGCAAACGCCTCCCCTCCCCTGATAAGTATTTAAGGTCATGCAGCTTTGCGACTGAGGATTCTACGGGTTTTATGGTTCAAATAATGATGCAGCTGTTTCAGGTTTTTTTTTTATTGTTTAAATGATAATGAAAGATTGACTCTAGTGAGTAAATATGGATTTGTTTGACGGCAGATCCAGACCCGTCCTTCCACTTTAATCCACAGTGGCGCTCCACATGTGGAGCCGGGGATACTTTTTTTTCCGCTTAAATCCACAAAGGAGTGGATCCAAAAATAATAATATTTTTCAATGCCACTTTGATCCCCACTGGTGTAGATCCAAAAATAATAATATTTTTCAATGCCACTTTGATCCCCACTGGTGTAGACTGTGGATCGTAGTGGAATGATAAACTCTTTACTGCCACTTGAATAGTATACTCTTTAGCGCCACTTGAGATAGTAACTGGCTGCATATAATTTGTACGTTCTTTTGACATTGACATATTGTTTGCCACACCCGAAGGATTAGAAGCCGGTTACTTGATTGAATTTTAATCAAATCGCTGATAGTAATATTGTTGATAATCTTAAAATGGATGAAATGATGAAAGGAAGCTAAACAAAAAATTGGGAAAAAAATATAGTAACTTCGTCAATTTTATACACGTATTAAAAGGGGAGGCGAAATATAACGTAATACGCGAAAAAGCAAATATAGTAAACAAAAGAAAAATTAAAAACATAGACAATGATAATTATTATTTACAATGTCAGAACGAATTGTTAACTGGAGCAATCACAGTTGCTCTTTTTTTAGAAAAAGTAAAATGATTTGATAGGGGAAGAATTTAAAATTTTAATTTTATCATTTTAATTTTAAGTTTAGGACTTGTTTTTTTTTATTTTAGTTCAAGTGAAAATTTTGTTTTATCATTCATGTAGTGAATGCCGATATTAAAAAAAAAAACAATATTTAGTTTTTATTATTATTATTATAGTTATTAGTTTCAAAGGATAATATCAATCAATATTTATATTTATATTTTGGATAATATCAATATTTAGTTTCAAAGGATCCACATGTGGAGCGCCACTGTGGATCAAAGTGGAAGGAGGGATCCAGACAGCACCTTTCAAGCAAATGTTTTCAAATCCTGATTTGAAAGATGAATATTCTTTTCTTAAACATGCGCGGAAATATTGTCATTACTTTTAAATAAAGAACACGCAAAGTATCATATTTACGTAGACTGAAAAACCAAAATCACTTCCCGGCGCATTCTTTGAATTTGGAACGAAGAGCGCGCCGCGCCGGCAATGTTGTATGAAACCACAGAACACAATATGAAACGGTGTGCTGTTTGAATTTAGAACTCTTTCATCTATCGTACACATTGCGTTCTCGTGGCTGTATAGCCACAGATGCGTTTACCTTTCGGCACAAACTGTAAAATAAAAATTGGCGGTAAAGCGGAGGTCGTTGTTATTTTGTTAATAAAATAATTAAAATGAGTTCCGATGATTCTGAAAGTAAAAATTAAATGAACATTGACTGAACTCCACCAGATTTAAGATCGGAAGCTAATTTAGCGATTGAAAACCTGCTTCCAGCAAAATCAAAAGAAAAATTTATTATGTAAAAGGCCCCTTTTTAATTCCTTGCATTTTTTTAAGAAAAGCACTATATATGCCTCGGCCGAAATGGCAATTGCCTGTCTCGTATCATTGAAGTCCGAGCCGCAGGCTCATACTCGACCTGCAATTGCCTATTTCGTTGCCTTTGCAATAATGTACTATTCCTCAAACATGCTTGGAAATTTGAGCGTTATTTCGACAACCTTCTTCGAGATAAATCGAAATTGCTGTACTGGCCAATTACATCCGAGCAGCGCCGGAAAAATTCTATGAAAATTCATAACTGTCGTGTTTTGCGGCCAAATAAATTCCATACTTACTAAACTCTTATCTATCGTGTTATTTAAAACTGGAACGATCTTTTACTCCGAACAATGACAACCAAGGAGGTAACTTATCAGAGGTTTTATTTCAATTTCGAACTGGCTTGCGATAGAAAGCTGGATATAAGGTACCTATTGAAAAAAAAGAACACTAACGCGGCAAAAATTATTATTGTTCGTTCGTGGTTCGTCTGATTTTGAAAGTATATTGAATTTTTCAAATAAAAAGTTTTGCTTTAGTACCTACTACCTACTTAGTTTTTAATTTCCGCGCATTATTTGACAAAAATCATATAAGTACCTATAAGCCTTGGCCACAACTAGGCATTGATGGACGCCTTGGCTTCGCCTCTGCCTACATTTCCACGTTCGTCCATCAATGCCTCTTGCTGGCCGCTGCAGTAATGTACTACCTATAACTGTGATTTTACCTTCATGTAATAAAGATTTACCTTTTTTGTTGAATACTTTTGCTCTAAATTAAAAAAAAAATCTGTTAACTTAAATTTATTTTTTATTATTACGACATAAATATAATTCAAAAATATATTCAATGGGGAAGTTACTTCGGATTGTAAACGTGTCATTTTTGATGACATATCGTATTTACTATTATCGATTTAACTCTCTAAAATTGAAGAATTTGCTAAAACATACTCTACAATAGATTATATAGTACAATAATGAGACCATTTATCAGTTATGACTTTTTTCCCATACTAACGCTGCACTGTGCGCTGGGCCATTGAAAAGTGGATACACCGGACTCAAGTGGGAGCCCTTAAATTGAAATTCAGACACAAATCCCAGTGTTGGTAATTAATAAAAATAAGTGACCGAGACCTTGCGTACATAAAGCGTTCTCTTTCAGCGGGCAAAACGTGGAAGAAGCATTCCTAGAGACTGCCAAAAAGATCTATCAGAGCATTCAAGACGGAAGGTTGGATCTGAACGCGGCGGAGTCGGGCGTGCAACACAAGCCGGCATCGCCGGGCCGCCCGCTAGCCGCGCCACCCGCCGCGCGCGACAATTGCGCCTGCTAACTGCCGCCGCTCGCACACCGCTGAGCACCGTTCGGGTACTGTGTTTGACGTACCGACACCGGGAATATTGCGAATGTGTGGGCAAGAGTGTAACCCCTTGTCTCAGTAGTCTGCCTGTCATCACCGAACTACAGTCTAAAAGTTCGGTCACGTGACTGAATAACCGAACTACTGAGAAGAAGGTATGTTGTTACAGTCATGACCGGGCATATTGAAAATAATCCCAGGCACTGTACATCAGTAATACTGTGTAACATCATTAGCATAATTCATAGTATTTTTATTTTATACTATTGGGCATCAATGTTGTCTCACATTTGTATAATATTACATTCCAAATACGATTGAACAAAAAACACTAACCGTGTGCATACTTGGCTCACAACTTTTTGAAATGTAACATACAATTGGTTTGGATATTTGGAGAAATGCCACTCTGATTAATTCTGAATTTGGGATGCATGTATCATGTATGTATGTATAATGTTTAACTTAAGTATACATAATTGAGAAGACGATAAGGTTTTATAAAGATGGCTGTCAACCTTCAATCGCCATATTTATCAGCATGATTTCTGTGTTGAACCCCGAATGATTCTAACTTACTAAAATCATGGCAAATTATGTATGGTATCTTAATTTTTTAACATGATTGGGTGCTGCTACACCATAACAAACTGCAATACATTACGATCTTAATGAAACATGTCATTCGTAGATCTTCAGATACTAAACATTCAATGGGATTTTTACGTATTATATTATAGTACCCTTTTCGCCTTCTCAATACAAGTATTGTAGTAGTGTTACGTTTAATGAAATAAAAGTAGATTTAACTACATATGTATTTAATATTTATTTTTTCGTTAGGTCAATTCATATTTTACTTACCTACTTACATAAAAAATATTATTTGGGTGTACTTCGTCGGTGATGTGCTAAGTTTAGTAGATCAAGCTGATTTTTAGAGCAAGACACGTCGCGGAAAACTTCTTGCAATGGACAGCAGTTCTTTTCATTAAAAACTGCAACAAACAGCTTCTTTTTTCTACGAAACTTGTCTGATCCGACAATTTTTTTTTATTTAGAATTTTACGTTAAATAATCTCAAAAGTAGTTTGTAGCGAGAAAGCCTTCTCGGAAAGGCGGCTACTTAAAACTCGCTTGCTCCCTTAAGGGGATCTAGTGGCCTAACTAGCGCCACCAATGATAAAATCATATCCTCTTTTAAAGATCGTATTTGCAAAAGGTGCCTGTACAATCTCTCAATCATGTTAACAGTGATTTTTAAGACCCACGACAATGTACCTAGGATCGCGAAACTGGGACTAGATAGCATTTATGCCAAAAACGGCCGTTTCTGGTCCCAGGTTGTTTGCCTTATGTTCATGGCCATGGGTCCTAAAAATCACTATTAACATGATTGAGAGATTGTACAGACACTGTTTGCAAATTTTTTTCTCGGTGGTGCTAGCGTTACTTCCTGGAGCTCCTTAACTCCTGAACTGCCCTCGCGGAACGCAACGTATAGGTGGCCCATACTAAGTTGGACACAGATCTGTGTCGCGGCAGACGAGTGGTTAATGGAGTAACACTAGCGCCACCGAGAAAAAAAATCATATCATTTTGTCTCACTCGATTATAAGATTTCTAAGGGTTGTAATCGTAATAAAAATGGATTCTTTGTAAATGTGGTTTTGCTAGATAATAAAATGTCTGACATTTTAAATACGTTATTGTTTTTCTGTACTTATATTATGATAAAGAAAAGTCTCTTCCAAAACTATTAATTAGTAGCAGTACCAAAAATATTTCTCAAAGGTCCGCAATTTAGTTATTTAGCAAAGCCTCAGATCAAATTTATCAAAAGTATACCAACATTTTTGTACAATCGTTATGTTACAATGTGCGAGCGAGACGGATGGTAGAGGTACCAGCAGCCTGTTAGTGGACTCGTCCGGAACCTAATTTTTACCTATATTTTAACAGCACCCTAGTTTCATGTCAGACAGAACCGTCGCAATTTGTCCCGATGACTCAGATGAATAGCCGCATCTAAGCACCTCAGCACATTATTTGCGAAGTAGTACTTTTGTACTTTAAGAGTTTATTTTAAGGACAATTACTATTAATACTTATTGGAAACAATAAAAACAAAATCTCCAATATGTTTTATTTATTTTAATATCAAACATTTGTAAAGACAAAGAGTAGGTACTTGTCACAAAATAGGAAAGACCACTTTTCATATATAACCTGCACTCAATAGCACTTGCACCTACTCACGACAGCTGAATATTTTTAACACTATTGTCTGAATGGCCGATTTGTATTACAAAGGCATAGACTTGATTACAGATTTTCAGTGTTATAAAGAACGAAGTTTTGCCGCGTGTACTCAACAATATAATAAATGTTCATATTTAATCAATACCGATATTATATCTTATCATATCACAAATTCCAAGCACCACTGATAAATTCGCCAAAATTTTTGTTCTAAAGTTGTTGACCTTTTCCGCTGCATTAAAATAAGCTCACTGCAATTGGAATAAAATTAAACGTGCGTCAGACGACGGACACAACAAAAAAAACTTTTTGTTCTAAGATCACTTTTTGAGTCAGGGGCTACCCGGAACGCCTATTAGACTGCACCGCGCGGTTGACGCACACAACCGTTATGTGCGCTCAATGACACGTTAACCTTTAGTCATGCACTCGACTTAGTTATAGAACTGTTATTTAAAGACAGGGACTGAATAAGTATATAGACTATATCTCGCTGAAAAAGCGTCGTAGAGGTCTGAAATATTTTCCTACCGGAACAGTGGGTTAGGTTAGACGTGTGATCTCAATGCGCGGAGCGAGTAAAGCGAGCGTCGCTCCTTAGTGTTACCAGAAAGTTCACCTAGCAATATTTTGGTTACTTATTATATTAGGTTACTTTAGGAGGTGGAAGAAATTCCTTTCAGACAATCGTAAGGCTCCTGTGTAATTTGTCCCAATTGGAAATGACACCCTTGCAGAATGACATTTTCGAAGTTATATTTCAAACTTCAGATTGTCAAGAACGTCAGTTTATCTTTTAAAATAAAGTATTTTCGAAATGCATAATTAGTTATCTCATTTTTTTTTTAATGTAAGTTCATCTTTTAAAATTATAAATGATGCATTTTAAAATGAGTGCCTTTCAAAATAATATTGTTTTTGTATGTCATTGTGAAACAACAGTTTGTAAAACGAAACGTTGACATTTTGACAAACGTTTCTTGTGGCATGATACTTTGCTAAAGAATTGGTTGTAAGACATCATAGACCCCCCCCCCCTCTCCCCCTAAAAATCACTATTAACATGATTGAAAGATTGCACAGACACTTTTTGCAAATTCGATGTGTAAAAAAGATATGATTTTCTTCGGTGGCGCTGGTGTTACTTCTTGGAGCCCCAAGGACTCGCCGGTCTAGAGTTTGGAGGGGGTGTTGGTGAGAAGTAGGTCGTGCATATCCTGCAGTGCGGCCTCGAGCGCGGCACGGTAGTCGCGGCACGCGGTGTCGGGGTGCGCCGCGAACGCAGAGGTCGCGAAGTTCACGTCGCGGTCGCGCGGGTTGTAGCAAGTCGCGTACCCGTCGCTCACCAGCGGCCCGTAGCACATAAAGCCGTCGCACTTGCATGCCACCTGTTGGCAGAGCGTAGATGTGTTAAGCTGAATTCGGATTTTGTCTACATGAAAACAAAGCGTTGAGGGAAGTCGTTGAAATACGGGAAGCAATAATGTCTATAATAATAACTTAAAAACAACGTAAGTTAAGCAGTACAGTGGCATAACCAGCCCCGGATGCTACAGATTGTGGCACCCGGCTCCTTGTTGCATGCTACAACCGCCAACATCATGAGGCCGATGTAGCATGGGACAGTCTATTTTACGCCGAGGGCAACATCGTGTTCATCGTGGATACAAAGTTCGGGCGCCAGGGTCTACTTCTCAAACGGCCAACTTCTCATCATACCCTACTTTGCAAACGGTCTACTTAGCAAACAGCTTCCTACTTGCAAAAAAAACAACAAAGTACGATTAGCAAAATAAGTACCGAAATATTTTCTTAGTTCAAGCATTCAATTAATGTAGGTACGAGTACGTAATTATTTTAGAATTAATGACAATTGAATCGTGTGATTTTAAAACGACACATGTCCTTTCATTACAACTTTGCAGGAAATAGAAAAAACTGTTTTATTCAAATACTAATATCTACAACAGCAATATTTTAGCATATTATATTGATTTCTGTATGAATAAACTACAATTTTTTTTTCTAATGTAAGTCAATAGGTAGGTGTAAATAATTTAATAAAAAAAAATGGGCAAGTGTTATTTTAAAAACACATGTGACTTGTGTTGTTTTAAAATCACACGATTCAATTATGAAATATTACGTTTTTAAGACTTTAAACGCTAGTAAACTACAGACTACAAAAACTCTTGAATCAGGATTTCTCCTCTCTCTTTAGTTGCTCCATGAGTTTATTCAACTTCTTCGCAGTTTCTGCGATTTTTTTTCATTGAATGTACATGATTCGGTTACATTGAATATTGTAATGTTTACCTTCTTCTTCTTTTTGAGAAGTAGACCCCTGGCGCCTGAAGGGGATACAAGCTGCGACAGTGCCACATGACTGATTCTTGCCACAAAGTGCGAAATTTTTAATTATTGTAGCAAGCGGCCTTGTGGCATGGCGCAATGCCTCACAGTGTTGCCTCGGCGTAAATGGGCCTTAAGAAACATAACGGGCGCTGCACAGTAGGCTAGAGAGCGTTTCCAGCGCGCAGAAATTCAAAATAAGTAATGTCTTATATCGACAAAATTAAGGTTCTTTTAAATTCTTAGATACCTGTAGCTGTACAATAAAGTGATCTAGTCTAATAAAATAACTTTAATTCACCTTCTCGGCGCAACGGGTCCAACCGGTGGTTTGACAAGACTACAAGTACAACGGGGCGGTTGTAGCCTAGTGGGTAGAACATCGGACTCGGAAGCGAGAGACCCAGGTTCGATCCCCAGTGCGGGCATATACCTATGACTTGGTTTTCCAAGTTATGTACATTTGTGAAGTTATAGTAGCAATACCACTCGCTAACGGTGAAGGAAAACATCGTGATGAAACCTGAGTGTCTGAGCTATTCATATACTACCTCAACGCTTGAAATCGCCAATCCGCGGTGGGCACGCGTGGTGATTAAGCCCACACTCTCCCCCTGAGAGAAGGCCTGTGCTCTACAGTGGGACGTATATAGGCTGCTTATGTAATTCACCTTAAAATCAGTCTATTTTCGATCAGGTAACCAATCAAAGTTGAAGAATCATAATGGATCGCTTTGTGTTGGTAAATAGAACGCAACAGCTTTACTTCTCTCACTGTGTAAACAATCAATATACACTGACTTTTTTGTTATCAGTGCATTGAATACTGTCCTACGCAATGGCTGGAAACAGTAACGGTAAGTTTTCATTATTATTGGACTGCCAATACGTCAATAAAGTAAGCCCTGGATAATTTCCATGTACAATTAATTGTACATAAGGACATTACTAAGGTTTAAAAAATGTTACGCACTGTCACACTCTGTTATACGGTGTATTTGTAAGCTTACGATTCTGTCTTTCAAATAAAATCAAGTGCTAGCAGGCGCAACAAATATTTAATTTTAAGATTACAGATAAAAAAGTATTTATGCCTCATCAGAAAAAAAAACTTAAAACAAAGATCACATAAAATAAGGCAAAAGATAGTGGCTCAGCTGGTGCTGACTCGGGCAGCGCTGGTTTTCAGCCACTGCCTTCATTTAAATTTTTTTCATGTAAATGTCTGCCTTAGCTCATACGGAGACAATGCAAAGTGGCTTTGTTTAAAGCATGTTTAAGATGAATTAGGAGACTACGCATAAGCGTTGTTAGTTCCTCGGGAAAAACCTTATCAAAAAATAGATTTTTTTTTATATAGATGTAGGAAAACGGTGGAAACCTTGCAGAAGAAATAAATAATGAAGAAAAACCTTATCAAAAAATAGATATTTTTATATAAATGTAGGAAAACGGTGGAAACCTTGCAGAAGAAATAAATAATGAAGAAAAACCTTATCAAAAAATATTTTTTTTTTTTATGTAAATGTAGGAAAACGGTGGAAACCTTGCAGAAGAAATAAATAATGAAGAAAAACCTTATCAAAAATTGATATTTTTATATAAATGTAGGAAAACGGTGGAAACCTTGCAGAAGAAATAAATAATGAAGAAAAACCTTATCAAAAAATAGATTTTTTTATATAAATGTCGGAAAACGATGGAAATCTTGCAGAGGAAATAAATAACTATTTTTTACCAAAAATAGCGAATAGTTGAAACATAATACATTATTTGAAGAGGAAAAAGAAGCTGATGAAATTCCAAGACCTTATTGTTGGGTGGGAAGGCCACAGAAAGCTTCTGAAGAATGTAGAAGCAAAACAAAGCAAATGAGAATTCAAAACTTAGTTGCTACGATCAGTACACAGGAACTAGCATTTGCTACGCAAGTTAAGCTAAGAGAGAGTGGTATGTGGATCGCAGCTGAGGTAGTTGAAGACGGAACTTACAAAATAGGCAACAAAAATATATATATATATGTCACCCAGAAGCTTTAGCTTTACTGAAAGTCCCTAGTACCGCTCAATGCACTTCTTCGCTGGTATCAAACAGTTCTGATAGTGAATCAGATTTTCACACTCCGGAGGTCGTGGGTTCGAATCCCGGCATGTATCAATGACTTTGTTTTCTAAATTACGTACATTTGTGAAGATGTAGTAGTAATAATACCTGCTAACTGTGAAGAATATCGTGAGGAAACCTAAGTGTCTGAGGTGTTCATACCTCAGCGCTTGAAATTGCCAATCCGCGGTGGGCACGTGTGCAGTGGGACGTATACAGTACCCTTAATGATTAAAATGTACATATTTTAAGTTTATTTATTGTTGAAATGTACTATAATCATTTACTTATTAAAAAATGAGTTTTCTGTAATTTACTCCTTAAAAATATAAATAAAAAATTTGGTGTGACACTGGTGGTTTTGTTATTAAAATTATTATATTGTGAAATTACCCTCGAATTTATAGTGAAATTTAGTTTTAATCCATATTGGGGTAATATCAACCAACATAATAACCAATAACCAAGAATTACTTAAACAAATAATTTTTGCGCGCTAAATTGGCTCTATAGCCTACTGTGCGCTGTGATGAATCTACAGAATATTTTGAAGAAAAAAAGACTTACGTTATATTACTGATTAAGTAGAAAATAAGAAGAATGCTACATTTATTTTATTCAAGGAATTACGTCTTTACCTGCATTTGGCGCCCCCTTAGGTTGCCGGGTGCCCCTGCTCACCCCCCCCCCCCCCCCCCCCCCCTAAAACCGGGCCTGGGTGTAATCCGTGTAAATTATTTATTTTAGTGGCATCTCTCGCTAGGCGCCGAGTTAAGTTGCACGGGCTATACTATTGGAATGCGATTGTTACCAAACTACCAAGTGTTAATGACAACCATTACGATACTTATATGAATATGGAACAACTACGTATTTTAGAGCCTAGAGAGATTTATGAGAAGACTCGCAGTCATGTCGAGGTCCGAATGCTAAAGCATAAAGCCTTGTTTAAACCAAGCCAGCGCTGGCGAGAATAGAGCGCCCGTCTATTTTTCAAGCCAGTGACCTCTGCCCGCTAACCCCTCAACCCCCGCGCCAACCATATGCGTTTGTTTTTGTCTAGAATTTCTGCGACAAGATGCATGCTGACTGGCGTCATCTAAATCTAAACAATACGAGCCAACCCAGCGGTGGCTTCTGTAGATCTGGCGCCAGCGCAGTGGCTTCGTATAAACTATACTTTAAAAGTAAGAGCGCATGGTACGGATTTGAACCCCGCTTTGGCCCGATTTTTTCTAGTTCCTTCCTTTTATTCCTCAACAACTTGATTGTGCCTGTGAAATTTTCCTTAAAAATGTCGTTGGTAAACACTTACTTGACTCGTTGATATTCTCATGTGCGCGCTCTTGACAAAGCCTGGGTCTAAATACAGCTTAGGTATCTCGATGCCGTTTTCGATAGCGACCAGTTTCAACCCAAGGAGATGGCGGTCAACACCAAACCCTTGCAACGCCTGTGAAATTATAAAAAATATAGATTCAATATAACATAGGGATATTTAGCATTCATCTTGACATAAGTTACAGTCAACAGCAGCTAGACCTTTACATTTTAGTTCCAATGGCGCAATGGTTCCAGCCCTCAAAAAAGCTTGTGGTCACAGCCACCCAAAAATCGGCCAAGTGCGAGTCAGCGTGATGATTAATATAGTGCATTCATACGATGGATATTATTACAAAATATATGACACCCTGACCAAGATTTTTTACAGTGTAGTTCCACGTAGGCAAAGCCGTGGGGCAAACACTACTACATTAATAAACCTGTAAAATGTTTTAAAAACCTATTTAGAACCTAAAAATTCCACCTATGCCAAAATTCTACCCAGTTTTACTTCGCTCATGAAAATTACGTGATGTCCTCCACAACGATTCCGTCGACGGCGACACCCCGACAAGAACCTATCTTAGACCCGAGCGTGCGCTCGAGCGTGTGATGCAAAACCGAATTTGCTCTTAAACACACGGTCACAGCTGCCGCAATACAGTTGACCGCTGGAGTTATATGTATAATTGTACGAGGGCTTAGGACGAGTTTTCCGAAACTGGCGCTTGGCGTCGAGTTCCTGAAGACGCGCGTGTTCAAAGGCGATGGTGCCTGAGCTAATAGCTTTTCGCCATTCAAACCTTTGTTGTGCAAGTTCCTCCCACTCGTTGACGGCTATATTGCTTGAGAGCAGGTGGCGCTTTAGGACATCTTTAAACCGTAGGTATTGACCACCTACTTTGCGTTTTCCGCAGCTAAGTTGGGAATAGAAAACAGCTTTCGGCAGTCTTGGAGAGTCCATCCGCACCACGTGTCCGCACCATCTTAGTTGTCCTTTCATTAGGAGGCACTCCATACCAGTCATTTTGGTACGGCGTAGAATTTCGGCATTGGGAACACGGTCCTCCCAGCTCACACGTAAAATTGCCCGAAGGCATTTCATGTGGAAGACGTCAAGGCGTCGAATATCACCTCTGTAAAGGCACCACGTCTCCGACGCATAAAGCAAGAGAGGTAAAATAATTGCTTTATATACAAGCATCTTAGTATGAAGATTTAGACCGCGTTCCCTCCAAACTCTTTGTTGCAGCTTACCAAAGGCTGTCGCAGCCCTAGCTATGCGTGTTGAGATTTCAGATTCCAGACGGTTGTCGCTACTTATTAAGCTCCCAAGGTACCGAAAAGACTGCACCTCTTCCAGCTTCTTACCATTTAGCATAAGTGAAGCACTACTCGCAGGTCTACCTCTAGCTGGTTGTTTAAGGACCTGGGTTTTAGAGGCACTTATCACTAGACCAAATTTGCGACAAGACTCGTCTAGATTGTCCAGATATTGCTGCAGATGTTCCATACTGTCAGCCATGAGACAGACGTCGTCGGCATAGAGAACCTCCAGGATGGACAGTTTGGCGACTTTATTTTTAGCTTTAAAGCGTGACAGATCAAATACTGTTTTATCAGACCTAACGCTGAGCATAATTTGTCCGTTACAGTTCTTCAAAGCCGCCTTCATAACGGCAGCGAAATAAATGGCAAACAGCGTAGGAGCCATAATACAACCTTGTTTAACGCCGCTCGTAACTGGGAAACGTTCCGTGAAGTCATTCTCATGCTGCACAGAGGCCATCATGCCCTCATGAAATTCGCGCACTATCTTCACGAACTTCTCGGGGCACCCAGTTTTCTTTAGAATTACCCAAAGAGCGGCCCTTGGAACTCGATCGAAGGCTTTCTCCAAGTCGACGAAACACATGTTGAGGTCACGGTGCTGTTCCAAACTTTTTTCTTGAAGCTGTTTAACCACAAAAATTCCGTCAACCGTGCCTCTATTTGGACGAAAACCGTACTGAGTTTCTGGAAGAATAGTTTCTGCTAGTTCTTGCAGCCTCCTATTTACAATATGTGCTAGGATTTTGCCAGCCACACAGAGCAGAGATATGCCCCTATACGCACCGCAGTCGGAAAGTTCACCCTTTCCTTTGTACAGTTTGCATATAGAGGCATCTTTCCAGTCCTGTGGTACAGATTCCCAGTGCCATATTTTTAGTACTAACTCAAACAGCCTATTATGTATATGAGGTCCTCCGTACTTATATATTTCAGACGGCAGACTGTCTGGACCGGGAGTTTTGCCATTTTTAAGTCGTCCAATGGCCTGCATGAACTCATAAAAAGAGGGAGCGTCTTCAAGTTTACTTGAAATTGGCGAGTTCTCAAGCGATTCTAAATAGGCAAGATCGGCACCGTGGCTGTTTGGGTTAAGCACTTCCTTAAAGTGCTCCGCCCATCGTAAAAGAACTTCTTGAGGATCTGTAATGCGCTTACTCCTATCACGTGAAAAAACTGGAGCTGTCCGTTTGCAACGAGGGCCAAAGACAGTTTTCAGACCCTCATAAAATTTTCCAGTTTGATTGGAGTCTGCAGCTTTCTGAAGTTCTTCCGCTTTTTTTTGCCACCAAACATTTTTTAGGGCCCGCACCCTGCATTTCAGATCTCGCTGAAGTTGTCTACGCTGCTTAATAGCGACCGTCTTCTTGCTTAAAGCCTGTCTGTAGTCACTAACAAGTCTTCGCAATTCAGAGTCCGAATCATCAAACCAGTCGTGATTCTTCTTTTGCGGTTTACCAATAACACGCTGAGAACAGTCATGTAGAGCTCTTGAGAATGTGCGCCAATCCTCATTAACGGAAGAGGAGTCTGTGACGGCGCCAAATTCCGATTTTCCAAATTCCATGTCAAGTTCTTTCTGTATCTCCTTATTATGTATTAACTTCGCAACAGCCAGTCTGGCAGGAATTTTGTGATCTGCTCTGCGCTGTGGCTTGAAGGTCAGCCTCATTTTTGATCTAATAAGACGATGATCGGTCCAACCTTCCGCCCCGCGCATGGTCCTGGTAATGAGTACGTCCTTTAAGTCACGTCTGCGCACTATAACGTAGTCAAGCAGGTGCCAGTGTTTGGAGCGGGGGTGCATCCATGACGTCTTATACTTTTCAGGCAACCGAAAGAATGTGTTAGTTATACTGAGACCAAATTCAGCGCAGAGAGACAAAAGGTCGGTGCCATTAGTGTTGCATTTTCCAACACCATGTCGTCCAAGTACTTCCGTCCAAGCATTACATTCGGTACCGACTCGCGCGTTGAAGTCTCCGAGCAGAACCACTTTGTCACAGGATGGAATCCTATGCAACGATTCGCGTAGATCCTCATAAAACTTTGCTTTGCTCTCGTCAGACGCTTGAAGTGTAGGTGCATATACACTTATTACGTGGAGATATTTTTTGGTATCTAAGTGAAAGCGTAGTGTCATGAGCCTATCATTAATCCCTTTAGGAGGCTCAATTAAAGATTTTGCTAGCTCGTTTTTAATGGCAAAACCAACACCACTGGCTGCTTTTTCAGAGGAAGGCTTACCAACCCAGTAGTAAGTGTACCCACCCAAATCCTCGCAGAGCTGTCCACTGTCCGACAAATGAGTTTCGCTGATTGCAGCAATATCGATTTTGTATCGTGACAGTTCTCGAGCTACAAGAGCAGTCTTTCTTTCGGGACACAAATTCCCATCATTGTCTAGTAGTGTTCTCACGTTCCATGTTGCAAAAACGAGAGTCCTAAATTTATTTGCTTTCTTGTTACGACCGCGATTACTTGGTGCCTGAGTGACCGCGGTTTGCCACCCAGGAAAGGGTTGAGACGAACTATGTTCAGGCCACCTTTTCTAGGCCCCTCCCCGTGTTGGGGAAAGCAGAGCGATCCTGAATAGGGCTGCTTTGTCGTCGGACGAGCTGCCGAACCCGAACTCTCGTCTCTGTCGAGTCCAAGAGCGACCATCACCGTCCGACCGCCGTACGTGCAGAGAAATGGCTAGGAGCCGGACTCACCAGTCCAAACTCCTTCTACCACCTCCCCATCGCCGTAGGACTTAGGTTAAAGTCGTAGTCCAGTTAATTGCCAGGGGTCATCGGCGCGTGAATTCTATTAAAGTGAACAAACGGGTGCGCAACCGCAAGCCCACTCTCTCGCCCTATGCTCCAGGGTACTGATGGATTGGAGAACCAATACGACCAGTAAAGAGTAGAGGGTGCAGGTATCTACGGAAGTACCTTACCGGGTGTTTAGTCAAAGTTTTCCTTCTTCTAGACAGATTCATTGTGAGGCAGGGTCTGTCACTCCTGGGAGAGTAAGGATAGGATAGGGCATTTAGGAAGATGAGGGGATAGGGATTTTAGGATACTACTGTCAGCAGGAGGGAGTTGGAAGCTAACAATAGTAGCTCGAGGAGGCCGGGGTCGCATACCCGTATACTTGCAGTAAGTAAACAAACTCACAAATACCCTCTGACCGTGTGTGAAGTGTGTGATTGTTTCCACATCACAATGTCACATTTAGACTCTTTTAACTACTGAACCGATTTTGGTGAAATTTTTACAACTTCAAATCTTATTCGGTTCGGTAGTCTTCTATTAGGGTTGTGGGCATGCCCATCGTGCCCAAAACGGTGGATCCGCGCTTGATGGCACCCGAACTTGTAACGCAACTGGATAAAGTGCACGCGTGAGCTGTCGACTGTAGGTACCTACTAGTGGAGAAGAAATATATATTATTTTCTGAGCGCACTGCCACAAAATTAGTATTTTATACTAGCGTACTAGTCCTGCTACCGATTATTAGTCCCACTATCTATCCCTATCATAACTAAGCCATATATTTATGTACATGTATTAATTAAGTTTTTTTTCAGCCAACTTTAATAGCTCCCTGAACAGTGTAGTTTCTACAACAGGTTGATGGCCGCCTGCACGGCAGCCAACTTTAATAGCTACCTCAACAGTGTAGTTCTTATGAGAGTTGATGGCCGCCTGCACGGCAGCCAACTTTAATAGCTACCTCAACAGTGTAGTTCTTATGAGAGTTGATGGCCGCCTGCACGGCAGCCAACTTTAATAGCTACCTCAACAGTGTAGTTCTTATGAGAGTTGATGGCCGCCTGCACGGCAGCCAACTTTAATAGCTACCTCAACAGTGTAGTTCTTATGAGAGTTGATGGCCGCCTGCACGGCAGCCAACTTTAATAGCTACCTCAACAGAGTAGTTCTTATGAGAGTTGATGGCCGCCTGCATGGCAGCCAACTTTAATAGCTACCTGAACAGTGTAGTTCTTGAGAGTTGATGGGCGCCTGCGGGGCAGCCAACTTTAATAGCTACCGGCCCTTGTATACGTAACTTTCCACTATATCGGGTTAAGCATTTAGACGACTCCAGTGTCAAAATACATATGTATTTGACAGTACGGAGTAGGCTAAATCTGACAACTCCATATAGTGGGGGACTTACGTGGTCGCACCCCTGATAAGTGTAGTTTTTATGAGTTGATGGCCGCCTGCATGGCAGCCAACTTTAATAGCTACCTGAACAGTGTAGTTTTTATGAGAGTTGATGGCCGCCTGCATGGCAGCCAACTTTAATAGCTACCTGAACAGTGTAGTTTTTATAAGAGTTGATGGCCGCCTGCATGGCAGCCAACTTTAATAGCTACCTGAACAGTGTAGTTTTTATGAGAGTTGATGGCCGGCTGCATGGCAGCCAACTTTAATAGCTACCTGAACAGTGTAGTTTTTATGAGAGTTGATGGCCGCCTGCATGGCAGCCAACTTTAATAGCTACCTGAACAGTGTAGTTTTTATAAGAGTTGATGGCCGCCTGCATGGCAGCCAACTTTAATAGCTACCTGAACAGTGTAGTTTTTATGAGAGTTGATGGCCGGCTGCATGGCAGCCAACTTTAATAGCTACCTGAACAGTGTAGTTTTTATGAGAGTTGATGGCCGCCTGCATGGCAGCCAACTTTTCTTTCGGCGTACTTTTCGGGTTGAGCATCGTCTGCGCAAATTTAATCGACTCGATGGAGCAGGATCGTATGGTTTCTGTTCGTCCGCCAGTGTACATCCTCGTGGCTGCTGATTCGTAATGTGCCCCAGGTGTTTTATGAAGCCTGTAATGTAAGATAATTTTACATTAGATAAATTCACGACTGTAACCCTGGGGGGTAGGCAGAGCAGACCAGAGTCTGCCACTTGCCAAGATCCTGAAAAACCTCCTAAGATTATTCCTGCTGTAAATTTATTCACTGTTGAGTTTAGATAAAGGTACTAACAAACTACTCCGTTTCTGTTAATCTATTATTAACAGCTGTCACTTGGCATACAAAAAAAACGACACAGCTGTTAAGGGGCTCCAGGGAGTAACACTAGCGCCACCGAGAAAAAAAATCATATCTTTTTTTACAGATTCAATTTGAACAATGTAGTCCTAGGTTTTTTTTGCCTTAGGTTCACGGCCATGAGTCCTAAAATAATTGTTAACATGATTGAGTAATTGTACAGACACTTTTTGCAAACACCGTCTGAAGATTTTTTTTCATTTGTGGTGCTATAGCCCACTGATGGATCCTCTTAAGGGGCGACCCAGCCTATAAACAGGGGTCTCTAGGACTACCTAGGGCTTCAATCGATTTCCACTAGAAAGGGCTGTTTGGGGCAAATATGCCTTAAAGTCCTAGGCTGTAGGTTTTAAAAACAGCTGTCACCATTATTGAGATTTGTGTGTGTCCACTTTTAGCAAAAACGTGTTGTAAAAGACATGTTTTTTTTTCTGATCCTAGCTAGCTTCGGGTAGCAGTAGATTTACATACATATTCTCGGAGTCTACGAGAAACCAGCGGTTAGAACGGCTTTACAGTGCATAAGTAAACTTGCGTAACAAACCTGTAAAACGCGAACTGCATAGCCATTTGTAAATAGCTGTCAGGGCTCATTTTCTGTGACTTGATGAAATTTTTGCCATATTTGTCGTAGGTAAAGCAATTAAGCTCCAGATCCGCCACTAATCTGGAATTCAATTAGAAGGTTCAATCTCGCAATAGATAGATTAATAAATAAATTATTTACATAAGACACACAATAAAAAAAAAAAGCTTGACTCAGTTATGTTCAAAACCAAACTTAAGAAACTATTAATGGAAAAATGCTACTACAATGTAAATGAATTCTCGAATGATAAACTTAACTAATTTATTTTTATTGAATTATAATTACATTTTCATATATTTTGTTAATAATAGGCATTTCCTCTGTGACATGCATTTCATTATCTTTATGACATTAATTTAATTATCTCAAATTTAGTCTACTGTAAATGCCACACACAACTATTTGCACACCGGTAATGTCGGTAAAGCATGTTGGCCTGCATGATATGTATTATGACTTGACACATGTTTGAGCAAATAAATAAATTGATTGATCGATTGAATCAAATACAAGCATCTTTACAAATAACAGCACAAAGAAACTATAGAACAAAACAGTAGCACAAAAGTACAGATATTTGCCATATACGGTACGGTAATGTACCTACCTATGGGTGAAAAAAGTGGCAACGTAGGTGTGGCACATGTAAATGGGCTTCGAGTTTAGTAAAAACTTCAGCGCTGACATTCTGCCGATACCCGGTATGAGCGGCATTGTAGCGCCAAGAGAGGCGAGGTGGCCGAACTGGCAGACCGGATTAACTAATGCGATACTATTTTTTTAAATTCGCCAATCCGCGGTGGCCACGCGTGTTGATTAACCCCCCAACTGCCCTCGCGGGATGGCACATATAGGGGGCCCTCTAAGTTGGGCCGTTGAAATCGCCCATCCGCGGTGGGCACGCGTGATGATTAGGCCCATACTATCTGCTTAAGAGAAGGCCTGTGCCCTGCAGTGGGACGTATATAGGCTGCTTATGTACGTATGTATGTATAGTATTAGAAATAGATTGTGTGTCCATCCCTCTCACAAAGTGTGACGCTTACCTATCAAGGTTATCGTTTGCTTTCTTGATCATAACATCAACTTCGTCGCTAACGTTGAAGTCGAGTCGTTTCGGATTCCTCGGGGAAGCTGACGCCGACCCAGAAGTCTTGTTTGCGTCGCTGAAATTAGTAGGTAGGTAATGAAAAGGTTTTGTTTACTGGCTCTTATTGTTTTGGTCCGAAATTTAGTGGTTTTGAATTGCGCATTTTAGCAGGCTGCTTATGCAAATTTTACGAAAATATCCTCCCATCGAGGCGTAAAAATAACACTTACATGTAATTTATGATAAAGTCCGTCATGACAGCAATCGGTTGTCCTTCAGCTGGGGAATGTTCATATGTAAGTCCCGTCACTCCATCGGCCCCAACTACGAACTGTAGGACAAATAAATATTTATTAACAAAGGAAGATTGTTAACTAGGTATTGACGGAAAGTAATTTACATTTCAAGAACCTACTCATACATTACATAACTTACGCGCTAGTTTTAACTCCACCATTTCCTGATTTAAACAATGATTCCCTCTATGTTCAGAGCCGCGTTTGAAAAAAACTACAATAAAATTCGAAGTTTATTAAGAAAATTCGATAACGATTGAGAAGCCGATTAAAAAAATTTGGCTTCATACCTGTTAATCAGCTATGCAATGTAGCTGAATGGAATTGTCATAGTTAACGAGGAATTGTGGTTCTATGAAATAGGATACTGTACGTCTGGCGCACGCTAGACAAGAATTAGCGAGGTCCTCACACTGATTGGTAAAATCCTTTCAATACGATGTCGCACTTCGAAGAAGATATTAAAAAAAAAATGAGATTGTCATGTCTACATGGGATTATTGTACTTGCGTAAGCAGCCTATATAATGTACGTCCCACTAAAGGGCACAGGCCTTCTCTCAGAGAGAGAGTATGGGCCTAATCACCACGCGTGCCCACCGCGGATGGGCGATTTCAAGCGCTGAGGTATGTGAACAGCTCAAGTTTCCTCACGATGTTTTCCTTCACCGTTAGCGAGTGGTAATGCTACTGTAACTTCACAAATGCATCTACATAACTTAGTAAAGGGAATCGAACCTGGGTCTCTCGTTCGATCATGGTCCGCGCGGCCGCGACGGTCTGCCGCGGCTGCTTGTCTGGCGAGAATTTGACTGGTTTGGACTGTGCACCTGTATAGTCTTGTCGAACCACCGGTTGGGCCCGTTGCGCCGGGAGCCGCCGCCGTGTATGGTCTGCGCTGCCGCGGCCGTCTGCCGCGCCTGCTTGTCCGGTAGTGTCCACAGCCCCGCCGCCGCGTCGAGGCACAGCACTGCCAGGCTCCGCTCCACGTCCGCCAGACTCTCCTTGTTTGTTCTGTCTGTGAGGTTTATTGATTAAGGCTGCTCTTACGTGGAGCGTGCTGTCTCGCTCGCACAATTTAACCTTTTTTTTTAACATCGAAATAATATGAGTAACTTTTTGAGTAAATTTTAGCTGAAGGTTTGATACATAATTGAATTACGGACATTTTAAACGCATTTTTGTTTTCCTATGCGTAGTTTTTAATAAATAAAAGGTGTTTCCAAAATTATTAATTCTGGAATTAAATTTTCTTATTACATGACAAGAAAAATATCCTTGATTAAAATTTGTTATAAAACCCTTAGAGCATATTTATCAAAAGTATACTCATTTTATTAACAATAACTAAAAAACATTAAATTTTGCGAGCGAGACAGCATGCTCTACGTAAGCCTTAAGGGGATCCATAGGGCTAAATAGCGCCACCAATGAAAAAGTTGGATCATCATCAGCCATTTGACGCCCACTGCAGGACATAGGCCTCCTTCGTGGTTTTCATAACCATGATCAGGGTTTTGCCATATTCGCCACGCTTGGCAGGCGGGTTGCCGATCGCAGTATGCGGTTGGAATCTCAGGAAGACTCTGCTTCCCGTCTCCTGGTAATTGATTTCCTTAGTTGCCTTCTACGACGTCCACGGACGGAAATGGAGTGACGCTATTCTTAATCCGGCGCCACACGTTTGGTTGAAAAAGTTAGATGTGGCCAGGTAAATTAGAAAGTTCAGGAAAAACTGAGTGCTTTTTTCTATGTAGGTAAGCTAGTTAACTGGCAATCCGGTGCTAAATAACGCCACAAGTAGAAATAAAATAAAATAGTAGATTGTATCATAAGGGAGCAAAATAAATAAAAATAAGGGAGTAAATACATTATTTACGGCAAGGGCGCTTTTTTTAATCCAGAGCGAAGTGCGGGATTCTAGAGTAAAATCCTGAACGTAGCGAGGGATTCAATGTACCTACGTCGCCCGAGTTTGCGTTCGATTTCTTTGGCGGTGAACACTAATATGTTCCAAATTCAAAAAGTGCGCAGCAAAGATAATTCCGGCGCACTTATAAAGAGGATTAAAAACTCATTACTGCCCGCTAAAAGTTTCTTAATAGAAAACACTACCTTTGGGTGCACTTAAAGGCGAACCAAGTCGTCCTTTTCGAATAGATGGGAATGAAAAAAATATACCTAAGTAGTTAACTTCTCTTCTCGCTTTTGCAGAAAGTGAATATCATTAAATATAATTAATGGGGATAGCAATTTTTACGAACTTTAGCCTACGGTCAATCGATTTATCGCTTTTCGCTGAAAACTGCCACTTTTGGCAAACATGCTAAGTCCTAGGATCTTGGCCCTAGTTTCTAAAATTTGCTTTGCTATCGCCATTAGTGACGTTTAAATTTTACAAAAACGTGTTATAAGAGAAGATGTTTTTTTTTTATTGGTGAACGCTAGTTAGCATCACCCAATAACGTTTGGCTAAAACATCCTTGTTAGCACCCGATTGCCCCTTAACTAGCTGACTCAGAAAAAAAAATCTATTTCCACATCCAACTATTTTCAATGTATCATTAACAGAAATACTGTACCTACAAACAGCTAGCAGCAAAGTGAGAGCAGAGAGTAGGTACATCGAAAACACAAACATTCTGTTAGAGCCCTAAAAGAAAGACAAAATAGGGTACATTAATAAATACATACCTTTTGTTAAGAGTTTGTAGGCTTTGCCCCAAGCGTTTCGGTTTTCCGAGGTCAGAATACCTATCGGTGTTTTCGAAGGCGTTTGAGACTGTTTGATAATTTCTTTTAATTGTCGCATTATCTGTTCTTCACTGAGCATAATGTTGTCCTCGCCCCACAAGTCCATGTGAAAAATCTGTGATCAAATAATAGAACTTTTTACGAACAATAGCATACGTACATTTTCTCGGTTATTATAAGTCTGCAAATGTGAAGCTAGATGTCGTGCCGCTCGTTACAGTTATCGTTCGATGTGAAAAGGTCCTATAACGGCACGCAACTTCTAGCATAATAAGACGGTTTTTGACGAGACAATAATAGTAAAGAACGACACTATTTCATCTAACTGGTAGTTTCATACATTTACGAGGGTCATCGTGCGAACGTTGTACCAATGAACACGACGTATGTCGTGCAGTTGCAGTCGTCCAAATCCTAAATAGTGTCCGGTTTCAGTATTTGCAGTTAATAATACTGGTGCATTGCACTATAATCGCAGTAAGTTTTACACTTGTTTGTACTACACCGTTTTACGATAGAAAAAAAACGTAAAAAATGCGTTTTATGCATGGGGACCTCCTTAATTTTTATAGGTATACCTTTTAATTGCTTCTTGGGCAATTCGCCGGGATAATTATGAAAAAATTACAACTATTACGGTAGATTCAGGAGATAAATACATAATATAAGTAGAGCCCCGATGGCACCCTGCCGATACGGAATTCTAACGAAGGTTTTTGTTTGGTTTTTTTGCTGACAGAAAGATTCTGACTAGGCTATCTGTTATTTCTGACCAAAACAGTATTTTTTTTTATTATTTAAATAGAACCCTCTTTACAATATTTCAGTCCCTTATTAGCCGGCCGGCCCGGCCCACACAGGGCCGCGCAGGACCCGAAGTTACCATCTCTATCACTTATTATCTTCTGCTATTTTGAAACAACCAAGCAACGTCGAAAAAACAGTGATGTGATGAGTTTGACGCCTATTATCGTTATTCGTAGGTCCTAAAATTATCCTTTTAGTTTTAGTCGAAAGGTTTTATCGGGATGGTTGTTAACCGTGCTTGGTGTACATATACGTTACGTGGCAGCAATTCCCAAGCTCATCATCTCGAACGACATATTTGAGTGGTTCTCAGCCACTATTCTATACCAAAGAAGTTAAAATTAGCGAAACTGTCGAGCCTTTTCTGAATGATCTTTCTACGATACTTACATGATTGTTATGAATGACTGTGACATGCTGGCTATCGTTGAACGATAGTGAATCTTTCTCCTCTCCAGGAATTCGACAAGTGCCGAAAATTTTCTTATATTGGGACATGTCTAAAGGATTTTTCCCCATCATTTCAGTAGGAATTCCATTTCTGAAAAAAAAAACAGTACTTAGTTATCGTTAGGTTTGTGTCATAATACGAACCTTACAAGATTAGGTAGGTATTATGGGGCTGACATGGTCACCAGTCACCAGGTGAAAAAAAAAGGAAGGCCTTAGGCTTCTTAAATCTATGCTAGTTGTGGACCCTCAAGTAGCAGCTCTAGCTTTCACCTAATAACCACTCACTCAGAAGCTGTAGTACGTGGATCATTTTATATATTAGTTTAACGGTTTCTCTTACTTTTATTAACGTCGGGATAGCCGACCAGCTATTTTATATAAAGTTTAAGTTGTAAAATTGTCTAGCTGGATCATATTTTGATTTTTTCAAATATATTTTTGGGATGTTTCATTGATAACACTTAAAACCAAGTGTTTTTGATTTTTTTCTTTTCAAATATATTTTTGCACTGTTTCATTGATAACACTTAAAACCATGTGTTACCAGTGGCCAGGCGCGAAGAGGCCTATAATAATAAAACATTAATTCTATGGCCCAGAATGTTGGTAACAATGGTTTTTTCACTTCTCATGCTCTAAAAGTTCGTCTTTATGTCGTGCGTAGGCGACATAAAGTCGCTTTTTATGCTCTAGAGCATAAAGTAAAATCTTCGTCGAAGACCAAGGCAATCGCTGCAACAGCCACACGAACATCTTTAACTTCATACAACAACCTCTTTATTTTATTTCGTTTCGTTCGTATTCTAAGACCAAGGCAAAGATACCAACAGCTTTAAATATTTCTCATTGCTCTAATGTAACTTTCAATTTTAATTAAATTAGCATTTACTATATTTACATGTTGCTGTTTCATTTCCTCGCAATCGAAGTGAAAAGTAGAGTGTACAACTCGTCCATAAAACCCATTTTACACTCGACTTTATATCTATCCTCGCTCGCAAGCTCGCTCGGATGGATAAACGTCTCGAGTAAAATGGTGCGTTTTATGCACTTGTTGTACAATCTACTATTATAACTATGTTAGTAAGTGTATGTACATATTCGATCGCGACAAACCGCGACCGCTACATTCGGTCGACTGTTGCCGCGATGTCTCGGTGCGAAATCATTAGGTACATACATTTTTTTTTAACAATTTACATTTTTCTATACCCAACAGTGGGCAGAGGAGGGCTGATAATAATGATGATGTTACAATGGGGACAATGATTTACCGTGGATTTAACCGAGGTTGCGTTGCGACATAGGTAGAGCAAGGAAGACGATTTGGGTAAAAAAACTAATTCTAATCGTGGTGTTTCAGGAATTGCTCATCTCAAAAAAAAAACTGGCGTTTGCATCTACGTAATGAGATGATTTCTACAGCGTCAAGTGGCAACTTATTTATTTTATTAGAAGGTGAAGAAACACATACAAGTACAATTAAACATTTGAAAACAAACAGATACAAATAAAAGGTAGAGTAGGTACTGCATCCTTAGACCTTCATACTGAGAAGTATATAATATAAACATTGAAACTCACATTAGATGGGTGAAGGGACCATTCGGACGCTGATTCGGGACATTGTTTTTAGATGGAATGGGCTTGCCCTCTGCTTGCCATCTGTTAAGTACATCTGCGAATTTGTAGTAGCCATACCACAGCCTAACTGTGAAGGAAAACATCGTGAGGAAACCCGCGGCTTGGTTAGCTCCGCACGTATTGACTTGTCTTTCCTATGGGCTAAGCCGACTAAGCTGTCAAAAAAACAAGTACCTACTTATCTATTAACGATTTGTAATCCATGGCAGCCATCAAAGTTTTCGCAGCATATTGCAACTGATCATTTTCGCTGTTGAATTTGCGGAAAGGGAATACCAATCCCGGGCTGGAGAAGACCACCACGGGATCACGATATCCAAGATAAGCCGTCGAAAGCCACCAATCTTCGAGCCAATTGCTTTTTTCCTGTGCTCGCTTTTCCAATAATGCCTGAAAAAGTTATATACTTCTCTTGCAGTTGCGCGAGTTACAAAAATAGCGTCAGCGTACAAAAACCCAGCTAAGAAAGAGTTGGGCCTCGCGAACTGATGGTTCTGCACAGAAAAAAAATCCCTCTACTCTTCCTTCCCTTTCAAACAAAAAGAGAATTTTTCAAATCGGTCCAGGCGTCTTCGAGTAATCGGAGAACATACATAAAAGTTTTTAAAAAAGATTCCGTCGAATTGAGAACTTCCTCCTTTTTTAAGTCGGTTAAAAATAAGAACACTTACCTGTAATTTTTGTCCAATTCCTCCATCGGCCCCAAAATCTTTGACGATAGAAGTGGTTACGGCAAATTCTTCATCATTAAGATGTGGTCTAACTGTTACCAAATATTTCGACAATGTGTCGTTAAGTTTTGGAACTGGGAGCCTCGGCAGTATTTGGAGTTTTGCGTCTGGTTTACTTGTTGCTGTGGAACTATACCTGACGTGTAGAGAAGATGCATACGTATCAAATACGAATGCTTTATTGCCACACTACGAAAGAAAGGCAGCGTCTCAATGAAAGCTGATTATAAGTTAAAGTAACCATAATTAATTTATTATTTATCAAAATTTGTATGGTGTTCAAAGATACTTACCAGGGTATGCAAGGCTCCGCCGGCTCTTCGTATCATGTTTTCTGAAATGACGATTCGTAGTCAGCTTGCTAATTATTATATTACTAACTTGAGCTACCGAAATATGAAAGCTACCGAAATACGATACATAAAGAAAATTATGTCCTCTCTTAAATTTTTTTATCTACTCTGATACTATAATAGAAAGATTATAAAACTGAACACAAAAAACTGTTCTGGTGAAGACTTTCGGAGATGGAAATTTAGAACATCAAATTTTAAAGCAACGAATTAAGTAGGGTAAATTATGGTTATAAGGGACTTATTTATTTTTCTCCCGCTCCCGAACTAAAAATTGATAAATAAAAATTTTTAAATAAAAAATAAAAACCGACTTCGAAACACTACAACACTAAAAATTTAGAAATAATTTAAATAATTAGTAGTATTTATATATTATGTAGGTATTGTGGAAGTATAATTTGTAGTCGATGCCCAGTTTCAAGATCAGAACATATATTTTGGGCACCGGCTCCAAATTATACTTCTACAATACCTACATGTATAAATACTTCTAATTGTTTAAATTATTTCTAACTTTTTAGTGCTGTAGTGTTTCGAAGTCGGTTTTTATTTTTTAAATGTAAAATGTTGGCGACAAGGCGCAAACATCGATTGCGCATGCTTGCTGGCTGCGTCGCCGCGGACTCGTTCATTGAAACCTTTTTTTTTAAGTAGAGGTTCAACCTTCTTGGTCCAGGTGGAGGCTGTATAGGTGTATCGTTATGATAAGTTATATTATGATACAGGTGTCCATACAAGACATGTATCGTAATAAAACTTATTTTTATTTTTGGCCTATGCGTAATGTTTGTCATAAGAGTTTTGTTTTCAGTTTTATAAATTTTTGTATTATAGTGTCAGAGTAGATAATAGTAGTTTATAATCCGTCCCGATTGCGTTGATGACGTAGGAAAGCAATTGACCATATTGGCATGGAAGAGCCTCAGCAGTGAGCTCTATTCATGGGCTGGGTGGATACCTAGATAGAATGTGGGTGGAAGGGCTGGTAAGAGACGCCCCAGGCAGTGATATGTCGACCAAATAAGGGCTTATGTTATGTTAATTAATCAGATGGGTCTGTCAGGATCGTGGCAAGAGGTAAACCCTGGTTTCTACAGACGAGCGTTTATGGAATTAAATGTATCATCATCAACCCATTATGTCCCCACCGAGGGGCACGGGTCTCTTCCCTGAGGAAGGTATAGGCCATACTCCACCACGGGGGCCAAGTCCGGATTGGTGGAGGCTTGTAGACTAGTGGCTCGTCTACTGTCAGAAGTTGTCAAGCCGCCCTAAGGCCTCTGACTTGGCTTAACGACTGCCATCTATCGACGGCAGCCGGCACCAACAGCTTAACGTGCCTTGCGAAGCACGGAACCGCTCGGAAAAATGCCACTAGCGTTAGGCATAGACGGCGACCCATCCATGCACTGAACGCGCCCTGTGTTGCTTAACCTTCGTGATCGTTTAAGATCACTCAGGCAGCCGGGGCTACTAAATGTATGTTAATGATTTATTTATTTATTTGAAAAAAAAAAACACCTTCTAAAGTCAGAAATCTAAAAAAGCCTCCGTAAATAAAGTCTACAACAATTTTGACGCTTATCATCACATCAAAATTGGTCAAGTCGTTTAGGTTACAAGAAAATATTTATCAAAGGCCCGGTAATATATTAGGGGTTAAAGTATGAAATTGCCGTTTTATTGCAATAGGTTCTTTGAATTGACATAGAATCTTCATGGTTTGAGGTTTTCGAATGAAACTTTTTTCAAATGGTTTCTATGATGTTCTTTTTTTAAAAAATGTGAAACGTTTGAATATCGACTTTCAATTGTTTTTGTTATTCAATTTAGACAAGAAAGATGGATACTGCGAAAATTCGAGTGATTATGAGGCACCCATTTTTCGTATTTTTTTATTTTATTGATTTGACGCAAGTGAGTCAATATTGTGGGTAAGGTAACGTTAAACCATGCCGCTAATTCCTGGGTAGTTTGACTAGGGTCGGCTACCACTACCTCTCTTAATTCATCGTTATTCACCTGTGTGGGCGGTCTTCCTCGTGGCTCGTTCTTTAAGTCGAAATTTCCATCACGAAAGCGTTTAAACCAAAATCGCACGGTGCGTTCATTAGTAGACCCCTCTCCAAACGCAGCATTGATATTGCGGGCTGTTTCTGCCGCGTTAGTTCCGCGTCGGAACTCGTATTCAAAAATCACTCGAATTTTCGCAGTATCCATCTTTCTTGTCTAAATTGAATAACAAAAACAATTGAAAGTCGATATTCAAATGTTTCACATTTTTTAAAAAAAGAACATCATAGAAACCATTTGAAAAAAGTTTCATTCGAAAACCTCAAACCATGAAGATTCTATGTCAATTCAAAGAACCTATTGCAATAAAACGACAATTTCATACTTTAACCCCTATTATTTTTCGCGCAACCGACGACAAATCGTGAGGCTACTTATTTTATTTTCTGAGGTGACCACAGGTGAGTTACACTTAAAAAGAAGTTACGTTTATTACTAACTAGCTAACGCAGCAAATTTCACAGATAGATAGATAGAATATTCTTTATCGTACGCAGAGATTTCATACTGCCTCAGAATTTTGTTTTTTGGGATAATATCCCATCTTTTTATAGTCATTCTGCTATTTGAGGCAGAGAGAAATTTAACGAATCAAATATAACAAAAATTTGTTCTGCCGTTCTTGAGTTATAAATAATGTAACTAACCCTATTTTCTTTTTTCTGTATCGATTGTATTGTAGCTTTATGAAACAGGGCCTATATATTTTGGCCAATCTACATTTTTTTCCTCATGTACATAACGAATATTCTTATATGAAACCCTCTACTCCGGGAAATATAAGAAACATAATAATGTCACTTAAAAATAGTGTAGGATATGATGGTATACATGTCGTAGCCATATCATAGAATTGACCATATCATGATGTGGTTAGCCATATCACGAAATGTGTCCTTTTCATGAAAAGGCCAAGTCAAACTGGCCGTATCATGAAATGGCTTAGCCAGATCAATGAGCGACCGACGTTTGACGATTTGAATAGCGAAATGCATGACTATTTCATGATGCGGCCAAACGTTAGCGGCCATATCGTAAAATACTTCCATTATCCACCGTTAGAGGCGCTGATGTTAATTTGTTGTGTATTTCTACCACGGAGGCGACAGAAAATATTTCTCGTGACGGCAATATTCCCGTAAATACTGTGCAAAATGAGGAAAGTAGGGCAGCAATCTCATTTTGTTGTAATCATTGTACCGCATTGTATTTTAAGAGTGATAAAATATAAACTGTTGCTTCTTTTATTGGTATTTTAATCAACCTATAAGGTTCAAGTGCACCAAAACACTAACTACGTTAAGCATCTTTAATAAAAATATAATGTATGTTAGAAAAAACATCAGCAATTTCGAAAATGTTGGTAGCCATCACAATATTGATACTAGGAATAAACATAAATTGTCATTTCTACGTTTTAGACTTTCAAAAGTTAATACATCCTTTATGGGGCACTGTGTACGGATCTACAATAAGATTCAAGATATATTAGAGTTACAACCGACGCGGTTTAAAAAATGTAGTAAGCATACTCTGTGCAAAAAAGCCTATTATAACATTAAGGATTATTTGGAAGACAAGGATGGCTGGTATTTAAATAATGTTAACAGCAACGATTGTATCTAGTGTAGTGTAACTTTAAGTTGAAAACTCTGTTAATTAAGCAAACCTGTTTTGAAAAGAATAAATGTGGAGTTTCTTTGTTAGCTTCTTCTCCGCATAATCTATTAGGGCCAATTTTTCAATAGTCAGATAAAACTAACCTGGAGAATAAATTGCATGCTGTCACTGTCTAAATCATATGACAAGATAGCGACAACATCAGTTTTATTCTCCAGTTAAGTTTTATCTGACTATTGAAAAATTGGCCCTAATTGTGAAACTAACAGCTTTGACGTTCATTACGTAAACATTTTGTTTTTATAGTGAATAAAAATTTTTGACTTTACTTTGACTTATCTCTTAGATATTCTGAGTATTAGGTACACCACCCTGCTCAACACACTGCCAATGGCTAAAATGTTGTTTACGAGGGACTAGTGGACGAGAAACCCGACACCACCCTGGGACTGTTGCTCGCCCTCCCGGTAGTAGAGTAAATGGCGAGCGCAGTACCTACATGGCAGCTCCGCAGAAGGCGCTGCTGCCCACCTTCTGGCAATGTGTCCCTTAGCCGGTTTTTACGGCACCCACGAGAAGAGATGTGGGGGTACAATTCTAAAGCCGGCACCCCACGGCACCTTCCGTTCAAATATAAAAAAATATAGCTAAATCGGCCCAGCCGTTCTCGAGTTTTAGCGAGACAAACGAACAGCAATTGATTTTTATATATATAGACTAGACTAGAGGGCGAGCCCCCCGCGCGCTTACGCGCACCAACCCCCAGCCGCTCCGGGCATCGCTCTCAGCGGCGCTCGGCCTAGGGCCTTGCTATGATTGGGACTGGTTGCGTGGGAACATGTAGGCCTTCGGCCTCGCCGCGGCGTTCCTCGGGCCCACTTCGCGGAGGTCGGCCTTCAGCCTCGCAAGTTTCTCCCATCTGTCTTTTGCGTTGTTACTTGTTCGCCGAAACCTGTATGGTTTCGGCCTTCGGCCTCGGCATGGACGGAGCTCGGCCTTCGGCCTCGCCTCGGCGAGGTTTCTCGGGCCCGCTTCGCAGAGCTCGGCCTTTGGCCTTGCAAGTTTGTCCCATCTCATTTTTGTTCTAAATTTAGTACTAAAAGACGATTTTCAGTACAAATTCTCCATAGAAAATTTGTCATTTTCAATCATCGATATCTCGACCGCCATCTTGAAATTCCACAATGTCCGATTTTTTTCATATACGTCTTTTATATATGACAGGGTCTTTTGGCAACACTATGCCGCTTACAATATATCTCCAGCATATGCCGATGGTCCAGAGGTCGAAAAACGCTAAATTTCGAAACGAAAATAAAAAACAAAAGACGCCCCTAGTTTAAATTTCGAACAACCAAAAAAATATTTAAAAATTGGATCATGGAAAGAACGGCAATACAAAATTTCATCCAAATCGGCCGGTAAACAAAAAAGTTAGCCTGTTCGTCTAACAGAAGTCGTTCGAAATAAAAAAATCGGCTTCATAGGATGTCTGTATATCATACATTTCCTACAACTTTCTCATACATTACTTTTTCGTAGGTGCTATAGTTTCGGAGAAAACATATAGATGATTAATCAGTCAGTCAGTCAATCAGTGAGTATACCGGATTGTAGCTATAATATTAGTAAGTAGGTAAGTAATAAGTAAGTAATAGACAGACTAGCAGTGCCCGCGACTACGATCGCGCGGTTACCGGATTAAACTGTAGCCTATGTCCACCCTGAAAGTCCATTCTAAGTACTGGTGAAAGAATTTTTGAAATCGAATGAGTACTTTATCAGAGATTAACCCTTACATACTATAAACTTACAAACTTTTCCTCTTTATAATATTAATGTAGATCAAGGGACCAAGTCCTCGGCCAGCACGGAGCATATATTTACACAAAGCGATTCGAGCACTTTTCAACCCCCCTCTATTTAAACGTCCATTCAAAACCAAAAGCCTTAAAAACTTATTACGAAACAAATTTTTAGATAGATAGCCAAGATATAAACAAGAGATATTTTGAAAATAACTCAAATATCAAGGATGTGGGCTGAGGAGCTGCAATACTTTTGCCCAAAGAGGATGTAATTACTGCGTTTGCCTAGAAGTAAAACGAAAAATTATTATGAATGTCATGTTGACATCCGAATATAATCTGTGATCCAACCAGTATGATTGAATTTGACGTTTGTTCTTTTGACGCCTTGACATCAGTCAGTGTTGCCACTTTGATGGTTTTAGTTTCCCACGTCTTGTAATCTTTAGATATAGGTATGAATGTAATTACATCTTCTTCAAAATTATTCAGTATGATTTAGGTAGTTTTTTAGGGTTCCGAACAAGAAAAGAAAATCCCATTTGAAATACATACACCATTTTAGATTAGTTCAAGCTGCAATGTCATAACTGAAACATAAATGTATGTATAATGTAATTAATAAGTGAATTATTTTTTAAATCAATGGAACAAAAGCCGTAGGTCATAATTAGTGGGACAGGGAAACTTTCCCCTTCTTCGCAACTCGAGCCTAAATTCCTTTCAAAAGAGAAATTTCTCTCAGTACGGCAACACTACTTGGATCTTGTTTTTTTATGCAGCAAAGTTTTATGGCAATGGCTCATGAGTTTTTAAGCCCACAATTGGATTTTACAAAAAAAATAAAAATTTAAATTAATTTAAAATAAAAAAAATATTATTTTGGAAAAGGGTTGGAAGCAAATCCCTTAGTTTTTTACCTACTTTCGGGTAAGCTATTAAAATATCCGGGTTACTATTTTAAAATGTTGTCAATTGAACTAGAGATTTGAAATTGGGAATATAAGCAGTGTTTATTGAGTAAATAACGGGAAATCGAAAATCATGAAAAATATACAGGGTGAATGTGTTATACAGGGTCGTAATTTGAGGGGAACTAACTAATCTGTTGTTTGCAATTACATATTTTGAATACTGTAGGTACTGTCAGCAAAAAATCAAAATAACACTTTTTACTTTCATAGCGACAATAGATCATATTTACAAACTTATGACATGTTAAGACGAATAAAAAAATAACAAAAATAGTTTAACATATACATAACCTGGTCAGGTTATACCTACATTATTAGGATCATTCATGGTTTTCTCTAATCATTGCCCAATCCGTAATTATTAGACAAAAACTTTGTAGGGAAACTCCTATTTATTAAAGGTATGCATTCCTACATTTTATGAATAAAACATGTACTGTCAGCAGCAAAATAAAATAAAAAGTCAAAGATTGACGCCTTAATCAAACTTGGCATGTTTTCATTGTAAAAGTATTCAAAATCATCTAAAAACTTGCCAATTTTGATCATATCTGTACATTTAAAAGTTACACAATTTTTCCTTATTTATTATAACTGCTAATTCTGCGAAGACAAGGAACTTGGCAAGTTCTTCTATTTAAAGTATTTTAGGGACAAGTTGGCCAGTTTTTATACATTTGTTTTGGTGGGATAGTAAGTACAGTGTATATGCTTAAGTATAGAAGTTTACATTATATTTACAAGTTTTATAAATCAACACCCTTAAAAATTCGAAATAAATATTCCACGTAAGTAAGAAAACTATTTTACTTAAATTCCTTCCGTAAAAACAATAAAGTAGCAAGATTAAAAATAGGCTAGGTATGTATTCATAAGAAAGCGATATAGTGATTGCTATAGATAACTATGTAGTTTTCTTGTGAACATAGGTACCTACCCAACCGGTTACGTCTGTGATTCTCGATGGCAAAGTTGTGCCAACGCATTTGACTTTCACTCACAAGAACTATCTATTTAGTTAATTTACCTGGAGCAGGTGTGGGGTGTTAGCTGAAAAGCCAGGGCACAATTCACTGTAGAAATTTTAACAACACTTGTTTTCAATGAAGCCTAAAATTTAGTAGGTACCTAAATAAATAATAATGAACTCTGACCGCCACACAACACAATGTGTTGCCAGATGCTGGCCGACCAATGTCGCCAAAATTTGGATAAACAGTAGCCAAAAATCGCCTAAGATGTCGTAGCATTGTCCTAAACGTTCTGAGGTCCTAAATATTGACAATTGTTACAAATTATGCTTTATCTCAAAAGTTTTAAGGTCAGTAAATATAATGCTACAACTATTAATAAATAATATTCACTGATAACTTTTATTTTGTGAATGTGTGACTAATTCAACCTTCTAACGTTCGTTCTCAAGTGAATAAAAGTAGGTTTAACATTTGTGAATAAAAGACCTCCAAGATATTGACATTTTCTCGGTATTCCGTAAAAAAAAACCAAATATATTATTATCTTTTACAGATTATGAGTCTTTTTAGGTTTTTTTATTTAAAGATTTCTTGGTTGAGTGAGTGGTACCATATCACTAGTTACTGACAGCTCGTAGGATTTCAGTAGATGATGCACATCTTGACGTCATGTACTTCAAATTTCGTAGACACTGGTTCTTTTTTTTCACTTAAAAAATTAATTAAACACGCCCAAATCCAAATATTAAGCCCAAAGAATAGCCTCAGTTCTAAAAAAAAATTACTACAGGTATATTTTTTTAGGACAATGCCCATTGTCTGAATTTTCGGCGATATAGCCCTATATCGCATCAATAAAATGATTTTTTTAAATAGTGGCGCTTGCAGTTCAGGAGCAGCTATTTTAATTCTCTGAATTAATCTTAAAAATTGAAAAATTAATCTTAAAAGTTATAGGTCCTTTTAATACTCATCGAACCTTTTCAACGCCACAACTCGATAAATGAAGACACAATTAAGCAAAAAAACATATAGTTTGTTTAAAAAAGAAACACCACTGGCGACCGGTCGCCGATTGTAATTTTTCCGACTTTTTCCGCTTTTTACCCCGTTTTTTTTGCGGTTCAGTTTTTTTCGAATCTGCTCGAATCTCAGGATCAAAAAATAAAAATGAACTTCTGTCACAGAAAAGTCCCGTTGTGTAGGGCATTTTGATTCTTATTCGAACTGTAATAAGAATTTATCTTACATACGTTTTTTTTAAAACGTTTATTGGCTATTGTATACAGAGTCCTTAAGCCTATCTTACATACGTTTGTTGGATTCACAGATTACTCTATCTTTGGAACCGTAATAGGTAGCCAGTTTTAATTTATCACAGAATATGTTATTACGCCAGATTAACTAACAAACATGTAATAAAATTTTAAAAATAATACGAAATAAAGGGGTTATCTCCATACAACAAACCTATTTTTTCGCCGTTTTTTTGTTTATGATCTATTGTAAAAACGATAATACAGAGAGGCATCAAACTTGAAGTGATTCTGGGATAAGTCCCACAATAAGTTATACATTCTAACGACCACTCGGTGCGCCTCCTCCCTCCTAAACGAATCATGTATTATGTGTACGTTCCCTAATCTGCTAATGTGCAAGGAACTATGCACCATGAGCTGGAGGTATAATATCAACAGTTGAGGTTTTGCAACCGCCTTCGATTTGAATGCATTTTTATATTTTAGTCATTTGTTTTAGAAAGATAGAAGATTGAATATTCTTTACTGCATGTACACCAGGAATTAAATTTGACACTTGAACAATAATATAGTACAGTACGCTTGGAGGCCTTATCATCATCATCATCAACCCATTATGCCCCCACCGAGGGGCACGGGTCTCTTCCTTGAGGAAGGTATAGGCCATACTTCACCACGGGGGCCAAGTCCGGATTGGTGGAGTTTTGTAGACTAGTGCCTCGTCTGCTGTCAGAAGTTGTCAAGCCACCCTAAGGCCTCTGACTTGGCTTAACGACTGCCATCTATCGACGGCAACCGGCACCAACAGCTCAACGTGCCTTGCGAATCACGGAACGAAAAATGGCACTAGCGTTAGGCATAGACGGCGACCCATCCATGCACTGAACGCGCCCTGTGTTGCTTATGATCGTTCCGATCGTTCAAGATCACTCCGGCAGCCGGGGCCAAGAGCGCTTCGGTGGCCTTATAATTAAAAGTAATTTCTTCCAGACAAACATTGTAGGTATAAGTGTGTTTTTTATTAGTTAAAAATTTTTGGGCTTATGTTTTATGCCTTGCCATTGAGTCACTTCTCGGTTCTTCAAAAATTTCTATTAGGCCGGCAAACAAATGTATTAGGTCGAATTTCACTTCAACTTATATTGCTGCCTTGAGATCTAACTAAATTAATCAACGATGATTTACTATCGTAAACTTACCGATGATTCACTAAACAGGATAGTTACGCGTTAGAATTTCACTACGTAAATACTTAAGTAACGCTCCGTTCCTTCAGATTTCTAAAATAAATGAGACTTCAGTACCTATTTACTTAATGAAATTCCCAATTCAGGAACCGGCGATGTATTAGCCGTTTGATATATTATCCTGAATTTTGATTCTCAGGTCCAGATCCAAAAAAGTAACGAAAAGTTAGAGAAGAGAGACACTTTGTTGTAAATTTGACGAAGTTTTGCGAGGCCTTTTTTGAAGTTGAATTGATGAAGCTCAAAACATGGAAATTATCGAAAATGTACCTCCTACGACGAAGAAGTGGGTGTAATTTGGCTGCCATAATCACCGCATCTGGCAACACTGACAGAAACAGCTGTTTGTGTTTGTCATTCATTCACTCATGTGGTGCGTTTTTTTTTTTATAATAGGTTTAACGGCTCTGGATACTAGTCCTTTTGAGCCTTTTCGTATAGTTAGTGCCACGGAACAGAAAAAAACAGTGGAAGTGGCATACGCCTGAATTACAATCGGAACCGCTGTCGCCAGTACTCACACTATCACATGGTTAACTACAAAGAAATCTTGAACATTATTGGCCGTGTCGTTTTACATAAGATGAAATTATAAACCCCAGCATGTTGACATATTTTAAACCTTATGACAGGGCGACGCTGTCGAAATTACGTTGTATTTGTCTATTACTTACGATGTCTGAAAACAAAATCCAAAAATTGCATAGAAAGTGCTGTCATCTAGTGACAAGTAGCCGAACTACGACGCATCAACAAAACATGTAGTTCGGCGGCCCGGCAACAGATGTCCATCGATTGCACTAGTGATGTGCGTAGTGCGTAGCTTATGATATCGATAATAACTTTTACTATCATAATATCTGTGATTATGAATTTAAGCGAAAGTAAGACATTAATAGTATAGGATTCTCATTGGGTTTACTAATGTATTGCCAAAAATCGTTTCCCAAAGTATTACTTCCCAAACAATTTTCCGCAAATTATCACTTAGCAAAAAACATTTCTCAAAACAACTTAAAGCAAATAAACAGTTAGCAAAAGTTATTATGGCAAGTTATTGTTTACCAAATAAATACTTGGTCAAAATTCATTTTATTCTAACCTAACACACTTTTCTGGTAACAGTTCGTGTCTGTGGGGGTCGCAGTTCTAAACTAACCTAACCCACTTTTTTGGTAACAGTTCGTGTCTGTGGGGGTCGCAGTTCAAAGCTAACCTAACCCACTTTTATGGTAACAGTTCGTGTCTGTGGGGGTCGCAGTTCTAACCTAACCTAACCCACTTTTCTGGTAACAGGTCGTGTCTGTAGGGGGTCTATATAACACTTGCCAAAATAAAACGTTAGCATAATAAACGTTTGTCTTAATAAAACTTGACGCAGTAAAATTATGCGAAATGATAATTTGACCAAATTAATAAAATGCGAAATGAAAACTTGCTAAAGTTTCATTTGGGAAATGAAACTGATGCCATAAGTTTATTGGGAAGTAAAATTTGGCGAAAAATACTTTGGCTAAACGGCGGTATCCCTTCTCATTGTTTTTATCCTTATCTAAGATTTTAGTATTATTTACACAAAGGAGATTATTGTACTAGCTTGTACAGTAATCTCCCTTGTTCATATATCCATACTAATCCATATACATACTGTAAATGCAAGTGTGTCTGTGTTTCTGTACCGATCTGAACCGATTTAGATGGGGGATAGGATGATTTCTGGGGTAAAAACTATCCTATGTCCTTCCCGGGACCACTCAAACTATCTCCATACCAAATTTCATCGCAATCAATTCAGCGGTTTAAGCTTGAAGAGGTAACAGACATACAGACACATTATCACATTTGTAATATTAGTATGTATATATATATATAAATCGGCCCCGGGAAGCACATAGGATAGTTTTAACCCGGATATCATTCCCTAAGGAGGTGAAATGGGGGGGTGAATCGCGGGCAAAAGCTAGTATATATCTATCCATACTAATATTACAAATGCAATAGTTAAAGGATCAACTTTACTAAGAAAAAAAAGGAACCAACCAACCAGTTTTTTATATAATCAATTAGTAACAAACAACGAAAAATATACAAAGCTTAACATACTTATATCTTTACTGTCCTTTACTGTACTTGTCTTTGCTGGCATCCAATTTTGTCTCCCTGCCGCATCGATCCATTTTTCCTTCTGAAAAGGATCTTTAGGAAATCTGAAAAGCAGTTTTTCAGTCTTTTATTCGAAGATTCGGAAATGATCATAAGACGTACACTTTTTACAAGAAGTTACGCGTACTATTACATGTAGGTACGTGGAAACAATATCATAAGTCAGCCTAGAATTAATTTAAAATTATTATTACATTCATTTTAATTTTTAACTCGATAACTAGGAAACAGTAGTAAAACCACTCAAACTCTGCACGAAACGAATATCGATAACTTTATCGACAACACCATCTCACTATTTTCGAGAGTTCAATGTACGATCGAGTAGCGAACATTCTAGAATCGCTCCATTTAATGACAAAGACAGAAATACACCTTATTGCATTCACACAGAGTTCATTTTTGTATTTTGCATTTTGAGAAACTTATCACAAATAAATGAAATGCTACTTACCGATGATACGAAATGCCACCATGGGTGATGTTTTTGGTGCGGCTATCGTTTTTGCACTTCAAAATGGAGCAATAAGGCATATTTACAGCGCAATCCTTTTTTTTCCGTTATGGTTGACACAACCAGCTTAAACAACACTCTGCGGCGAACTGGGCTAGGTTGCGCGGAACTCCGCATAATAGTGGCACACGCGATACGCCTACTTTACACTTCTACTGTTTTTATTGTTCTGTGGTTAGTGCACACCACAGATTAAAGACACTGCTAGAACGAGACTTTAGGGCGTAAATGTTGTGGAGATAAATCGTCTGTCATAAGACCGACATAAGCCTCACTTCTAAGGGCTGTTTTTAGTGGAATCGACGTTTTTTATAAATAAGACTGTTAAAACTTTATGGAACCAGCGAATTCTGTCTTAGTTGCCGAAACTTTTGAAAACGTACCATATTTTTGCCTAATGTAGGTACCATTTGTGTATCCGGTGCTATAATCCAGAGTTGGCTTATAACATCCCTGCGGGGGAGCATGAGATTTTATCGAGGCGGTTTATCTACAAAAAATGGCCGTTTTAACGAGTTTTGACGTCTATAGTAGGTTAACTTATCGTCGCGAGCACAATGCATCGTTTTTATCCCAGTGCCGTGAGATAAAAAAACATCTGTCACTATAAGATAAGCCCTATCGCAAATGCGAGCATGATGACAATATAAAAAGATATATTATCGACTTTTGACAGATTTTTCATTTAAATTTATCCCACTTTTGAGAGGGGCATATAAACTTATATCTAGCGTTTCTGTCAGTCATTCTACGAATAAAATCATCACATTGAGGTGGGTTCGATTTCCTATGTTGGTGTTATTCTGTTAAATTGTGCTGTTAGTCTTCTTTAAAACAAAATAAATAAATAAAAACAAAAATTACAAAATATTTCGGAAAATGTATCTCTTTTAGCCTCAGTTTCTGAAAGAGTGTTCAAATATAACAAGAGATTAATCTAAGATTAATTCAAAATACCGGCACGTGATTGGCTGAAATTAGCTTGACGTGAGATTAACATTTGATTGCTCTTCTAGAAACCGAGCGTTAGTTATTACAATTTTTAAATAGATTAAACATAAAAAGAGTGCTCTGAAATGTGACGTCATAAGCAAGTATTTTCATACAAAATTCCGTTTTAAAAGTAACTCATTTGATATTTGTTGGTGATACTCGTAGGAACCTTCAAGTAGTAGTCCCGCAGCATCATTTTCTCAAACATGCTTGGAAATGTGAGCATTATTTCGACAACCTTCTTCGAGATAAATCGAAATTGCTGTACTGGCCAATTACACGCGAGCAGCGGCCCGGAAAAAGTTGTATGAAAATTCATAACTGTCGTGTTTTGCGGCCAAATAAATTACATACTAAACTCATCTCTGTCGTGTTATTTAAAAATGGAACGATCTTTTACTCCGAACAATGTGACAACCAAGGAGGTACTTAACTTATCAGAGGTTTTATTTAAATTTCGATCTGGCTTGCGATAGAAAATTAGAATAAACTAGAATTAAAATAGAAAAACGCGGCAAAAGTTATTGTTGTTCGTTCGTGGGTCGTCTGATTTTGAAAGTTTATTGAATTTTTCAAATAAAAAGTTCTGCCTTAGTACTACTTAGTTTTAATTTCCGCGCATTATTTGAGAAAAACCTTTTTTTTTTAAATTGTGTTTTAAGATAAAAAAAGAAAATACACAACATATACCTCCACTCCGCCGAAACCGACAAGGTTAATCCGTGGATTGGGTTCGTTTGTTAGTCGCTAGCTCGACAAACATTTGGCACTAACTAGTACTATGCTCGGCAGATAGCGTGAGTGGAATTTGCGCAGTCAGGATGAGCTTGCAATGTACGCGCAAGAGCAAAGTTTGTAGATTTTTAGTTACCTATTTTTAATTTGACTATACTAAAGTCCATAGTTCAGGACACATGACGTCGCCAATGCATTTGGTCAAGCCATCTGTCGAGCACTATAGTTGACAACACATCAATCCTCACACGCGTAGTCCACGACGACTTTGCACGGGTGTGTGGTCTGGCGCCCGTACTTATGTACCTACTGAGTTAAACCTTATCTAGAGCAATTAAGTTAAATTGTAATTTTTTTTTAGTATTTGCTTACATTTGTTGCTATTAATCCGCAGGTTGTCAACAACATCAACTGGTAACTGGTTTAATATATTAGGTAGCAACATGTAGCAAGTACTCCGAGGTCCAACATATACAAGCCTTGGCCACAACTAGGCATTGTTTCCACATTCGTTCATCAATGCCTCTTTTGCTGGCCGCCGCAGTAGTGTACTATAAATGATGAAAACAAAAACATTGTCGGGGCAAATCTCAGTGGCGCCATCTGTAATTAGTTTCGTGTTGCCATCCCCATTTAGCGGTTCCCTTAATTTTTATTTTTAATATTTTATTCCACCATTTTGCGGGCTATTAATATATAATATGTCTGTGCTAGCTTTCTCGTACTAATCGTCTCCGAGCTAGGCCGCAGACGATGGACATGGCGAAACTAGAAGTGTTCCTTGTCGACTTCGGCACCCTAAAAACCGCAAAAAACGTGTATAGGGACACTCAAGGGAATAAAAATTTATAGGGTACTTTCGATTTGTAGGTACTTACAAATTATTAATAGTTCTGGCATCGACTCTATTTTTTTCCGAAATTTTCCCCAACTTCAAAGACTAACGGCCTTATTTATAAAAAAACACTATTCCTTTAAAACCAATCTAAAACTCTGTTTATTTAATCTGTGGCTACATCTTTTCCTTGTAAAATCTCCACCGCAGATTATTTTAAACGGCGTTTCTGAAGTGGAATCGAGTTTTTGTAATCAAGACCGTAATTTTTTTATGAACTAATTAAAAATGTAGTTTTTCGATTTTTCCGGGCTAATACGAGCCCTCGTTGGGCGAGTCCGAATCGCATTTGTCCGGTTTTTTTATCTTTGATAGTACACCTTGGCAGTCACCTTTAGCACGATCGGCTAAAATACATAGGTAGCTCTTTGATAGGTAGGTACGTATTTAGAGTAAAGTTAAAAAAAAAGAAGGTTAAGATTTAGAAGTCCCACATTTATTCATGATTTGTCACATTGATTTTTTTATTATAATACAATCATCATACAGCACAGATTAGTTTTTGCATGTAATAAATATTTTTATCACATTCAGTGTTTGACTTAATACTTATACCTAGAATACAAAGAGATGAACTACGTATCACTCTTAAAAATCTACATTACAATTTAAAAATGAAAATTATAAATTATGTGCAATTCATATTGTCTACTTGAGTACAATGGCAGATGTAATACATTCTTGTATTTCAAATGTTAACTACACTTGAATTCACTAATAAGCCATTAGTCCAGAAACAAATTTAATATCATAAAAGCTTTGTTATTAAAACAAAAAATATTTTAAGTCTCATACATTGAAAACGGCTTAATCCAATGAAACAAAAAAAAAATTACACACATGAGGGGTTTAAAAGCAAACTCAACTCTGTCCACTTTTTGATTTTTTTACCTGTGTTACGGCAAAATCCAGTGCAAAGTCGACTCATTCCCTTACATTTGTCTAAGTTACATCTCCCTTACATCTGTCATAAGCCTAAAAAACGCTGTTGAAAGCAAAATCAACTCCGAATTTGTTACAAGCAAAAATGCCTGTCCTATTCGACCAATCAGAAGCCAGTATTTGAATGAAAACTGTCATGGCGATCAAACTGCTCACGAAATTTGTAGTTTACTGATTTTATTGAAAAATACTAATCTTAAAAAATCGTTAAGAATGGAAGTAAGCGTAGAAGAGCTTGCGCCGAATACAGCAAGAAAGAGAAATCGCAACCCTAGAGTGGAAAAGAGCGAAGGAAAAGTCAGCACGGTAAGATAAGAATATTCTTTTTCACTTCTCATGCTCTAAAAGTTCGTCTTTATGTCGTGCGTAGGCGACATAAAGTCGCTTTTTATGCTCTAGAGCATAAAGTAAAATCTTCGTCGAAGACCAAGGCAATCGCTGCAACAGCCACACGAACATCTTTAACTTCATACAACAACCTCTTTATTTTATTTCGTTTCGTTCGTATTCTAAGACCAAGGCAAAGATACCAACAGCCAAAGTACACAATAAAACTTCATGAAATAAACTTGTAATTTGTATTTCGTCTCATTTATTATTTTACATGTTGCTGTTTCATTTCCTCGCAATCGAAGTGAAAAGTAGAGTGTACAACTCGTCCATAATAGTAGATTGTACAACAGTGCATAAAACGCACCATTTTACTCGAGACGTTTATCCATCCGAGCGAGCTTGCGAGCGAGGATAGATATAAAGTCGAGTGTAAAATGGGTTTTATGGACGAGTTGTACACTCTACTTTTCACTTCGATTGCGAGGAAATGAAACAGCAACATCTTTATCTTCACTAATGCAATTAATCAAACAACAAATTTATTAAATTAAATTCACGCGTACGTGTATAATCACAGTGGTTTTGCCGCCATTAAAATTTAACCAATGAGAGCGCAGCTTCAATAAAGCGCGACCAACCTGATTGGCCCTGCAATCTAGTTGGTCGCGTTTTATACGAAACGAAATAAAATAAAGAGGTTGTTGTATGAAGTTAAAGATGTTCGTGTGGCTGTTGCAGCGATTGCCTTGGTCTTCGACGAAGATTTTACTTTATGCTCTAGAGCATAAAAAGCGACTTTATGTCGCCTACGCACGACATAAAGACGAACTTTTAGAGCATGAGAAGTGAAAAACCCATTTTACACTCGACTTTATATCTATCCTCGCTCGCAAGCTCGCTCGGATGGATAAACGTCTCGAGTAAAATGGTGCGTTTTATGCACTTGTTGTACAATCTACTATATGTACACTAGTGCACAGAACATAAAAATTTTAAAAATACAGTACAATTAAAGTGCTGACGGCAAAAAATATTGACTAGGTATTACCGAACCACTTTGTTTGGTTGATAGGGATTCAGTTTGGGTTTTGGATTTTTTAATTCAATTTAAATCATTAAAATATGAAAATTACTTTTAATGCTGTTATGGATTTCCGCAAAGTAACGCCTGATTCCATACAATATCTTAATTTAAATCGTGAAACATATATTTATCCGTTTTACATACCTAATATTTAAGTGCACGAAAGTTGTCAAGTTACCTACAGTTTGAACAAGCTAAAAAAATATGTTACCTTTTGAAACAGTGGCATTGTAACAAAAGGATGGCAAGATGACTTTCAGTTTTGATTGCCTATTATAGTAGGCAGTTATATTTATAATTTTGCGATTGTCCTTTCAGTTCCATCTTTTCAATTAAACAAAGAAACTTGGGCTGAAGACCAATAAAAAGGGAGCAAATCAGCAGTTTTTCACAGATTGAATTCTACCGATATTCCCAGTGATATCCATACACTTTCAAAGAGGCACTTTCAGTTTGCAAGGTGCAAACTTTATTACTTGTTGAAGACAGACAATAACAAAGTTTTGGTGAGAGAAGAAAACTACAACAGTGATCGTGGTGTCAAATCTATATAAAAAAACAGAAATCCTTTCGCAATCTTGTAGTCCCTGAAATTGAGAAAAGATAATTTTGAAGACTGCAAAGTTAAAAGAGGACGGCAATTTGATAAAAAAACATTTTTGAGAAAACTGGAAGTCACTGCCAAATTCAATTAATTATAAAAAAATATTCGAAAATCCGTCCAGCTCTGAGAAGCGGAGGATTCTATAGAAATATGCGAAATAACTGTTCCCGATTCAGATTTATACAAATAAAAGTAATATATATATGTTAATAATAAATAAGTTTTAATTTTTTTATTAATTTTTCCAACAAATATTTTTGTTAATAAATCAATAATTTCCCTGCTAAAGTTAATTAACCTAGGAAACAAGTTGTGGGTATTTCGAAACAAAATTATTCCGAAAATATTTTTTCTATAAAAATTCAGGTTCTACCTACTTAGTATTTTGCAATACTTACAACAACACCTTTGTCAGTTTCATACTTAGTAATTTTTTTTTGCAGTTAGTTCTTATTTTCTACTGTAACAGATAGTGGAAATATCTCGGTTTTGAAAAAAAATGTCAGCCGATCTGTCCTGGCAAATTATAATGAGAAGACCGTGTGTCCAAAGATTAAAAGTAGAGTCGCCTTTGTCCATTTATTTCCTACTCAAAGCGTAATAATCTAAAGTTACAATAGTTTTTTACTAACTTTGAGCCTATTACCCTCAGTTTCTGAAAGAGTGTTCAAATGTAACAAGAGATTAATCTAAGATTAATATAAAATACCGGCACGTGATTGGCTGAAATTAGCTTGACGTGAGAGTAACATGAGATTAACATTTGATCGCTCTTCTAGAAACCGAGCGTTAGTCTATTAAACCATCAGTTAAAAAAAAAGTGGATAATCATAATTAATTACGTTATATATAAATATTATTTATCGTAATAGGAACATAAACAGTGTACATACGTAACATTCACAATATTCTTACAGAAGTAAGAAAGTAGTAGTAGTAATAAGTAGGAGTCTTATTCGACACTTTATGGTCAGAGTTCACTGCCTTTACACCCCTCACATAATATCTGCATAAATTAGTGTCCAGCCCACTCAAACGCTTTTTTTCATCAAGTTCCTCTGAGGACCGATTTACATATATTGTTTATTATCTAGTTGCGCCGTGTAGTCCATAATATCCAAATTCATACATTTTTGTAAAGTTATTCGCATTTTATTTACTAAATAAATAAATATTGTTTTAGATAATGATTATCGCACCCGCGAGAGATCTTTTGATCAAAAAGAAATTAAAAACAGTTAACAAGTTTATGTAGATACATTCATTACGCAACATTTGTATTTTGTAACATGTGCAGTCTTAAGTTCCTATTTCATTCATTACAGACATTAATTATGATACTTATATCTACAATAATAAGAATAGATATTACCTACTACTATAATAGCAGAACATTTGCGAAGAAATAAAACGTAGGCTGAGGCAACTGAGATTGAGGGTTTCTAGTACAAAGACTAGTAAGCGAAGCTAAGCAAAGGGCATTAATATTGGTAATGGATTTGAGGATGACTCGCCCTATTTAATTTCAGAATTACAGGCTGGTCAATGGTGGCGTCGCGACGGTTTAGCATTGTACACAGACCCAGTACGATACATAGATGTTCAGACTCATATACTGTGACTGTCGCCATTGCTCTCTTCCACGTTAGCCACATTACAAATAAACGTTTAAATAAAGTGTTTTAAATAAGAACTCCATGACTATACAATTCTTATTTCAAACTTAAACTCGAATCAACTTTATGCCACGTGTATTTGTCATGTGGTAGAGTATTGGCCAGTTGAGCAAACCTTCCTCAGTTCTGATTTAGTGAAATTATTTTAGTGTGAAAAAAAAGTTATGTATAAATAAATATATATATATATATTTATTTATTTATAACTCTAACGTTTTACACAATATATATACATATATATATTGTGTAGCAACAAGTACACTGATAAAAACACGCGAACGTCGTATTTTTTAAGTTGCGGGATTTATTTTTAATTATCTTTAAGTAATTATATTTTAACTGGTATAAACGGGATTGTTTATTAAATGTAAAATTATATGTATGAGCTTCGCGAGTCATAAATAATACTACTTTAACGTTTTTTCCTAACTTGGAATTTGAAACCTTAGTTTTGACATATTCACTGTCATGCTATTAAGTGCTGTCTGTTACAGTTTTGGGGCAGTAATTAAAAAAAGTTCAGACATAACCAAATAGCCCACTAACGGGTCCATAATAAACGGTTATAAGACACATGGAATATTGTATATTCCAGGGCAGGGAGAAAGAAATTACGGAAAACGTCGGTCACTATGAGTTCAAGACAGTATATCAGTCGCGTAATAACTGCTAACATTTCTGGAATTTTAAAAACCTTTAAAATTCTGTCAATAGTCTTACCAATATTACCTAATAAGTAAAAATTAAATTAAAATTGTAATGTCACTTTCAACAGATACACATAGTAATCATACTCTCAGTAATTTAGACGGTAGACAGTTTTACTTCAATTAACCATTCTTTTTCTGCCTTCCTAACTCTATTGAAGCTGCCATTGAGAGAAAATGTACGACTGTTGTTCGATAATAATCAGTATGCATGTATAAGAGAATCTAACTTATTTTTATCTAATAAAATATGTTTATACTAAGGTCTAAAATTAGATAAAATCGAATGAGGCCAATAATAAAAAAACACAGCGTAATTTTTTGACCCATAGGAAACGTTTGATGTTGCAATATTGAACTTCACAAGATATTTTCCAATTTTGGATCTGAAAACTCTCCGCACCCCTATGCATCAACCTACTCTTCATCGCTACTTATGCCCTTGAGATACAAATGCACGCGTAATAAGACAGTGGTAATTATACTTGTAACGTAATTAACTATTCGTGATGGATGAATGTGATGCCGAGTCAGTGGATTGTCTACTGGCACTGGAACGCAACTCGCGCCGTGGGCATGCGCTGGCGCCTTCTTCGGAGGACTTGCGCCCTTTCTTCTTGTTTCCCTTCCTGCCACTTTCATTCGAGGCAATGTCTTCGCCAGGTAAATGTTCATCTGTGAGATCGCATTCTTTGTCTGTTTTGTTTGTGGAGCTTTCGCCAGCACTTTCGAATTTTTCAGAACTATGTTGAATTTCTGTTTCCTGCTCATGAGGATTCATTAACTTGGACATCGATTGTAATTTATCTTCCTTGTCAGTGAGAGACTCTAAAGACTTTCTATTAGTTTCAAAGTCAGAAGGTTTAACCCCAGTCTTAATTACTGTTGATGGTGCTATCAAGTCTTCCAGATCCATTTCACCTGTATGTGTAGGTGCATTCGTTTTATTACTTTGATCGGAATATACTTCCTCCTTCATTTTCTTGCTTGCATTTCTGTCGTGTTGTATTAATGTTAGGTTTTCAGGCTGATTGGCCATTTCATCATGAGTCCTCTTATGACTTGGAATTACAGTTGCACTGTCATCTGCCATTAGCGCCTTGGCAACGTATTCTGATGAAGTTTTACTCATCTTTTCAAACAAATCCTTGTTATCACTTTCTTTTGCTTTTTTGCCTTCAGCTGCACTGACAAGACTGGCACTAAGAGCACCAGATGCCATTTGTTCTAGTAACATTTTGCTTATGTCAATATCTTTCTTATCTCCCTTCAGTAGCTTTTCCTGGACTGCAGCAAATTCAGGAGGAATTTGTGACCTCAGTGAGTCATAGTGCATTTTCTTTTTATCCACTTTCGATAGATCTGTAGCTTCGTGTCCTTCGTGACCATGTTTTTGTTTTTCGGCTTTAAGTAAAGCGTCGTAATTATGTTTTGAAAGAGATTCTAAGAGGTATGTATCTGGAGGTAAGAATATTTGTGGTAATTGACTACTTGACTGTTGCGTAGATGATTTTTGATGACGAGAATGCGTCGAGCTAGTGACAACAGTAGAAGGCTTTGGTGTCGATGACTTGACGCCTCCGCGCGCGGAGGTGTGGCTCGAGCTGTGCATCGTGGCCGTGCTTGACGTGCTGCTCAGCAGACCCAGCGTGTCGTACGCGGACGACATACCCGAGTGCATACCAAAAGGGTTCATGCCTCCCAAGCCAAGTTGAGGGTATAACATATTTGGGTTTGGAAATACGAACGGGAATTGTGAGTTACTGGCCTTCGACCCTGAACTGCCGCCACCGTCCGATTTCCTGGATTTATTCTTGCTGTCCACAGAACTACCAGCAGCTCCAAGGGCACTCATGTCCAAAGAGGACAGTCCCGGCAGTCCCAAGCCGGCCAAATTGGCGAATAAGTTTCCACCAAGTAAGTTTGGCATGCTATTGAATGAGCTCAGCAAAGGATTGTTCTTGGGATCAAAACTACCCAAACTAGATAATAATTTCGGGTCAAAAGTGTTCAGAAGTTTGGGATCAAATCCAGTTAAGCTCGAAAGAGTCGAAGCTAGAGTCTTTGGATCAAATGCGCTCAAGCTGGCTAAAAGAGCTGGGTTAAGACCAGCCAAGTTCTGGCTCAATAGTGGATTAGACGTCAGTACGTTGGACGCAGCGTCCAGAGACGGAGGTCTACCCTTTTTTCTCTCTCCTGTGGAGCTACTAGACTGCATAGGGGTATGTCGCGAGCTGCGTACATCTTGAGGCAGCTTAACGTGTTCTTTTATGCCTTCGGTCCATTTGGGATCGATGTCATACATAGGATTTTCGGCGATCCACTGCGCGAGATGCTTGAGCTGCGGCGCCTTGTTGCCGACGAGGCGTTTGCCTGAGACGCGATGCACGACCGGCACATGTTCGTCGGGAGACAGGCGCGGCGCGCTCACTCGCCGCCGCGCGTCTACTGAGGCTTGCTCAGCCAGCCATTTATTCACCTTGGCTTCGTGAGAAAACGATTTCGCGTGAGTTGCACTCGCCTTCTGCCCTTTACTCAGGCCGGATTGTTCCAGAGATTGTTGCAAAAATGACGACAATTCCTTCGGTGTAGATTGCGGAGATGGGACATTTGTAACGGTAACCGAGAATGGTTTTTGACTATGTTGCGTTGATGTACTTGGTGGTGCGACGGGTGTGACGCTAACGTTCGGCAATACTGAAGCGGACTTACTACGCGAGGACTCCGCTGGTAAACTACTGGAAGGTGAGCTTTGACCTTTGGCTGCAGATAGTCCCAGAACTATTTCATCCAACTTCTTTCTTTTCTTCTCCTTTCCAACAACTGGCTCTGGAGCAGGCTGTGAAAGTATATATAATTATTATATTACTACTAGCTGTGGCGGCGACTTGGTTCGCATGAGACTAATCCCACGCGAACCAAGGCGCCGACGTAGAATAAAATGTATCTTAATGTTTTAATTATGTCAGAGTGTTGAATTTCATCCGAATCAGTTCAGTCCGAAATGACAAAACAGGCTTTCATTTCACCATTCATTCACTCACCACGTAACTTCAAATAAATTTCAATAAATATCATCACTCAAGTTTACAATCTTTCCAAAAACGTCCAGCAACATTAACACACTCCTTTGCACAAGATGATCAAACATGATAATGTAGGGATGTAATTTGAACCAGTTCTGAATACAGTTAATGAGCTCAAGGCATCTGGCATAGGCTAGTCATAAACGATCGACGCTAATATGGCTAACTGAGACCGTGCACCGTACGGTGCTCAATTCGCAATGCAAAGTTTTGAAACAGTTGACTTTTTATTTTTTTTCCCGATAGTAAAAGTAATTTAAAGAAACTAATTTAGTTTTTTTATGATTCATCAAGTTAAACACTACTAAATATTTTTTTTTAATAATTAAATGTTTGACGTCATATGCTAACCCTTACCACAGTATAATGAACACCCAGTAGGCCATCTTGGCCGTCCGCCGGATTTTATTACCTACGCTCGCTCGATCGGAGTAGGCGCGACAGGGTTGACGCGCTTCTGTTTCGAATTCGATACTGCCACATTTAAATATTGTCGTCTCATTTACCAGGCCTTTTGCAAAGGATTACTACAACGAAATAAAGTACCTAGTTATAGACTACGCGACATAGAGAAATAATTAGTTACTATTTAGGTATAGACGCTATAGATGGCAAGAAAAAATCGACTTAATGTACAAAAAAATTTTGGTACGGGGCCGTCCATATATTACGTCATTCTAAATTAGGGGGGGGGGGGGTTGGGCTGCGGATGACGGTAAATGATAGATGGGGGGGGGTGGGTGTTTCGAAATTGACGTCATTCTTATTTATTTATTTATAGTTTATTTTTCACGTACAAAAAGATTATTTCTAAAAAGAAATTTCTTCCAGCACACCTAGTAAAATACTAGCTGCCCGCCCCGGCTTCGCCCGTGGTACTATCCAAAGAAAAGTACAAAATAAGTAGTTATATTATATCAATGATTATTGCCAAAGTAAAAATAATAAAAGGTGATTCTATAACCAAGTGTTTTAATCATATAATACCCTATTTTTCTCAAATCTGCAATGTTTTATTTTGTCAAACTAGTAATGACGTCAATTTTGGGAGAAGGGGGGGGGGGGTTATTAAGAAATGACGATAGGATGATTATAGGGGGGGGGGGGGGTCTAAAATGTGAAAAAATCGATGACGTAATTTATGGACGGCCCCTACGATGTACGATTTTTTTTAAGTATAATCGATAATGTACTTTTTCGTCCCCATACCTAATGTTGTGCTGCTCTTCTCATTGGCTGTTTCATTTGAGTTAACAGCGAATCGTGAGCCGGTTGTTTATGTTGTAATCAAATAGAGATTATGAGGAAAATGTAGCTGTGTGAGTAAGTGGCGACATGGGTTTTCTAGCAAACGGGCCATTATAACACTTCTCCTTATTTTTGTGTTAGGTTACTCACTGTACGCATGCCAGTCGGTAATAACAGCACGAATTGTTGATTCACCAGGTCGATTATGACGACTATAATATGGTCGAAACAAACGATGCACATTTTTCACCGAGCACGAATTTTGATAATAAATTTCAACAATTTGCAATCGTTGCTCGTTTGTAAGTCTTTCCATGATGAAATGGCAGAGTATACTGAAAACTTTTCACTTTGCGAGATGACGTTTGGATGCCATTACCAACCAAAGGTTGGCAGCCTGAAAAACTTAATTCTTAAAAAATCACCCGTTAGTACTGGCTAGTAATCGAAATTGTCTTTTATACTTGTGATTTCTCTCTGTTAATTAAGTTAAAACGTGTTTTGAAAAGAATAAATGTGGAGTTTCTTTGTTAGTTTCTTCTCCACATAATCCATTAATTGTGAAACTAACAACTTTGACGTTCATTAAGTAAACATTCTGTTTTTACAATGAATAAAAATATTTGAATTGAATTGAATTGAATTTATTAGTTTTGTATTGACACGTTCTTTTTATTTTGACTTTGTCTGTACATACCTCATCACTTGTAAATAAACATTATTAGAGACAACACCTCGTCTTTATTTAATTTTAATACGTTATCAGCACGAGAGCTCTGGTTGTGATATATTTTGAGCAATAATATTTTTCCTTTTGTGACCGTGAATATTTCCTTTTTTGTGACCGTGAAAATAAAATTAGTCACATAAAATGTCACATGAGAATCAAGTTGTGTTACATGAAAATCGAGTTGTTTCGAGTAATGTTTCCAAGTCAAATTCTTCGTCAATCCCAACATTCTCCTTGAAAAACAAAGAGGGTTATCCTACGCGGAAGTTTAAAATGAGAAACTATCTCCTTAACGAGCATTTGTGGGAAACAGTAGATGGAAACGGAAGATGATACCACTCTTGCCTCAGTCAAGACAAAGAATGATGGTAAAGCTCTTGCAAAAATTTGCTTAAGGGGCTACAGTGTGCTGGAACTGGCTAGCAAACGTTTTTGAATCGCTTGTGACATCCTCTAGGAATATGGCAGACCGTTGAAATTAATATATGATATAATTTAACTCCTTGATTCCCTATTGGATGTTTGACAACTGTCATAACCTTACGCCTTCTATGAGTAAATATATTCCGTAAGAATGCTTAAAAAAAAGCTAAGAATTTATGTACCATTTTAAATGCGCAGTGGATTACGTTTAAGCTTATACAGTCTTACGGGCAATATAAAAATCTTGTATGTTAATGTTTAAAACTAACAGGAACAATAGTTACTCATTCAGAAAAAACGTTTTCACCAATTTATCACATTACGCCTTACGAGGAACGCCCAGCCTACTCGTTGCCTGTTGTCTGCGACCAGGCGCTCTTCGCATCACCATTGATTTCATTGTAACTTTTCATAAGCGATTTATCAATCATAAATCAACCTTCCAAAGTTCACCTCGAGCGCCATATATTGTATTGTATTCATTTATTTCAGGCAATGCCCATATAGTGTTAGTAACAATCGTGACTTATGCTATGTTAGTAATAATATTCGTATGTACACATTAAATCAAATCGAATCGATTCAAACCAAATCATATCAATTCAACTAAATTAAATCAAATCAAACTAAATTAAGTCAGATTAAATAACATCAAATCAAATCCAATTAAAGAAAATCAAAATAAATCAAATTAAATTGAATCAAATCAAATCAAGCCAAACTGAATCAAATTAAATTAAATTAGACCAAATAAATTAATATAAATTAAAATCAATTAAATTAAGGTGCCACTGTTCCATGTGCCACATGACCGGGCAGTCATATCTGCCTGCTATAACTCTCAGGATGCTGTTAGTGCTGCCTCGGATCCGGCTGAGTAACGAGGCAGCTCTTTTCCGCATAATTGCATAAAAGCCGTCTATGCGGGCCTCAGCAAACATAGATGACGCGCTGCAGTACCTCGGCAGCCCCAACAACATCCTAAGCGCATTATTGTACAGAACGCGCAGGGCGCTGATCGCTTTCTGCGAATAGGTGACCCATAGACCGCACGTGTAAAAAGTCTATATAGTAAATATAGTGAAATTAATTCAAAGTAGCAATTCTCATACAAAATTACCGATTGTAGGCCAAGGACGTGGGGCGAGGGACCGAAAAAGACGCCGCATCTTTCCAATTCACTTTCGTACAAAATGTACTGGGTCAAGTTTCATAAAACTATAATTTCGTAGTTTATTATGACAATTCGAAGTACACTGCGCAGCAGAGTCTATTTGTTAATCTGTGGGTTAATCGGCTTTGCAATGTACATCGAATTGTCATAGTCACAATGAATTGTAGTTCTATGAAACAGGCTCCTGAAGGGATGGGTCTTTTCCGCGCCCTCGCCCCACGTCCCATGTCCGAACAAAACAAAAAAATATTATATAGCTATTAGTCCAATCGGTGGAGACATTTTCGAGTGTTTGCAAGACCAACGCACGGCAACTGATTTTTGTAGTAGTGATCGAGCTTCAATCGTTAGAAAAACATACAATATAAAATCCCAATTCTTGTATTTTTTTATTTAAGTAAATAACTAAAAAAGAAAAGTAAAAAGGAAACCGATCATTTACTAGTATTCGAACCAAGAGCTCTCTGCCGTTCAAGGGACGCCTCTTCCCATCCGAGCTATTGTAACATTACCAATCTAAGCGAAACATCGTTTTACTATTTGTGCCTAAATCACGGTACCTATGTATTATAATCCATTTATTGTCGCGATTAGGTCGGCCGCACGCGACCAGACTTGTTGCTCGAGCCTTGTAGTCTCTAATTACTAGCATTTAAGGTTCATTTTAGTTTGATTGAGTTTTGTTTCACTCCTTGCGCTCGCACTTCGCCTCCTCGTTAGATTGTAGGGTACATAGGCGGTAAATAATGTGTTGGTAAATAATAATTTCGATTGGGGCGTTACGAATAATACTTGATTCATAACCTTTGAGTGAACCAAGCCGAATTACAGTACTTAGTATTTCCGCACCGCTCACTTCCGTAGCGACAGAAGAAGATAGCGCTATCGAACTCGGCTCGGTCGTTCCCATCCGGATATATAGAAAAATATTTTACATAGTTATATGAATTGTGTCAATAATGTTGTTTAGAACCTTTTCTAAACATACAAAACGAATCTGTGTAGATTTCGTCTCTGAATTTTTTTTCTATCTGCCTGACATGTTTTTCTGTTTTAAATAAAATAAAACGCTGTATATTTTTATCACGCATTTTATTGTACATGCGGAAGTATTGTTAGAAGAATCAATGGCGTAATGCTAAAAATTTTGTAGGAATTATATTTTATATACGTGTGTAGGTACTTGTTTTTAGTTTTTTTATTTTCTCGAAATTCCGCTGTATTGGGATAAGTTATCTACACTGCAATAATTATGCTCTTTACCTTCCCTACATGTAATATAAATCACACTTCCATGACATGTATAAGTTGATCCTATTCAATTGTTTTTGCTAGGGTTGGCACAAAATCCGGGTTTTTTTTATTCAAGATTTATTCGGTGCTCATTTTTAGGTACAACGTAATTTAAATATATAATTTAACGCGCATAATATTTTTTGGGTTCCGTAATTATAATGACAACAAAAGAAAGTAGGTAATTTTTTGTACACGTAACAAAAAAAAAACAACTGAAACCTTAACAAAAAGGAAAAGTGTAACAAAAAGTAACCAAATAGAAATAGAAGTACTGTATCACACAGTAGATTAAACAAAAATCTGCGTTCCTGGTTTACCGATATTACATATTTTTATTTAAGTGTCACAATGAATAGTGTAATGTATCTTGAAAATATTCGTCGGTGGGGAGTTCCAAAATTATAATAATAATAACGTCCACACAACGCAATCAAACTAGAATTCCCTGCACTATAGTATAGATAGTTTTTAACTATCAGCTTTAACGCCAAAAATCACTTAAATGCTGTATGTTTCCTGTGCTATTGAAATGAAATAATAGAAATGGTATGAATTACACTATTAATACGATTATCAACAGATTAATCTGTTATAATATACCAATATAAGTTAAGACGAGGAGGCACTGTTGATTAATAATTATATTTATCAGTCTTTGTGCTGAAACAAGGATGCAGGCCAAATAAGCACTCAAATCCATTTGTAGCTCTTTTACCAACATCCTTAGCAACGAAGTCTTTTTCCATTTTCATAATTTTTGTTTTATTTCTTTGGTCAATATCCATTTTGAAATGTTTTTTTTTCTTCTGTAAAAAATTAATTATTTTGCTTTTGTTCTTAAAATTTTTATAATTTTGTTTGTGTTATACCATAGAAAAAAAATTATCGAGTCAGATTTGCTCAATGGACTATTGGCCACACAGGCACGATAGCGATGACACATATTCACCCTTTTGAAACCGCTTTAGTGAATGCGCGTAGTGTAAAATAAAATAAAAAAATGCGTAAAGTCGATGATTTAAATTCAAAGATTTTGAGCCAAAATCTTAATCCAAGCTTCACATTTATCAAAATTTCCACTATTTTAAAATGTTTATAAAAACCTCTGTATTTTTACACTATATTTTAAGTTTTCAGCAGCTTTTGTAAAGAAACCTCTCGAGTCATGGAAACACAAGAAGTCCACTGCTGGATATAGGCCTCCTCCATGCATTTCCAAAAAGACCAGTTGGAAGCGGATTTCATCCAGCGTCTTCCTGGCACTTGGATGAGGTCATCTGTCGGCTGGTCGTCCTACGCAGCGCTTGCCGATATGTGGTCTCCATTCGAGAACTTTTCGGCCCCATCGGCCATTAGTTCTGCTTGCTATGTGCCCCGCCCACTGTCACTTCAACTTAGTAATCCGCTGGGCTAAGGTGACTTTCGTTCCTCTACGAATCTCATCATTTCTGATTCGATATCGTAGAGAAAGCATAGGCCTTTCCATAGCTATTTGCGTGACCTTGAGCTTTCTTAGGAGGCCCATAGTGAGAGGCCACGTTTCAGTGCCTTAAGTCATCACTGGTTGTATAATTTTGTCTTGAGTGATTGATGTATATTAGACGAAAGGACTTTTCTAAGTTTCCCGAATGCTGCCCAGCCAAGTTGGATTCGACCTCTTTCACAAAGTTGGACCGGCCTAGTTGGACTGTTTGTCCTGAGTAGACGTATTCGTCTACAACTTCGAGAGTCGAGTTCCCCAATGTTATTGGGGTGGGCACAAAACGAGCATTCGATATGACCTTCGTTTTGTCCATGTTCATTTCAAGGCCCACCCGTTGGGAAACTCGACTGAGGTCTTCGAGCATTATGCCGTCCATTCCAGTCCGTTTGTGAACATTTTTGGAGAGATAACGTCTCCCTGTCTTACGCCCTTTTTCAATGGAATTGCCTCCGAATTCTGTTCCTGTACTCGGACCGACATAGTGGTTCTGTGGTCATAGTGGACTGTTGTACAAGCATTTCAGCACCTCGATATACCGATAGTCAATACGGCAACGCTGGAGAGACTCGAGCACTGTCCATAACTCGATCGAATCGAAGGCTTTCTCAAAGTCCACAAACGCAAAGCATAATGGCAAATTATACTCCTCAGTCTTCTGTATAATTTGCCGCAACGTGTGGATGTGGTCTAATGGTACTAAAGCCCTTTCGGAAACCGGCTTGTTCGGGAGGCTGGAAGTCATCAAACCTGCGTTCAATACATGGCGCAGAGTAGTCATCAGCGACCACAAAAACCTCCAATACTAATTTTCATAGAAAAACGGAGCCAGAGATTTTTGAGAAATTTTTAGGAGCCAGCTTGAAATTTGACTTACGCCATTTTGTAAAAAGTAAGTTAACGTTGTCATCCAACCCAAGGTCTTATTCAACATTTGTTCGACAAGACTACCCCGTAATGTTACCGTTTTCTCAGGCTTTGACAAAAAAGCTGTAGAGACCGGATTTTCCAAGTCAGATTTTTCTTATCGGTTTGAGGGATCACCCTGTAAGGATGGAAAATTCCAAGTTTACACCATATGTGGAACTTGGAAATCTTTTAGCACCTGATAAGACCGAAATTAGAACAACCAAAAATTCAAGAATTTTCACACGTCTAGTTATTTTAGCATTCAAACGCTGTGTGACTATAAAGTTGATACCATATTAGTCCAGCCGCTAGACCAGCGGGGCCCGGTGGCAAAACCTGCATTAGGTGTTGGTTGAAAATTTAAGCAATTTTACTTTTCAATCGGCACTATTAAATTTGCCATAAAAATTAATTTACGTCACCGTCCTATCTAGGGTTTATGCACCGAGTTTATGTTGTTTTAAAAGACCACCCCTAAGTGTTACCATTATCCCAAGCCGTTGAAAAAAAAGAAACTCATGGAGACCAGCTTCTCCAAGTTTTCGATTTTCTCCGTCGGTTTTAGCAAAAAAACTAATCGTATAGAAAATTTCAAGTTAGTAATATCAAAATGGGACAACAATTTTATCTAGGTGTTTTTCGCTGATCAACTTTATGTACCTATATACATTCTTCACGTCACACCGTGTACATAAAGTTGTTATATGCGATGTATATCATGTTACTATTTTAATTAATATCAATAATAACGGCACCAGGTATTTACATATTTTTTTCAAAATCAAATCAGATCCGGATTATAAATTACTATCTGAGAGCGTGACAACCCTAACGACGTAAAATCCGGATAACAATTAAAATGGTCGTAATTTCTACTTTCCATGGAATTGGCATTAGAAATATATTTTTTATTTCATATGGGGAAGTCGCTTCCTACGTTCCAATTCTGCCACTGAGTCCCGAAATACATCCATGTGAAATCAAAGTCAAATTCACTTTATTGAAAAAAGATAAGATGATTTTTTTTCACTTTTTGACATAAAAAACTGTTGTTGTGCAAAAACATGTACTATTTCATAAGTAGGTAGGTAAATAAATACGCACTTACTAAACATGTGATTTTTGTTTGAAAGCTATTCTTTCTACAAAGCATAGATAAGTTTTGAAGAGATGTACCTACCTTTATCTTTTTTGTTTGTAATGACGCATGCTATACAAGAAGGCATTAGATTGAAGTCTATTCAATCTACGCGTACGCGGGCGGGCTGGCGAGCCGGCTAGAAAAGTAGAAACCGCTGGGCTCGCTCGACGCGTTCGAAATTCGGCTATATATGTGTGCGTTTGGCGGCGTGTGCTTACGCGAAGGGAATGAGACTGTGTGTGTGCGGCAGCGCGAGCGTCTTTCTATGGAGATTACTACTAGGAATTAATTCAGTCGTGTCATCTAGCGGCGAAATGTTGAAGTGCTGCACACCTGTGTCAAACGCTCAAGGTCATCGGCACAGGGAAAAATCTTAACAGTGGACGGTACAGCTATTACCCATGTTAGATGTGCGAAAACTTCATCGGAAGCGTGGAAATCTTTGCAGAAAGCTTTTGAAGATAAGGGTATGGGACGAAGACTAGCACTAGAGCGTAAGTTGTATCGTTTAAGTTTGTCAGACTTCGACAACATAGAGTCGTACATAAACGCTGTGATGTCAACCGCTCAGGACCTGGCGGATATCGACGAGACGACTGATGCGTCTCTTGCAGCTATACTTTTAGGAGGTCTCACATCGAAGTATGAGCCTCTTATTATGGCGCTAGAAAATAGTAATGTTGACGTGACCACCGATCTTGTGAAGACAAAACTCATGAATGTGATGTCTAAGAGTGACACAACACCAACAGATTCGGTTTTCCAGGCGAAAACCTAGAAGAAAGTAAATTATATGTTATGATTGCAAGGTGCCTGGACATAAAAGTCCAGACTGTCCATTAAAAAAGAAGAAGGAGAAAGCACAACGCCGTAAAAGAAGAGGTGTCATCATTTACAGCTTTGAATACTTCTGGCAGATCGAATAAGGACCTTTGGTATGTAGACTCCGGCGCTACTAAACACATGACATCTAGAAGTGATTGGTTTCAAGACATTTCGCCAATAAAAGAAGGAAGCGTTACTGTCGCAAATGGAGAACGTATTCAATGTTGTGGAATAGGAAATAATAGACCTCAAAATATGGTGAATGAGATTACAGATCTCGTCGATCTCGTGGCGCAGCGGCAGTGCATTTCCATACCATGCGAGAGGTCCCGGGTTCGAATCCCGGCTGGGGACAAAAAAAAAAAACCCAGGTCTTGGATGTTTACATGTTTGTGATGTCGTTGTTTCTGATTTCCACGACACAGGGTATCCTAGTGTGGGGCCAGAAGCAATGTATGTGCCTGTATGTAAATAATAATAAAAATAATAATAATAATAAAAGATGTTGCTCTTATACCAGATTTAAAAGCTAATCTGTTATCTGTACAGAAGGCTATTGAAAAAGGTTTTATATGTGTTTTCGTCGTCTTCTCTGTAATGGAGCGGACACACCGATCCATTACAGAGAAGACGAGGACGTTGTTAGCTGAAAGCTCACTACCGACATACTGGGAGGATGCGTTCAAGGCAGCCGTGTACCTAAAGAATAGGTCTCCTCATCGAGCCTTAGGTGGACAAATACCCTACGATAGATGGTGTAGTCGTAGAAGTGACCCCACTCATCTAAGAGTATTCGGGTGTAGAGCGCTTGTCCATGTACCTGCATGTCAGAGGAATAAATTAGACTTAAAGGACGAAGAAGCTATTTTCGTTGGTTATTCCGAAGATCCAAAATCCTATATTTTTCGGGATATTTAAGTCTAGAGACGTAACTTTTTTTGAGAATAGGTTTGGTGCGCTAAAGGAATCGCAGGTTAATCCTGAGGTACGGTCAGACTCAATATTATTATTTGAAGATGATGAGACCACAAGGAGCGATGTTACTCAATACTTTGATTGTATGGAGAGAAACAGTTCTGCTGCTGATCCATCTTTACCGGAAAATAGTGAAAGTACAGATGAAGACGAAGAGCCAGCAATCTTGCAAGAGACTCAGAATAACGAACCGGAAGAGGAACTAGCTTGTCATGAGTCCACTCAAAACAGCGAGACAGAAGAGGAACAAGCAACTGATGAGCCGATTCCGAACAATGAGCGTAGGTACCCCTCAAGAAATAGAAGGCCACCAGATTTTTTGACATACAATGTGGCAGCGGTCGATTCAAATGAGCCTACGACATATTATGAAGCTGTTCATGCTGATGATGTCGATAAATGGCATCGTGCTATGGTTGATGAGCACAACTCATTGATGAGGCTTCACACCTGGGAACTAGTTGACAGACCGAAGAAAAAGGTTATACCATGCAAATGGGTTCATAAAATTAAAAAGGATGCTTATGGCTATAGGTACATAAGTATATAGCGAGACTGGTTTTGAAAGGTTTTAATCAAGTCAAAGGAGTAGATTACGATGAGACCTTTGCGCCAGTGATTCGTCATTCTTCCCTACGCACTTTATTTGAATTGGCGGCAGAAATGGGTCTAAGAATGAAGCATCTGGATGTCGATACTGCATTCCTAAATGGGGACCTAGTCTATTTATTTTTCTCGGATACTAAAATGACATTGTCTGGGTTGCCTGTTTATTGCAATTAAAAAATAGTGATGTGCCACCACTATCGAAAGGTAACGATAAATTAAAGGACATCATTCATTAGTACAGATTACAAAGTAAATAATACAAAATTTAATTATATAATTTATTAACTAAACAAATTTACAATGTACCGCGAATTGTCATAATAAACTACAAATTTTAGTGTTATGAAATTCGGCCCTGTAAGCTCAGAGGTCATCGAGTATTGCGGTTTCTATAGTGTCGGATACAATCACCAGTTTATGAAGAAATTTATACTGTGTGAAATTTATACTAACATATAGTCGGGATGATAATATGATATGAAACATATTTTTACCTTATTCTGATGAAGATTTCACACAGTACAATTTTCTTTATAAACTGGTAATTGTATCCGACACTATAGAAATAGCAATACTCCATGACCTCTTGAGCTTACAGGGCCGAATTTCATCGAAACGTTTAGTATTTCGGCAGTTTTTAAAACACATTCGTTTTTTTGGCGTCTCTGTTTGGCTAAATGATGTGAGCTTACGTTTTTTTCTTGGCGATACAATTCCTTCATTACGGCTACGTGACGAAGTAGATGGGAGCCTGAGCGTCCAGTACAAATTATTCAACAAAAACGTAACAAAACCACAAAACTTAACACAAAAGAAAAAGCAGAGAAACAGAAACCAATTTAACAAATAACGGGCGTCATATGTATTGCTCACACAGAAAAAGCAACAGACCCATTCGAACAATTCAGAGGTTGAAGCCTATTGCAAACAATATTTTTGAAGGGGTCGTACCACAGACTAGAAAAAATCGTATTTTGCTCGGAATTCTAGAAAACAACAAATCAAACTCTGTGCCACATAACCAAACCTCATTGCTCCTTTGCTTTGTTTGGTAAAGAAATAGTAGATTGTGTCTCAAGGGAGCAAAATGATTCGCTACGCTATTCGCCTTATTATGATTCGCCTCGCTACGCTCGGGATTCTATTGTAGAATCTTTCGCTTCACTCAGGATTCAAGTGTTTACGCCCAAGACGGAAATAATTTTGCTACCGAGTGACACATACTGCTTTTCACACCTGCTATAAGGAAAAATTATTTATGTGCCGTGGAAGACAATTATGATCGATTGCAACAAAATAAAAATCGAATTGGAACTACATTTTGTGAAAATCTGCACACGGATCATGCTGAGGGCAATAAAAATAAGCTAGAATATCAGGGAAGAAAAGTACAACTTTGATCCCTCATTTGAGGGAATCAAGGGATCTTTTCTGAATAGCAGGTGTGAAAAACCTCTTTTTTTGTGTTCTGTAATGGAAAATGGAGGGATAGTTTTAAGTGCACCACTAAACAATAAAAGCTGGTATCATTATTCGGCAACTTGAGATTTTCAATTGTCAATTTAGTATCTGAGATGAATAAACAGACTTTAGAAGAGGAAGTTTTTATGGAACAACCCCTTGATTTCAGAGAAAAAGGCAAGGAGGACAAGGTGTGTGGTATGGCGTGTAAATAGCCACGACTAGATGTACTTGCGTACGTATATTAAATTTTTAGTTAATTTTTAAATAAATTTATTTGAGCCTATCAATAATGGCAAACACGGAAAAAAGGAACAAGAAGTAACACCAACACTGCGTAGCAATAGAACCCACTTACCTCTTTATCGAACGAGAGTACACCTTCAGCCACACCATGCAGCAGGAGGGCGGCGGTCATCCAGACTCGTATTTGGTTGATCAGGAGGAAAAGTGACCCTAGACCGGCCGGTCAATAATACACCGCAAATCTTGGGTGGTCACTAGCACAGGGGGCACAAATTGATGCGGAAAGTCTCAAATTAATCCATCTCCTTATTTTTTCACGTATTTTGTTATAACAGAAACGTCCATCACTCAGAAAATCGTTGCCAAGAGGGTAAAACAAAAAACAGCGGTCAGCTCGACCAATCGGAGCCAAGATAAAATGAAAAATTGGCTCCAAAAAAGACCGGTAGCGCCATCTCTGGAGGCTCCAGTGCAACCCGATTAAATCCGAAATAAGTGGGCATTTGCACACAAGTACTAGTGTGCCTTCTTGTTGCTATGATGCTTCACCAGTGTGTTTGCTGAAGAAATCGCTATATGGCCTTAAACAGGCGCCGCGAGCTTGGAATAAAATGTTAAACGATACACTTTTAAAAATAGGTTTTACAGGAACTCCTTCTGAGCTGTGTGTGTATACTAAACTTTTTGGTCAAGAACTCGTCATTATGAGAATTTTTGTCGATGATATGATCGTCTTTTTTCAATCAGATTCGACATTTGACATCGTCAAGAAAGATTTGTCGAAATATTTTCTCTGAAAGATCTCGGAATATTAAAATCTTATTTGGAATTGCAAATCGACTGTGATACATAGTATCAAAGTAAATCAGTCAAATTATATTCTATCCCTGTTCACATTTGTATAATTATTGTCTATCCCGTAATTTTATTTCAAGAAATTTCGCAATAAAAAAATTACATATTTCAAAAAAGGAGGTTATCAATATTACCTATAATACGGATAAAAGCTAACGAAACAATAGATTGACGGAAGAAATTTAGACAAGTGAGCAGCGCGTGGTAACTCCCCTAGGTACTCGGTTCCAAGCGAGTACATAAACGTGTTTATTATTTGTGGGAATCCCCGAAAACCTGCAGTCAGGAGTCGCTAAGGTTCAAAGTAGATCCAAGCGAGCTCGTAACTTGCAAGAATAATGTTATGTTTACAGTCTTACCTTTCAGACTGAGCAGGAAATTTAAAAAAAGTTAACTCTGGTTTTGATACTGTCTAGTCTAGCCGATCCGACACGTCGCCCGTCTGCACTCACGCGTGGTGAACATCGGTCTACCACCGAACCGGAGCAGACCGATATCCTCGCGTTTCGTAGTTATGTAGGTATATTGTATAGGCGCGTTTCGGACGTTAGTATGAAGATGGGTAACTGTTCTTATTTAAACTGTGCCCTTGCTGTGTATAACCGCGCGATTGCGTTTGTCGTGTGAATAGGCCAAACAATCCAGTTGGGCTGTGATTTACTGTCATAAATAATCGTTGTCAGTGTTGCCACCTTAGTTGTATCACCACTGGAATGGTAGTTTGGACCCCCTATCTGGTGGGGAGAAAATCAATCTAGTGGCTAGTGGAACTGCTGATGGAATTTGGGATAGCATACATACAGGCTATACAAAATATTTTCCAAATCAGTCTAGGTGTCTTCGAGTAATTGGGGAACATACATAAAAGTCTCGGTGGAATTTATTGAGAACATCCTCCTTTTTTGAAACCAGTTAAAAATAAAATTAATTTGAAATGCTTTTAATAGCACAGAATACATAATAATGAGTAGTACCAATGGAATCGTGATTGAGCTGGTTACATTTAATTTTAGTGGTTGTCGTGGAAAAAAACGCTGGTCGTTGTTTTTGACTTATGGGTTTGTTGTTTGTAACGCGCATGGCTTGTTCTTTTCTGTTTTTAACATGCTACCAACGATTTTGCTCATACCCTGGACATTGATTGATATCTTGCATGCGACCCAGCTTTTCTACTTACGGACTAGAGTTATAACTCGACAACGATTTACTCCTAAAACATATGACGTCACGTATTAAGTAGATCAAATGAAGGTCATTGGTATTTGTTATGTATAGTTTGAAGGTGTCAATAAAAATTATAATTTATTAGTACCTATCGAGGGTAGATGAATACAAACTGTGAACTCATTGAATAAACATGTAAATTCCTTAGTTTCGTTATTTATTGCAACAAGAACACTATATTGGCGCCGAGTTAATCAAGAAGATGGCTTTCTCAAGTCTTGCGAGTGTTATGCCCGGAAAATTCGACCCCAACAAAGATAAATGGGAGAATTACAGAGCAACTTTTCTTCGCGTTGGAAGCTGCAGGAACATTAGATAGCGTGCAAAAACGAGCATTGTTCTTGTCTCAGTGTGGAAAGGAAGCATTTGCGTTAATTGTGTCACTGTTGTCGCCCAGGAAGTCGAGTGAAGTGTCATTTGAAGAAATTGTAGACATCCTCAACAAGTTCTTCGTTCCGACGCCACATCCGATCTTGGAAACAGAAAAGTTCTACAGGCGCAAACAGAAGCCTAACGAGTCTGTAACTAATTTCGTGGCTGCTTTGCGGGATATAAGTTCACGTTGCCAGTTCAACCAAGATTTGGAACGAAGAATCGTGGAACAAATCATTCTCGGAGCAAGGGAACAAAACCTGAGAAAGGAACTACTCAAGATTCAAATCAAGAATATGACATATGACGCCGTGGTGCAACAGGCGCTCAATTACGAATCCATACAGCAAAATCAGACGGATGGGAATAATTTATTATTGAGGACCCATTGCGATGTCGCCCAAAGCGGGGGCGAGCCGATGGAGGTGAACGCAGTTGGTATGAAATCGGACACGAACGAATCAAAACAAAGTGTCAAATGTGTCCATTGTGCTAAGTCATGCCAGCAAATGTAGATTTCGGAACGCAACCTGTTACAAATGTCACAAGAAGGGCCACACGAAAGCCGCTTGCCATCTGGATGTAAACAAACACAAATCGCGAGTTAAGATTTTTCCCTGTGCCGATGACCTTGAGCGTTTGACACAGGTGTGCAGCACTTCAACATTTCACCGCTAGATGACACGACTGAATTAATTCCTAGTAGTAATCTCCATAGAAAGACGCTCGCGCTGCCGCACACACACAGTCTCATTCCCTTCGCGTAAGCACACGCCGCCAAACGCACACATATATAGCCGAATTTCGAACGCGTCGAGCGAGCCGAGCGGTTTCTACTTTTCTAGCCGGCTCGCCAGCCCGCCCGCGTACGCGTAGATTGAATAGACTTCAATCTAATGCCTTCTTGTCTAGCATGCGTCATTACAAACAAAAAAGATAAAGGTAGGTACATCTCTTCAAAACTTATCTATGCTTTGTAGAAAGAAAAGCTTTCAAACAAAAATCACATGTTTAGTAAGTACGTATTTATTTACCTACCTACTTATGAAATAGTACACGTTTTTGCACAACAACAGGTTTTTATGTCAAAAAGTGAAAAAAATCATCTTATCTTTTTTCAATAAAGTGAATTTGACTTTGATTTCACATGGATGTATTTCGGGACTCAGTGGCAGAATTGGAACGTAGGAAGCGACTTCCCCATATGAAATAAAAAATATATTTCTAATGCCAATTCCATGGAAAGTAGAAATTACGACCATTTTAATTGTTATCCGGATTTTACGTCGTTAGGGTTGTCACGCTCTCGGATAGTAATTTATAATCCGGATCTGATTTGATTTTGAAAAAAATATGTAAATACCTGGTGCCGTTATTATTGATATTAATTAAAATAGTAACATGATATACATCGCATATAACAACTTTATGTACACGGTGTGACGTGAAGAATGTATATAGGTACATAAAGTTGATCAGCGAAAAACACCTATATAAAATTGTTGTCCCATTTTGATGTTACTAACTTGAAATTTTCTATACGATTAGTTTTTTGCTAAAACCGACGGAGAAAATCGAAAATTTGGAGAAGCTGGTCTCCATGAGTTTCTTTTTTTTCAACGGCTTGGGATAATGGTAACACTTAGGGGTGGTCTTTTAAAACAACATAAACTCGTTGCATAAACCCTAGATAGGACGGTGACGTAAATTAATTTTTATGGCAAATTTAATAGTGCCGATTGAAAAGTAAAATTGCTTAAATTTTCAACCAACACCTGGGTGGTCTTTTAAAACAACATAAACTCGTTGCATAAACCCTAGATAGGACGGTGACGTAAATTAATTTTTATGGCAAATTTAATAGTGCCGATTGAAAAGTAAAATTGCTTAAATTTTCAACCAACACCTAATGCAGGTTTTGCCACCGGGCCCCGCTGGTCTAGCGGCTGGACTAATATGGTATCAACTTTATAGTCACACAGCGTTTGAATGCTAAAATAACTAGACGTGTGAAAATTCTTGAATTTTTGGTTGTTCTAATTTCGGTCTTATCAGGTGCTAAAAGATTTCCAAGTTCCACATATGGTGTAAACTTGGAATTTTCCATCCTTACAGGGTGATCCCTCAAACCGATAAGAAAAATCTGACTTGGAAAATCCGGTCTCTACAGCTTTTTTGTCAAAGCCTGAGAAAACGGTAACATTACGGGGTAGTCTTGTCGAACAAATGTTGAATAAGACCTTGGGTTGGATGACAACGTTAACTTACTTTTTACAAAATGGCGTAAGTCAAATTTCAAGCTGGCTCCTAAAAATTTAAAAATTCTGATTTTTATCGCTGGCTCCGTTTTTCTATGAAAATTAGTATTGGAGGTTTTTGTGGTCGCTGATGACTACTCTGCGCCATGTTTTGAACGCAGGTTTGATGACTTCCAGCCTCCCGAACAAGCCGGTTTCCGAAAGGGCTTTAGTACCATTAGACCACATCCACACGTTGCGGCAAATTATACAGAAGACTGAGGAGTATAATTTGCCATTATGCTTTGCGTTTGTGGACTTTGAGAAAGCCTTCGATTCGATCGAGTTATGGACAGTGCTCGAGTCTCTCCAGCGTTGCCGTATTGACTATCGGTATATCGAGGTGCTGAAATGCTTGTACAACAGTCCACTATGACCACAGAACCACTATGTCGGTCCGAGTACAGGAACAGAATTCGGAGGCAATTCCATTGAAAAAGGGCGTAAGACAGGGAGACGTTATCTCTCCAAAAATGTTCACAAACGGACTGGAATGGACGGCATAATGCTCGAAGACCTCAGTCGAGTTTCCCAACGGGTGGGCCTTGAAATGAACATGGACAAAACGAAGGTCATATCGAATGCTCGTTTTGTGCCCACCCCAATAACATTGGGGAACTCGACTCTCGAAGTTGTAGACAAATATTTCTACTCAGGACAAACAGTCCAACTAGGCCGGTCCAACTTTGTGAAAGAGGTCGAATCCAACTTGGCTGGGCAGCATTCGGGAAACTTAGAAAAGTCCTTTCGTCTAATATGCCTCAATCGCTCAAGACAAAATTATACAACCAGTGATGACTTAAGGCACTGAAACGTGGCCTCTCACTATGGGCCTCCTAAGAAAGCTCAAGGTCACGCAAATAGCTATGGAAAGGCCTATGCTTTCTCTACGATATCGAATCAGAAATGATGAGATTCGTAGAGGAACGAAAGTCACCTTAGCTCAGCGGATTACTAAGTTGAAGTGACAGTGGGCGGGGCACATAGCAAGCAGAACTAATGGCCGATGGGGCCGAAAAGTTCTCGAATGGAGACCACATATCGGCAAGCGCTGCGTAGGACGACCAGCCGACAGATGACCTCATCCAAGTGCCAGGAAAACGCTGGATGAAATCCGCTTCCAACTGGTCTTTTTGGAAATGCATGGAGGAGGCCTATATCCAGCAGTGGACTTCTTGTGTTTCCATGACTCGAGAGGTTTCTTTACAAAAGCTGCTGAAAACTTAAAATATAGTGTAAAAATACAGAGGTTTTTATAAACATTTTAAAAGAGTGGAAATTTGATAAATTTGAAGCTTGGATTAAGATTTTGGCTCAAAATCTTTGAATTTAAATCATCGACTTTACGCATTTTTTTATTTTATTGTACACTACGCGCATTCACTAAAGCGGTTTCAAAAGGGTGAATATGTGTCATCGCTATCATTTTTTTTCTATGGTATAACACAAACAAAATTATAAAAATTTTAAGAACAAAAGCAAAATAATTAATTTTTTACAGAAGAAAAAAAAAACATTTCAAAATGGATATTGACCAAAGAAATAAAACAAAAATTATGAAAATGGAAAAAGACTTCGTTGCTAAGGATGTTGGCAAAAGAGCTACAAATGGATTTGAGTGCTTATGTGGCCTGCATCCTTGTTTCAGCACAAAGACTGATAAATATAATTATTAATCAACAGTGCCTCCTCGTCTTAACTTATATTGGTATATTATAACAGATTAATCTGTTGATAATCGTATTAATAGTGTAATTCATACCATTTCTATTATTTCATTCCAATAGCACAGGAAACATACAGCATTTAAGTGATTTTTGGCGTTAAAGCTGATAGTTAAAAACTATCTATACTATAGTGCAGGGAATTCTAGTCTGATTGCGTTGTGTGGACGTTATTATTATTATAATTTTGGAACTCCCCACCGACGAATATTTTCAAGATACATTAAACTATTCATTGTGACACTTAAATAAAAATATGTAATATCGGTAAACCAGGAACGCAGATTTTTGTTTAATCTACTGTGTGATACAGTACTTCTATTTCTATTTGGTTACTTTTTGTTACACTTTTCCTTTTTGTTAAGGTTTCAGTTGTTTTTTTTTTGTTACGTGTACAAAAAACTTACCTACTTTCTTTTGTTGTCATTATAATTACGGAACCCAAAAAATATTATGCGCGTTAAATTATATATTTAAATTACGTTGTACCTAAAAATGAGCACCGAATAAATCTTGAATAAAAAAAACCCGGATTTTGTGCCAACCCTAGCAAAAACAATTCGCAAAGACTATTTTTTTTCTTGAGGGCTGAATCAAAAACCATTTCGAGATTAACATCTAAGTAACCATATTTTCTATATTTAAGATAAATATTAAGGAAGATGAGCGTTATTTTTGCCAAAAAACAATAACCTTCATTTGACCTTCTGATGACGTCACATTTTAAAATAAACATAACATATGGCAACACTACGTTACTTAAAAAAAGACTTGCTGTCATAACTGTCATATGCATATCATTTCCTTGTCTGTGAAAAAAACGTCTGTGACAGCAAATCACAGAAACAAAGTGTGACAGTTTGCGCGACGTTTCGGCGTGTGCACTCGAAAAATATGACGTCACGCTAATAATAAACTTAACAAATCGCTGAAAAAATGAAATTAGTCTCTAGAAATTACTTCTGCTTTAAGAAAAAAATATAAAATAAGATCAAAATAAAAAATATACTGCCCGAATTGAATAGGATCAACTTATACATGTCATGGAAGTGTGATTTATATTACATGTAGGGAAGGTAAAGAGCATAATTATTGCAGTGTAGATAACTTATCCCAATACAGCGGAATTTCGAGAAAATAAAAAAACTAAAAACAAGTACCTACACACGTATATAAATTATAATTCCTACAAAATTTTTAGCATTACGCCATTGATTCTTCTAACAATACTTCCGCATGTACAATAAAATGCGTGATAAAAATATACAGCGTTTTATTTTATTTAAAACAGAAAAACATGTCAGGCAGATAGAAAAAAAATTCAGAGACGAAATCTACACAGATTCGTTTTGTATGTTTAGAAAAGGTTCTAAACATAACATTATTGACACAATTCATATAACTACATATGTAAAATATTTTTCTATATATCCGGATGGGAACGACCGAGCCGAGTTCGATAGCGCTATCTTCTTCTGTCGTTACGGAAGTGAGCGGTGCGGAAATACTAAGTACTGTAATTCGGCTTGGTTCACTCAAAGGTTATGAATCAAGTATTATTCGTAACGCCCCAATCGAAATTATTATTTACCAACACATTATTTACCGCCTATGTACCCTACAATCTAACGAGGAGGCGAAGTGCGAGCGCAAGGAGTGAAACAAAACTCAATCAAACTAAAATGAACCTTAAATGCTAGTATTTAGAGACTACAAGGCTCGAGCAACAAGTCTGGCCGCGTGCGGCCGACCTAATCGCGACAATAAATGGATTATAATACATAGGTAGTTAGGTTTAATTTTTAATGAACCTCACTTTTACCGTGATTTAGGCACAAATAATAAAACGATGTTTCGCTTAGGTTGGTAATGTTACAATAGCTCGGATGGGAAGAGGCGTCCCTTGAACGGCAGAGAGCTCTTGGTTCGAATACTAGTAAATGATCGGTTTCCTTTTTACTTTTCTTTTTTAGTTATTTACTTAAATAAAAAAATACAAGAATTGGGATTTTATATTGTATGTTTTTCTAACGATTGAAGCTCGATCACTACTACAAAAATCAGTTGCCGTGCGTTGGTCTTGCAAACACTCGAAAATGTCTCCATCGATTGGACTAATAGCTATATAATATTTTTTTGTTTTGTTCGGACATGGGACGTGGGGCGAGGGCACGGAAAAGACCCATCCCTTCAGGAGCATGTTTCATAGAACTACAATTCATTGTGACTATGACAATTCGATGTACATTGCAAAGCCGATTAACCCACAGATTAACAAATAGACTCTGCTGCGCAGTGTACTTCGAATTGTCATAATAAACTACGAAATTATAGTTTTATGAAACTTGACCCAGTACATTTTGTACGAAAGTGAATTGGAAAGATGCGGCGTCTTTTTCGGTCCCTCGCCCCACGTCCTTGGCCTACAATCGGTAATTTTGTATGAGAATTGCTCCTTTGAATTAATTTCACTATATGGCGCTCGAGGTGAACTTTGGAAGGTTGATTTATGATTGATAAATCGCTTATGAAAAGTTACAATGAAATCAATGGTGATGCGAAGAGCGCCTGGTCACAGACAACAGGCAACGAGTAGGCTGGGCTTTCCTCGTAAGGCGTAATGTGATAAATTGATGAAAACGTTTTTTCTGAATGAGTAACTATTGTTCCTGTTAGTTTTAAACATTAACATACAAGATTTTGATATTGCCCGTAAGACTGTATAAGCTTAAACGTAATCCACTGCGCATTTAAAATGGTACATAAATTCTTAGCTTTTTTTTAAGCATTCTTACGGAATATATTTACTCATAGAAGGCGTAAGGTTATGACAGTTGTCAAACATCCAATAGGGAATCAAGGAGTTAAATTATATCATATATTAATTTCAACGGTCTGCCATGTTCCTAGAGGATGTCACAAGCGATTCAAAAACGTCTGCTAGCCAGTTCCAGCACACTGTAGCCCCTTAATGTCTGTTGCCACTGTGAGTTGTCGGAAGAAGAAAATGAAAAAGCTGCCGAAGGCAATTTCGGGGTCCACGAGGTGTCTGGCGCGAGCCAGGTCAAACCATTCATGATAGAAGCGACCGTGAACGGGATGCCGCTCGTGATGGAAGTGGACTCTGGTTCGGCACGCTCTATTCTGCCGCACAGTGTCTATAGACAACATCAAAGTGTGTTTCCTGACCCATTGTCACCGTTCAACAAGAAGTTGATAACATGGACGAATGACGAATTTAAAATCAGAGGCGAAACCGTTGTCGAAGTGAAATACAAGGAAAAGAGTAGCAAGCTGCCCTTAATAGTCAGCTGCGGGAAAGGGCCAGCGTTGCTAGGTCGTGCTTGGTTTGATGCATTAGGCATTACGGTGCAAGGCATAAATTCAGTTGCCGAAGGTGCTACAGACTATAGTGAGCGTTTTCCACAATTGTTCAATAACGAGTTGGACAAATACAGTGGGCCGTTGGTAAAAATTGATTGTAAAGAAGGTACAACTCCAGTGTTTCTTCGTTCTCGGCCTGTACCATTTCCGCTTCGTGAAAAAGTCAATGAAGAGCTGAAGAGGATGATGTCAGAGGACATAATTACTCCTGTTAAGCATTCACAATGGGCCACACCTCTCAGAATTGTTCCCAAACCAGATGGATCACTAAGGTTATGCGGTGATTACAGAAGCACGGTGAATGCAGTATGTTTAGCGGACAGTTATCCTTTACCTACAGCAAATGAAGGCTTCTTCTCACTAGCTGGGGGTAAAATATTTACAAAGCTGGATTTAAAACATGCATACAATCAATTGAAGGTGACCAACGACACAGCTGAGCTCCTGACACTCAATACACCACTGGGATTAATGAAGATGAACCGCCTTGCTTATGGTGTGAATGCGGCCACTGGAATATTTCAACGTCTGATGTGCTCCATACTAGCTGGCATTGATGGAGTAGCCTGTCTGCTTGATGATGTTGTTATTAGTGGGTGCACAGTACAACAACACAATCAGCGAGTGGAGTCTGTGCTTCAACGATTAAATGAGGTAGGGTTGAAGTTAAACAAATCAAAATGTGTATTTGCTGCCACAAGAGTTACCTTTTTAGGGTACGAAATTGATGAAGCAGGGATCCACCCCTCAAAAGAAAAAGTTAAAGAGATTTCAGAGAAACCGGCACCCAAGAATAAAAGGGAACTGAAAGCTTTTCTTGGGCTTTACAACTTTTATGAGCGTTTCTTGAAGGATAAGACTATTGTGTTGGAACCACTATACAAGCTGTTAAAGGATAATGTCAAGTGGCAGTGGAACAGACTTGAACAGCAAGCCTTTGATAATGCTAAGGCTTTACTCACTTGTGATTTAACACTTGTGCACTACAGCTTAGAAAGGGAATTAATTATGCTGTGCTTGGAGCTGTATTAGTGCACAAGATGGAGGATGGCACAGAAAGGCCAATCATCATGAGCTCAAGAACTCTGCAGGCCCATGAACGGCGGTATGCCCAAATTGATAAAGAAGCCCTAGCTGTAATGTTTGGCTTAAAAAAGTTCAGGCAGTATCTACTGGGTCGAAACTTCATGATACTTACCGACCATAAGCCATTGCTTGGAATATTTGGACGAGACAAACCGATTCCCGAGCTGGTATCATCCAGAATGTTGAGATGGGCTTTAACTTTGAATACTTTTGATTACAAGTTACAGTACCGGCCAGGAAAACAGATGGGAGATGCAGATAGTTTGAGTCGATGGCCTAGTCAGTGCACAGAAGAGGAGTTTGAAGAAGAGACAGATGTATTTCTTTTAGAACAGACAGATTCGTTAGGAGTAACATCAAAGAATATTGCTAAAGAAACGGATAAGGATCAGGTTTTGAAGAAAGTAAAAATGTATTTACTACATGGATGGCCAAATACAGTGGAGACTGAATTAATTCCATATCAAAGACGAAAAGATTGTCTTTCACTAAGCAAAGATTGCGTGTTATGGTCTAAAAGGGTGGTTATTCCACACAGCTTACAAGAACACATATTGAAAAGGTTACATGAAGGACACAGTGGAATTGTGCAGACAAAAATGATTGCTAGAGCATACCTATGGTACCCTTCTCTGGACACAGACATTGAGGCAATGGTAGCTGATTGTGAGTTGTGTCAGTTGAACAGAAACAATCCACCAACCACTGAACATAGTTGGCCAGTAGCTACAAAACCATGGTCAAGAGTACATATAGATTTCATGGGTCCGTTCATGGGTAAGACATTTTTAGTGTTGGTAGATGCCTACAGCAAATGGCCAGTGGTAAAGATTATGGCATCTATGTCAAGCAAAGCTGTAATTGATGTTCTGAGGGAGATTTTCGCCGACAATGGATTACCAGACATCATTGTATCAGATAACGGCCTGGCTTTCACCTCCACTGAATTTCAAGATTTTATGAAAAATAATTACATAAGACACGTTACTGGAGCGCCGTATCATCCATCCACTAATGGCCAAGCAGAAAGGACGATACAGACAATCAAATCAAAAGGGAACAGCTGAGAGGGAAGGAGATGAGGTAAATAAGAAAAGGTTTACAATGGGAGATCACGTTTTATTCAGGCTCTACAATATGAATGCTAAGTGGCAGCGCGGATTGATGAGCCTTGTACGAGATAACCACTGAAGGTGGCGTGAAACATCGCCGACACGTGGATCAGATCCTTAAAACCAGACCTCCTGCCAATGCTGCGCAGAGACAACAAGAATATGACACGAATGATCAAGATGAAATAATCATACCACCGCCAGAAGAATGGTCATATATTATAGGAGTTTAGACATTTAATTATGCAGGTACAGCAGTTAATTACCATTTTAAATAAATATGTAATGTAGAAGTGAAATGTTAATTTGTTAAATCAGAAATCAGTTATTGAGTTAGGTAGTTGGTAAAATTAAAAGTTGATTAAAATAGTTCATTGAGATTGTTAAGAACCAATAATAACTTAGGGGAAAGGTGTTATGTATAGTTTGAAGGTGTGAATAAAAATTATAATTTATTAGTACCTATCGAGGGTAGATGAATACAAACTGTGAACTCATTGAATAAACATGTAAATTCCTTAGTTTCGTTATTTATTGCAACAAGAACACTATAGTATTTATTAAAACTAAAGCTCATCTTTGAGATAAACATCTCGTACACAGAAGATACTGTTATTTGGATGTTCGAAACGGTTTTCGGTTCAGCACGTAAAAATAACAACTGGGTTCCCAATTGGCACTGTCGTTCGCAATGTGCCGCCCCTGTATAAGCGCACTAAAGTGACCAATAAGCCCCTATATTACGCGCACCAAATCCTGAGCGATTCCAATCGTATAACTGTCTATATCAATATTAAATTTGACAGACAATTGGAATCGCTTAGGATTTGGTGCGAACAATTAGGCCCCTGGTAACTGTTATCGAAGCGCAAATTGAGTTATCAACGCGGCTTTAGGCATCAAACAATCCGGTCGAGACACTTACCACATTTTTCCTCTTCATAAGCCTGCTGAGGGATTCGTCTAGCCTGCTTTTGGCAGGGGTGACCGCGGAGCCGGGGGCGGCGTCGGTGGCGGGCGCGGGGGTGCGGCGGCCGCGGGAGAAGTCCTGCGCTTCGCTGAGGTCAAGCGGGGCGGACAAGTCGACAGGCGCGGGCGCGGACGCTGGCGCGGCGGGCGGCGGCGGCGGCGGTGCGGGCGAGGGCCGTTGGTGCGCGGGCGGAGGGGCAGGCGTGGAGCGCCGCGAGCCGGAGTCGCTGGAGGCGTCGTCCCGCTCCCAGGCGCCGCCCGCCTTCGCCTCGCCGCCGGAAGCGCGCTCGCGGGGCGACGTGTGAGCGGCCCGCGGCGACGACAGCAGGGCGTGCAGCTTGGCGCGCTCTGTCTCTACGTCGATCGCGATGTGCCGCTTTTGACTTTGTTTGCGATCGTCTCTCGTTTCCGCTTGTAGTATTCTTTCGCCCGGCTTGTGTAAGTTTGTAGAAGTTGGCCATTCACATTTCTGGACGGCGTGAGCTATGTGGTGGAGTCTAGTCTCGAGCGCCCGTTCTGAAAACCAGTGATTGGCCGGCAACGATTCTTCATTTCGACCGAGTTTCGCCAATGTTTCTAATTCTGACAATGCGTCAGTATCCTCTACTTCTCGGTCACAAGTATTGGAATTACGTTTGCTTCGTCGCAGAGACATTTTTGGTTCGTATGTTGCATCGTCTTTGTTGTCCTGTTCTTCGTCTGAGGAAACTTGTTGAGATTCAGTTTTCTTCGTGGTCTTTTGAGCTGAGTACCACTTATTGGCGCAATCAGTAAATGGCAACTTTGGATCGCAGAATAATTTATTGTATGTATCTCCCAATCCATGCCTGAAAAAATTTAAATGAGTGGTCAAAACATTATATAAGGCAAGAAACAATAAAAAATTACTCTTTGCTCTAACAATCAACTAATTAAATATAATGTCATATTATCCTCACTATAAACCATGTAAGCTGCTTTCAAAATAATGGAAGTCACTATAAAACTACTGAAATAAAACTACTTCGCATTGAAAAAAAACCTTTTCGCTCCGTATACCTAAAATGCAGTGAGCCAAAGTCGCGTTATGCCTAGACTAAACGTGAATTAGGATAAATACGAATTAGGCCCAACACAATTTAGGCAAAACACCAATTAGGTTCCGTGTGGTGCCGGATTAAGAACAGCGTCACTCCATTACCTTCCGTGGATGTCGCAGAAGGCGACTCAGGAAATCAATTACCAGGAAACGGGCAGCAGTCTTCCTGAGATTCCAACCGCATATTGCGATCGCCAACCCGCCTGCCAAGCGTGGCGATTATGGCAAAAACCCTCATGGTTATGAAAACCACGAAGGAGGCCTACGTCCTGCAGTGAGCGTCAAATGGCTGATGATGATGATGACCAATTAGGTAGAACACTATTTAGACCGAACGTTACTTGGGTCGAAAGTGATTTAGACCCAATTCGACATAGAACAAATTCGTAACTGGGGCCTTATTGCGGTTCTCAATGAAAATGGTTATCGATTTGATGTTTCATACTTAAAAACGTCATATCTCGGAAACTATTAATCCTAGACTATAGTTGTCAGCAGGAAGTAGTAGATCTCTTCAAGACTTCATTTCGGATGACAGCTGTCAAACTTAAAAATGTTATATCTCGGAAACTATTGATCCTAGACTATAGCTGTCAGCGCGAAGTTATAGATTTTGTTAATACCTTCATTTCGGATGACAGCTGTCAAACTTACAAACGTAAACTATCGATCCTAGACTTTTCAGAGGTCATCGATAGTTTCCGAGTTATCTTTATGTAATAATGAGAGCCACTTCTGTTACGAGATATTATCTGAGTAAATACTCTTTAACCAATAAAATACACCAATCATCATTATCAATCAATTTATGTTCAAGTGGCCAGTAAAGACAATAAATGGTAAAGAGTTTGTATTACAAACTACAAGAGGTTTTAGGCATAACGCGATTTAGACTAATTGAAAAATAGGTGTATAGCAAAATCAGCTTCAATAATTGTAGGCAAGACGCGATTAAGACTGATTGAGAACGAGGTTTTCAACGAAATTGGCTCATAGCCACTTAGTCACAACGATGACATTTAGGCATAACGCGACTTTGGCTCACTGCGTTTTAGGTATACCGAGCGAAAAGAAACAAAAAAATGGTTAAACTGCAATGAAATGCCCTGTAATAAAATACCTCCAACTAAATAATTTCTGGCGTCGTAGAGCTGCTGAACGATAGTAAATGATGAACTACAAACAAGAACTAAGTTTTGGAATGAAATGAACTAAATAACTCTATCCTCTTCAAGTGAATGAAGTATTCAGCTCATGTCTAATAGAGAATGTGCTACACTCACTTGCAGACACCGACGACGAACAGATGGTTGTGGCGCGCGGACTGCCACCGGGGCGGTGAGCCAATGAGCAGCTGAACGATAACGAACTATGAACTACGTACAAGAACTACTCGTTTGAGGGAAGTAAAGTAATTAACTCTTTCCTCTTCAATAAAGCGTTCGGCGCACGTCTAATAGAGATTGTGCGACATTCACTTCAGACTCCGACGACGAGCAGATGGTCGTGGCGCGCGGGCTGCCACCAGGGCGATGAGCCAATGAGCAGCTGAACGATAGCGAGCTATAAACTACTAACAAGAACTACTCGTTTGAAGGAAATAAACTAATTAACTCTTTCCTCTTCAGTGAAGCGTTCGACGCACGTCTAATAGAGAATGTGCGACACTCACTTGCAGACGCCGACGACGAGCAGATGGTCATGGCGCGCGGGCTGCCACCACGGCGGCGCGTCGGCCGCGCGCTCGCACAGCGCTAGCCGCGCCTCCAGCGCCGGGTGCGGCGCTACCTCCTCGCGCAGAACACGCAGCAGATCAATCCTGACAAAACAATATTTTTTTTTCAACATTACACGACCTGTAATAGTACTTTACCTTAGCAGCCAGCAAAGGAGGCATTGATGGACGAACGTGTAAATGTGGGCCGAGGCGGAGCCGAAGCACACATACGTGATTCCATCAATGCCTAGTTGTGGCCAAGGCATGTGAAGTAATTTTCTTAAACAATGCACGGAAATTAAAACTAAGTAGTACTACTTCTCAAAATCAAGGAGACAAGGTGAATTTGCTTGCGGCCTTGGCTCCCCAAGATGGGGGTGACAAGACACCATTTGATATTCTTAATTGTTAGTGTACCCTTTATGATTAAAACCTTCATACTTATTACGAGTAGAAAAAAAACCCAGGTCTTGGATGTTAAAATGTTTGTGATGTCGCTGTTTCAGGTTCCCACAACACAGGGTATCCTAGTGTGGGGCCAGAAGCAATGTATGTGCCTGTATGTAAATGTTTATGTTTATACTGGCCACTTACACAAAGTGAAGAGTTCGTAATCTTTCAATGTCATTGCTTTTATTCAATGTCTTGCAGTCCTCAATGCCAATCGCAATTAAAAGTTATTAAAATGTTAAAGTACATTACAAGAAAAAGGAGGTATTGTTTTACTTCATGGTGGGTATCAGTACCTACACGAAACATAAAGAATACGTAAATAACACCACAAGATGGGATTGTAGCAATAAAAAGAAGTATTACTGTGCGGGACTCAGCTGTGTTAATTGAAGTAAGTTACGCAGCTATCGACATTTTGGTGGTTCCCGTTTATACTTTGTTGCTGTGAATTGTTTGTGTGAACCAATTTCCATGCAGTTTTCTGCAAAACAGGATTGTTGTAGAGATGGTTGGTTGGCCAATTCAAATTTTTATGCCTGGTGGTAACCAGGTTCGAACTAAATCAAATATCGATCACTATCCTTTACAGAACGAAAACATAATCAAAATACGGAACATAAGATTCCGGGAAATCTAAGACAATGCTTGCCAAACGAAGGTAGAAACAATTATATTAAATTTAAAGTAGCCAATTGTCCGTCCACATATGTGAAAAAAATATTAGACGAGTCTGATACGTTACACCCCTACAGGATCAAGGATACCATTTAGTGGCAAATATAACCCCCATTTAATAAATTGTAACAACATAAGCAGCCTATATACGTCTCACTGTAGGGCACAGGCCTTCTCTCAGAGAGAAAGTATGGGCTCGATCACCACGCGTGCCCACCGCGAATTGGCGATTTCAAGCGCTGAGGTATGTGAATAGCTCAGACACTGGTTTCCTCACAATATTTTCCTTCACGGTTAGCGAGTGGTATTGCTACTATAACTTCACAAATGTACATAACTTAGAAAACAAAGTCATAGGTATATGCCCGCACTAGGAATCGAACCTGGGTCTCTTGCTTCAGAGTCCAATGTTTTACTAATATTACCGCTTTTTCTACCCACTAGGCTATTACCGCTTTTGTAACAAACCTTTTTACATTTTTGCAGACTATGTTACTGAAGACAGAAGGATTATTATCTTCTGTTCAGAGCAAGGTAAATCACAGAATACTTCGCGATGGCACTTTTAAAAGTACTCCAAAACCATTCACGCAGTTATTTATTCTGCACAATGATGTGGCGAGTACTTCTAATAGCACTAATATTGTCCCCATTGCATATACACTAATGAACATTTGTATCTTTTTCGACCTAATAAAAACCTAAGTTCCGAATTGGGAGCCAAGGATTTTTCACGAGGACTTTAAAATAGGATTGACGAATTCAATAAAAAGATTTTTCCCTGAAGTACGTATTAGAAGGTACCACTATATTATTTCCCTACGGTGTAAATCGAAGGCATTGAAGATAAAATCCAAGCTGCATAAAAGGATTGTAAGCTTATGCACCGTGCTGCCATTACTGCCGCTTCAGTACGTCGAAGAGGGATGGATTTACGTGACATGGTTTAAAGTTATAGTTGAAAATAGATACAAATTTATCATATATGTACAAATGCAAAAATTACCGTACCAATGTTCTCAGAAAAGTTGCGCTAGAAACAAATGCAACGATAAATTAGATAAGTAATATAATTCTTCTTGATATTATTAAGGTATACACTTTTTTTTTATAAATAAATTCATATTGAAACTGTTTACACTTTTTTAAATAGTCAGGGGGATTCAAGTACACTATAAAAATAGGAAAATCAAATGGTGCCTTGTCATTTGTCACCCACACCTTGGGCAGTCAATGCCACAAGAAAAGTCATCTTGTCTCCACCAAGGGAGCCACAAGGGGAGCCAAGTCTACGAAGGGATTTCTCCCGCGTTAGTGTTCATTAGTTTTTTTTTTTTTCAATAGCCAGCTTTCTATTTGCAAGCCAGTTCGCAATTTAAATAAAACCTTTGATAAGTTACCTCCTTGGTTGCCATATTTCGGAGTTCAAAGATCGTTTTTAGGGCTCCGTACCCAATGGGGTAAGGGACGATTTAGGCGGACAATGTCCCGTTCGCAAAATGTCCCTCCGACAAAAATTGTCCCTTTCTCAAAACGTCCCTGTGTCATATCGCCCCTTTCTAAAAGCGTCCCTTTCTCATATCGTCCCTTCCTTCACAGATGATGTATTTCTGTTGCCGCTATAACAAATTTCGCAGATTAAGAGAATAGTGTCACTCCATTTCCTTCCGTGGATGTCGTAGAAGGCGACTAACAAAAGTAATTACCAAGAGACGGGCAGCAGCGTCTTCCTGAGATCCCAACCACATACTGCGATCGCCAACCCGCCTGCCAAGCGTGGCGATTATGGCAAAACCCTTCATGGTTATGAAAACTATGAAGGAGGCCTATGTCGTGCAGTGGGCGCCAAATGACTGATGATGATACCGCACAAATCTTTTTGGCGGTAAAGTGAACATAGTCACAGATATTTTGCACCACGCTTACTGTTTTTACAGAGTATGTGCGAGTAATTTCCGTAGTGTGCGTAGTGATGTGCAAAGTAGAAAATATTTAATCGATTAATCGATAAATTCCGATAAGATGCAAGAACAAAAAAGACTGGTAATTATTATCGAAAGATTTAGTGTATTTACACATTCCTTAACTTATAATGTTTACCCAATTTCGTTTTGTTTATTAAACATCTGAAAAAAATAAATATTTTATAGGCTGCCATGAGTGAGTATACATGATGTGGTACTCGTATTGTTGTTTTTGAATCGGCAAAACAAGACTTATTACCTACCTATGTATATAGTCTAATTTAAATACAAGGGATGGCAGAGGTTCTACCACTTCCATAGAGGTAGAGGGTTCTAATGACATAGACATAGACATAATTTATTGGTAATATTCATTACATGTCAAATTGAGAGATAATAATTACATTAAAGCTATAAAAATAATATTAATTCAATTGAATACAGAAAAATGTCAATGATATAAAATGTCAAGAATAATGCCAAATTTTACATAATTGTAACAATATCAATTTTAAAAATGAAAGAAAGTAATATCGATCGTCTACACTACATTATGTAGACTGTTTGAAGGCCAGGAACTCACCGTAGCTGTAGAAACACCTCACGACAAGCCATTTTTTTAATTTTATTTTAAAAGTGGACTCACTGCATGCGCTTACAATATCTTCCGAAAGTTTGTTATATACTTCCGTCCGGACCCATGACGTGGACAGACTTACTTGTCTTGGTCAAGTTGCGGGCGACTGCGGCCATAATGAATAAATATCCGTTCCGTGTGGCGCCGGATTAAGAATAGCGTTACTCCATTTCCTTCCGCGGATGTCGTAGGAGGCGACTAAGGAATAATACATTACCAGGAGACGGGCAGCAGCGTCTTCCTGAGACTCCAACCGTATACTGCGATCGCCAACCCGCCTGCCAAGCGTGGCGACTATGGCAAAACCCCTCGTGGTCATGAAAACCACGAAGGAGGCCTATGTCCTGCAGTGAACGTCAAATGGCTGATGATGAATATTTTTTCAACAGTGATACATCCCTAGTGACCCCCCGCGCACCTCCACTTTGATACCTAAAATTAGTCATTGGGCAGGAAATGGCGAACTTCACTGAACCGTCAAAATGATTTACGCGGATTATAACTATATCATATTGTTTTATTTGTACTGTTGTATTTATTTGTTATCTTAAATTTCATTACTCCCAATGACGTTAAGTTCCAAGGACTTTTAAAAAAATTGGTAAACGGTGCGTCGCGCGACCGTAGTGATAGGACCTTTTTTGCTTCCAATGTCGTCCTCAACCCTCTCTGGATGCAAAAAGGTGCGGGCCCATGCGGGCCATGGGTAAACAAAAATATGTAAGTTTTTCTACACATTTCAAGTCCTGGTCGATAGAAAATATAACGTCGAATAAATTAAATGTAAAATACCTACGTTTGCGTTTTTTTGCGTGCCGTAATCCTCAAAACCGTAAATATTTACCTTAATTTCAAGTAAACGAGATGTGTGCTCAAAAGGGGCATCCCCCTGTCCAGCAAGATCTCACCTATTTTCGTTTTAACAGGTCTAGTCAATGAAAATCTCATGTTGACTTTGTAATTTGTAGAACATTCTGTAAATGGTGTTTTACCACGAATTCTTAATTCCATTCAGGGAGTTGAGTTCGAGGAATCAAAAAGGTATTAAGAGGTATTTAAAAGAATTAAAGAGGATGGTACGGACCATCATCTATACAACATTAGACACAAAAATCGAAAAGAAACCGCCAAAAATCACGTTTGTTGTATGGGAGCTCCCCCTTCTTTATTTTAATTATTATTAAAGCTAATATAGAACTAAATACTCTGTGAATATTTCAAGCGTCTACCTGCTGCCGTTATTAATATCGAGCAAAAAACGGCACCAAAAGTACGTTTGTTGTATGGGAGTATTTGTTGTTATAGCGGCAACAGAAATACATCAACTGTGAAAAACAGACGGACGGACGGACGGAAGGACGGACGGATAGACAGATAGACAGACAGACAGACAGACAGACAGACAGATGGACGGACAGTGAAGTCTTAGTAATAGGGTCCCGTTTGGCACCCTTGCGGGTACGGAACCCTAATTATGGACGCCTCACCTCACGTGATTATTGAACTTTAACGCTTAAGAATGACTTTGTACCTCAAAAAGAAATTACCTTTCCAATGTTGCTATGGCTCTCTCTTCACCAATCGGTTCAGCCTTTAAGTCGGCTCTTGTTGGCAGTTCAGCTTCTCCAACAGACAGCCCACATTGGCGCTTGCACATAGCCATGAAAGCCTTGAGATAGTCAGTAAGAGCGTCGTCGCTCTTGGAGTCCAGTCGAGCCAGCGCTCTGAAGCGGCCCCAGCGTAGACTCTTGGTCGTCGGGTCAAACTCTACTCCATAGGAAGCGACAGTTCTACGGAAGGCCTCTTCGTCGGCACGCGTCCATCGCCACTGTGAGGCTTCGTCCCGAGCGAACTGGTCCAATCTGTCACGACGCTCCATCTGCATAAAATAAAAAAATAGATGGAGAACACGTCGATAAATAGCCGGAAAGGTGCGGGTGGGCACACTTAGCAGGAAATGTTATAGGGAATGCACTATAATAACAAAATGTTTGATATTAAATTTGTATGTATGTTTTACCATTATTGAGACCAAATATTGTTAAAAAACCGGCCAACTGCGTGTGGAGCCACGTGCAGGGTATGGTGCCATAGAAATAGGGTGGTTTTATCTGCTTTACAGAACTAACAACTTCATCGCCGTAATTTTCAACGGATTTTGTACGAAGTTTTCTTTTCATAAGTAGTGTAAAGCCTACTTAGCCGTGATAGTTTTCCTTTGAAGTTCATTATAATTATGTGCTACTCCCTGAATTTTTTCACGTTTATACAATCAACCGTTTAGCCAGGAAATGGGGACGGGGACGGGGACGCTTTACTCGGACAAAAAATTAACAAAAAAAAAATTCGCAAACAGAACCATCATCATCATTCAGCCACAAGAAGTCCACTGTTGGACATAGGCCTTCTCCATGGATTTCCAAAAAGACCGGTTGGAAGCGGCCTGCATCCAGCGCCTTTCTGCCACTTGGATGAGGTCATCTGTCCATCTTGTGGCTGGTCATCCTACGCGGCGCTTGCCGATATGTGGTCTCCATTCGAGAACTTTTCGGCCCCATCGGCCAACAGTTCTGCGTGCTATGTGCCCCGCCCACTGCCACTTCAACTTACTAATCCGCTGCGCTATGACGATGACTTTTGTTCGTCTACGGATCTCATCATTTCTGGTTCGATCTCATAGAGAAATTCCGAGCATAGCCCTTTCCATAGCTCGTTGCGTGGCTTTGAGCCTTCTTATGAGGCCCATAGTGAGAGACCACGTTTCAGTGCCATAAGTCATCACTGGTAACACACACTGGTTGTATAATTTTGTCTTGAGCGATTGAGGCATATTAGACGAAAATACTTTTTTAAGTTTCCCGAATGCTGCCCAGCCGAGTTGGATTCGAGGATTGACCTCTTTCACGAAGTTGGATCGGCCTAGTTGGACTGTTTGTCCTAAGTAGACGTATTCGTCTACAATTTCGAGAGTCGAGTTCCCCAGTGTTATTGGGGTGGGCACAACTCGTTTTGCCCATGTTCATTTTAAGGCCCACACGTTCGGAAACTCGACCATTCGATTTTTTCCATTTTTTTTTGTGAGGTCTTCCATCGTTTCTGCCATGACTACTATAACGCTTCTGTTCCATGCTTCTGGCGTTTTTCCTTCGAGCACGACGGAATTGAAGCTTCTGAAGGACTTTAAGTACTGGTGCTCCACCCGCTTTCAGGAGCTCTGATGTGATTTCGTCCTCTCCTGGTGCCTTGTTATTCTTGAGCTGTTTCAGGGCCATCCTAATCTCATACAGGCTGATGTCCGGGATATCTTCGGTATAATGTCGGGTCAGTTTGCCTCTCGGATCTTTGTTCAAACTGCTAACAGGTTTTGCGACTGAGGTGTATAGCTGTCCGTAGAAACTCTCAACCTCCCTCAGCACCTCTGAGTTGGTCGACGCTATACTGCCGTCCTCTTCTCTTCAGTTTCGTCAGCTGGCTTTGCCCAATAGACAAGTCTTTTGCGAACACTTTGGAGTCTCTTTAATACATTCGGTATTAAAGGACCGAATATCGTGCCGCATAGACTAAGAGATGTGTCTATTCAGCTTCCTATATGACTCAGCATCCTCGGAGGACTGCAGTAAACAGAACCGTAAATCAAAAAAATTATCATCCTACATCCACAATATTTTTTAAAGGACCAATCCAACGATTCCCCACACTAAGGTGTAGGCGAGAAAAAAAATTGCATCCCTAATTTAGGTGTACGGGGAGACAGTAACAATTTTTTTTAAAGATTTTATTCAACCGTTTTGGTGGCGTGATCAATGTGTGTGTTTATGCCAAATTTCAGCTTTCTCGTACTAACGTCTCTGAGCTGCGAATAGACAGACTGACGGAAATGGTTCCATGTCCACTATGGAACCCTTAAAAAGAATCTAATTTTTTATCCCCACAGGTTCGAATAACACGGAAAAGATGAAACCAACCTTGGCCTTTTGTTGCATTTTGAGCTCTTCTCGTTTATAGTTCCTTTGATAAGCAGTTATAAGCCGACGGAGGCGCGTGTTGAGGTCCTGCATGGATGGCCATTGATGTCCACTGCTGCTCTCTTGGGTGCTGTCGTCGTCGGGGCGCGGAGACGGCGCGGGGGACGTCGCTCCCGCACCGCTCGATACTTCATCGGTACAATCTTCATCACCGACAGTTGCGCCACGAACCTTTCTTTCTTCGCTCCTATGAAATATTAAGATTAAAGTTAAACCTGCAAGCTATTAAAAAAACAGACAAATTAAGAGTTTCCATGTTACGGTTACGACAACTGACGGAGTTTTTATGACGAGAGATGAGTACTTACTTAATATCTGTGCACTCTGCGTCGTCTGGCGGTCCTAGCTTGTCCACATAGCACAGTTGAGGATCCGAGCGCATGGCGAGATAGTTCTCATAACCATGCACATAGGTACCCACTAACAGCGACACGTCACACTCAGTGTCCCACCACAGACGAGGCGGCGCGCTGTCCACACCGCGAGGCACACGCATACCCAAAGCACTGCATAAAACGAAGTTATTTCATTAATTTTAAGCAAGCGCATCTATTTACATAGATTCACAAGACTTCCAAATCCACTCACAACATAATACACACCAGTGATGAACGTTTACTGGAGATGAAAGATGGAGGTTACTCCAATGACATAATGAATTCATGGAACATTTACATTTCTGTTATTTATTAGTTTACACCAAGCTATATGAAATTATGGTAGTAATGGAATGTTGAAGGTATTTAGTGTAGATAAATGATCACCTGGCATGTATTCCATTTTCGATTTGATTGGCGTAGTCCCCTATCACTTCATGTTTAATGTAATACATCATACGCACTCGAAGCAATACCCTGAAATAAATTAGGCTATAAAGTAAATCCAATACAAATCATATTGTACATGATAGTGGAGATATAGGTAGATAAATAATTGTGAGTGATTGTCATTCTTAATACTACAAAGAAACTCGATGAAACAAATTATACTGAACGCTTTATTTTATTAAAGTATACACTTGAGTTTGTGTTGCGCTGTTTTCCTTCTGTCCATGGGCTGTTTGGGGCCGCCATTAATCTCACAGGTTATTCGCTTGTATCTCCTAACATTTCATAGTGATTTTATGCTTTAAAAATTGTCTCAAACCTTCTTCACATGTACAAAGTGGTTAGATTAGATTGAACTAGAACTCTATGTGCACACCATATGGTCTTGGAGATACAGCATGGGCTAGCCCTTTTATTCCCATTTGTTAATTAGAATTAATCTTTGCCCCTAATGATTGATGCCACAAAAGTACATGGTGTTATTATTTCGGATTTTAGCCGTTTGGATCCCAGGATATGGCAAGCTTATTTTAAAAATATTTGAATATAGTATTTCTAATTAAAAAAAATAAAGGAATCTTTTGAGTAAGATTTACTACCTCCAGTATTTGTATAAATATGTCATGTTTCAAACAGAACTTACTTGTTGGCGTGCCTGAACAAGTGCTTCTTATAGCTGCCCTCCAAATAAGCTTCACAATCGTATTTCTCTGCAGAACTCCAATGGTGCGGATCTTCCCACTTCTGTGTGTCACTTAACTTCGGGACATCTTTGGGTCTATTCTTTTTCTTTGCGTTTCTTCCTCTGGGAACTGGATTATGAAGGCCACTATGGTTTCTTGAAATGGTGACCTCGCCATTTTCACATGGTTCTATTAGATCCCAAATAAAGTTTCGTATTTTTTCATCGCCTTTATAATGCCGTAAACAATAGAGGACCTGGTAAAAAAATATGTTTACATTATTATTTTATAGCATTTTATACGCGACGTTTCAATAAATTTAATTATCAGCAGATGAGAAATGTTTAACTCAGTGAAAGTAGAAACTTTCTCGGTATTAGCATGGCAAGTCATCATATTATAAGATGTTGTTCTTGGTGATTGGGTTTCTTAAAGATTTTTGTAAATGTAATCTGCAGAAAATTTCGTCTACATGATACAAATTCATTGTTCGGGTAATTATTTTAGACTATCTTTATTTCCCAGCTTTCGTCAGTCAGAAAACAAATTATTTTAAAAGCTCCAAATGCAGTGCACAATTTATACTTAAAGGAACAAACGTAATGTAATGAATAGGGTATGAATCTGGTATGTATGACAAAGTTCGATGTCATAGCTCTTAATTTTTGTTCCATGACACCTGAAATAAAAATCAACCAATCTGAATCTAGTGAATTGAACAAAATCAAAGTGAGCAATGCGTTTCGTCTACCTTCCTCAGATCTCTCTAGATTTTTATTCTTGCTATACTAAAGAAAAATGCATATACTCCTAACATTAATTCTGCTTTACTAAACTTTAGATAGAAACTAAGTTATCTTTGAAAGTTAGAAATAGGGTAAGCTAAAAGAAAAACAAATATTGCCCAACCAGTCAATTTGGATCCAATAATACTGTTCTACATATCTTTTCTTCAGCTCTTTTCAATCATCATATAGACAATTTTAAAAAGGCTTAAAATTCCACCCATGCCGGGACTTGAACCCGCGACCTGTCTCACCGTGCCAGCGCTCTCCCAACTGAGCTAATGGGCAAGTGCAAGCATCGATGAAATTTCGAGCCTCTTTACAAACTTCTCTGTATTACGTACAGGCAGCGACATTTTACATTACTTTACTTGCAGCCCCGAGTAGTAGTTAGCTTCTAAATAGGTTTTTAAAATTGTCCTCCGCACGGGTTAGTGCAACAAAAAGAATTTAATCATCATATAGACAGCAAAAATAATAGTATTTATACAAACGTCTTACAATTATGCGCGCGCAGTCTTCAATTACAGGTAATGTCCAGCCTTTACGAAATTGATTTTTGTCAATTATTTCTTCCCATCGTGCCCACCTAAAATTTGGATAAAATGGTATATTAATGTTAAATACAGCATTTTATAACAAAAAATTGGTGTCGGACTAATTAATAGTACTAACACGGATAAAATAATCTTATAAAAACCGGCCAAGTGCGAGTCGGACTCGCGCACGAAGGGTTCCGTACCATCATCTATACAACATTTGAATATTTCAAGCGTCTAATTGCATCTAATTGCCGTTATTAATATCAAGCAAAACACGGCAAAAAATCACGTTTGTTGTATGTGAGCACCCCTTAAATATTTCTTTTATTCTGTTTTTAGTATTTTGTTACAGCGGCAACAGAAATACATTATCTGTGAAAATTTCAACTATTTAGCTATCACGGTTCATGAAATACAGCCTGGTGACAGACAGCCAGATAAACGGACAGTGGAGTCTTAGAAATAGGGTCCCTTTGGGTCCGGAACCCTAAAAAGTGTTTTAAACATTACTATTATAAACATCACCTTGTTGGCTTCATCAAAACATTGTATAGTTAATAGTCTAGACATACCCAAATGTCAGGAGTCCTCTTTCAATTTTGAAGCATTCAGATCTGGTCCATGATCCATAAACCACTTCATCATCCACAGGCACACCTTCATGTCTTGGAATGTAGTCGTCACTGGCATATTTCCGTCCTTTTCTACCGAACTTGTCTTTTTTCCTTTTGCTTCTCAAACTAATGCCTGCAAATTAAAATACCTACTGAAATTTCTATAAACATTGATTATTTAAGTATTCAATAGAAGAAAATCAAGAAAATACCTTCTTCGTCTTCTTCAGAGTCAGGTGTCACTTCCATGTCAGACATTTCCATCGGCCCATCGTCGTGTCCATATCTCTTTATGACATTCCTTTTCCTAGGTTCTGTTACAATCAAGTCTTCATCTTCTTTTTTCTCGGTGGTATCAATTTCTGCTTTTTTGGCCCATTTGTTCCAAAAGTCTGGATCTCTGATGTCAATATCAGATCTCTGATTAGCCGCTGCAAAACTAGCCTTTGAAAACGTTGATCCCTTTTCAGATTCCATTTGGATAACTTGAGTTCTTCTAGCTAAAATCATCTCGATATCTTCTTCACAAAACTTATCACCAGCATTGTCTTCATCCATGACAGCCCCATAAGCTCCTTTTTTTAGAAGATCCTCGATTTCTTTTTTTGACAATTGCTTTAAATTAGTTTCTTTGCCTTGTGTTGTGTTCATGCTTTGTAGAATAGCTTTATCTAGGCCAAGTTTTAAAGAGGCTTTATCGAACATTTCTCTCTCGTATGAATTTCGACATATAAGCCTATAGATTTTGACCATTTTTTGCTGTCCAATGCGATGACAACGTGCTTGTGCTTGCAAATCATTTTGTGGATTCCAATCACTGTCATATATTATAACTGTGTCAGCCGCAGTTAAATTAATACCTAACCCTCCAGCTTTAGTACACAGAAGAAACACGAATCTATCAGAGTCTGGCTTTGAAAATCTGTCTATAGCTTCTTGTCGCAGATTACCTCTTATTCGGCCATCGATTCTTTCAAATGGATACTTCCTAAATAGAAGATAGTCCTCCAAAATATCGAGACATCTAACCATTTGGCTAAATATCAGAACCCGGTGTCCACCAGCTTTTAGTTTCGGCAAAAGTTTATCTACCAGAACCATTTTACCTGATGATTGAATAAGTGCTTTATAATAAGCTTCTTTATCTTCTCCATATGTTTGTTTATAATCAAATTGTATCTGATCTTCAGCTCCATTCAATAAGTATGGATGTATGCAACATTTGCGAAGTTCCATCATAGTATTCATAAGATTTGGTATGTTTGCAGCCGAAGTGGTACCTTTCGTTAGAAAACTGAAGTTCCTCTCTAGTATGGCTCTGTAATATTTCTTCTGTATGTTTGTTAGTTCAACCTCTATAATAGTCTCTTCTTTTGGAGCCAATGATTTTTCAACATCTTCTTTAAGTCTTCTTAACATCATAGGTTTCAGGAGTGCTTGTAACTTGAGAACTTCGGACTCTGATTTCAACTGACCAAAGTCATTTAGAAAAGCCTCATTGCTTGCGAACTGAGAAGGTTCTAAAAAGTTGAGCAGGGAGAACAATTCATTTACATTGTTCTGTAGTGGTGTTCCCGATAGTAAAACTCTATGTTCAAGGTGAAGTTGCCGGAGTCCTTCCAGCAACTTGCAATTGCGATTCTTTAGCCTGTGAGCCTCATCAATGACACATACTCGCCAGTTAAAAGATTTAAGTTCCTGAAAGTCTGTTACTATCATTTCAAATGTAGTTATTAATACATTGAATTTAGTTATCTCTTTAATAGGTTCACCAGACTGATTTTTGTAATAAAACTCATATTCCTGAATCATGCTTTTGCTTTGCTGTGAGCCATGATAAACAATAACATTCATTTCCGTCCAACCTTCAAATTCTCTTTGCCAATTCGGTATTGTTGATAGCGGTGCTATAATAAGAAAAGGCCCTCTTATTCCATATTCCCAAACAGAATTGACGAAAGTCAAACTTTGAATTGTTTTTCCAAGACCCATTTCGTCAGCCAGAATACAATTTCTATTATTATGCCAAGAAAATAACAACCAATTTAAACCTTCTAGTTGATATGGCCTTAATGTATTGCCACCCTTATACAAAGGGGATTCGTTCAATTGTTCCCAGTGGTCAGATGAAGGTCTTTTCTTATATTTCCACTTGTCTTTTGGTGGCAAGTCCACAAATTTTTTGAACTGTATTATTTTTTCAACATCAATATCTTCTTCCAATTCCCATGTACTGTCTTCATACTGTAAGCTCTTCCATTTAACTAGATAATGTTTGATGACAGAATCATTTGCAGGATCAACATTTTCGGAAACGTCTAATATCCTCTCTACCTCAATATAGTCAGGATTGAAGGGTTCATCATCTAAAAGCTCGAAGATATTCAGTTGTTGTGCCTGTTTTTGCTTGAAACGTTTTATTTTGGAAAATATACGTTTATCGCCTTTGTACAGTTCCTCCTCCGTCTTCCATTCACAATGCAAGTAAGAGAAGTTTCTATATTTAACGTAGTACTCCTCGACATCAACCATAACCTTTTTGTTTTCGTCTGTTGATTGGGTAGATAATTCAACCTTACTGTCACTTTCGGGATTTTCCGCGGTTTCATTTTTTTCTTTGTGGACTTCATTCATATTTTCTTTGTCATCCGGAGCTACAACAGTAGTTGGTTTATTTTCTTCAGGTGCAGACTCTTTTTTGCTGGTATTCGTTACATTTGTATGGAACTGATCATTAACAGCTACGGTTTCGTGTACATTTTCATTTGAAACATCATCAGTAGTATGCTCACTTTTAGGTACTTCCTCTTTCGACACTTTCTCGTCAGTATTAACCGTATCCATAATATCAGGATTAGTTTTAATGTCGTCGAGATTTGTTTTTACTTCCTCTGGAGCCAGAGTAGGTTCATTTTTTAATTCTCTTTTACCCATCCGACACGCTAATACAAATTGGACTATCATAGAATCTTCTTCTGCTGTGTTGACATACATGTAATTAGGTTTCGGCGTGGTGTCAGCTTTAGTACTTTCCTTGTCTTCGTTGCGATTTTCTACAGACTTGGGCTCTTTCTCACGTTTTTGTGCTGATGTCACAGCAAATTCATCATCAGACAATCGTAACATAACATCATCTGTATATTTTTTACGTTGTGTATGTCTGGCAGAGCGCCGTTTCAAGCTATCGTCACCTTCGGCAGGGGGAGAAGGGGGTGGTGTAGACATCATATCGTCTGGTTCTCCATCTGAGTCAGGTACAAGTCCACCCCGCTTTCTCCTTCTTCCGAGAGGAACTTTTTTTAGAGCCACTTTCTTAGAGCTCGCGCTAAGGGATGACCGTTTTTTGGACTTTCTCTTACAAGACTGATTTAGAGAATCATTATCATCGTCAATTTCAGCTTGTTCACGTTTGGCCTCCGCTTCCTCTAGCAAATCTTTAATTGCTATTTTGGAGACGGGAATATCATCAAAATCTGTAACAGTATTATCATGAGTTGGATCCGATAAAACTTGTGTGTTCTTGGCAGATTCTAAGCCCGACATGTCATTAGAAGCTTTTATTTCTTGGTCACTTCTATCTTGAATATCGTAATTTGTGGTTGTATCGGCATGAATTTCGGTGCCGTCTTTTTTTGTATTTCTTCTCCTCTTAGGCGCATTAGGATCTTTAGGCTCCCTTTTTTTACGCTCTTTTACAGGTTTTTCGCTGTTTTCACCAACTTCCTTTGGCACTTTAGGAGTACGAGGTTTACGCTCCTTGCCTTTTTTTGTCAACCTTTGTTTCTTTGGCGTATCTGTGCCACCATCTTCCAGTGACATAATACTGCTGTCAAGATTGGTGGTGTCTTCACTTAATTCGACATCCAGCTCAGAGTTATTTTGTATGCCCGTGCCAGCTGTTACGCAGTCTTCAGATACCGGCAATTGATCAAGAGGCGGTGCTGCTGTTGGCAGGCCTGGTTTTTCTTTCTTAACCCTGGGTTTTCTAGGCCGGGCAGGTCCTTTACCACGTCCACGACCAGTGGTACTTGTCACTTGAGGACTCTCAACCATTTTCGAACCATAGCCAGTGTTCTGCAATACGCAATTAGGGCCACCACTGCATTTGTCATTAGTTTCGTGTTGTTGCAATAACGCTAGTCTTTCTTGTAAACACCTTACTTTTTCCTGGTTTTCAGCAGAAGGTGGAAGACAATATATTTCTTGTATTTGTTGTTGTAATTTCGATCGCTCTTGGTGATGTAGAGATGGGGGATACATTCCTGGCATTGGATTGTGTGGCACTGTATTTGGCCCAAGGATCATCATGTTTGGGTTGATATTGTGCTGCATAGTCGGCATCATGCTAGCTTGAGTTTGTAAGTTTGGTGGCATATTATTTGGATGTGTATTTGCGACTCCTAAAGGAATTCCCATAACAGGAACATTTGTCATGTTTTGAGGTGTACTTGGAGGTATATTTGGTGGTATACTACATGGAACATTTGTAATGTTCTGTTGCATATTACTTTGAAGGGTTGGCATATTAGGTACCCCTGAAGGTATAGTAGCTTGCACATTACTTCCAACACTCGTCAGAGGTAGATTTGGAGGGTTCAACATATTAACCGACGTATTGGGCGGTCCAGCTGTTTGCATAGATGGTACATCTTGGCTTGTCATAGGATGAGGAGTATTTTGTAAGCTTGGAAGTATTTGTGTAGTTGTTGACTGCATATTCGATGGCAAGTTCGAGGTACTGCTTTGTGTTAGCATGCCATTTGATGATGAGTTGTTTTGAATACTGTAGGTTTGGCTTCGGTTTCCGTTACCACCAGGTGGATTTTGAGACCCAGCTTCATGGTTTTGGATTGTGCGCGGCACATTGTTTGGTCCAAGCAATTGTTGTTGTAATCCACTTTGCGATTGAATATTATTAGCGGTGGTATTTGTACTACCTGTTGCAGTAACAGGTGTCATAGGAGCTTGGCTCGTCATCTTATCCTTATGAAGTTCATTAACATTTTCAGTCAAATATTTATCGTCTTTCATATTCATCTCACTAATTGTTTTATCATTTACTTTAGATTCTTCTAGTCGGTTATCTTTTTTACCACTTTCAGATAAGTTCAGCTTAACATGAGCCTCGGGATAGTCAACAGAAGGAAGATTTGAACTTTTCGATAAAGTTGCATCTGACGCTGAATTAACCGACATGGTATCTTTCATTGTAGGACCTACGTTTGCCGGCAAAATAAATTGATGTGTGTTAACCTCGACTTCTTCGCCATGTGTTTTTTCAAGTTTGTCCGTATTTTGCTCAACACTATTTGGCGCTTTTCGATTTGTATCAGTAGTTAGAGTTGTAAGAATAGGGGATTCACTGGGCTTTCCCATTGGATCGGCGCTTTCAATCTGTACTACATTGCTCAAAGGTGTTGGTACTTTATTTTGATTCCATTGTCCCATTGCCGGAGAAGCCGGGTTTCGTTGAAATGGATACTCAGATCCAGCAGGGAGTACCATTTGTTCCAGAGCTTGTAAGGTATTTTGTGATCCAAATGCGCTGGTAGGCGCCGAAGGACCAGTTGAAACAGACGGTTGAGTCGGGTTCCTGGAGCCATGTGGGGACGCGCTTGGCCCTTTAACAGGCGATATCACCGGTCGCGGTGAAGACTGTGGCGGAGCTTGTTGTCTCGGAGACATCTGGGCTCTAGGCGATACTTGAGGAGATATTTGGTGGAAAGGGGGACGGTACTGTGGGCTCCCGGTTTCCAATCCTGCTGGTTTAGGTGCATTATACTGACTTGCAACATTAACATCAAGTGGATGTTGTACTTGATGCGGTTGATAGTTCATAGAGACAGTATGGTGCGGCGCAGCATAAGGCATTTGCGTCGAGGCTACAGAAGAGGCCGCGGGCGGCTGGCGCGCTCCGTGGTGCAACTGAGGCGCCCCAGCATGATGAAGATGAATATTTGGATGTCCTTGTATTCCGGACGACAGGCCACCCTGATGACCCCCCATGTTTTGGTGCGGTTGGTGTTGCGGAATGGCCCCATGAGTTTGTTGACTATGTGGAATACCATATTGATGAGAATTTACTTCCATCTGCTGGTGATAGGAAGGATGTTGATTGATTCTCGAAGAAGCTGGCGGGTGCATTTGTGTGTAACTAGGATAGTTCTGGAAATAGACACAACTGCTTGCTTACTTGCCGGCCAGAGAATTTTCATTCTTAGATAATTATATCATAACCTTACTTGGAATTAGATTAGAAAATAAAACCAAAACGTTTAAGCCTTCATTAAGCTTCGACACGTCAGGTCGCGAAAATTATCTCTCTCTCAAAATTGACTTTTCGTTTGTCTGCTATTTCAAACCGACCGTTATAATTTTAGTACAACTTCATCTGCTTGGAATTTGAAATTTAGAGAAAAAACTATTCTTTATTGCTGATTAATTAACTATTCAATTCAATAGTGTGAAGCCACGATTAAGGAAAAAAAATCACATTTATAATCTTAGTGTGAACAAACTTACTTGCTGTTGACCATACACAGGCTGGCTTGGAGGTTGCGGAAAATGTGGCTGTCTTGGCAAGTAACCGCCATTTTGCGATTGAATGGCTGCAATACCAGGTCCCTGAAATTTAGTGTAATATTTAGCATATACTGGCAGGAAGGCGCTGAATGCAGGCCCCTTCCAACCGGTCCTTTTGGAAATCCATGGAGGAGGCTTATGTCCAGCAGTGGACTTCTTGTGGCTGAATGATGATGATGATGATGATGATGATTTAGCATATAACATTTATTAACATTTTAGTAAAATAGTGTTACTTTACATAAATACCAGGATTACCTGTTGAGGTGGATACTGGTGCATTTTTTGTTGATGATCATAAGAATGCCTATACGCAGGCGTTATTGGCGAGTATCTATTAGGTCCTGGAGCCCCGGTCCAGACTCCCATGTCTCCAATACCTAAAACCGATGAACTTGTTTATACAGAAACGAAATAAAATCATATTATTATTATTATTATTTATTTATTTCAGGCAAAGCCCATATATACCTACCTAATCTACATACACTTCACTTCATTCAGCTTTTGATGAATTACAAATTTTTGATGAATTTTGGTGATGTACAAGCAATCAAGATATCAATCAACATAATTGTTTTCCGAAGGAAAACCTATGAAATTGTTTTTTTTGAAAAATTATTGTAAAAATATTATGTCATATTTGATTTGATTCAGAAAAAAGGTGTCAGACTGGATTTGATAGACTACCTGTGTGATCGGGAATCCCGTACATGGGATCTGGGGCAGGGTGGTACCCTGGGTAGTGCGTCGGATGTCCGTGGTGCGAGGGGTGTAGCGCGGCGTGCGGCGGCTGCGGCGGGCGCGGTCTCGGCCCGTAGGCTGCATATTCGTGGTAGTCTCCCGCGGTGGGGCCGCCCCCGCCCGTTGGCACTGGCTGAGTATTGCTTGCTATGCCACTACTGCCACCACCGCCAAATGAGGACAGCTTTTGTAAAGAATTTTCTTGGCCTACGCTTCCTTGATTGTATGGCTGCCTGTAACTATTGTAAAAAGAAAACAATAGATGAATTCTATTTTTATTCAAACTTGGAATTGTGTTTATACATACCCACTGTCTGTGCTATCTTTGTTGTCCCCTGTAACACCGGTTGCTGCATTGCTAGGAAAGCCATCTGTTCCACCAAGATCGGTGAGACCTTCCAACATACCGCTTCCATCATCCCCAAATAAGTTGTATGAGTCCATCACTCTCTTAAGAGTGAATTAGTTCATATTTGTCTTCAAAACTTTGGCCAAAATTTGATGTGCCCATGATGATCTAAAATATTTTAGATACTGCTGTTATAAATAGGTGTTTTGTGCATTCATTCAAAATATGAAGTACCATACTAAGCCCAAAAAATGCACCAGCATTAAAATGTAATGTAAGATTTAACTTTATGAAAACAAAAATTCGAAAACATTTAAAAGTATTGGTAAAAGTCTAAAAGTAATGCAGTGGCATAGCATTGTTTTACCGCTCTTTTTTTAGGTATTTATATCTAAAGGCTACCAAATGAGAAGATTGAATTTACAAAAAGTCATATATCGCTGTCATTTAAAAAAGTCGTATGTTGAATGTGTGTTTTTTTCCTTAGCTGTATGCGTAGTACGAAACGTGATTTTTCATGTGATATTCATGAGTCTAACATAACTAACTTGACATTTTGACACATGAAAGATCATGTTTCGTACTATGCATAAAGCTAAGAAAAAAAACACATTTAACATATGAATTATTGAAATGACAGCGACGATATGTGTTACATTTTAGAATAGAATAGGGTGCAATTTTTTTGCTGAATTTGGTTACACCCTGAGTCTCAGGGAGATAAATATATTTGGTAATTAATACAAAATGTGACAAAAAATTCATAGAACAAAACTTGTTGCTAAATAAAAACTATAATTGAGGATTTTAGAATTGCACATTTTAGAAATAACCAAATTACAAGAATATTGGATGGTATTTACGGGTTATCCAAATCGATCTGAAGTTTTTTTTATCCAAAATGTTTTAGATTTTGAAATGGACACCTAATTTAACTGGGTACCTTTATAAGTCCTAGTTTAAGTGTTATTTTGACTAAAAAGATTGAGATGTTTTTGATTGATCAATTTTGATTTCATCTAATTGACATAAACAAAATACATAAGAAGCCCCTAAGTACAAAGTACTACTTTGTACTTAGGAGTTTCTTATGTATTTTTTTTACCTTTTGCAGTTAACTGAACTTTAAAATGGGATCCATAACCGAAATTAGGCTGGTAGAAATTGTGCCTAGTGTTAAGTGTTTTAGGAGTTTGGCTGCCTTCAAAATACAAATATGTACTAGCAATTTTTTCACGGCTTTATGCCGAAAGTAGAAAGCAAACAGGCAATAATTTTTACCTTAAATAAATGGCAAGAAAAATTTAATTATTGAATCATGTAGAGACAGAGGCATTTACTCACATACATAATGAGTTTGACAAAAACTGTTATATACGTAATTTTTCCAGTCCTTTGTGAGGCTTTTTACAATTTGTTTTATTTGAGTTCAGAATATTATAAACAGAAGATATTAAATGCCTCTTTGAATAATAACATCTTTGAACTAAAAATTCAATGTTGTGTAAGCGCTGGTGACAACATTGAAAGGAAAAATATTTTTTACTAAGACCTTACCTATCCAACAATATATTCTGTATATTTTGACAGCTTTCCAAAATATACTTACAACCCCAATAGATTTCATCTCACATCTATGGCATTGATTACCAAGAACTTTACTGACCTAAATGTACATTTTTGGTTAATTCCGATTTCTTACTAAAGAAAAATAAATAAATACCTGGAATGGCCAAAAATAGTATACAAAACCACGAAAATATAAAGCCTCTTCAGGTATTGCAACGATATGTTAAAAAAGTAGCAGTGTTTTTATAAAACAATTCCTCTAAAACATAGTAAACTTAAATAGTTTTGAGTAAAGGGCAAGACCATTTTAAGCTACAAGCTCAGTGTTTTAAGGATCTGTCTTTTTATAAAAACACAGTAGGTCTTTAAAATAAACTGCCTTAAAATCATAGCACAATAAAATATTATATAATTCCCTTCACAACTGTCTTCCTGTAATAAATCAACATAGGTATGTTTGTACCTCTTGCATTTGAATAAAAATAACATGCAATGCATTCGACAAAACTGTTGAGAGCCGCTCAATAATTAAAGCATGCTGCCAAAAGAACTAACGCATTTATTGCAATTACTCCGTAAATACAACAGTAGTAACTAAAGTAGTAACTAACCCACCCCCAACTTTACCCACCAACCAAATTACCCTAAATTTCAGTCATTCTATGTCATCAGTAGCAAGTATTGATAATTTTGGAGAAGCGGTAATTTTTCATACGCGTCAATAAGTAAAATAGGAGCTGTTTTACTGGAAGCAAACATTCTCTGCTCTACATGGAGAAATCGAACCTTTTACATAAAATTAATGTTCATCATTATTATATTCTTGCTCTTGTCCATGCAGCATATTATTCTACATACTTCTGTCACATGGTACACCATTACATCCATCTTCTCATCTTTTAGTAAAACCCAGTGCATTTTATTCTTGAAGATGCGTAGACCGTGCGTAGGGATATTTCTTGATTTCTTCGAAGATCCACAGATGGCTATGCTTTACCACTAAGGGGAAAAGCTATACGCTTATGATAGTAAATAGAACATACAGCGATACAACTTCTCCCTCGAAGTGATACAGCTTTGATACAGATGGAGTATGTAGCGGCAGGAATATTCCTAGATAGGTAGGTACCTAGCCAAGAGCAAGACGCTGGGCATCCATAACACCTATGCGACAAAAAAAATCTTCCAAAATACATCTTACACGCGTCAATCCAGTAGGTTCAAACAACATAGCCACTGTTTTACACTCATAAAATATTCTACAATTACAGACAGGCACTCACCAAAATCGTCGCACAACAAGGCCGATCACAAAATGGACACCATTCTAGGAAAGTAGGTAGTGCGGACAGCCGATTACAACTAATCGAAAGTCTCGCACTAAACTGATTGTTAAAATACTTGTTACAGGAACGTAGACAATCAAAAGTTAAGGAGATTTTAAAGCTCGCAGGTGCAATTAATTTCTCGCCACTAATAACAATCAAGCAACGCCATCACTATTCACTGCTTCGTCCATTTTGTTTCTTTCTTCATCACTCACTCACTTCACTTCACAGCCGCATAGTGTTGCCAACATATTTTTTTTTTTGGTAGCTGTGTTATTCAATAAAATAACCGGAAAGAGATCAGCGATGAGACGGCCGCGGATGGATACAAATAAGTGGCATGTCTTGAAGGAGGTCCATGATGTCCAGCATGAGTAGTATTACGACGCGATTCGAACGTTTTAATTTTAATGTCAAATGCCGCGAGTTTCTAGTACATTAATTGTAAAAGTCTGACATTTTAGCGCCACAAAACGCGTGACTCGAGCTTTCATACCGACGACCCAGGCTCCAGTGGGCAATTTTTAACAACCGCCATTTCGACTATTTACGGAATTATATAGTATTCATTATTATTATTTATAGAATATCAATGATAATGTTTTACGGAAATCGCAACATTAAGTGGTTAACGTTCCACTTCCAACCGCAGTCGGTCGATTACATTTTTGAACACGGTAATCACTGGCAACATTGGCATTGGCAACACAGCAACAACACGCCAGTTACTACCACAGACTATAATAATATAGGAGGATCACTACTTCCCGTTCCCGTTCGTCCTTGTCTCAAAATCCACCATTGATGTATCTACAAATTAGTAATTATGTGGCTCACTAATGCCTTGGCTACATTAACGGCAAATGGCATTTATTACCCCATTGTTGGGCGTGGAAGGATATTGTGGCTTAACGCCGTAATTTGATAAACGCCGTTGTCAATGACGGCGTTTATAGGGTGGCGGTCTCTTTCGATACATCAAATGGATTATCGCATTTATTGCTGCGTTAATGTGGCTACACTAAATGGGGTTTGTCATCTGTCATTCGAGAACGTGTACCTAAGTTGATTTGATTTTGTTTTTTATCTGTGGTGTGCAGCGAGTGAAATTCATCACCATCATCATCATCAGCCATTTGACGCCCACTGCAGGACTCAGGCCTCCCTCATGGTTTTCCAAGCTTCCCGGTGTTGTGCCGCACGCATCCAGTGACTCCCCGCCACCGTAACCAGGTCGTCAGAAACTCAGAACTGTGATACAAAGGTAACCCGAAAAATATTTTTTAAACATTTATTGCAGAAATCTTTACAGGCTGATTTATTGATTATAAAGTGTAAAATACTAAATTTTCTTAACCCTTTCACGTCAACGGGACACCGGTGTCCCCAAACAATATAAGCATATTTTTTAAACGCTATTATCTGAACGCATCTTTAATTTTTCGCCATATTGGCAGCACAGAAAAAAACAAAAAAGTTGAACCATATAGATTGACATTTCGCCCGCTCATTCAAGTTTTTTTCAACATAAGTAAAAGAATGATTTTTATAAATTGATTGATTAGAATGTGCTAAATTTCATCGATATGTTGTGTGATTTGTTTAAATAATTCATCTAATATTGCATTTCAAGTTGAGGGGACGTATATGTCCCAATATGCGTCATAGGTAAATTTTACTAATATTTTATCCGCACAATTCAGTTTTGTTTTACACGTTATTACACAAATATTTATAATGTTTTAATTGTTTTAGGCTCGTCAAGGATTAAGAATGTTTTCTCTAAAAGAAAATGAAAAAGAAGAATATTTGGTAGCCGACAACAGCGACTATGAAGATGCTCTCCTATTAGATGACGAAGACTGTACCACTTGACGCTATCTCGAACTTTTTATGGAAAATTGTTGAAAATCTCTTTTTACAGTAACTGGCAATCTAAACACTTGACATTTATTTAGATATTTTTATAATAGTCATTCCATTTTTATCTGTCTATCGAAATACATATCAGCTTTATTTCTCTGCTAATTTATTGTATTATTTACCAAAAACAATTAAAATAAACTTGTACTGTCCCTATATATTTTCTGAAAGTGGATACGAATTTTGAAAAAATTATATTCTTCAAAATTCTAATTCGTTGACACCCATAGATATATTTTATGCAGCTACAGACATGCAACTTTTATTGAAAGACAATAATACCTGAATCAATTAGATATGCACATCATAATGGGTCTGTATTTACTATTGAGATCCCTGAAATCACTGCATTTATCGGTATAAACTACGTCATGGGTTATCATGTCTTGCCTACGTTGCGATGTTACTGGTCCACTGAACCTGACATGGGTGTACCTTTTGTGGCTCAAGTAATGCCACTATCGAGATTCGAAGAAATCAGGAGAAATCTTAATTTTTGTGACAATAATACACAGACAACGACATCTCCAAATTTTGACAGAGCATACAAAATACGCCCAGTGATAACTCATTTCAATAACATTTTTTAAGCAGCTTTCAATCACATTCTCATCCAATCCGTGGATGAACATATGGTTAAATTTATTGAAGTTGTTACCTAGCAACAGAAGACTATGGCTTGTTGATTCTGTCAAGACAACGAAAAGAAAATACGTGTCTTATATTTTGTGAATGTTTTATTATTGTATTGTGTTTTAATAAAGTTGATTTGAGTAATACAAAGCTTCTGCTTCTGCGAAATCCACCACCTCCAAGTGGTTATGGGCCCAGACCCCAGAAGTTTAAGAGAAATGGAGCTTTCAAAAATTCAAATTGTAAAACTTGACGGCCACAATTGGATATCATGGAAGTACCGGATGGTAGCCTTGCTGAGAGGTATGGACGGACTCATGGATATTGTGGAAGGTAAAACACAAAGTCCAGCTAGACCTGAAGAGGAAAGCGGAGACGCTGCAATAGAACTATACAAAAGAAGTCTACGTGAATTTGTGAAGTTAGAGAGTACAGCCCTGCTCTTGATAACTAACAATGTGACGGACGAGACGCTTGGCAAAGTAATTAGATTGTCCACTCCGAAAGAAGTTTGGAATGAACTCCATAGATTATATCGAGGGGTGAAAGGCTAATTGCTTTAAGCGACACCATGGGCGATATTGAGTTATATATATATTCGGAATCAGCAAATTTTTCTACGTCTTTTGAGCCGGGTTTCATGCCGATCTGAGCACTTTTTTGGCGCTTGAGGCAATTAGATTTGACGCTGATTTTTACACCGCTACTGACTCAAGTGACACAAAAAGTGCCTTTTTTTAAAACATGGTTGACTTGAGCTATGTTAAGATACTGTAGGTAGTTGGTAAACTCATTTTGCCTTTCTCGTATTTAAACTCAAATGGTTGTTAACGCTTTTTTGCTGTTTCTATACTAAAAGCAGATAGTAGGTTGAATCATTTAGCTTGCCCCAGAATACACAAACCCTTGTTATTTAAAGCAATTAGCCCGCCACAAAAAAAATATAAGCTTGTCGCTTGAGGCAATTAGCTCTCCACAAAAACATATGGGAAATGTCGTTTGAATCAAATAGCCCTCCCCAAAAATAAATAAAGTATGGTCTTTGAATCAATTAAATTTGCTCTATTTTATGTTAAGAGCAGTCATTTAAAGTATTTATCCTCTTCGAAAATTCAAGAGAGCAGGTCGTTTGAGATAATTATGGCCTACATTTTTTACAATAAACAGTCGCTTAATTCAAAAATTCTTAATAGTATTTGTACTTGAATCAATTATCCTGTTTTACAATTTAGTAACGAACGTCTGTTCAGCAAATTCATTTTTCTATGACACTAGTTGAACGATGTCCTTTAAGACGTAGGTATAATTTTTGCGTTGCGCTTAGAACTTCTCGGGAATAAAGGGGCGCACGCGCGGGGGGCGCTTCAGTCATCGCCGAACCGTGACGGAGGCCGGACGCGCGCGTTGTTTTTGAGTCACGCGCAAGAAGATTATTGGTAAGTAAGCTTTTAAACCTGTGTAACTCATGTATTTCGGTCAATATTGTTACATAAACGCTTATATCAGTACACATTATACCTGTTGAGATGAGACTGATTTTGTAAAACCGCTAAGTAAAAAAAACTATGTTGAATGTTACTTATCTTAGCTTTGTTTAATTAAGTATCCTCAATTAAGATGTTAAATTTTTGAGGCTGACTTTATGAACATTAAGCATAATTTATTGTTAAACGATATTTGTGCAAAGCATTTATCGACCTGATAGTTTTCTGTGATTTCTTATTAAGAACATAACTGACTGATTGTTACAGTATTAGTAGGTTATAATTATTAAAAATAATAGTAGTGAGTGATAACTCCAATTAGAAATGGTTAAGAAATTTCTTTAACTTCAATGTTTATCTAATTTTAATGATTTAATAAATAAACACTTTGTTCCTTTAACTTTTTGTTTTATTCTCGCCAAACATCAACGAAAACTCATAAATCTCATAATGAATGCTGCTCCAATTTTGATGCGGTTACATTTTGGTTATGGATTCAACCGCCAAATTCAACCAAAGTTCAAAATTATGATGATTTAAGTCAACGAGATTAGAATAGTGATCATTGCTTAAGTCATTTTTCCTGTTTCTAAATAAGAATGGAACTGGTATTTCAACTAATTAGATGTAATCTATTTCACCTATAGTTAGGTAGTTCAATCAATTAGCTCTACTCCAAAACCACGACTACGAGCTCCTTGACTTATTTAGTCCTCCACTAATCATGATAGTTGTTGTATCTTAAAGCATTTGGTCTTACTCCAAAAACAAGGGCAACCGTCGCTTAAGTCTTTTTGCCTTACCCTTAAAAAAAATCATACGAGCATTTTGGACTCAAGCGACATTTATTTCTGTAACCCGTTGATCTATTTGATTGAAAACTACAATATCTGATGAAAAATTTAATTTCCAAAAGAACTGTATACTTAGAATCTAAATTAAACAAAAACCTGATTCACTACGATTTTTTTTTCTTTTTTCAAAACTTTAAGACGCTCTCCTCTAAAGTTCACAAAATGTCGCTTAAAGCAATTAGCCTTTCACCCCTCGATATGAGGGACCTAACGAGGGCCGTCTCTATGATATATGTTTGGACTTCTTCAAGCTTAAGAGGGATCCGTCAGATGACATGTCGACTCATGTATCGAAATTAAAGAACTTGTGGCATAGTTTGAAGGAAGAGTTACTAAAAGAAGAAAAGGTAGAGTTACTTATTTCTCGTTCAAGTCGAGTTGGCTGTTAATGTCAAAGAAGGATAGGACAGTAGATATCATTACGAGCCAGTTGTGTGCACATGTAAAAGCGCTTAATGCTAAGATGGCTGATGCTGAATCAAGTGAGACAGCGCTTTATGTGAAGACAAATAAAAAGGTTGCTAAGGGATATGACCAAAGAGACCAAGGGACAAAGAAAAAGTACAAATGCTTTATTTGCAAGGAGCCTGGTCATCTTAAAAAGGATTGCCCAAAAACTGGGATCAAGGAGAAGAGAAATAAAGCTCATAGTTCTAACATGATGTTACTAATGGTGAATTCGACGGATTCTGGCAATGATCGTGATGATTGGTATGTCGACAACGGGGCCACTCACCATGTCACAATGCGAGGAGATCTGTTCCAAGACTTTGAACACTTTGGTGAAGTTCACACAGTAACTACGGCGGATGGAAACATGATTAAGGCTGTTGGGAAAGGCACAGTGCATGTAGAAGCCAATGTTAAAGGACGGATTGAGAACCTCTTTTTAAGAGATGTTTGGTATGTTCCCCAGATTAGCAAGAACCTCTTCTCTGTGCTTAGTTCACAGGATAAAAACCCTACGAGCGTATTTGAGTTGCGGGTTACAAATTGTTCCATGAAGATGAATGGTAGGATTGTTGTAACAGGAACAAGGCAAAGATATGGAGGTTTGTACAAAATAGAGTGCAAAGCCGTACGCCCTGCTGTTACAGTAAACTCAATTGAGCATGGAGATACGCTCCAACTATACCATGAGCGATTGGGACACCAAGACAAGAAACATGTCAAACGATTGATAGAGAAGGAGCTAGGAGTAAAGACGTCAAACAGTGGAGAACTATGCGAAGGCTGTATCTTTGGGAAAGCGCACAGGCAACCATTTGGTGTTCGCGAAAAAGCTACGGTGCCTGGTGAGCGCATACACTCTGACGTCTGTGGTCCCTTCCCTGCAAGTATCTCGGGATATCGCTACTTCGTATTATTTAAAGATGAGTATACACGGTACAGGTATGTGTATTTTCTGAAAAATAAATCCGACGTCTATCAAAAGCTAAAACTGATGCTGTCTGAGGCTAAGAATGCGGGGCACAGTGTAAAGGAGCTTTTAAGTGACAATGGGGGTGAGTACGACAATAAAAGAGTACGAGATCTACTTGAACAGTCCGGAACAAAGCAGAGACTCATAATGCCATACACCCCGGAACAAAATGGCTGTAGTGAAAGAGAGAACCGAACTCTTGTCGAATCTGCTAGAGCAATGATGCACGCGCATGAAGCAATTCCTCAAAATCTGTGGGCAGAGATGGTTAACACTGCTGTGTACATATTAAACAGGACAGGACCAACTTTGGTAGAACACAAGTCGCCTTATGAGCTTTGGCTAAACAGGAAGCCTCAAATAAAGCACTTGAGGATAATTGGCTCCAATTGCTATGCGCATGTTCCGAAGCAGAGGAGAAAGAAACTACATAAGAAGGCTACACGTTGTATTTTAATTGGCTACGACAATGATGACGGGTACAGACTCTGGAATCAAGAGCAGAATTCGCTGGTGAGGTCCAGAGATGTAGTCTTTAATGAAAAGGTGCTAGAGACTTCAATTCATGAACGAGACTCTAAGCCAGTCTGCGATCAGGAAAATGAGATTGAAGTAGTTCCTGTTAGAAGTAGTTTGACTAATAATGAAGAAAATGTTCCAGGTGTGTCCAACAGGGAAAGATTCGAAGAAACTGATGATCGTGATATTGGAGTGGATGAAGAACATGTAAGTGTCGGTGAAGAGTTCCACGATGCTCACAACATTTTACCTGAACAATGTGTTGAATCGGGGGGGAATGTTGTTGATGGTGTAGACAATCATGTGGAACATGGACAAGAACAAGATGATCACGAAGACGAGAACGTTGTGGATGGTGTACAAGATGATCATGAAGATGAGTTCCTGGAACGTATGATACTTCGTGACCGTTCTACGCTACGCCCTCCAGATCGATTCAAAGACTTTGTTCTGAATGTTATCATGGGATACAACGAGCCAACTTCGCATAAGGATGCGATTAGAAGCCCAGAGAAAGATCTATGGGAAAAAGCCATGGATAATGAGATTACATCTTTAAACGAAAATGACACGTGGAAGCTCGTAAGTCTGCCTAAGGGAAGAAAAGCTTTACCATGCAAGTGGGTATTTCGAGTAAAGATGAACGTTGATGGCTCTATTGATAAATACAAGGCAAGACTAGTCATTAAAGGTTTTTATCAGAAAAAAGGTGTAGACTATGAGCAGACATTTAGCCCGGTTACCAGAATGGGGACCGTTCGCTCTGTGCTTAGTGTAGCAGCTAGCGAAGGAATGGCGATGCTGCAGTTTGATGTCTCGACTGCCTTTTTATATGGCTCTCTGAATAAAGAGATTTTCATGAGACAACCGGAAGGTTACGACGACGGCTCTGGTCGAGTTTGTTTTTTACGGAAGAGTCTTTATGGGTTAAAGCAAGCACCTCGATGCTGGAACCGATGCATTTTAGACTTCTTCAAAGAGATTGGCTTCAAAACAAGTGAGGCGGATCCTTGTCTTTTGATAAGAGAGAAAGAATGTGGAAAAGTCATAGTGGCTTTATATGTGGATGACGGCCTGGTCGCTGGCTCCAGTCAGCAGCTGATAGACGAGTTTATAAAGGAGCTCAATGGCCGGTTCAAGATAACCACAAGACCTGCGTCCTATTTCCTTGGGATAGAGATAGAAAACAGAGGAGACGGTATTAAAATATTCCAAACGTCTTATGTACAGAAAATCCTGCGGAGATTCGGAATGGATGGATGTAAACCGGTCTCGACGCCGATTGTAAAATAGAGTACATATAGCGAGAAGGTGGATATGACATACATGAAAAGTAACTACAGGCAAATCGTCGGCGCTTTAGCTTACTTGATGGTATGCACTAGACCTGATATTGCATATGCTGTTAGTATAGTCTCGCGAAGTCTGGAGAAACCAGAAGAAGCAGACTGCGTCCGACTGAAGCGCATAATGCGATATTTGCAATATACGCCAGACCCAGGTATCATGTACAAGAAGCATTATAAGGAAGGCATTTTGGAATGCTACAGTGATGCTGATCATGCCGGAGATATTAGCACTGGAAGATCCACCAGCGGAGTGCTGTGCATGTTTGCAGGAGGAGCGATCTCGTGGTTAAGCCAAAGACAGGCAAGTGTCGCAATTTCAACTACGGAGGCTGAAATTGTAGCCGCAAGTGAAGCAGCCAGGGAAACTGTATGGCTGTCACGGCTTTTAAGTGACCTTGTTACTCTCAAGAAGATTCCGTGCTTAAGAGTGGACAATGAAGCTGCAATAAGGCTAGCTGAAAATCCCGAGTTCCATCGACGGACTAAACATATTCGGGTACGGCATTTCTTTGTGAGAGAGTTGGTGACTAGCGGTGAGCTAAATGTAGATAAGGTAGCCAGTGAAGACCAGCTGGCAGATATTTTCACTAAGCCACTTGCAAGACCGAGGATCAGAAAGATCACAGAGCTCATAGGTCTTTGTTGAGAGGAGATATTGAAGTTGTTACCTAGCAACAGAAGACTATGGCTTGTTGATTCTGTCAAGACAACGAAAAGAAAATACGTGTCTTATATTTTGTGAATGTTTTATTATTGTATTGTGTTTTAATAAAGTTGATTTGAGTAATACAAAGCTTCTGCTTCTGCGAAATCCACCACCTCCAACTAAATTTAAAGGTCATAATTTGAAGCAATATTATGCAAAACAAACCTGTAAAAAGAGGCTTCAAGATGTGGTGCCGAGCGGACTCTAGAACAGGATATTCTATGAATAAAGCACTCGTCGAATGGCCATCTTGACGTTTACTTCATGGTGACAGCGGTGTTGAAATTTTTTTTTATTTTATTGCGTTTTACCTATCTTTTTCAATAAACAAGACTCATAACGCAAGATTAGAGATAAAATAATGGAACACGCACGCCCGCCTGCAGAGCTAACGTTGGAAGGTGGACCGGCGAGTCGGGCCGACGCGTGGAGAAAGTGGCTAAAACAATTTCAGGTCTTCCTCAAGGCGTCTGGAGTAAGCAAGGAGTCAAGCGATATCCAAGCCAGCTTACTAATCAATCTGATCGGTCCCGAGGACTATGATGTGTACTCAACATTCAAGTTTTCGAAAGAAGAAGAGCGTGAGGACATCACCGTTCTGATCCAGCAGTTTAACAAGCATTTCGGCACCAAGACAAACACTACGTTACTTCGGTTTAAATTTTTCACAACGAATCAGGTACCAGGTGAAGGAATTGATGAATACCTCACTGCACTAAGGCTCCTTAGTAAACAATGCGAGTTTGAGCATTTAGAGGATGGGCTTTTATGAGATCGGATTGTTTGTGGTGTCCTGGATAGTGCGATCCGCGATAGATTGCTACGAACAGACGATCTGATATTAGAGAGAGCGGTTAAAATATGTCAAGCGAGTGAAATGTCCAGCGATGAGAATCGGCAGATTGAGAGCGTCAAAAAAGAATCATCGAAGACCTTGCTTTATGGTAGAACATTTAAGGTTTAGCACTGAAAAGTTGCTGTTAATAAAAAAGGTCACTGAGGAAAACAGGGATTGTCAAGTACTAATTATTTACATATTGGACGGTTTGCCCCAAAATAAATATGATGCAGACGAATTGGTGAGACCCATATGGTCTTACAGGGAATTTTTGGCGTACGTAGTTGGTATTGTGCTTAAAGACGGGTTGGTGTTTATTCTCAGCCAGCTTCGGGCGGAGATGTTATCTCGCGTGCACGAGGGGCACCTTGGCATAGACAGGTGCAAACGCCGTGCGCGGGATGTAATGTTCTGGCCGGGTATGTCGCGCGACGTAGAGCGCGTGGTTCGCGCTTGCCGTACTTGCGGGGAGCAAGCGGCGCGACCGCCACAGGAGCCTATCATCATCATCATCATTCAGCCACAAGAAGTCCACTGCTGGACATAGGCCTCCTCCATGGATTTCCAAAAAGACCGGTTGGAAGCGGCCTGCATCCAGCGTCTTCCTGCCACTTGAATGACGCCTATGTTGCCTCATAATATACCGGTTCTACCGTGCGCAAAGGTAGGATCAGACATCTTTGAGTACAATAAAAAATATATTCTCATTTTGGTGGATTATCTTTCCAACTTTATAGAAGTATGTGCAATGACCACCATCACGTCAAAAAGTGTGATCATGGCCATAAAGGATCAATTTGCACGTCATGGAATACCTCAGGAGCTCCAGGGCAAAGACAATCGCCAGCATCTCCTTTTCAATCTGCGCATATCGCTGCTGTGTATCAGTGAGTGTCAACGATGCAAACTCGACCGGACGGCCGCCCTGCAGCAACACTGCACCCAGTGCGTGCGAGCTCGCGTCCACCGACAATGTAGCAGGTTGCTTCGGGTCAAACAACCCCAGCACCGGCGCCTCACACAACTCACGCTTCAGCTGCTCTACGATTTTCTCCTCGCATGCGCCCCATGACCACTCGCTGTCTTTCTTGAGCAAGCCACGTAGAGGACCAACCTTATATGAGTAATTTGGGATAAATTTACTCACATAATTAATCATCCCCAGAAATCGCTCCAATGATTGCCGATCACATGGACTAGGCAACTCCTTGATTGCTCTTAGCTTTGACTCATCCACTTTCATGCCCTCTACGCCTTCCAGATCTTCTTACGTACCTTGGCATGGAATACCTCCGACGCTGAGTTAATGCCATACGGCAACCGAAGATACTGGTATCGGCCGAATGGAGTCCCAAAGGTGCATAACTCAGCACTGTCATCATCCAGCTGGACCATCCAAAACCCGCACCTCGCATCCAGTTTACTGAAAACCTTAGCACCGCGTAACTGAGTGGCTATCTCAGTCAGCGATGGCAATGGGTAATAAAGTTTTTTTAGTTTTTTTACATTCTGTTAATATTTATTGACTGTAAAACAATCGACAAAATACCATCGACTTGTCAAAGACAACTAAACGAAACATAAAGGAGGTTACACTCCTTAACATCCGCCTCCGTTTTTTATGTTGCACATTTCGCTGAGCTCTTGAATTCTGGGTCCATACAACGGTTTTGTCAACATATCGGCAAGCTGTCCATAATAAAGTTTTACATTCTGTTAATATTTATTGACTGTAAAACAATCGACAAAATACCATCGACTTGTCAAAGACAACTAAACGAAACATAAAGGAGGTTACACTCCTTAACAATGGGTAATGTTGGCGTCGGATTACTCTGTTCAGTGGTCTTGGATCTAAACACACCCGCAGATTACCATCTTTTTTGGCTGCAACTACAATGCCATTAACCCACTGCGTTGGATGTGTTACTTTTCTAATAACACCCATCTCCTCCATACGGTTAAGCTCCGCCCGCAACTGATCCCTGACCCCTACAGGTATTTTCCTGACCGGGCAAATGCAAGGGTTCGAATTACTTTCTATTGGTATCCTATAATACCCCGGTAATTTACCGAGACCCTTAAATAGGTAAATAACTCTGCACATCTACAGTGTATACTCTTTTAATCAGCCCTAAGGTCTCCAAAGCACTTTTACCTAAAATGCTATGACAATCACATTCTGATATCAAAAACTTTAGGTTGTACTGAGCATTTTTATACATCCATTTTATAATGTAGGTACGCACCCACAAATGGAACATTATTTCCGCAGAATGACTGTGCACGGGTATGATCTTCAGTGATACTATCAAGTGAGAGACCTAGCTCTAACAATGTCTTCCTTGAGATGACATTCACATCTGAGCCGGAATCCAACTTAAATGTATGACTAACATTACTACCACATAAGTAGAGCTTCTCGTGCCATTTATTGTCATTCGTAGTAACTTCATCAATACATTCCAGTGTAGAAATGAAGTAAAACTCGTCATCGTCATCATGTTCCGCTTGTAACTCAAATACCTTAGAAGTAGACTTTCGCACTGGGCACATCCTTCTAAAGTGGCCCTTGCCACCGCACAGGAAGCATTTCATTTTAGCAGCTGCGCAGCGTTGATCGCCGCTACACTTGACATCACCACAGGCAGCGCAGGCTCGCGCGCCTTTCGTTACCTGGTAAGAATGTGAAAGGCCCGCGCTAATACCAGAGCCCGCGGCCGGCCGCTCGCCGCCGCGCTCATACCCGCGCTCGTTGCCGCCGCCCGCGCGCGCGCCGTCCTACACCGCGCTGCGACGTGCGACTGTTCCGCAATGCGTCCACACACAAAGACTTCGATGATTCTTTTTTGACGCTCTCAATCTGCCGATTCTCATCGCTGGACATTTTACTCGCTTGACATATTTTAACCGCTCTCTCTAATATCAGATCGTCTGTTCGTAGCAATCTATCGCAGATCGCACAATCCAGGACACCACAAACAATCCGATCTCGTAAAAGCCCATCCTCTAAATGCTCAAACTCGCATTGTTTACTAAGGAGCCTTAGTGCAGTGAGGTATTCATCAATTCCTTCACCCGGTGCCTGATTCCTTGTGAAAAATTTAAACCGAAGTAATGTAGTGTTTGTCTTGATGCCGAAATGCTGGTTAAACTGCTGGATCAGAACGGTGATGTCCTCACGCTCTTCTTCTTTCGAAAACTTGAATGTTGAGTACACATCATAGCCCTCGGGACCGATCAGATTGATTAGTAAGCTGGCTTGGATATCGCTTGACTCCTTGCTTACTCCAGACGCCTTGAGGAAGACCTGAAATTGTTATAGCCACTTCCTCCACGCGTCGACCCGACTCGCCGGTCCACCTTCCAACGTTAGCTCTGCAGGCGGGCGTGCGTGTTCCATTATTTTATCTCTAATCTTGCGTTATGAGTCTTGTTTATTGAAAAAGATAGGTAAAACGCAATAAAATAAAATATTTTTTCAACACCGCTGTCACCATGAAGTAAACGTCAAGATGGCCATTCGATGAGTGCTTTATTCATAGAATATACAATACAGGGTAGATCTGTATGGGTCCAATAATAAGATGAAAAAGTAAGATGGGACAGCGAGGAAAGAATTTTGAAAAGGGGATGGTCAAGGAATTGCATAGCATTGCAGAAAAATCTATCCGCTAAGTACTAGGTACTGACTAGGGCATGCAGTACCGGTTTACCGGTTTTAATTTTTACCGGTAAACCGTAAATTTTAGCAGCCGGTAAATTACCGGTAATGAAACCAAAAACCGGTACATTACCGTTGAAATTGTTCAGCTTATTAGTGTTTGACTGTGTGCACCGTTAGTCTGTGTAAGAAATGTCTAACAATTCAATTCAAATCTATTCAATATAGTTATTTCAGAATTTATCTAAATAAATCCATCTGATTTATACAAAAATAAAACAAAACTTCGTGCGGAAAAGTGCACGTGACCGCGAGATCGGGAACGTGCAGGCGGAGGTTGGGGTGTTCGATACATGCGCGCGCAGTGAGTTCGCTACTCGTTACTCGCTTTTGTTAGTAATGATGGTAGTTTTTGTGTATGGTTCTCTTATGACATTATCCAAGGTGACACCTTAAAATTTTCGGCGGTTTATCATAATACGTTTTTTCACAATCTTGCTTCGAGTGCAATAAAATGGCGGACGCGAAAATATTGACCTTACTGCTCCAAGACAATGCGCCCGTTCATTCAGCGCATGTGGCCAAGGCTATTCAGGAGTGTGGTTTCCAAGAAATTAATCATCTACCGTACAGCCCAGACCTGGCACCTAGCAACTATTTTTTGTTCCCTAACCTGAAAAAAGAGCTTCGTGGAAAGCGATTTTCGGACGATGAAGAGCTCAAAGCGGCCATAAATTATTATTAGATAATTTCGCGATCTAGTAAGTGTATTGAAATTGCAGGGGACTACATAGAAAAATAAAATTATTTCAGGTTTTTCTATCTTTTCTTTCATATCTATACCGAGAATACTTTGAACGCCCCTCGTAACTATTCAGTTATACCTTGCAGCTTGCAGCCTTCTAATGTATGCTAGGCAATAAAGTAAGACCTAAGGTTATGTTACAATTTTTTTATATTTTAATTAATAACTAAGAAGAAAGACTAACTTTGTTAAACTGATTAATTTAAAGAAATACGTAAAATTTTGTTATCCCATGTGATCGTGATTTGTTAATTTTGCTAAAGGTATTTTTTTAAATATATTTAAAAAAAACTTTTGCTTAATTGATTTTTTAACGTCGTGCGTGTAAAGTTGGTTTTATTGCCCTAAAGATTAAAAGAACTAAAAATAGAACGATTTTGAAGCATCTTTACAAAATTTGTTTTTTACCGGTTTACCGGTAAAAAATATTTAGAGGCCGGTAAACTTACCGGTAATCGAAATGGCCGGTAATTGCAACCCCTAGTACTGACGCCGAAGCCTGAGGGGTGGGTCGAGGCATTCCACCTGAAGGGCTTTAATGGGCGAAGATTTCATGGCTCCGATTATAAGTCGTAAGCGATGGAGAGGTTTTAAATTTTATTGGTCGGACTTTAATAATCTCCATACCGGGCCAACGTGTGGAGGCCGTATGTGTGGTGCATGGACGCAAGGCGCGACAACAGGGTTGTCATCCGTACGAGGTTTCTCGTACAAATACGAGATTTACAGGTGCCGGTACGAGGTACGAGCTCACATCCATCCTCGTACGATATTGTACGAGATTCATTGATACAAATTTTAATTTTAATGCCCGGATGCAGATCATAATTTGGAACGCACCTTAATCGGAAACGAGATACACTGCTGCTTTCACTGAGAGTAATAAGCAGCATTGTACTTCGTTTTCCAGCAATCCCCCCCGATGATAAACTTCGCAAAAAAGATTTAAGTTGGTAGCAATGAGTATGTGTGTATGCACAATTATTACTCATTCAATTCAAAGCAAGTTACTTTGTAATTGCTTTGCCGTTGGTTGGTTTGGTTTATTTACGGTCAAAAGTTGTGAACAAAATGGAAACAAATGAGTGACAGTAGGGACGATAAATAGTGGTTAAAGTGGGTGGATGGACAGCAAAAAATTAAGGTGATACCAAAAACTTTCATCGTGCACAGTCTTTCAAGGAAGCTTGGCTGAAAGATCCAATGTTCCATGATGATGCATAAACTTTGAGGTGTAATGGTGGGTGTGTACGAGCATTGAATCTGCTTAAAATTCAATGGTACGAGGTTGTGTTGCCAAAGTACGAGATTTTTGACTATGTCTGTACGACGAGGGCAAGTCGTCGGCGTCTGGCAACCCTGCGCGACAAGTAACTGTCATGCATGTTATTTAACTATTCTGTGATCAGTGTTGCCACATCTACGTCTTTTTACGTAGATCTACGTACTTTAGACCTTTCCTGCAAACCTACGAACTTGTCCCAGAATCTACGTATTTTCTATCAAATTGTACAAATTTGCAAAATATTATAACTCATTAGGCTGAATGGGAATAACTTCGTTTTCATTCGCGAAAAAAGTTAATAAACGTTCCGTTTCATACTATCGCACAGTCGCCTCGACATACAGCACTCACGTCAAGTCGCGTCATGAATTAAAAAAAAAAAACTTCCCATAACATAGACCTGTGACTGTGTAAAACGAAACGTCTCGCCGTGAAAATGGGAACTTAATCTAAAAGTTTTTTTGATGTTTTTTTTTGTTTGGTTTCGATCAAATTTCGATATTTTTCAGCTTCCTGCTTATTATCCTTATGATTTTACCTGTTTTCATTACTCTCAGAAAGAAGTACGTAGATCTACCTACTTTTCATACGCCATTTTACTAATTCTAGGTAATTTTCTAATGTGGCTTACGCCTTTTTCAAAATCCGAGTTGGCAACACTGTCTGTGATCTTTATAATAATAAGGCTTGCATTGGCAATGCTTTCATCATTTTAGTAGCTTTGGAGAAGTTTTTGTGGAGTACTCATTTTACTCACAACTAAAATCGAAATAAAACTGATAAAAGGACTCATTATCGACGAACATCACTCTAGAAACGGTTGAAACGCCACCGGCTTACTCATGGGAGTTATGGTGAAGCTTGTCGATCAAGTAGTTCGTAGCTATAAAGTAGCTAAAGTGTTTCGAGAAAATACCGACAAAATAAACAGCATAGATTTCTCGCCGAGTGGCGAAACATTGATATCATGTAGTGAAGATGACCAAATCGTTATTTACGATTGTGAAAAAGGAACACAGATGATAACAGTGAACAGTAAAAAGTATGGCGTAGACTTAATACATTTTACCCATGCCAAAAATACGGCTATTCACAGTTCCACTAAAGTTGATGATACTATAAGATATTTGTCACTTCATGATAACAAATACATACGATACTTTCCTGGACATACTAAAAAAGTGGTGACCTTATGTCTATCACCTGTTGAAGATACATTTTTATCTGGATCATTGGACAAAACACTTCGGCTTTGGGATCTACGCTCTCCAAACTGCCAGGGATTAATGAATCTGTCAGGACGTCCAGTGGCGGCATATGATCCTGAGGGACTCATCTTTGCTGCTGGTGTAAATTCTGAGAGTATCAAGCTTTATGATTTAAGATCATATGATAAAGGTCCTTTTGTTACATTTAAGTTGAATCAAGAAAAGGAATGTGACTGGACAGGACTTAAATTCTCTCGTGACGGTAAAACGATGTTAATAAGCACCAATGGATCAATAATTAGACTGGTAGATGCATATCATGGGACTCCACTTCAAACGTTCACTGGTCACCTGAACAACAAAGGAATACCGATAGAAGCATCTTTCAGTCCTGATTCCCAATATATATTCAGTGGATCTACAGACGGCAGAGTGCATGTGTGGAATGCAGATACAGGATATAAAGTATGTGTCTTAAACGGGGACCATCCTGCACCTATTCAGTGTGTCCAGTTTAACCCCAAATTTATGATGCTGGCATCTGCATGTACAAATATGGCATTTTGGCTCCCAACCATAGATGATGTGTAACTATTCTTTGTTAATTTCAATAAGGATATTAAAGAGAATGACAATTTCAAACAAATCAATGAAACAAAATTATACACATTTAGTTTAAGAGTGTCTTAGTGGGATTGACTTTTTATAAACAAGACCGATTAACATTGAATGGTGGATTAGTTTATTATCAGAACGCCAAATTTATTACTGTGTTTGATATAGTTTGTTATAAACCTAAGTAATGCTTACGCGAGTCCTTTTACTCCTACTTGGTGTAAAAAAAACAATTTTAAAACAAGGTACATGAAGACATGTACCCTATTTTACCTTTCCATCAGCTTACGAGAGTTAAATTTACAGCCTACCAAAAGTTAATAAAGCTTAACTCATGATTTGCTGACAAATAACAAGAAGTTTAAAAAACTTCATTGATAATGCACGCAAGAAAGCAAAAATAATTACTCAAGGTTTACTAATGTTCAGTGGCATTGCTAAAAGGCCCAAGCTGAACATTGAACATAATGTGAAGGGCAAATACCAAAAACCTCCCCACGCTTTTTGGCTTGGCCACTGAACGGTACGAAACTAAACTCCATTCCACGAAACGCGCTCCCAAAGAAAATCGTCCAAGTGCGCCCATTGGTTAATAGCGTGTGACCTTTAATAGGGTAGGTATCTTATGAAGCGGACCGTCTTCGCTTATCGCTAGCCGCGCGTATTTTGTTCCCTAGGAGTTCGGCTCGTGGAACGAAGTATAGGTAAATTATTTTTCACCTCACTAGCTCGTAAAAGCTCTGTTTATCATTCGAAATCTGCGTGGAAAATCGCACTTTATCCGCTAGCGTGGAAAGTGTTTTTAAAATTCGAATATTTTTATTCAATAAAGGTTTCGTACAATAAATTACATATATATAGAACCTCATTGGTTTCGTAATAGTTTATATTCTCTGCAGCCAGTCCATTGATGATTGAAATGCAAATACTTATTTCATGTCATGCGCCAGCCTCATTTAAAGAATCGCACTGGCCGACAAGAAAATTTGATTTTAAAAAAAAACTTTAAAATTTTCTTCTCTTTATTGAATTCACTTTACTTCCATTATTTTGGTTTGTTTTTTGATAAAATCGAAAGAAATCATAAAATATGAGCGAAGCTAGCAGCGACGAATTTAATATTTATTAAAACTGTTTTTCTTGCACCTAACATTTTCCTCGCTTTAGTGAGGTGAAAAGTTGTGTTGCGCTCGGCAGCAAAGTTATTTAGCGTCTCGTACCTTTGAAACCCTCGCTACGCTCAGGATTCTATATTTGAACCACTCTCTTCGCTCGTGGCTCAATCCTAGAATCCTTCGCTTGCTCAGGTTTCAATACAAGGTACTCGCGCCAAAAATTAACTTTGCAGCCTTGCATAACAAATAACTACTTATTCTATTCTAATGTGCATTATTGACAAGTGTGTTTTTTTGTTTTTCTTCTAAATAGGTACTTTTAATTTGCTTTAAACTTTACTGTCTTATTTATAGAAATACATTCCACTAAAACAATCTTGATGGAGTTTTAGGAGTTGGAGTTGAAACAGTCGTTAAAACAGTATCACACTAAATATTATTTAACTAAAATCTCCAAATATAATAACTTAAAATACTGTAGATGTTATTGTGTTGCTTAAGGAAAAAAGTATTGTTTTTTTTTATAAATAAGACGACACCTAATCAAAATTAGTTTAATTACTTCTTGTTGCTTTTGTTCTTTATTAAGAGATTGAGAGTTGAAGAAATCTCCTGTTAACTGGCTTCATCCATTGTCAGATTAGCTTTGCGATACCAAACTTTTGTATTGTCATCCGAATTATAAGCACTTTGCAAATTTTAAAAGCAATGAAACAGTGTTGGAAGTACCTAGGTTAAAACAGAATTCCTAGTTGTTACTGATGTCGTAGTAGCCTAGTTTCTCAGTTACCTTGTACCTATACAAGTGAAGCTAAGAAAAGCGCGTTACATACAATACCAATCAATGATGCCTCTTTGAATTAAAAAACTGAAAGTGTGTCACTAAATTTTGTAATTGCAGACAGTATAATTTTGCACACGTCCACTCCACAAATTGTCACGCACGCATTTAGTAGGTATCAATATCATACCAGCGGCTGTGTGCAATCCCGCATTCCATAAAGAACCTTACGGGGAGCATTCTGTCTTGCTCGTATAATTTAATAATTTTACTGATTGTAATAAAATAAGTATACTTTTGATAAATGTGTTCTGAGGGTTTGATAGATAATAAAATGGCTAACATTTAAGGCATACCTGTTTCTTATCCCGTACAAAGTTATTGATTGAGAAAGATTCCTGGAAACAAATTTTCTTTATTAAAACTACGTAGGTAGGTATATAAAAACAAAAATATATTAAAAATGCCCGTAATTTAATTATGCATCAAACCCTGAGACCACATTAATTTATCAAAAGAAACTCATTTTCTAATATTGAAAAACCGGCCTTGTGCTAGTCGGACTCGCGCACCGAGGGTTCCGTACTCGCGCTTATGGGCACGGAACCTTATTACTAAGACTCCACTATTGTTTGTCAGTCACCAGGCTGTATGTTATGAACCGTGATAGCTAGACAGTTGAAATTCACATATTATGATGTATATCTGTTGCCGCTATAACAACAAATACTAAAAACAGAATAAAATAAATATTTAAGTGGGGCTCCCATACACCAAACGCGACTTTATTGCCGTTTTTTGCTCGATATTAATAAGGGCAACAGGTTCCTAGACGGTTGAAATATTTACAGAATATTTAGTTGTATACTCACTTTAAAATAAAAAATAAAATTAGTATTTAAGGGGGTATAAGATCACGTTTGTTGTATGGGAGATTAATAATAAATAATTACTCCCATACAACAAACGTGATTTTTTGTCGTTTTTTTGCTCGATATTAATAACGGCAACAGGTAGACGCTTCAAATATTCAAATGTTGTTTAGATAATGGTACGGAACCCTTCGTGCGCGAGTCCGACTTGGCTAATTTTTATTATTTGTTGTTAGAATATATTAAGGTGTGTCTCCTGTTAAAAATATTACACAGAACATTCAGTTTTCTTTGCGCAAAACATTTTCCTTGCTAGGTGGAGCAGTGAAAACAGATTGTGTTGTATAATGTTTTATCATAAACATGAGCAGGAGACGCGGATAAGTCCCACAATCACGCTAAATTTGATGCCTGTATGTATTACCGTTTTTACGATAGAGCATAAGACTATCGTAAAAACGGTAATACATACAGGCATCAAATTTAGCGTGATTGGCATTATTTATAAAACACTATTCCTCTAAAACCAATCTAAAAATCTGTTTAATTAATCTATGGCTACATCTTTTCCTTATAAAATTTCCTGGTACAATAAAGAATATTCTTATCTTATCTTATCTTATCTCCACCACAGACTATTTCGGCGGTTTTGAAGTGTTTTAAGGAATCGAGTTTTTATCATAAGACCGTATATTTTTTATGATTAATTACAAATGTAGGTATAGTTTCCAGATTTTTCCTTCTGCTTGTAGTATAAGACTGTATTAATTGCCAAATTTCATAGTTCTAGATCCACGGAAAATACCCTATTAAGTTTAATTCCCTTGAGTGTCGAAATATACGTTTTTTGCTGCATTAACGGCCGTAACTTTTTTGTACGTTAACTTAGAAGTTGGTTTTCTTCACAGCTTCGAGGGACTGTAGACCAGAGTATAGATTGTTCCATTCATCTTTGCGCGCGGCTCTATGTGTGAGTAAACCGTAATACACAGTGACCTTGTGTGCGTTGTTCGGACGTCCGCGACGACGACGGCCTCGTCACTGCCACACAAATTAAATCTGTATAATTATAAGCGCACGCACACATAGAGCCACGCGCAAAGATGAGTTGAAAGGATTGTTATATGGTTTTAATTTTAACTCGATACTTCCTCGCGTTCCCGGGTCTTGACTGACAGACGGACGAACGGACAACAAAGTATCCTATAAGGGTTCTCTTTTTCTTTTTGAGGTACGGAACCCTAAACATGTCAAATTGTGCGAGTAAGACAGCAAGATCCGCTTAAGAGGAGGCTTTGGCTCCAGGGAGTAACGCTAGCGCCACCAAGGAAAAAAATCGATTTTTTTTTACTGATTGAATACAATCTCTCAATCATTATTAAGACCCACGCACGACAAAGAACCTAGGCATTATGCATCAAACCTTCAGACCACATTTATCAAAAGTATACTTAGTTTATTGCAATCACTAAGGCCGACCTGCACCACTTCTTAAATGTCACTTGAGTCGCCATTTAAATCGACATTATGTATGAAGAGTTTTAGTTAAATGCTGTTTAAGCCACATTTAAGAAAGTGGTACAAGTCGGCCTAAAAATGTTAAATTTACGAGCAAGACGGAATCGACGTTTAGGCAATGTTTGATATAAAGTCTATTCAATTGGCCTTGCTATTGTAAAGTCGATAGCACATCAATCCTGACTCACATGCACTGTACTCTGTTACTTAGGGGCAGTTTCTGAATTGAGAATTTTGCTAAGTAAATACTTAACTGTAGTGCTGTCTCTTCTTTCTCAGAACGCGTGACAGATCGTTACTTAAATTTTACTTAGTGAAATTCTTAATTCAGAAACCGGCCTTTAACAACTAAAATGTAAAGGCTGATCAGCCGTGGACTATACGGTCGACAGTAGCTCAATCTTTACATTTTTGTTGTAGTCGCCTATTACATAGCGTAGTAGAGTGCACGTATGTAAAGGTTGGTGTGCTGTCGACTAGGTATACACAATGACCATGACAGTGTGTTCTGTGACAGAGGCACAGTTTAAATAACACCTTATACTGTGACAGAGGCATAAAGGTCTATCCACCTGTGATCCACCTCACACTGGGCCGGCGAATTGCGAGCGCAACGATACAAACTAAAATAAACCTTAAACACGCACGTTTTAGGTTAGACTACCTACAATAATAGCGTAAAAAATTCTCGCGGCTGGCCCGCGGTGGGATCGTCACACGGGGACGCGCTTTTTTGCACTTGTAGGTATAGTCTATATATTTTTTTAAATTTGTAAACGACAAATCCAACGATACCCACACTATGGTGTACGCAAGAAAACGAAATTGCATCCCTAATTTAGGTGTATGAGGTTGCCTGGAAGAAATTGCTATTAGCAATAAGGCCGCCACTTGTATGTTTTCTTTTGTCATTGCTGTTTCTATAACATTTTTTCCGTTATATAATAAAGAATTTTCTCATCTTATCTTACCCTAATTTTTTTTGTAACATATTTTTCTACTGTTTTGTCGGCGTTATTATGAGACCAAGAGACGTAGTGATTATATTCTCTGTGACTAAGGCCTAAGGCGCGAGACATACAGAAGGGACGTAGGATGGGGGCGAGGAAAGGATGGAGCGCAGAAAAGTCGCCCAAAAGACTTCAGCGCACACAGATGGGACGGGGCCAGGACGCTCGACTTCACAGAGCAAAGTGCAGTTTGTAGTCTCACATTATATAGGTTACTCTACGGTTTGTAGACTAACTATTCTTACAGAAGCTACACTACAGAACAATTATTAACGTTTTTGTAAAATGGATCAATAAGTTTTTATTTCGTATTCTAATACAAAATCCTTTTACTTTTTATTTAAACGAGTTGAGGTCAAAACTGTTGTCGCGGCATGTTTTTGAATTTGCTGCCCGCTGTTTTTTCCCTCGATAGACACTGGACAGTCGACAGCACATTAATATTTACATTTTAGTTGCAGTCGCCCGTAATGCAACGAAGTAGCGTGCATACATGTAAATGATGACGTGCTGTCGACTATACGTTACGGTAACAAAAATATAAAAGTTGTCCTGCTGTTGACTGTACCAACCTTGTGGCAAAATAAACTCATTCACTTCCGCCCAACTGGTAATTTCTTTTACAGTCGACAGTACGTCAACCTTTACACACGTGTCTTCTAATCAGTTACGTGAGTATGATATTTTAGGATGTTTTGGATGTTCCATGACTCTTTATCATCGTCTGAAAATTCATAAAAAAAAACTAGTTGTGAAAAACAATATTTTAATGTCGTCTCGTCACTGTTACCATGAAGGTAAGTGCCCCCGGTTTCATTGATCTTGTCACATCTGTTTTAAGGAACGGCTTACTCGCCGACTGAGTAAGGCCCGGACTCCACCAAAGCGGAGACGATACGAGAGGAGACGAGCTGTGTTTTAAACAACCAATAGAAATTCGTTATTCACACATCTCGTCTCCACTCAGCTTCAGTGGATACCTACCAACGAGCGGAGATGTATCATATTTGTATGGCGCGATCGAGATGTGAGCCATCTCCATGAATGGTATGGTACCTACTCCAAATGACGTCTTCTCCAAAATCGATGTGTTGTTTTGATTAGTTGGCATTAAGCTATCAATTCTGCTTCTTCAGACTATTTCTTCTTCTTCAAGTAGAAGAAGATACTGTTTTGGTAATAGTGACATGGAGACAACTGCAATCTTATCAAACATCGCACACATCCGCTACAGTCTAGTCAGTACGCATCTCCGCTCAGCTTTGGTGGATACACCTTTTTTGAAAAACATCTTTTCTCGCCTCCGCTTCGAACATCTCCGCTTTCGTGGAGTCCGGGCCTAAAGATACTGCCACATACCAAAATGTTTAGTCTATGATACTACACTCCCACAGCTCCGTAGCTCCGCTTCGCACTTCACAGTGTTCCATATAGGAAATCTACGGACATAATGACAAAAGTGAGATTTCTTTCAGAATCCTGTCGTTGGTTTCTTTAATGATTGTAAAAATAATGTTTGAGGAAAAATTGGTACCTAGGTTTATTTTGTAAGACAGCAACACAAAGTTTTTCCTTTGTTTAGAAATGTAAGTATTTACATATGCATAGGTATTAAAACTTTTTAGCATTAAATGTGAAAATTACTTTGCTAAATTCCGCCAAATCATTAAAGACCATCGAAGCCTGAGGATGCCTCGCAACGCATTTTTTCACACAAGTATTGTTGGTGTGTGTTTGTTTCTTGCTTCTGCTTGAAAAAGTGGGAGGGAGGGCGGTGCATTAACTAACTGCATGGTGCTTGTGGGATTTTGGCGGAATTTAGCAACGTAATTTTGGATTTCCGCAAAGTAACGCCTGATTCCATACAATATTGAAATAGTTTTTATGCCACACCTGGCCAAAAAGCGGGTTTTTCCGCACGCTACGCGTACGGGAAAACCCATTTTGAGGCCAAGTGACGACATAAAATTGTGTACAAAACACGGACCGTAAAATAGAAAGCCCTCTATCGCATATCGGCCTTAAACTTCTGCGATATCGGCCTTTCTTTATTTTACGGCCCTAGTTGTGTAAATAACTAGGTATTATCTACACTAATGTTGTAACATTCTACTTATGTTTTCAATACTTGACTTATAATTACTACTGTTATAGCGCAGACAACAAAACACTCAATTTAAGCAATTTCACAATCGTAAAATCTCATTATAACATCAATAAAACGCGACCAACTTGATTGCAGGGCCAATCAGGTTGGTCGCGTTTTATTGAAGCGCGCAGCTGCGCTCTCATTGGTTAAATTTTAATGGCGGCAAAATCACTGTGATTATACACGTACGCGTGAATTTAATTTTTAATTGCATTAATAAAGATAAAGTAGTGTATGCAACTGCATATAACACGGGTATTAAAACACTCGTTACTATTATGAAACTCGCTGCGCTCGTTTCATAAACTCACACTCGTGTTTTAATACCCTTCATTATATGACAGTTGCATAAACTACTATTATCTACACTAATGTTGTAACATTCTACTTATGTTTTCAATACTTGACTTATAATTACTACTGTTATAGCGCAGACAACAAAACACTCAATTTAAGCAATTTCACATGACGGTATAATATTCACATCGATATCGTAAAATCTCATTATAACATCAATAAAACGCGACCAACTTGATTGCAGGGCCAATCAGGTTGGTCGCGTTTTATTGAAGCGCGCAGCTGCGCTCTCATTGGTTAAATTTTAATGGCGGCAAAATCACTGTGATTATACACGTACGCGTGAATTTAATTTTTAATTGCATTAGTGAAGATAAAGTAGTGTATGCAACTGCATATAACACGGGTATTAAAACACTCGTTACTATTATGAAACTCGCTGCGCTCGTTTCATAAACTCACACTCGTGTTTTATTTAATACCCTTCATTATATGACAGTTGCATAAACTACTATTATGATACACGTGCGGAAAGTAGTTTATTACGAATAAGTGTCACAGTCAAATTTCAAGAAAGTTTTTTATTGCCGACGACGACGTTCGAAAAGTAGCGATATTATCATTCCATAGATAGCATTGATTATTCGTAAATAAGTACCCACTTCATAATAGTAGATTGTACAACAAGTGCATAAAACGCACCATTTTACTCGAGACGTTTATCCATCCGAGCGAGCTTGCGAGCGAGGATAGATATAAAGTCGAGTGTAAAATGGGTTTTATGGACGAGTTGTACACTCTACTTTTCACTTCGATTGCGAGGAAATGAAACAGCAACATGTAATAGTAGATTGTACAACAAGTGCATAAAACGCACCATTTTACTCGAGACGTTTATCCATCCGAGCGAGCTTGCGAGCGAGGATAGATATAAAGTCGAGTGTAAAATGGGTTTTATGGACGAGTTGTACACTCTACTTTTCACTTCGATTGCGAGGAAATGAAACAGCAACATGTAAATATAGTAAATGCTAATTTAATTAAAATTGAAAGTTACATTAGAGCAATGAGAAATAATAAATGAGGCGAAATACAAATTATAAGTTTATTTCATGAAGTTTTATTGTGTAATTTGGCTGTTGGTATCTTTGCCTTGGTCTTAGAATACGAACGAAACGAAATAAAATAAAGAGGTTGTTGTATGAAGTTAAAGATGTTCGTGTGGCTGTTGCAGCGATTGCCTTGGTCGTCGACGAAGATTTTACTTTATGCTCTAGAGCATAAAAAGCGACTTTATGTCGCCTACGCACGACATAAAGACGAACTTTTAGAGCATGAGAAGTGAAAAAATAATTATGGTTCCCGCCAATTAACTTTTTTTTCTTTTTTTTTTCTGTAGGGACGTGACACCTGACTTAAGGTCGTTACATACTGCTCAGTTATAAAAACATTTTCTTTTTATAACTATGATAAGTTGTTGTTATGGCTTAAATACTATACTGATCTACTAAATTGAAAAATAAACAAATATAAAAAATAATAAATGAGACGAAATACAAATTATAAGTTTATTTCATGAAGTTTTATTGTGTACTTTGGCTGTTGGTATCTTTGCCTTGATCTTAGAATACGAACGAAACGAAATAAAATAAAGAGGTTGTTGTATGAAGTTAAAGATGTTCGTGTGGCTGTTGCAGCGATTGCCTTGGTCTTCGACGAAGATTTTACTTTATGCTCTAGAGCATAAAAAGCGACTTTATGTCGCCTACGCACGACATAAAGACGAACTTTTAGAGCATGAGAAGTGAAATAGTAGATTGTACAACAAGTGCATAAAACGCACCATTTTACTCGAGACGTTTATCCATCCGAGCGAGCTTGCGAGCGAGGATAGATATAAAGTCGAGTGTAAAATGGGTTTTATGGACGAGTTGTACACTCTACTTTTCACTTCGATTGCGAGGAAATGAAACAGCAACATGTAAATCGTATTTGCAATTCGCGCCTTTTTTTCTTTTTTTTGTTGGTGTTTCGCGCGGTCACAGGACACAGTATTTCAGAAAAAAAAGAAAAAAAAGAGGTGAGTTTCGAACAACAATTCGAATTTCGAATTGCAATGCGGGGCTTCTCCATAGTTTTCATGCGAATTTTGACATTCTAAATTCAAATCACTTGGTCTTCGACGAAGATTTTACTTTATGCTCTAGAGCATAAAAAGCGACTTTATGTCGCCTACGCACGACATAAAGACGAACTTTTAGAGCATGAGAAGTGAAAAATACTTTATAGCATAGTTTTCCTTATTATAAGTGGAAGTGTAGATAAAATGATAAAATTTAGTATTTCAATACGTCCTTGGTAAGCTAGACACAAGCCAAATTTAAAACAAAAATAATGTTCTTGTTAAATTTGAAAATGTAACAATTTATGAGTTTTGAATGCATGCTTTTTAAGATATTTTAAAAAGAAGACAAATTTTTGAATGTTGTTCTTAAATTTGAAAATGGAACAGTCTATGCAATTGTTTGCTTGTTGTTCTTAAATTTGAAAATGGAACAGTCTGTGCAAGAATTTGCTTTTCCGATATTTATCTGTTTAGTTTTAATTCACTTACACACGTGTTATTGTGTTAATTTATTGCGGACATGGCATATCAAGTAAGTTTTGATCTAATGGAAGCATATTTTTTGAACGATAAAGATATCTCTCGAAGTTTGCGCTGGTATAGCGTAAAATATCCTGACAGACAAATACCGTCTCGTAAGGTTTTGAAAAGGCTTGTGAATAATTTGAAAACTCTGGGACGTTTCGATAAACGCTCAAGAGAACCACAGCAAGAAAACCATACGATCAACGACGAAGAACTTGATATTTTAATTTACTTTTCGGCTTTTCCGAAAACATCGGTGAGAGAAGGAGAAAATGAAATTGGAGTTTCAAAAAGTAAAATACATCGTGTATTAAAAAAACACGGTTTCAAGAGTTATGTTAAAGGACGATTGGTTCAAAAATTACTTCCAGGCGATATAGAAAGGAGACAAAATTTCTGTCTTGATATCCAGGCACGCTTGCTCGAAAATCCAAATTTTTTGGATAATATTATTTGGACAGACGAATCTAATAACGGTATGTATAACCGCCACAATAATCGTATTTGGTCTAAAGAAAATCCCCTACGAATCACTGAAGCGAATAACCAAGTGCGTTTTTCATTCAACTGTTGGTGCGGACTTTTAAAAAACCGGGTTTTCTTAATCCATTTTTACCATGGAACCTTGACCTTGGCGGTTATTTTCTGTGTTGAAACACAGAAAAGTATTTAGAAATACTTCAAATTGTAAGAGATGAGAAAAGAAATCTTCCCGCTGCGGAGCAAGAAAACTTAATTTTCCAACAAGATGGAGCTCCGGCTCATAATAGTCGGAGAGCAGCAGATTTTCTAAATGAATGTTTTCCTACTTGGATTGGTACGAATGGACCGATTAGATGGCCGGCCAGATCCCCGGACCTTACACCATTAGATTTCTTCTTTTGGGGATACGTGAAAGATATGCTGTACAAAAAGCGATATGAGAACGTGGGCGAGTTACAAACAGGATTGTGCCATATCATATCGAGTATTCACCATAAAAAGATAAGAAAATCAACAGGCAGCGGACTCATTAAAAGATTGGCGATTTGCGTAAGACAAGAGGGATCACATTTTGAGCATTTAATTAATTAATTTCCAAAAAAATACCCACTTAATTGACTACGGCAGTTTCATGTATGTTTTTAATTTAATTAAAATGATTAATTTCACGCTGTTCCTTTATTTTAAAATACTATGTTATTTAAGAAGAGTTATTATTTTTTGGCCATTCTTTCGATTGGCATCATAAAATTAGGGGTGTTTTTTTTTACATTTAAGTCGGTTCGATTCCCAGACAAGGCAAGTAATTTTTAGAAAATCTTTGAATGCAGAATTGCTAACTTTTAAAAATAACATAAAGTCTTCTTTCAGCAAAATATCCTATCTACGATATTTAAGGTACTTTCCCTTCATGGCCCATAACTTTGGGACGCCCTGTATATATATATAATATATTTATGGCAACTCGAATCGGTCCTGTTTTGGACGGTGATCCAACCAAATTAACCTTTCTTTCCAGTTTGATTGAATTTGACGTTTGTTTGTTGGAAGCCTTTTTTTTTTTTTATAATAGGTTTAACGGCTCTGGATACTAGTCCTTTTGAGCCTTGTTGGACGCCTTGACATCAGTGTTGCCACTTTGATGGTTTTAGTTTCCCACGCCTCGTAAGCTTTAGATAGAGGTATGAATGTATGAAACATCTTCTTCAAAATTATTCAGTATGATTTGGGTAGTTTTTTAGGGTTCCGAACAAGAAAAAAAATCCCGTTTGAAATGACCATTTTAGATTAGTTCAAGCTGCAATGACATAACAACTGAAACATAAATGTATGTATAGGTAATTAATAAGTGAATTATTTTTAAAATCAATGGAACAAAAGCCGTACGTCTTAATTAATGGGAGAGGGAAACTTTCCCCTTCTTCGCAACTCGAGCCTAAATTCCTTTCAAAAGAGAAATTTCTCTCAGTACGGCAACACTACTTGCCTCTTGTTTTTTTTGCAGCAAAGTTTTATGGCAATGGCTCATAAGTTTTTAAGCCCACAACTGGTTTAAAAAAAAAAAAAAAAAAATTTGGAAAAGGGTTGGAAGCAAATCCCTTAGCTTTTTACCTACTTTCGGCTAAGCTATTAAAATATCCTGGTTACTATTTTGAAATGTTGTCAATTGCGTGGCGCAAGGCAAAAAAATTACGAAGGAAAAAAAACCTACTTGGTTTCCTTAGTCATTGCTCAAAAATTAAAAAAATACTTTTCTTCACACGTAAAAAAAAACGATTTCAGTAGTGATTTATTTAACGCGTGCTCTAAAGGGTCGCTTACCCGCGCAATGTCTTTACACAAAAAAGAACGCTTTACGAGCAATGAGGGCTTTTCAATGACAGCAGTCAGTTGAGTTTCATTAAAAAAAAAACTAGATGGCGCTGCGAGGAGAACAAAATGTCATTATACGTCTTAAAGGTTCTACATCGTTATTAACTCTGTGATAATCTAAACATCTCTCCTCTGATCTCGTCAACGAAACAAGCGAGCAACGTAACAAAAACCACAGAGAAAGTACAGTGATGTCATGTCAATTTTGACATATTATGTGACGTCAGCACCATCTATCGGTAACTTGCGGTACTGTTTATTTTTTTAATGACGCTTTGAAAAGCCCTCATTGCATTGTAAACTTTTTTTTCAATGCAGTTGCTCGTAAAGTTTTCTTTTTTGTGTAACAAAATTATGCGGAAACTGATTCTTTATTTCACAGTACTGTACAGTACTGAAATCCTTTATTTCACGCGTGAAATAAAGCAATTTTTTTATGTTTTTGACTCTGTGGTGCATGGTGCAAGTCATAAAATTTAAAAAATTACAAAGGTGCAAGGAGGTTTTTCTGTCCAAAAAAAAAACAATTATTTATAAGTATGCGCGCTCTAGCAATAATTGAATGATGATAAACAGCATAACATAAGATTCTTGATTATCTCATTTAAAAATACGTGTTTTGTTTCCGCAAACAAAAAATATTTTTCACATTATTGGCTGTATGTATACTGTACCTTTCTTGATCTTACCTACTGGATCTTAAACGATCACGAAGGTAAAGCAACACAGGGCGCGTTCAGTGCATGGATGGGTCGCCGTCTATGCCTAACGCTAGTGGCATTTTTCCGAGCGGTTCCGTGCTTCGCAAGGCACGTTAAGCTGTTGGTGCCGGTTGCCGTCGATAGATGGCAGTCGTAAAGCCAAGTCAGAGGCCTTAGGGCGGCTTGACAACTTCTGACAGTAGACGGGCCACTAGTCTACAAGCCTCCACCAATCCGGACTTGGCCCCCGTGGTGGAGTATGGCCCAAAGAGTATGTAATCACTACGTTATAAGAGTCGGCACTTGCTAACAACACGTTTTCAAAATTATGAACGTAGTTTGTACCAACCTAACAAAAAATAGTATAATACCAACATTATTCACTGCGGAGTTACATAATGCCTTTTGTTTTAGCAGGATTATATTTTTGTTTCAATGTTGGCACAAAGTACGTTCATAATATTTTTTGTATGGAGTGACGAGGGCCTGGCATGGCCTATGCCTTCCTCAGGGAAGGGACCCGTGCCCCTCGGTGGGGACATAATGGGTTGATGATGATACTGTACCTTTGCCTTAAGAAAAAAAAAACTGTATGACGCGCGCTCTGCAAACTTGCAAAGAAAGCACGCCATTTTGTTGTAAATAGGCTTTGGTGAAATAAAATTACTTTATTATACTTATTTTTTTGTTGTATTTCCTCGCGAAATGCATTGAAAAATGTAACATAATTAAGCGTAAAAGGTTTTTATCCGAATGCTTGTCAATGAAAACACTCGCTGCGCTCGTGTTTTCATTTTGGCACTTATTCGTATAAAACCTTAATTTCCGCACGTGTATCTTAAATAACTATTTTGGATAACGCTTGTGCGCTCCAAAAAAATTAAGGAGCAAAAATCTAGTTAGAAACTCAAATTAGGATGTGACTCGTTGGAGGGGGAGGGATCACCGGCAGTCTAAATTTTTTACTCGATCCGTTGTGTCATCCGCCATCTCGTTTTTAAGGTTTAATTTTTGTTTATTTAATTCCTTGTTTATTTTCAGTTTCACACGAAAAATGGTAATTAAAATTAAAGTTGTTTAAACTAAAATTTTGTACAAATTTAGTACTCATTATTTTTTTCTTAGGATCAATATTTTCTGATTTATACCCCAAAAGAGAGGGTGCTTTTTGGTTTGATTAACAACTCGTTTATTTTCAATTTTACATGAAAAGTTATTACACCCATATTTTTGTTTGCCGTAAGCGTGCGTACCAAAAATATGAACCTTACAAAAAACAATAAATTTTAAAGGCATATTTCATCATCTAAACGCATACTTCAAACGATTTGGCTTTTTTATAGTAACTCGTGAATTTGCTTTCAGAAAAGCAAATTCACGAGTAACTTCAGTTCTGTGGAGTCGTTGTGATATTCACAAAAAAATCATGATGTTTTAGAAAATAAAAACAAACTTCAAAAGACTACAGCACTAAAAACAGAGAAATAATTTATTTTGGAGTCGGTGCCCGAAATGTTTGTGCTGATCTTGTAACTTGGCACCGACTCGAAACTATACCTACATAGCGACATAGCTATCTTCCACTTTGTATAATTTTTAATTGGTATTTACATTTTTGTTTCAAAATAAAATTGTATGTCGGTCTTAGATCGCTATCTCATCTCATAGATTAATGATATGCCGTCTTAATAAATTTTATTTTCAAGTCTTTGATTTTGATCTTATTAATTATAACTACTTATTACTTATTACAATAACTTATTTAATTATTTACATTTACATTTACAAACATATCATTAAAAATAACTAAATATAGAAAACTGCGCCCAGATCGCCGCCTCTGGGAAGGGTACCCAGTATGCTGGCTACGTTCCCTCGTTGGATAGCGAGACTTATCCTCTGCCCGAGGTAATAGCCAGCCCTGGGGTCCCTGGTCGTGTCGATGAGGCGCGACGATAGTTCTTTGAAGAGCAGTCGCGCCTCGGGCCCCCATGGTCCTAGTGTCTCGACACCAAACGGCACAAATACTTACGTGACTCTGTGTTAGATTCCCGTACTTGCGCCGCTTGATGCCTTCTGCACTTGATGCCGCAGCGCCGGCTCTTGTGGAGGTGACCTGGATGTGGGACGGTGCTAAAGTATCCGCGCATGTTGCGTCCCACACCAGGGTTTTTCCATTTTTCCATGGGATCAACGACATCCCATCTGGTCTCTTGCCATCGTCCCGGGCTACACCGTTTGGCTCTAGAATGGCCGGGACGTTGATTGTGGCAAGAGCTCTCCGGATGATATCGTTGATCGACGCATGGCGTGGAAGCCTGCCGGCACTCCGCTGGCATGACAGACCGTGTTGACCTCGACGGTCGACGTTTTCTCCGCAGAGGCAGCGATGTGGCACAGTCAGTGGTGCGCCGAGTCGCAGGCCTACGGCTAGCGTCAGACTCATGTCGTCTAACATCATTCCAACGCTAGGCGATGGCAATGCATGCAGCCAAAGTCCGGATTCCGGCTCACTCACTGCTAAGAGGCGAGCACGCTTATTACTTATTTAATGATACTCTTGTTGACGGGCATCAGAAGCTTACTAGAAAAGTTAGATATTTTATATCCGTAACTTTTCAATATTAACACTGGGGGACGTGGAACATCTTTTCCGCGCCGCGTCCTTTATACTTACTTTATACTTTATTGCACACATAAAATTACACGAATAAAACAAAACATTTACAGAATTAAAAAGTGTACACCAAGTGTTTCCAAGTTCGTCCATCAATGCCTCTTTTGCTGGCCGCTGCAGTAATGTACTATAAACCTACTTTCATTCACGAGTGAAACGAATGTTAGAAGGTGAATTAGGCACACAATTGTTCACAAAAATACAAGAAGTCTGTAAATATTGGCGAGTACACCACTTACCTTCGATTCGCCGATGACATACCTAGTGATTATAGCTGAGACCCTGGAAGATTTGAGTTCAATACTCAATGACCTGAAATTCTAACTAGAGTGGGTCTTAAAATGAACATGGACAAGACTAACGATAATGTTGAACTCCGATGTGGCACCCACTCCTATCAACGTTGGTGGGTCCGACCTCGAAGTTGTCGACCACTATGTATAGGTACCTGGGACTAACAGTCCAGTTAGGTAAGTCTAACTTCGAGAAAGAAGTCACTTGTTGAATCTAACTCTGATTGGCAGCGTTCGGGAAACTAAAACACATTTTCGCGTCGCTGACTATGGGCCTTATAAGAAGGCTTAAGTTCACCCAACGAGCAATGGAGAGAGCTATGTTAGGAGTTTCACCGCGTCTTCGAATCAGAAATGAAGAGATCCACAGAAGAACCCGAGTTACTAATTTTTTTTAGTGACTTTTGTTCTACTTGGGAACTCTGGTCAAATTATAATGTTCTTTATAAATGGTAGGTATAATAAATGTCTTTCTTTCTTTAATCGTGTCTTTTTATCGATTTAGGTTTTTTAATTTGTGGTGTTGTTAGGGTTCGATGAATAGGTACCTATTGAAAGAGGCGGAGAACCTGTTAATTTACCTAGGTACTTTAAAAAAGTATTTTTAATATTTATTGAGAGAATATTAGAAAACAGCTGCGTACGAAACTGCTACGAACCAGCCACTATTCAGGCTACAACATTAAAAATTCAAGGGATTTGGGCTACGAGAACTTCAGCGATTTTTGGGCGACCGCTTTTCCATGGGGACATTGACCGGCCAGTGGCCTAATTACGCCCACCAAATCCTGAGCGATTCCAATCGTCTAACTGTCAAATTCCATACTAATTTGACAGTTAAACGATTGGAATCACTCAGGATTTGGTGAGCGTAATATAGGGGCAGATCGTTCTATCTACGCAGCGTTGCCAGATATACCGCTTTTTCCTCGGTTCCTCCTTCCGCTTTAGGCCTTCACGGTTCCGCTTTTTTTCAAATCTGTTCGGCCTCCAGGATCGAAGAATAAAAATAAATTTCTGTCACAAAAAGCCCCGCTTACTTAGTAGCGCATTTTGATTCTTGTTCAAACAATTATAAGAGCTTACCGTACATAAGTTTGGTGGATTCACAAAAAGATTACATGTATCTGGGGCTGGTTGCCAACCGGGGAGGGCACAGAAACCACAGCGGTTAAAAACTCTTCCTTTCTTGCTTAGAACAGAAAATGTTCTGTGAAGGAGAGAGGGAAAAACTATAAAAAAATTGAACGACTGTATGTACCTATCTTGTTTTTTTTATTCAATAAGTTGCTCGCTCTCTGAGAGAAGGCGTGTGCCCCAAAGAGAATATATAACCACTAGTGTGCCCTACAGTGGGACGTATATAGGCTGCTTATGATGATGAAGTTGCCTTTTGCTTGTATGAATAAATAATCAAAAACGTCAATAAACGCACGAAGTGAGTAGGTACCTATATAAAATCGATGTAGTATAGTTAAAATATGGAATCCCGCTTTTTTAGTAAAACATCCGCGTTTTTTAAGCACTGCTACCGTATTTTCAATCTCCACATCTGGCAACACTGGTTTTACGGCAATGGCAACACTGTTAGTAGGTATGTGTTCTGTGTAGCAAAGAGTATGTAATCACCACAGAGAAAATAATCACTACGCATAGAGTATAGTAGTCACTACGTTTTGCTGTGTAGTAGGTGGTTTTTGATGAGATGGTTCATGATGTAAAAAATGTAAATTCTGATGTGTTGTGTTTTACGCATCGTAAATATGTGTCGGAACATTTTTTTCTGTGATAAATATTATTCGGATAATATAGTTTAACCAGTCTGTTAATATCGCAGAGTCCACTATGAAACAAACCAGTACAAGTACTTTAACCTCAAGTGACATGGACGCATTTAGTTCCATCAACGAAAGACCCGTGGACGATATATCTCTACAATTCTTTTATAAACCTCATACTATAACACTTCTCGCCGTCTCTATTGCCGCAGTCATCTATACGGCGTTTGTAAGGTTTGTCTTCTTATATTTTATGTCAGCCTAGGCAAGAATAGAGAGACGTCCGGGCAAAGGCTACTCTTAATCAAATTGGTGAGAAAAGCCAATTTACTTACAACACTAACTTCAACTGTGTGCAAAATTTCTGCTTTTTCGTACACTTGCAGGCTTGTCTCTTTCCGGCCTCAAGAACTTAAGCCGTCTTTAGGAAGTCTATACCTGCCTTTAGACCACCACTTATCACTAGTGATTAACCCTTTACTACTTGACTGACAAAAATGAATTATTTCGTTTGTTTTAGTCAGTTTTAAATTAATTACCTATTTTGTTTCTCTTTCAGAGATGAATCTAGCACTCAAGACAACATATGGTCAGGAATATGCTGCGTGATATTTTTCTTTCTGATAGTATCAGTTCTGACATTCCCCAATGGCCCCTTTACACGTCCACATCCTGCAGTTTGGAGAATCGTGTTCGGAATGTCTGTTCTCTACTTACTCGCTCTTCTTTTTCTCTTGTTCCAAAGCTACAATTCAGTATATGAAATAATGTATTGGGTGGACCCCAACCTCCGAAACTTCCACATTGATATGGATAAAGTAAGTGAAGTTGAAATATTGTTTTGAAAAACCTCACCATTTTGTGGAGATCTCTACTCAGTGTTATTGTGTTCCAAATTGTGCCACTATTACATGCAATATGTCAGAAATAACTACTTAGAAAAAGTTTTATCATAAGTTGTAGCATTATACTCATTGAACCTTAGAGCCCATTGGAAACTGAAGGCTAATATTGGCTTAATTATGAAATAATCACTTATTGTAAGTTCCTTAAATTTGCATCAAGAGTAGAGGTCTTAAACTTTGATGAAAGGTTTGTGAAAAGAAAAGTCCCACCCAGAGTTCTCAGTTCAGAAACTGGCCATTACTCTTAGCAATGGATTTATAAGGATTTGTTTATTTTGTTTTCAGGAGTATGCTGTGAACTGCTCAGATATAAGTATAGCCAAAGTATGGTCCCATGTAGATGTATTTGCCTGGGGTCACTTTTTGGGTTGGATGTTCAAAGCTATATTATTCAGACATGCTGGTTTACTCTGGGCTATATCTATTATGTGGGAGATAACTGAAATAGCATTTGCACACTTACTACCAAACTTTCTAGAATGCTGGTGGGATTCTATTGTGTTAGATGTGCTTGTCTGCAATGGTTTAGGGATATGGTGTGGCCTTAAAATATGTAAGGTTTTGGAAATGAGAGAATACAAATGGGTTAGCATCCGGTAAGTTGGGAATCCTGTTACTATCCAGCATGCTTGTTATAACTATCAATAAAAAAAAAATAACATACATGTATAAGCACCCTATAGTATATTATTATGTTCCACGGCAGAGTACAGGCCTCCTTCCAACGAAAATTAAATGTTTTAATTATTTCAGGGATATCTCTTCTACAACTGGAAAAATAAAGAGAGCTATTTTACAATTCACACCAGTTCAATGGACTCCTGTCAGATGGCTTGACCCCACTTGCACTTACATGAGATTTTTTGCTCTTAGCCAGCTTGTGGTCTTTTGGCAGATATCAGAACTGAATACATTTTTTCTAAAACACATATTTGAAATGCCTCCTTCTCATCCTCTAGTAATTGCAAGATTATTACTTGTAGGAGTTATTGTGGCTCCGTCTGTAAGGTTTGTGTAAATCTTTTAAATAATAGGTGTTACAAATTATTTTTTGAAATTGGTGATAGTAGGTACAGCTAATCTCGATCCAAAGGGTACATCGAATAGTTCAATTCCTTCTAAGAGATCTTCCTTTAATAATGTCATGTGTGACCAGGGGCGAGGTGTTAATGTGACAATCATGTGTATTTGGTTAAGTGGCCTAAAAATCGTCGCATGATTAAAGGATATACCCCTAAATCAAATAGTGTCTCTCTTTGATTTAGGGTCCTATCCTTTAATCATGTGACGATTTTTAATATTAAAAACTAAATTTGGTTAGGAACTTACTGTGCAGTATTATTATAGTACCCAGGTGAGAGTTATCGGAAAGCCTAATCTTTTTCTTTTAAAAATGAAAGTACGGTCCCTTTGTGTCGTTAATTTAATGGAAGGAATTGTGTTTTGTGATTTATCCTTTTGCTTGTAAACCTAAAAATACAGGTGTTTAATTTTTCACATTTGACGAATTCTATCCCTGCGCAGCTCAGGCAACTCGGCAAGCCACATACTTTCGTAAGCACTACACATTATGAATGTCATTCCCCAGACAGACTTTTGCAAAGTATTGTTGTAGAGTAATTTTGACTGTAGGTATCTGGAGTCCAACCAGATTTAGCCCATACGTGAGCTTATATCCTACTCTGCTAGCTAGCTCTGCGGATGCGTATCCGGAATAACATGAATAAAATGCAGTTGTAATTGTTTATAAAATGAAATGTGGTAATATTTGAAGTACTTTTAAATATTATACACCCTGTATGTCCTAAGGAATTTCCAATGATGAGATTTCAATGTTTTTTCCTAGTATCCTAAGTTGCATGTACAGCTTAGAAACACTCCCCCCTAGCCTGCCCCAATGGAGGTCGTCGACACGAATAAAAAACCAACGATCACCATTGCAAGGTGGCAAGGTGGTGGTTGACACAATTTATTCAGATCTTTCCCAACTACCACCCTCTACTTTACCCTCTAAGGGGTCGATGACATGAATTAAAAAAAATCTATCGTCAAGTGTACCGGTTATCCCTACCCTGTAATAACTGTTTAGAGTGCACACATGTTAAGGTTGATATTCTGTTCTGTGCCTACTTGAAGCAACTATTTGTTTATTTTATTAGTTTGTGTGTAGAATTTGTTAAGTGCCACATCAACTGCTTCACGGAGCAGAGGGCCTTAGAGAAAGATAAAATAAGATGTATGCGCTATAATTTTCCAACAAACAGCCACACATAATTTGTACTCGTATCCAACACTAAGTATTTTCAACAAAATCAATGTAAAAAAAAATTGCTTATTAAGTGAAAATAATAACATTCTCGTAGCAAGGAAGGCGTCATAGATTGCAATTATTTTATTTAATCAGCTCTGATGCCTATGCTAGGTAATACCTGCTGCGTTAAAGGCATCAGCGTTTCTCAATTATATTGTAACCAAGAACATTTTAGTCGCGTGTGTTGCTATCAATAGATACTAAAGAGCTAAAGCGCAGATTACTGCTAGCGCAGTTTAATGTTTTTATCACAGATATGGTCTGTGGTTTTAATATTAGAAAAACCGGCCAAGTACGAGTCGGACTCGCCCACGAAGGGTTCCGTACCATTATCTATACAACATTAGACACAAAGATAAAAAACAGCAAAAAATTCACGTTTGTTGTATTGGAGCCCCCCCTTAAATAATTATTTTATTTTGTTTTTAATATTAGGGGTTAAAATATGAAATTGCCGTTTTATTGTAATAGGTTCTTTGAATTGACATAGAATCTTCATGGTTTGAGGTTTTCGAATGAAACTTTTTTCAAATGGTTTCTATGATGTTCTTTTTTTAAAAAATGTGAAACGTTTGAATATCGACTTTCAATTGTTTTTGTTATTCAATTTAGACAAGAAAGATGGATACTGCGAAAATTCGAGTGATTATGAGGCACCCATTTTTTGTATTTTTTTATTTTATTGATTTGACGCAAGTGAGTCAATATTGTGGGTAAGGTAACGTTAAACCATGCCGCTAATTCCTGGGTAGTTTGACTAGGGTCGGCTTCCACTATCTCTCTTAATTCATCGTTATTCACCTGTGTGGGCGGTCTTCCTCGTGGCTCGTTCTTTAAGTCGAAATTTCCATCACGAAAGCGTTTAAACCAAAATCGCACGGTGCGTTCATCAGTAGACCCCTCTCCAAACGCAGCATTGATATTGCGGGCTGTTTCTGCCGCGTTAGTTCCACGTCGGAACTCGTATTCAAAAATCACTCGAATTTTCGCAGTATCCATCTTTCTTGTCTAAATTGAATAACAAAAACAATTGAAAGTCGATATTCAAATGTTTCACATTTTTTAAAAAAAGAACATCATAGAAACCATTTGAAAAAAGTTTCATTCGAAAACCTCAAACCATGAAGATTCTATGTCAATTCAAAGAACCTATTGCAATAAAACGGCAATTTCATACTTTAACCCCTATTATTTGTTGTTATAGCGGCAACAGAAATACATAATCTGTGAAAATTTCAACTCTCTAGCTATCACGGTTCTTGAGATACAGCCTGGTGACAGACAGACGGACGGACGGACGGACGGACAGACAGACAGACAGCGAAGTCTTAGTAATAGGGTCCCGTTTTTACCCTTTGTTACGAAACCCTAAAAACATTTACCAATGGGGAACTTGCGTCAAACATGGATTGAAGTGGCATTGCTTTTATACCACAGAAGACAGAAAAAAGTCAAGATTTTTTTAAAAATAAAACCATTCAAATAATTTTTTCGGGCTTTTCGGGGTCCCAAAAAATGCGAAAAATCTAGTTACTCTAATAATAAAAAAACATACTTATTAGATTTCGTTGTTTCATTGAATTCTAAACTTTTTCTAAAAAGGGTGTAGATGCATGAAAACATTATTTTTCGAGATAACTTGAATATTGATAAACGTTCCATGCATTATAAGGTGTTACGTTTAAGTTGTGACGTCATAGTTTGAATACGATTTGTATGGCGCATTTTTGTACCACGTGATTAGAGTGACTTTTCGATATGAAAAGTATTGTCGAAGAGAAAAAAAATATCACGTTTATCATCTCTTAACGTAGCCTCTCCGATTATATTAACACATTTTTTTTGTGCAAGTTCTCCATTAATACATTCATAAACAAAAAATTTTTACCTCTGACTCTGGAAACTCGATTTTATCCCCATTGGCAAAGAGTTAGCAGATGGGGATGATCGGAGTAACGTCGCTCATTTATATTGAAGGTGACGATTTAAAAGAAAATACCTGTGGTGACACGTGAGTACAAGCGTACAGTACCTACATAGCTAGCACGAGTATGGTTCTCACATCAGGATTTTGAGCATTATTAGAGCACTGTTGGTGTCAAGCGCCTCAATTAGAGCCACAAAAGCGGGCAAAACTATTTCCACGCTGGTTGCGTGGTAACTCTAACGCCTAGATTTTTTGGATTAAATACAGTGCTGTTTTTAGTTATATCTAGTGTGTATTCCGAATTTCATAATGGACAAAAACATCAAAGAGTTTGTCTTAAATTTTGCATGGCCAATGTAATTTTGTGTTCGGTCGGAGTTACTAAAGATGTTACAGAAGGCTTACGGTGAATCGACTTTATCACAAACACGACCGTGCTTATGAGTTGTAAAAAGCATTCAAAAGTGGTCGAGATGTGATGGCAGATTATCGTCGCTCTGGCAGGCCATCGACGTCTGCAACTGATAGCATTATAGTATTATATTGATTTCCGTCACTTGATGGAGTCAGCGGCCGTCACGTCAGCATGCCTACAGAGGAGGTTATTGGCGTGCATTGCATTGGTAGTTAATGAAGTTGAAAAAATGTTGATGTCGAGTGCTCTAATTATGCTTTAAAATTCGCCAAAAGCGTTAGTGGCGAATAAAATCGTATCGACTTTCGTGAAACGACAAACATTATAAATTAGGTATGTGGTAGATTCGGTAGTGTTACTCAACAAACACAATTTATGGCATATTTTGAAGTAACAGAAATCGGGTATTTGACAAAATATCAAATGAGTTACTTTTAGAACGGAATTTTGTATGAAAATACTGGCTTATGGCGTCACATTTCAGAGCACTCTTTTTATGTTTAATCTATTTAAAAATTGTAATAACTAGGAATTGACTAAAAGAGATACATTTTCCGAGATATTTTGTAATTTTTGTTTTAATCGAGCATATTAAATAATTTATTGTTGATCGTGTCAAATACCGAATTAGTACTTACGATGTATTCCGCTAAATTTCTAATTATGTAGTTTTTATCAAAACTAGCAATTCCGATAGTATTCAATTATTAAAATTGTAAAAAGAGACTAATGAATTTACCACATTCTATGACAGTTTAGCTTTTATTAACAAAAAAAAAATCGTTCGTGTATTTTTCCAAATATCTCGAAATAGATTCAATGCAATTTATTGAAATTAATCGTCGAAAATACATTTTAGGTATGTCTTAAATAGCTCTTTAATTGATATTATAAAGATTTCCTAACAAATATTTCCTTTCTTAACAAGATTTCATTTTAAATTGCTCTCCTGTAAAGTTGCACTTTTACAGTTACGATGATTTATTCTATTTGATTTTTATAAGCGACTTGTACTTATAGAATTGACTTAAGTTCTAAATTAGCTGTACTCTCACTCGTTTTCACTATGCTTCGTCGAGCCATTTAGAAAGGATGATAAGGATGTTTTACAGGGTGTTGTTTAGGTCTAGCGGATCTTTCTCCAAAACACCCGTATGCGTTGGATGTTGAGATATTAATTATATATTTTTTTTAGACAATACTACATTTATGTTACTGACCCGAACTGTAAAAGAGTTGGTACTCAATGCTGGGTTTATGGCGCTATAATGGTTACCGAGTCTATGCTGTGCATAAAAAATGGAAAAGAACTCTTTGGACAAGCACAAGTCTGCAATGTCATTGTATGGCTGGTTATACAAATGCTTGTGTCCGTTTGCTGTGTTTATGGGGTAGTATTGTACGACAAATATTTTCAGGTAAGAAAATAGGTAAGTACTTACAACTTAAAACGTGACTTGTTTTTCAGTTATTAACATGTTGTCTATTAATTCCAGCTAAATAAAGAGGGAGCAGCATTAGATAGTCCAATAAAAGAAGATTAAAAAATAAAACTGTTCTGACATTCAAGAAACCTCCGTACTTACTGCAAATGTAGTTACCTATGGAGAGTCCAGCACCAAAGCAAGAAAAGCCAATGGGCTGATGATCACTTAGCTTCAACTCCACTATTCAACTAACCCGGTTTGTCAATGAACGGAAATCGTAGCTCGCTCAGAGACCTGTATCAAGTTTAGTGATATATTGGGTCATGAGATGACAGTGAAATTGGGCCTTAGATCAACACAAAAGCAGGTTGCTTAGCATGTTTTAATGAGTCTAAGACAGTGATAGAGAGTCCTGCCAACGTGCTCGATCAGTTACATAAAGCAATGCTGCACGATTGATGTCGCTGTGGATGGTGGGGAAGATACATCAAAACATTCTATTTATACCATCGTTCACACAAATTTAAAAATAGACCTATTTTTTCCATATCTCAAATAATGACAATCATACTCTAATAATGCAAAAACTTATTCGATTTCCAATGAATTTGAAACGTTTTCTACAGACTAAAATATATAGGTACATATATTTTTTGCATGTTGCCCATTGTTACCTTTCAGCAACATTAGCGGCGCAGTGTCACTTTACGTAGCAGAACGAGGGCAAGAAAGCTTCCTGTTTTGATTTGATCTAAAATCGTCTGGTGGACCGGCCTCCATGATATTCTAGTCTAATATTATCTACTGATTAACTTTACTATTAACATAAGTAGGTAAGTGCTTACCTAACACACCCTCTTGACAACGGCCAACATGATAGACCAACTCTGCGTTTATTCTCATCTGCCACGTCCCACGTCCCATTTGCTAAAAAAAACTCCTCGGGTGACAAAGAGTTGCCCGTTAACACAGTTTGTTCTTTAAATTCAATCATTCTCGCTGGCCACCACCTGCTTTGGCTCTACTAGGGGCGAAGGATACGACATTTTTAACTCATTCGTTCACAAAATAAAAATTTAGATAGATAAAACATTTACATAAGACACACATACTTAGACAAATCTTGTCATAAGAAACAGCACGAACAAATAGGAACAAAACAGCGTTACATAGGAAGCAAAAATAAAGCGCAGAACAAAATAGTGCATACCTGCATGGAAAGCAAAAGCTCAGAATTAAAAAAAAAAACTATGTTTACCTATTGGTGCGCAAAGTAACAACGAAGATGTGGCAAATGTACCTAGGTACGTGGGCTCCGACTGAGCATTTGCTTCAGCACTGATATTCTGCCGGTACCCGGAGAGGTGAGGTGGTCAAACTGTTTCAATGTTTGGGTCGGTATAAACAGTGATGTAATGTCAGGTTGATAATATTAGTATAAATTGTATTTTTTTATACCTAAAAGTAATATGAACAAATTGTGTTATATTAGTTTAAATAAAAACATAACATGCAATAAACATAAAAGTTACATGTTTGTTGGAAACGCGATACTGTCTTGTGAGAGCAAAACATATCTTAGAGGGACACTGGCTCTCAGTGGTGCGATGTTTAAACTCATAACAAAGGGATTGTGCCGTGTTGATCCAATTTTGCGATTTTTTTTTTTGTGTAATTGTGTCTTAAACCATGTCCTACACCATCACCGCTTTGGCCGGTCACCTTAGCGCATATACTGGCGAAAAAATGGAAATTGGTCGAACGGGGAAATATAAAATTTGACGTAACTTGATTTTTGGACGTGCTAATAAAGTAAACGCAATCGCTGTCTTTCTCGTTTGATGCCCAGTTCATACAATACTGGATTAGAGGTTTTGCAATACAATACTGGATTAGAGGTTATATTGTTTTTAATTTAATACCTTATTGAATTATTCAATAAAGTACCTCTATTTTTGTATGTTCTGTCTCACTGGCTCCACTGCAGGGGAGGTTGTCAGAGACGTTATGATTTTAATCAGTAAGCGTGCTTCGAGTATAAATGTTACGTATTTATTTCTATGTACGCGTGCCCATCTCGAAGGTATGTGAATACCTCATACAGTGGGGTTCCTTCCGATGTGTCACTATTTCTATTATTTACTTAATAAAAATCTGTTAAAATCATCCATGGAGTTAGTGGGACAGTTTCGCGGAGCGCTTGAGAACAAAGTCAAAGAATAAAAAATTGTTCAAAGTCACACAGAAACTGTGACTTATTGAACGTTACAAGTAAAACTAGGTGTCAGTTTCAAAATCTAGATCATTTGGAGAAAAAACGGACAAAAAAACTCGAAACTTAGTCTTTTCAAACATATTCCTTAATTAACAGAGTTTACATGTCATATCTTCTAAAACCTAGTACAAGATGCATTGAACTGGCTTTAATTCCACACATCTTTGTCATCTAAATAATCCATAATGCTATATTAGCCCTTTTGGCACAAAGTGCGCTTTACACATTTTTTGAACTGCGCTTCAGGCAAGCTTATTATACCTTCAGGGATCCTATTGTAAAAACGTAACAATAAACCTACTATACAAGATCCAAAAGTCAAGGATCAAACAATAAAATAAAACAGGCCAAGTGCGTGTCGGCTTCCGTAGAAAGAAGGGGTTTTATCTCCTTTACAGAACTATCAACGTAATTTTGAATAGATTTTGTACGAAATTTTCCTTTTATAAGTTGGTCGCCTTTACTCGTTAACTTGTAAAGCTTACTTAGCCGTGATACTTCCTTTTAAGTTCATTATGTGCTACTAGCTACTCTTGAATGATTTTTTTCACGTTTCTACAATCAACCATTTAGCCAGAAGAGGAGGGTGGGGGACGCCTTAATATTTCGCAAACGGAACCCTAAATCAAAAAATGGTCTTCCTACACCCAAAATATTTTTAAACGACCTATACAACGATACCCTACGCTATGGTGTAGGTGCGAAAAAAAATTGCATGCCTAACATAGGTGTAGGGGGTACACTGAAAAAAAAAAAAAAAATTAAGATTTTATTCTACCGTTTTGTCGGCGTGATTAATGTATGTCTATGGCAAATTTTAACTTTTGTCGGCGTGATTAATGTATGTCTATGGCAAATTTTAACTTTAGCATAGACATACAAATCTTCTCTGAGCTAGGCCGCGGAGGACATGGCGAAACTACCTATAAGGGTTCCTTGTTGACTACGGAAAGTACCTACGAAGAAGCATTAAAAACAGCCAGCTTTAGATGTATAGGGACAGCCCTATCTTTGTTGTACTATGCATTCGTTATTTGTAGGTAGCTAATCAGGTTTATTTTCTGTTTTGATAGCACGATCACGACGCCCTCTATCGCAATGTACGTGTTAACCGAGTACTTCTAACATAAAATACGTAACGCAATTTTTTAGGGGGTTTGGATTAGAATAGCAAACCTTAAATTTAAACGCGTGTTTCTGTAATTTTTAATCATTAAAACGACGGCAATACGTTCCTTACACAGGTCACACTATTATTGAGGCTAGTAGGTAGTGCATATGTACCTATCTCACAGGAAAAACGATGACATCTGAATTTTGAATGTTTATTATCTGACTGCGGCGGAGCCCAAAAGGAGGGTAATGTGTTGGGCTTGGGCTCGTATATATATCATAACTCCTTAACCAATGGTCAGATTTTGACAATCTCAATCGATTCGTCGTGTATGCGCGAGTGTATGTGAAAAAATCACTAAGCGAACAAAAATATTTTTTTTAATGAAAAATAACCAACAACCCGGCTTCTGAACAATAACTACTAAGCAGGCGGGACCCAAATTCAACATCGTGTGTGACTCGTTTCGTTGGTCCCGCCTGCTTAGTAGTTAATGTTTTCATTAAGTATTTAGTTTTTATTGCTGTTTTTTTGCGTATTTACTATAACATTAATGATCCAGCGAATTAATGTAGCAGCGGTGGGATAAAATTTTTGACAATAGCGTTACGTGATTTGTTGACGACTCCTTACTCGTTAGTTCGAATATCGAAGTAGGTAGAACCTTGAAATCAAGCTACGGGCAGAAGGAATCTCAATATATATGCCAGTAGCTCGTATTTATTCTGGCTGGCATGCTGTGAGTACCAACTAGCAGTCCTTAGAACTTTATCAAAATATATCGCAAGAGAAGACGCATTTTTGTTGCGGGTGTGCTCAGAGAATATACCGCGTCAGCGTTACCTACGTGACTACGTGGCTTTACTCAGATCAATCTTTCATAAGGGGCCTCTGGAAAATCCAAAATCCATTCAGTGGAAAGTTAGAGAATTGCGTGGCCGGGAAATATTTTAGTTCGAAGAACCAATTAGCTATTAAAAGTGAAGTACCTAGGTACCCTAATTTAAAAAATACTTTAAGAAATCAAAATCACTTGGTAATTGGAAATAAACCTAAAGAAAACCTATAAGCTTTGTTTCTAACAGTCGAAATGTCGAGATTTCTGGTGTCTGTAATTTCCACTCGGTTTGATCCCCGACTTTTGGACCACCCATATTATTATGTTGACTGAAAATAGTACCTACCTATGGTATCTTTTCGTAATGTTCCAATTAGGTTTCTTTAGTTAATGGCAAGCTAATATGAATGTAATCGGCTTTGATTGATGTTGCTGTTAGTACTTTATTCATAGGTTAGTAGGTACCTAATAGAATGTGATTCTGTCATTCCTATTTACTGTAAATGTGACTCTTTGAGTGAGCGAAAATGAAATGACATGAAATGTGAAATGTAAATCTCACTCGTGAGTGAGCGCTTTCGTGATGTGAAAGATGCGACAAACCAGCATGAACTCTGTTATATTGCGGCCGCGATGGCGGCCGCGGGCCATGCAGAATATGAAACATCAGCGCACCAAATCCTGAGCGATTCCAATCGTCTAACTGTCAAATTCCATACTAATTTTACAGTTAGACGATTGGAATCAGCTCCCTGTTTCACAAAGCTAAAATAGGTATCGAACATGCCTGAAAATTACATTGTATTTACAGGATGTAATAAAATTTTCTACTCGTCAATACGAACAACTAAGTATTAGGGAACTCTTTAAAATTGCGCAAATCGTGTATATATGCGTGTAGCCATTTTACTTTATAAGGCATCACTGGAAACTTGATAGCGTTTTTGTGCAACGTGACTAAATTACTTTTCGATAGGTTATATTGTGAAAAAAGTAGGTAGTCGTTGTATAAAAAAAAAATATCACGATTACTCATAGTTTAAGTGGCACCAAAATATATTTTTTTGCATGTTCTTCATTAGTAGGTAATAAAATTACAATTACTCGGTAGTTTTCGCCCAGCCCAGCCTCACAATTGGTCGGTTGGGTGAAAAGCCTGTTTATTGTTTCTTAGTAGGTAGGTTTAGCTTTATGAAACAGGGTCCTGCCTCGCCACTCTTGACGTTATTGTGTTCCATATTGCGCCAAAATTAAATGCAATATGTCAGAAATAACGACTTGTAAACAAACGTTTTAGTCATAAGAAAAAGCAATACCTATACTTATTGAAACCTTAGAGCGCAAAAGAAAGGCATCCATTTTGTGGCAAAATTATTGAATGAATGCAACCGAATGTTACGCAATTTGGCCAATTTAGCAATTTAGAGTACACCGGAGCTGCATTACTTATTTGTATTTGGTCTACGCAAGATATCGGCTGGGCTACATTTGACGATAATTAACATTCCCATTGTATCCAAGTGATCTACAGCACTATACCATTATTATGTTAGACAATTTCTGACACTTCATTTCAATTCAGTGACATTCGTCGCTGTCATTTCAAAAAGTTGTATGTTAAATGTGTGTTTTTTTTCTCAGCTGTATGCGTAGTACGAAACGTGATCTTTCATGCGTCAAAATGTCAAAGTAAGTTAGTTATGTTAGACGATATTAGACTTTATGTATTAAACATAACAAATGAAAGATCACGTTTCGTACTACGCATACAGCTAAGAAAAAAACACACATTTAACAGACGACTTTTTGAAATGACAGCGACGATATACCTACCATAACGACCTAGGCAATACTTAGAAGAATAAAACCATAATAATATTTTTTCTGGGTTGTACAGATCTCAAAAATGCCTTATCGGTTAAACGGTTATCGTCCAACGTGAAACCGTCCATTGGCGTTTATAATTCTGCCTTTTTCTGTTCGAATTCACGTGAAGCAACTAGTAGGTATCTGTCAACATTTTCAGTTGCTTGGATCTCCGGATCTCCCTCCTATGTGACAGCTATATATAAATAATACCTCCCTAGCGTTAGTTGCGTTAAATCCACACTGGATCCAACGGGAATGATCGGTCGTACGTAACTCTTAAGTCCTTTACCTATATGGTATTCAATTTACGACCACCGATTGATACCTATCAAAATAAATTAAGATCCTAGTTAAAGTGAAGTTAAAAATGTGCAGTGCAGTTAGTTACCTCAAAATATAATTTAGTCGTGTTTGAACCTATTAGATGTCCTTGTTTTATTTTAATAGGTAGGTAATTATATTGGGTTCGTAGTTTTTGTTGATTTATTATAAGTAGGTACATACATAATTAAATTGTTTTAATTACTGTGACGCCGATGTCTTTATTACTATTCTACCCTAATACTTACTAGATACAGTGGCTAGCAGATCACTCTTTACATATTTAAAAAGGAGCACTTAACAGATGTTCGACCAGGCCCTAGAGTCTAAATACACACATAGTTTTTCAATGAGCCGTTTTCAGCACAAATTCACAAAGCACTTCATAGATGGCGCTTATAGGCGTGCACATACAAGAACAGGGATAAGTCTGTCAAATTTTGCTTAGCGCAGATTAATTTTGACAGCCATATTCCGGTTCTTCTATGAATTGCTTTGTGAATTTGTACTGAAAACGGCTCATAGAATGATATAAGCACGCCAATAGTTGTTTGCCTCTGTTAGAGAGAACGCGACATTCCGAGAAAAACCTTTCGGAACACGTGTCCTAAATCCTCTGATTAACAGTTCCTGAAATTCACACTGTGTTTATTTTACGTACTTGTCAGTTTGGTCACTTCCTGAAGATATTCACTTCCTCAAATTCCCACTTTCATGCAATACCTCCTTCCTCAAATTCCCACTTTTTCAGAATAGGTAGGTACCTACTCACACTTATGATGATATACCTACATCTTCTTTATGCCTAATACAATGCTGACCACTTTAGCTTAAATGTCACTGTCAGTGTCAATGTCCCGGCTTGTTTTTGCTGCATTTTATGATTTAAGTATTGACGATTACATTTATAAATTTCATATGTAACTTATTAATGTCAAGAACTATTCTTATACGTAATTATGACTCTTTTCTCGCCCCGAGATTGGTCTGGAGGGGGTTGCCACAGGATCTGTTCTGAGCCCCCTACTATACAGTTTATACACGTATGATTTGGAACAATCTGTTTCCTCGTTCTGCAGTATATTGCAGTATGCTGATGATCTAGCCTTATACCTTCCCGTAAAAGACTTCGATGACGGCTCGGATCAACTTTCTGCTATGTTATACTTGGACGATTGGCTCACTAATCATGGCCTCTCTCTTTCCATCTCCAAAAGTAGTCTTGTGGTTTTCTCAAGGAAAAGGAATGTTCCGGTAATTAATATCTTGGTCTACGGTCAACCGATCCCAGTTTCTACTGAAGTCAAGTTTTTAGGTGTTATTCTTGACTCAAAAATGACAGGCATTCTTCATTTAAATTATGTCCTAAAGAAATGCGAGAGAGGGCTGAATGTCTTGCGGTGTCTGGCAGGAGTTTGGTGGGGTGCTCACCCTTACTGCCTAAAACTAATATACAATGCTATTATTCGCAGCCACTTTGACTACGCCTCTTTTTTATTAGAACCTTGCAGCAAAATGGCCCTTGAGAAATTAGATAAGATGCAATTTAGATGCCTACGGGTAATAATTGGTGCTATGAGATCTTCTCCAACAACAGCCCTTCAGGTGGAATGTGTGGACCCCCCCCCTTAAATTTCGGCGCCAATACCTTTCCGACAGATTCTTCTTAAATGTTGCTCAATTTATAGACCATCCTCTTCTCAAAATACTTGCCTCTTTATCTCTACTCTCTTCTTCTGATTATTGGTTACATAAATATCTACCATGCATGGTAAAAAGCTATTTAAAATTTCAGGATATTTCTTTACACCAGTCAGATACTTTCCCTCTCTTTTCTATTGACTTTGATGCATTGATTTATTCCCCTAGTATTCTTCTTTCTTTTGACATCAGTAAACATTCTCCGGATGCCGATCATAGATTTAGGGAGATACTGGCAAACCGATGGGCTGGTTGGGTTTCTATTTACTGTGATGCTTCAAAATTGACCGATGATGGATGCGTTGGGGCTGCGGTTTGGATCCCCCGGTTCAACGTAATATTAGAATATAAATGCCCCCCTATACTTCCGTATTCACAGCTGAAGCAATTGCCATCTTGGAAGCCATTTTGTTCGTAGAAGCACATAAAAATTTCTTTCAGAAGGCTATTATCTTTTCAGATTCACTGAGTTGCCTTCAGGCTATACTTGCCAATCCGTTTAAGTCAAAAAATAAATTTCCCATTATTTTTAAAATCAGAGATGTTCTTTATAAATGTAAATCTAGTGACATAGATGTAGTAATCGCCTGGATTCCGGGACACACCGGGATTCGGGGCAACGAATACGCGGACTCCTGTGCCAAAAGAGCAGTACAATCTGGTTTAAATACCTATTGCCACAACTATACTCATGACCTGCGCTCTTTAGCGGCCGTTGATTTAAATAACTCCTGGAATTCAGAATGGAAATCCTATCGTGAGTCTAAAAGAACACAGTACAGCTCCATCCAAGAATCAATCCCTGCGAAACCATGGTTTTTCTTTTTCCGTAATGCGGATAAAAATGTTACCTCGACAATATGTCGTCTTCGCCTGGGCCATGCCTGCACCCCAGCCTTCCTCGCGAAAATTCGGATTAGTGACAACTCGCTATGTGAGTGCGGTTTGGACGACGGGACTCCGGATCACATCTTTTTTAACTGCTCAAAATTATCTTCTTCCCTATATAATTATCTTCCTGCCAATCTCCCTCTTCCCACAAATTTTCGTTCTCTGTTACAATTGGTATTCTCTCCATTTATAAAAGATCTATGTAATTTTATAAAAAGCAACAAAATTCGATTGTGATTCTATTACTAATGTATCTGGTTTTTTATGTATTTTATCTTTTTTGTTATTACTACATCACAACTAACTTACGGGATTTTGTTAAATATTAAAAAAAAAAACTTGCTATCTCCAAAACTCGAAATTGGCAGAATCCTTAGGGTGGCCATAATTAAGAATTGAATTGAATTGATTACATTTGCACTTATAATAGGTTTTTACCTCTATAATTTGTGTTTTATTACAAGGCCTTTTCCATCTTTGGGTGTCTCTGAATTCAAAATGCGCAAATTTGGGGAATTGCATATATGTACTGGGTTTAATATCTGAAAAGTGAGATTAGTAGCCGTTTTGGGACACGACGAGATGGGTCTTTCGTAAACGGTCCAAGGTATCCCACAACTGCTTCTGAAACTCATATATCTCACTTTTCATTTAAGTATAAAAAAATCATCAGATATAAAAAAGTGCGAAATTATCAAAAAGTGGGAATTTTAGGAAATGGTATTTATAGGCAATAGTGATTGTAGGATATGAGTAACAGATGAATAGGGATTTTGGTAATGGTAAGTGTGAATTTTAGGAACTGTTAATCAGAGGATTTAGGACACGTGTTCCGAAAGGCGCAATTTCTATTACAAGATGCGATTTTACACTGGCTCTGATAATATTTTATTAAAAAAACAAACAATGCGGTTTTATTTTTATTACTAGACAAAAACAATGTCTTACTTAACAGTAACTAACTCAATATCTTTGTTAAAATAAGTAAAGTTATTGGCAGATGACACCAACAAAAATAAAGAAGACAAGCAAGTGTGAATCAGTCTGCCGTCATAGGTTCCAAACCGAATGATTTTTTTAAATTTTATTAATAAGTAGTCTTATTATATTTATGGTGATACAGAACCCTCCGGCGTGAGTCCAACATAGCCGGTATTTTTACTTTTTACTATGGGTCAAACTTGGAATGATTCACATATTACCTATTGAACACACTATGCATACTGTAGGTATAAGTGTATAGTATAACAACAAATAAACCTAACCTAACTTAAATTAAGGATAAAAGACCGGCCATAAGCGTGAGTGGTAATCCCGCCATCGGGATCAGCCATCGCCACTCGGTCCATGTATGTTTGTCTCTTTTCCGCCATAACTTCTAACTAAACGCTTGAATGGATTTACCCCCGGTTTCTCGTACACTAACAAGCTGTTAAAAGCTGTCAGTGTTTTTTTTTTTATGTGGTCAATAGACAGCTGTTAACAGTTGATTAACGATCTACAGTACGATCGATAAATTGGGGGTTAGAATAGAAGATGTTATTATAATCCTCAGTGTTATAATCCATACGTAAACGCTAATGACAGGACACGTAAACTGACAATTAGTTAATGAAATATATAGGAAATATAAATAAAATATAAGTAGTTTTAATACCTCTTATGTGGTGGTATTGAACTCTTGATTCCTACTAGGCCTTTGCAAGGGAACACAATATTGGTTGCTTCGACTCACACTTGACCGGTTTTAATGTTTAAGAGAATCCAGTGGGCTAACTAGCGCCACCAATGTAAAAAAAATCTCCTTTAGAGTTCGTATTTGCAAAAATTGTCTGTACAATCTAGACAATCAAGACAAAGAACCTAGAGTCACGAATCTGGGACTAGACAGCATTATTTAATTTAATGCCAAAAACCCGACAATGCTATCTAGTCCTAGGTTGTTTGTCTTAGGTTCACGGCCATAGGTCCTATAAAAGTCACAATTAAGATTGACAGATTGTACTGACACTTTGCAAATTCGATCTGTAAAAAAGGAATAAGATTGTTTTTCCTCGGTGGCGCTAGTGTTACTCCCTGGAGCACTTTAAAGGCGTTTATTAAATAGACAGATAGAAATGTTTATTTGGTACCATGGAGTGTTTTAAGGAATCTTGTTTTTATATACTACATAATATACAAAGTGTCCCAAAATTCAATGAAAAGGGGGCACCAGAGGGTGTATCAACTCACGCACGACTACTCTACAAAAAAAAAAAAATTTAATCCTTTGATTACCACTAGTCAACAACCGTTACAAATCACTGAGTTCCTGCAGTTATAACATAAACAATAAAAAAAATCCTAATATTTATACAAACAGTCCACTTTCACTCATCGTGGAGTATGGAAACTAGTAATGGCAAGTTTTTTTTGAAGTTTGCTTTACTAACAAAGATTCCAAAATGGTATAATACTTTAGGAAAACTAGCCTACTAAGAGTAATAATGTGTGGTTTATTCCGCCAGGCGCAGGTAGCGCACTTTTATTATGTCCAAAATAGGTTTTTATTGCAAATACTTGGAATTTGTGGGACATATGCATAGTCAATTAGAAGTTAGATAGAGAGATAGACATTGTACATTAAAGAGAGAGAGAGAGAGAGAGATAAATAGAAGATGCTTGTTGAATGGAACAGGAAGAGTAGCGTGTGGTGCGGTTATGGTATAGGTAAATACTTCAGGGAAAATAGCCACAAAAAAATTATAAAATTGGTTTTTAACAAGAAAGGGTTTAAAATGGGGTTTGTTGTTGAAAAATGTTGAATGATCAAAAAAATGGTACAACAAAATTATGTTTCGTTTATTTATTTAAACATTATTAATATTACATTAAACGTTCAGTGTTTACCACCGACAATAATACAGGGACGACATCGCACAGTGTATTTAAATGGGAGCCATTTTTCGGACGTCTGCAGGCTTATCACAAAAACTGATACAAATCATCATAACAAACACTAGAGTAGAACTCCCATGGGTCAAATGTACTTAGGGAAAAAAAAATAGTCTGGTTAAAGTAAAAAAAAATCTACGCTTAAAAGTAACATCAATAAGTAGTTAAAAAGTACCTTAAAAGCCTTTACTTTCACAGTATTAACGAAAGTCTCAAATTGCTTAGAACAATAGATATAACTATTTTAAAATTTTTAGTTTTTATTATAGATGATGATTTATTATCCATCATAAAAAACCCACATCCCACTTTCGTGGAGTCTAGGAGTTACAGTAAATTATTTGTTTCTTATAAGGGTTGTCACAAATATCCGGATATAAAAATACCGGTCAAGTGCGAGTCGGACTCGCGTACCAAGGGTTAGATACCACGCCAACCACCCAAAAAAATATAATATTAATACAATTTGGAAAAAATTAAGTACAACATACTTCGTGTTTGTAGTGTTTAGTTAAGGGTAGGTAGATTTTTAAAGGTACCTGCTTTTGGATTGTTGGGGAGTCGTGACCGAACATTAAACGGAATAGTACTACCTAGTGGTTTTACCTATAATTTACCGTAAATACCATATTGGCGACGAATACGATAACTCACGTGTGTGTGTTCAGCATCAATTGCGTTGGATTTAAATCAAACATGGCAAGTAACTCAAATGTAATGTTCGGAAACAGTCTCACGTTCGACCACCGAGTGCAAGAATGGAGTATATTCATAAGTCGATTCAACCAGTTTTGTATTGCCAACGACATAAACGAGGAATCCGATAAGGCTGGTTTAAGACGACGAGCGATGATACTAACGGCATTGGTGGAGGACACTTACCGCGTTGTCAGAGATCTAGCTTTTCCCAAGAATCTGGACCAATTGGACTACAAGGACTTGCTGCAAATTCTTCAGACTCATCTTGTATCGAAGAGGAGTACATTTGCGGAGAGATACAAGTTCTATAAAGCAGAACAGAGGCCCGGAGAGGACTTAGCAGAGTGGGCGGCGCGAGTGCGTAGCTTAGCGCAATATTGCGGGTTTAAAACAGAACTCGAAACGGCGCTGAGGGACCGTTTCGTCCTCGGATTGGAAGATGTGCGAGAGAAGGAGAAATTGTTCGCAGAAAGTATCGAGAGATTAACTTTCAACAAGGCATTGGAGCTGGCGCAGAGTGTCCGGTGCGCGCGAGAGGCGCTGCGCACTTCGTGTGAACGCGAGCGCGCTGAGGCGGCAGAGCAGCAGCCAGTGCATGCGATGCGTGGCAACGCGGGCCGTAATGGCGGTACATCGCGAGCACGTCAATGTGCAGTGTGTGGTTATCGCAATCATGTGAAAGAGCAGTGTAGATTTATTAATTTCACGTGCCAAAAGTGTAACAAAACGGGGCATCTGAAACGTATGTGTAAAGCTAATGTTACCAATCACTTTTTGGCGGTAGACGACGGCGACACTCTTGAAGGTATTTATGACTTCTTCAATATAAAATGTGTTGGCGGTGAACCGATGCGACAGATGGTATCGATAGCGAACAAAAATATTATTTGTGAGATAGACAGTGGCAGTGGGGTGTCAATATTACCCAACGAAACATACAAAGCATATTTTTGTCACTGTAAATTACAGTCGTGTAATGTTGTTTTAAATTGTTACGACGGGAACAAAATATCACCGTTGGGTTGTTTATACCTACAAGTGCACTATGAGAACGAGGTCAAGCTGATAAGATTTTTTATTGTCGATACTCCTTTAAAACAATCGGTTTTATTAGGACGGGATTTTATCAGCAGATTCAACTTAGAATTAGGCCCTAGCGTTCAATGTAACAATATAAAAGAGGATGTAGTGTTTTTAAAAGAAAAATACTCAACATTATTCACAGAAGAACTGGGAACATTCAATAAATACAAAATTAGCTTAAAAATTAAGCCGGGTGCCCAAATGAAATTTTTTAAACCTAGGCCGGTGCCCTTAGCTTTAAAACCTAAAGTAGAAATGGAGCTAAAACGATTGGAGAACTTAGGAATTCTTGAAAAGATAGACCATTCAGATATTGCAACGCCCATCGTACCAGTACTACGCCGCGACGGTGACGTCAGAATCTGTGGAGATTACTCGGTCACCCTAAACAAGGTACTGTATATGGATAACTATCCTATACCACGTATAGACGAATTATTTGCACGGCTGCACGGGGGGGAGCAATTCACGAAATTAGATCTATCTAGGGCATACAACCAATTAGTGCTAGACGACTCAAAAAATTTGACGTGTATAAACACACACAGAGGTCTGTTTCGTTATAATAGATTGGTTTTCGGATTATGTAACGCACCCTTCATTTTCCAACAAACAATGGAACAATTACTAGGTGATATTGAGGGCACTTGCATCTTTCTGGATGATATATTAGTTACAGGACCAAATAGGGACATTCATATGAAAAGGCTTGAACAGGTTTTAAGTAGATTACAAGACGCGGGAATGCGACTTAGGCAAGATAAGTGCGAGCTATTTAAAGACTCCATAGAGTACTTGGGTTTTATAATTGACAAACAAGGTTTGCATAAATCACCGGGGAAAGTAGAAGCAATTATAAATAGTAACAGTCCCAAAAATGTAAATGAGCTTAAATCAATTTTAGGCATGATTAATTATTATAGGTGTTTTGTACCTAACACGGCTAGCATCTTGAATCCTTTACACGAGTTACTGAAAAAAGGCACGAAATGGGTTTGGGGACCGGAACAAGAAGACGCGTTTATTGCCATAAAAAAAGAATTATCATCGGAACGGGTTCTTGTTCATTATAACCCAGATTACAAAACTATAGTGACGGCGGACGCGGGGCCCGCGGGCCTGGGCGCCGTGCTATCTCAGACACAACCGGATGGCAGCGAGCGGGTAGTCGCGTATGCATCGCGTTCGCTTTCAAAAGCAGAGCGTAACTACGCTCAAATCCAAAAAGAAGCGACAGCTATTGTGTTCGCAATAAAAAAGTTTCACCATTATTTATATGGCCGTACCGTTCCTTTTACCTTGCGCACTGATCACAAGCCGCTAATAACGATTTTTGGCCATAAAAAAGGCGTACCCGAGATGGCGGCTAACCGCTTACAGCGATACGCATTGTTCTTATCGGCGTATAATTTCGACCTCGAGTACGTAAAAAGTGATGATAATGTTGCGGACTTTTTATCGCGTTCCATTAAAAGTATGCAAGAATTTGAAGAATCAGAGGCTGATTGTTGGGATAAATCCTACTATATAAACTTTGTAAATGATACGACATTAGGTCCAATTACAGTAACGGATCTTCAATTAGAAACAGAGAGAGATGCAGTTTTACAAAAAGTGGTGGAATGCATAAAAAAGGGATGGCCTAAAAAGTGTGTCGATGACGAAATAAAATCCTATTTCAATTGTAAATTGGAACTGTCATTGGAAAATGGATGCATTCTAAGGGGGCACAAAGTGATAATACCATCTAAATTTCGTGAAAGGCTCCTCGATGAGTTACACAACTCACACTTCGGGGTTGTGAAGACCAAAAATGAAGCTAGGTCTCGGATGTGGTGGCCTAATATCGATAGGCATATCGAAGAAAAAATCGGTTCCTGTACTATATGTAATTCACTGCGCGCGACACCTCCGCGTTCTCCGCTCGTTTCGTGGCCATACCCGGAAGTTCCTTGGGACCGGTTACATCTTGACATGTTTACATTGAACGACAAACAATACTTAATATCAATTGACGCTCACTCTAAATGGGTCGAATGTTTTTATATGCGAACTACGGACACCGCCGCGATTATAGGTAAATTAACAGATATGTTTAGTAGGTTCGGGTTACCACGAGTCATTGTCACGGATAATGCGTCTAACTTCTGTTCAGTACAGTTTAACGAGTTTTGCAAAGCAAATGGCATTAAGCATATGACCAGCGCTCCTTATCATCCAGCCTCGAACGGGCAGGCGGAAAACTGTGTGAAGACAATTAAAAGAGGGTTGAAGATAATTTTAGAGCAAAACAATAATCAAAATTTGATAAACAAAAAATTAAACAAACTATTATTTGACTATAGAAATTCAGTGCACTGCACTACCGGTTTTTCACCTGCCCAGCTGTTGCTTGGTCACGCATTGCGTTGTCGATTCGATCTGTTGCGGGAAACCCCAACACAAGGTTACCTACAGGATGTGTCATCGGCGGACCAAGCTAAAAAAAATGTTTCTTCTAAACAGGTCTCTCAGCATGATCAATACGGAGGGCAACGAACGATTGATTTCGAAATTGGAGACAATGTGCTAATGAAACACTTTTATAACAACGGTAATAAGCAAATTTGGAAACGCGGCATTGTAAAAGAGAAAAAGGGATGTAGAATGTTTTTGATATTTGAACCGGAAAGCAATAATAGTTACATAAAACATGTAGACCATTTGTTGAAGTATAAGGGCGATGATTTGGTAATTGCTGGCGATGATTTAGGAACTAGTTGTGCGTCAAGTTCAGTAACTACGGCTATTGTAAATGAAGACGCAATAACACAATCAGAGCAACCAGGTGGCAGCGCGTCTTCGCAGTAGCAGGATATGGCCGGAAGGGGAGATGAGGTTAGTGATCCTCCCCCGTCTCTGGATGAGCCGTTACCCTCAGAGGTTTTGGAACACTCAGAGGCTGAAGGAGACATATTTTTGGATTGCGATACCAATAGTGAAATCGCAGAGTCGGAATTATTATCAAATAATCGCCGCTTTACTATTAGGTCAACTAGAAATAAGAATCCTATTTACAAGACTTAAGATATGTTATTTTAAGCAAAATGTCATAGTTATAAGTTTCATAATAATGGTGGAGGGATGTAGTGTTTAGTTAAGGGTAGGTAGATTTTTAAAGGTACCTGCTTTTGGATTGTTGGGGAGTCGTGACCGAACATTAAACGGAATAGTACTACCTAGTGGTTTTACCTATAATTTACCGTAAATACCATAGTGTTATAAAGCTTCATCTTGATACCATGAGTGATATAGAAAAGTTGACGTACTAGAAATGCAACATGCTAGCAACCATATTATTAATTAAACCAAATAATACAATCTTGTCTTCTTCAATCTTTTTCTACGCGGAGTACTAAAGATTCTATAAAATCAAAGTTTCTATCTCGGCGGTACTAGGATTATCTTGGTTAAAATCTGGGACAGCTACAGATTTTAATCATTTTATTACGGCTGCAGGTATAATGGTATCTCCAGCTGTTTATTTTGTCTTTTGGTTAGCCGTGCATTTGAGATTAAAGGATCTGAAGATTCCAAAGCCCTATGAAACAGATTTGTCATTGTTTTTATGCGATCCATTTTTCTACAATGGTGCTCGCGATCACTTCCTTCCATTCCAATATTTGTTTCTTGATTCCGAGGCCTGTTCAGAGAGCATACCTATGGGCAGTGTCGTTGACTTGATAATATCAGCACCGTGCACCAATATTTTATGTAATGTTACTGTCATTGGATACCAGGGGTAGTTAAGTGTTGACGTATTGGTAAGCAACTTGTTCACAAAACTCGCCAAAACTCGACACTTAAAATAACATGTAAGTCATCAAGCAGCCATTTTTCGAGATCCAAAATTTCGGAAAAAGTTTGTCGGTTTTTGTCAGATAAGGCTATTCGCGCAGTGGTTCCGTAATTAGTCGTGCCAGAATTGACAACATTTCAAAATAGTAACCCGGATATTTTAATAGCTTATCCGAAAGTAGGTAAAAAACTAAGGGATTTGCTTCCAACCCTTTTCCAAAATATATTTTTTTTTGTTTTATATTAATTTTTAAAATTTTTTTTTTTAAAAACCAATTGTGGGCTTAAAAACTCATGAGCCATTGCCATAAAACTTTGCTGCAAAAAAAAAAACAAGAGGCAAGTAGTGTTGCCGTACTGAGAGAAATTTCTCTTTTGAAAGGAATTTAGGCTCGAGTTGCGAAGAAGGGGAAAGTTTCCCTCTCCCATTAATTAAGAAGTACGGCTTTTGTTCCATTGATTTTAAAAATAATTCACTTATTAACTACATATACATACATTTATGTTTCAGTTGTTAAGTCACTGCAGCGTGAACTAATCTAAAATGGTGTGTGTATTTCAAATGGGATTTTTTTTCTTGTTCGGAACCCTAAAAAATTACGTAAATCATACTGAATAATTTTGAAAAAGATCTAAATACATTCATACCTCTATCTAAAGCTAAGCTCTATCAAACTGCAAAGAAAGGTAATTTGGTTGGATCACAGATTATATTCGGATGTCAACATGACATTGACAATTTTTTTTTTTACTTCTAGGCAAAGGTATTGCATCTCTTCAGCCCACATCCTTGATATATGAGTTTTTTCAAAATATCTCTAAAACGAATGAACAAAAAAAATGTAAAAATTTTTTTCGTAATAAGTTTTTAAGGCTTTATCAATGGACATTTAAATTTTTCACCCGGCTAGGAATGAAAACATATCAATTAGGACAAACATCTACTAGTAAACCCAATTTTACCCTTACTTGATTTTGAATTTATTTTTTTCTAGCATCAACGAGCCGCTTTTGTTCTGACTCCTGAGTCATTCTCCACATCTTAACCCTCACCCTCACCCCCTTTCCTCAACGCTATATGTATCGACATGGGATTTTAGGAAAATACCTTACGAGGGTGGACCCCTTCCTATGCCACACATAACATATCACTGGAATGAATTTACATTGATTTCAGTATATTATATCTCATCAGAAACGTAAATGTAAAAGTCGTAGGCTGAAGAAAATGAGTGTCCAGTTTTTCTCCAAATGCCAAATGATTATTACAAATCTTCAAGCGATCTTTGCTTCTAAATATAAGTTGGCGAGTTTTCCAGTTGTTTGTAAGATTCTAAGACGGTCAAATTAAATTTTCTTGAAACTTACCAAGTTATGTTGAAGGAGCAAAGATCGCTTGAGATTTATAATATGGCATTTGGAGAAGAACTTGGCACCCATTTTGATCTCAAAGATCACCCTTTGACTATAATTCCTCTTCTTCGAAAGCTTGCCTGGACGAAATTTTTAGCAATAAGACCGCCATTTATACTATGTAATTCAGTTTCATTTTGTAACTCTTATCTATAATAACTTTCGTAAAAAAACATACCCGGATAATTTTATTATTCGAAAGCGTGACTGACAACCCTGACGACAAAAAAATCCGGATATACCTAACTAAAAAGGCTATAGTATCTAGACTCCACAAGAATGGTATTTGGGTTTTTATAGTGGATACAGTAATTAAAGATCTTAATTTTCAAAATAAATGTTAACCAACAATTAAATAAAATTAATATCTCTTGTTCTAAGCAAGTTCCGCGATCTGTTAAAGCTCTGAAAGGTGAATCATTTAAAGTGCTTTCAACCTGCCTAAGCAATTAAATAGTATTTCGTTTTATTTTCAGTGCAGAAATTTTCTTAGCTGTAAGTACCTAAAATTTTGGTAAAATTTACTTTTTTTTTCACATGCACATTTGATACACGGGAGTTCTACTCTAACAATTCAAATGATGATTTTGTAATAAGCCTGCAGACGTCCGAAAAATGGCTCCCATAATACACTGTGCATCGCTTTAAAATAGAACGTTTTATTCTTCGTGCATGCCTTTTACCATCGAATAACTGCAGGCATTCTGTGATTTGTTAAGGTTGTGGTAAATAGCAGTGTCAAATAGATAGCCGATGCAAAAAAAAAAACAAATGTTTAAAAACATGTGGTCATGGTAGCTAAAAATATCATAAGGGTGTTTCATTTTCGAAGGATTTAATTTTTTTTAACTTAAAGAAAAATTAAGTTTTTTTTTCTAGAGTAGTCATGAGTAGATGCATCGTTTGGTGCCCGCTTCTCGTTGAATTCTGTGACACGTTGTATAAACAGCATTTGAGAGTTTGAAGAAATCGTGTTTTTATAAATAAGACTTAATTTTATTTACATTTTCGGCTGCAAATAACTGAGTCCATGTGCTAAAATGTATTGCAAGACACAAATAAGACTTAGACGTAAGTTCGCCTTTGCAACCACTTTTCTCTTTAACAAATGCAATAAAGAATATAATATACGAGTCCCAGGCATGTCTGTGGTCACAGGGCAGTACGCCCTGTCGACCGTTTCCACTTGCTCCTACTCAGCTCTCCTACTGGTAGGAGCACGAGGACTCATATGCCCTTATGCTCCTATCGTGACCTTACATGCAAATAGTACACTTAAGTACGGAATAAAAAAAATATTTTTATACAATCAAAATTTTATAAATCAAAAAATTACCTACAGTAATTTCGCCATTCATTATTAAAATATCAGTTACGATATCCTCTCGACGCCGTTTTATCAGAATACCTTTGTCAGACTAGTAATGAATTAGTGACAATATTCGTTGTACGCGACTCCATGAGTAGGAGCATGAGGATATGCTTATCCTCGTGCTCCTACTAGGACCAATATGTCCTCATGCTGCTCCCGGTAGGAGCATTAGGACATATTGGTCCTCATGCAGTAGGAGAACCGAGCAGGAGCAAGTGGAAATGTCCCGGCCGGCCCTGTCACACACGTCTTGGCGATGGGTGACCCCCGAGAACATTCTCCATATTAGAAATTTATGCCGAGAATAGAATATACGCCCAGTAAATTGCCGCTTAAATTCTCCCCAGAGAGAAAATTATCAGGGATCGCTCATCTCTTAGGTATACGCACGTTATAATCCTTTATTTTAATAACATAACACGGTCAATCAGCAAATTTGTATACAACTTGTTCTGCCACGATCACAATTTTAAAAATACAACTATAGAACCTGTGTAATAATAGTACATTTCTGCAAAGGCCAGCAAGAGGCATTGATGGACGAACGTGGAAATGTGGGCCGAGGGGCGAAGCCGTGGCACACATACGTGAGTCCATCAATGCCTAGTTGTGGCCAAGGCTTGTAGGTATATTATTTTTCTCAAATAATGCGCGGAAATTAAAACTAAGTAGTACTAAGGCAGAACTTTTTATTTGAAAAATATTTTTCTTTCGAAAAATATTTTTCTTTCGATTTTGGCGGTAACAAGTTTTCTATAGCGGCTCTTGCCGCCTCTTGAATTTCAGGTGGCGTTAAAATAAGTTCATCGCAGTCATTTTCATCACTTGAACTCATTCTGTTAAATTCAATAAACTATCAAAATCAGACGAACCACGAACAAACAACAATATTATTTGTTACCTCCTTGGTTTTCATTGTTCGGAGTAAAAGATCGTTCCATTTTTTAAATAACACGACAGATAAGAGTTTGAAAGACAGTTATGAATTTTCATAGAACTTTTTCCGGCCGCTGCTCGCGTGTAATTGGCCAGTACAGCAATTTCGATTTATCTCGAAGAAGGTTGTCGAAATAATGCTCAAATTTCCAAGCATATTTGAGAAAAATAAGTATACATATACCGTATTGGCTATGGTTTCTCGGTTATCAAGTCAACCTAACATTAGTAGCCACCTACAGGTGACTTTGAATTCGTGCACCGTAATTTAAAGGAACAATCTAACCAAGATTTATAAACATGGTGCTAGTTTAAAAAAAAATCACTTTTTTTTAACCAAAATTACTTCACAATATCAATAATAGAAACAATATCAGGACGAAAAGTAATAAAAATCGGAAAAAACTGAGTCAAGCGCAAGGACGTTTTGGTCTGGATAAAACGTTGGTCAAGCGTCTTATTACCCCTCCCGATCAGAAAGTCCAAGTAGCAAAACGTCCAACAGCACGAAACGTCTAATGAGCTATATGCCTAATTAGCAAAACGTCCATATAGCAAAACGGCCTACTATCACATGGTTTTTACAGCAAATCGTCAAATTCTTAAAATGACTCGACACTTATGCACAAAAATAAAAATGATAGGTGCATACAGCCTCCTTGGTCTATTTACTTTTATCATATCATATATTTTTAATGGTGGCACTCAAATTGTCAGAGTATGTTCCAATCTACCTCTGCTACCTTCTTCAGACATTACCGAATTTTGGACAAGCATTATTGAAAAGGCCACGGAAAACGAAGAAATGGTGGCTTTTTAAAATTTCTTCGAAAGACAATAGCTACAATCTCTGGAAGATATAATAAGTTGTCCTACCATTTATAATTTTCAAACCCGTTGGCAAGATCGCAAATTCAAGAATATTTTATTTGAAGGAAATAAGAGAAGAAAGCTCGATATTATGTTTAATGCCAAATACCAAAGAGAGCTGCAAAAGCTTGAGGGTCAAAAAGTTTGTCCATTTGAATTTTTGGTAAACCTTGGTCATATCAAAAGGATACTGGGTGCATAAATGTAGGAGAATTAGTACGCCTCATATCCCAATAACTTTTTAGGAGATGCTAAAATTATAAGATAACACATGACATAAAAATTTTAAAAATACACAGTAGGTACAATTGGCGGCCTTATTGCTAAAAGCAATTTCTTCCAGACAACCCCATGACGGAAAGTTGCTGCAGGAAAAAATATTTCAAACATTATTTTTATTTCAAATAAATTTAATGCAGTTTCAAAAAGATTCTAACTTTCTAAACCTATGGTTAAAATTGTTTTGAAATAGGTCCATTCAGTAGGTATTACCTAATGATCATAATTGTACACAATTAAAAGATGACGATTACCTACATAGACGTCCTGCTATACAGGCCATCTGATAGTTGGCCGTTTTGCTACATAGACGCTTTGCTAATTAGGCATACAGCTCATTAGACGTTTCGTGCTGTTGGATGTTTTGCTACTTAGACCTTTTGATAAGGAAGCATATGACCATCTGCTTAACACCCTGTATATTTACTTAGGTACACATATTAAGTTGATATATTGTATCATAGATCAATTAAATTTCCTGAGCAACAAGCACAAGGATAAAAGTTTTTCATGCTGTTCACGTGATTACCAGAATTTACAAGGAAATTATTTTTCATTTTTTTAAGTAAATTAAGAACATTTGAAAAATCATTTTGACGAGACTCCTTAAGGAAATACGAGGTTAGTTCTTTGTCTCCAGCTATTTTCAGAATTATTTCATTTAAGTCATTTAGTTGCGTTTTCATCTTTTCACACTCTGATTGAAATATTTTTATTTGGGTACTCCTTTCTTCGTCTCTCTGTTTAAGCAAACTGCGCTGTTGCTGATACAACGCTACATATTCGCAAATGGTATCGGTTTCATTTTGGAGTTGAAGTATTATATGCTCTAGCCGATGTTTTTCGTCGGACAAATCTGCTACTTCGTCCATAATTTTAAGGAATCTTTCTTGAAGTTTAAACATAGCAATTTGCTTGGTATCAAAATTTGTCATATTATATTCAGATTTATGTGAACACGCATCAGTTAAAGTTGATTGACAGTGGTTGATGTGATAATCAGTATTGACTTTCGTATCATTTTCGTCATCGTTCGTGGGCAAATTGACATGACTGGCTATTATACCTGATATTGCTTCGCCTTCAACTTCCTTTTCACCATCGCTGTTAGCCCGAGACGGATTCGCAAGCTCTTCTAATTTTCCTTCGACGTCACGGTAGTTCGCTAGCAATCGGATCATTTCGTTATCTTTTGCCGTAAGTTTAATTTGCGTATCTTTAGCAATTTCAACATATTCGGCCAATTTGACAGTAAGCTCTCTGTTCAAAAACTTTTCTGCTTCAAGTTTTTCGGTTAATTCAAGTTTATCTTTACTCTGAAATAAGTTACTAATTGAATATATAGAAATAGCAAGTTACTGATTGGATAATATTTTCAATCTACGACCCATAAGCTAACTGTGGGACACCACACAATTGGAAGTTAATAAAATAAATCTATCTCACCAAGTTGCTTAGTCTTCTTTACTTGCCTTACTTCGAATATAAATTGAACTCAATTAACACTTAATAGATAATATACTTAATCAGTTTAGAAGGGACCAATAATTGTGTCTAGAAATATTTGTCAAGTTTCTAAAGAATTGCTTAGATAAAATCGTCGTTATTCTATTACAATAACAAAGCTTACGTTTGAACCAAACTTGGCTTCAATGTTCCTCACTTTTACCAACGTAATTTTTTATTAGATTCAATATAACTAACGGTTATAAATAGCTGATCAATGGACAGTAACATACATAATATACATTTATTACGTATATACATACATAAATGACTCACGCCTATATCCCGGAGGGGTAGGCAGAGATCAGGGTTTGACACATGCCTCGATCGTAGCAAATCTCTTTCGAGTAGGAGTTGCAGTCAAATTGTTTAGTAAATGAAAAATAAAATTGGCAATTGAAATTTTTGACAATTTTACGTATAAGGAGTGGTTTATTATCGATACTGAAGAAATAACATATACCTAAGCAATAAATTGATTCAAATGGAATATTAAAATCCTGACACATGTTCCGACAACAAAACAAATTACTTTCTTTATCCTTAAAATTTTGCTGGGAAATCAATTTATTTTTTTGAGTTACTAAAATAAATAAACGTTTGCACGCACGGGACGGAGCGTAAGTAAAAATCTGTACTACATAGCTTGATTATAGACATGTGCAAAATTTTTATGTGAGGTATCAAAATACAAACCATTTTTACAAAAGATGCTTCAAGATCTTGTAAATCTGCTTTAAGCTTTTTGTTTTGTTCTGTAGCACGCTGAGCGGCAATCTTATCATTTTCTATATCGGCATTCAATTTAGAAATGCATAATTCTGTTTCTGTTGCCTGAACTTCTTCTAGTTCTTTTATTTTATTTTCTGCTGCACTGTATCTATGTTTAATATCATCATATTCTGCTTGAATAGTCTGCAATTTTGCCTGAAAAAATTAAAACATGTAAGAAATAAACTTTATTTCAAATATTACGTTGAAGAGCAAGTATTTAATTACTAATTTTTAAAAACCTATTTAGAGGCTAAGGAAGAAGAAAGAATAATTACTACTTACTTGCAACTCTTTGTTTTGTTGCTCAAGTTCATTCAAGTTGATAGTGCTTGTCTCTGAAGTATTAGTATGCCTGTAGCTTCGTAAATTCTGTAACTGAATTTCCATGCTACTTATTTGATCAACAAGGCTACTTTCCCGGGTTGATAGCATTTGTATTTGGTTTGTGAGATCTTCATTTTTTGCACAAGCCAGTTTTAATTGTTCACTTAATTCAGAAACATAATGTTCATAATGTGAATTTATCTGATCACGTTCCTTTTGGGCAAAATTAAGCTGTTGCTCTAGAATAGAATTTTTTTTAAGGCATAACTCATTCTGATCTTTAGCAACATTATTTGTATCATCATTTGTATAGTTATCATTAGTTAACTGTTGTAAACGCAACTGGGTAGCTTCAAGGTCATTTTGGAATTTAGTTAAATTACTGTGTAACGAAATGTTCTCGGTTTCCTTTGCAGCTAAAACGGTTTTTGTAAACTCTATCTGTTCCAATAGGTAATTCTTTTCTTCTACTAATGCAGAAGTAACTTTTTTACATTCCTCCAATTCTTTTTCTTTAACTAATAATTGCTCTGAAAACATAACGTATTTTTCTCGAGCGGATCCCAGTTCATTTTTTAAGTAATCATTTTTACTTTTTTCTGTATTACTGATGCTTATAGCCATTTCATAATTGCTTTCTAATTGGCATATTTTTTGTTTTAGAGCAGATATTTCTGTCTCAAGGTTAGTTTGGTGTGTAATTAATAATTCCGTTGCCTTTGCATCAGTATTTGTGTGGGTGTTGGAAAAACCTTTTTTGTCATCAATATTAATGTGATGATGCGTCTCAATGTATAATAGATTTTCCGCTTCAAGTTTGTGATCTTTGGCAGTAACAATCAAAGATGGGTGCACATTATTATCGTCTTGAAAATTTACCTCCTCTTTCTGAAGTTTTTTGTCCTGATGATCTTTCAACTGAAATAGCAAAAGTCCATTACATTATTAAATTATGGGTACAGTACTTACAGACCAATAAGTCTGATGTCCAAAATCTACAAGGTATTTTCCAAGATCATCTTAGATCGAATTACTACTACGTTGGATGAAAAACAATCGATGGAAAGGACTGGCTTTAGAAAAAAAATCTACAAGACCATATTCACACATTCAAACAAATTACGGAAAAGTACAACGAATATAATAAACCCTTATATACGGCATTCATCGACTACACCAAGGCCTTTGACTGCATAACACATGATGCCATCTGGGAAAGTCTGGACGGACAGGGCATTCCGAACGCATAGGTACGTAAATATAATTCGTAATATATACGCCAACAGTAAAGCAATGATACAACTGGAAACTCTGGGTGAGAGAGACATTAAAAATAAAAAGAGGCGTTAGACAGGAAGTCCCACTGTCTCCCAAACTTTTCTCCGCAGTGCTAGAAAATATATTCCGCAAGCTCGTATGGGACCAATTTGGACTAAGCATAGATGGGAAAAAACTAAGTCACCTCAGATTCGCGGACGACATTGTCTTGTTTGAAGAAGATCCAAAGAAACTAGAGGAAACGATGGAAGACCTAAACACCGAAAGCGAAAAAGCTGGACTATCTATGCAAATAAGACGAAACTACTAACAAACTCCGAAACCCGGACGATAACAATTAACAATCATCCTACTGAATATGTGGAGGAGTACACTTCTCACTTCCAAAGAAATTAAAAAAGGAATAGCAAATGGATGGAAACGATACTGGTCACTAAAAGAAATTATGTAATCAACCGATCTCAGCAACGGAATTAAGCGTTGACCGCACACACACAGCCTTATTCCGTTTCGCGTTTGTACACGCCGCCAAACGCATACACAGACGAATGTCGACCGGTACAGGAAGTATTGAGACGGGCTGTCTAGCCGGCACGGCGAGCTCGATTTCATTCAACTTGCGACTTGCGCATGACCTGCACGCGCGTCGTTCAAGACTATTGGCAAGATGGGATTTATTGTCTATTGTTAATATTGTATGGTTGCGTCAAAATAGCGAGAATAAAACAATATTCAAGTTACCCCAAGAAAAAGAAGTGTAAGTACCGTAGATAATTGTGTGTAACAAATTTTTAACGTAATCTACATGAAGGTAGAAATAAATTGGTTAGTTATGAACGGTAAATTACAAATAAAAAGAACGGTTCTAACATAAATAATGATACTTCGCACTGTGAAAAATTGTTACATCTGACTTCGAAGTAATTTCCGTTGCTATATAAATTTATTAACAGCTCTAATAACAACGCACGTTTTCCACTATAAATATAAAAGTGGCTCTAAAATGTGTTGCTTAATTTCTTCAACACTTCTTATCTGGATATCTCAGTGGTGTTGTGCCAAGATCCTGATATGAAGGATCCAGGTTCAGTTCCCAACTATTTATTTTAAAGAAGGTTTTTTAAGTTAAAATTTTTCTAGAAGGGTTATTTATGGTTAATATCGTGGTTAATATCGGCAAAGCTACGGAGCAAATCATTTCCTACAAAGATCACAAGTTATAGTTTGAAACTTCTATTTTAAAGTACATTTAAATATGTAATACCGCTTAAAGATGGCGAATATTATTACTAATTTGTAAAGTCCTTGCCTGGATACCGTAGCACATGCTATCCTAGGTTGCGACTAGGACAAGTGATTGTGTTGTATGACATTTATTATTATTGTTACAGGTTATTGAATATAAGACTTTCTATTTTAATTGCTTATTGATATTTCTTCCATGCCTAGATACCTTCAATGTTGTAAATAAACTTATTACATATATTGTTTAACCTTTAAGTATGGACGTGGAGTCACACAGGCTACTCGATGTTTTCGTTTTCGTAGTTCCACCTATTTCCCCCCACTCCCCGCGATTGAGCGGCTCAGTAGCTATTGTTTTAGTTGCAAAACTACCAACGAGGGAGGAGGTTGCGTCTTCCGCTGAATATCACGTAAGTTATGATCATCAAAATATTCACCGGAGCCCGTCAGACTACACGTCCATTGTTGCCCTATGATATATTTTATAAGAGCGATTATGTTTGTTTCAGATTTTATAGTACAAAATGTCACAATATAATAAAACCGGTAGTTCCAAATCAAAACGATCGTCTACAAGTTCTGTTCAGGGCCCTCCAAGAAAAACTTTGCGTGTAGGAGACCCTTCTTTCGAACAAGAAGTGAATGAGTTGTTGTTTGTTGAGAATGAGGAGATGGCCAATGGTGTTGCTATATCGTGTCCTAGATTTGAGTGCCATGAATGCTTACATTTTATATAACATGCACCAAACAAAAGATGTGGAGAGAGATTTCCTAAGAAACTTAGCACGTGTGCTTGTGGTGCCTCATGTGCAAGACGTGTTATAAATACACGATTGCCAAGAGAGCTGAGGTTGACCATGACTCGAGTTTTAGGTAATGATATGGTTACAGAAGATGTTCAAGATCAGGAAACCAGTCAAGGAACTAGGAGATCATGTAGAATCCGTCCCGCGAAGAAAGATAGGATGACTACCCATGTTTGGCTTCAGTGCAACAAACCTGTGTGCCTCCAATGTTCTAGACCTTTGTGCTCTGACTGCCAATAAATTTACGTTACTAGACTGTTGTCAATTTTTTTTATATTTCTTGCCTGAAGTAGGTGTTTTGTGTTTTTGGTTTCTTATATATTATATTTTGAGGAAAAAAGACTTAATTTGTTGTATTAATAAGTTTAGCTGCTTTTAATACCTAAAAGTGTAACCTAAGTAAATTTAAACTGAAAAGTGCCATAATTTTTGTTTCCTTTAATTTCTAAAATTTTAGAAATAAAAGTTGATTATATAAGCATGTTATTTTATTGCTAAATCACATAAATTTTATATTCAATAAGTTTTAAAGCGATTTTATATTATATTCCCAAAAAAAAATGTGAGCGCATATAGGAGCCTGTGAGACTCCACGTCCATAGTTGTGTTAAGAAAAAATGACGTCCATACTTAAAGGTTAAAGTACGGGTAGCCGCCTGCCTATACTATTATACTTGATAGGATGCAGCAACTAGCGGCCGGCCCGCGCCGCTCGCTGCATAAACATTGCACCTTGTGGAGCCCCTCATGCCCTCGCATTCGCGCGCTCGCCTGGCGTCGCTGAGCCACACAGCCCCCGCCATTTTAGCTAGTGCAGGCTATTATGCTTCGCGCGGGCCCGAAGATTACTCACTATCTTTATTTGTACTGTGGCGAAATGGTCTCAAGGCAAGAAATTGATAACGAAGATAAAACATGACTTTTATAAAGACTGATCATGCGTGGAGCATGCTGTCTAGCTCGAACAATTGAAAATTTTTAGTGATTGTAATAAAATGAGTTTTATCAAATGTTTACTCACATTATTACAATATCAAAAAATGTTTAATTGTGCGAGTGAGACAGCATGCTCCACGTAAGAGCAGCCTTTAGGGGTAAGGAGACATCACATTTTAATCAAACGCAAATGAAGTTGCGGGCATAGCTAGTATTAGGTCTACATCATCATCATCATGCAGCCACAAGAAGTCCACTGCTAGACATAGGCCTCCTCCATGGAATTCCAAAAAGACCGGATGAAAGCGGCCTGCATCCAGCGTCTTCCTGCCACTTGGATGAGGTCATCTGTCCATCTTGTGGCTGGTCGTTCTACGCTGCGCTTGCCGATATGTGGTCTCCATTAAAGAACTTTTCGGCCCCATCTGCCATCAGTTATGCGTGCTATGTGCCCCGCTCACTGCCACTTCAACATACTAATCCACTGGGCTATGTCAACGACTTTCGTTATCATCATTTCTGATTCGACCTCGTAGAGAAATTCTGAGCATAGCCCTTTCCATGGCTCGTTGCGTGACCTTGAGCTTTCTTATGAGGTCTATAGTGAGAGACCACGTTTCAGTGCCATAAGTCATCACTGGTAGCACACACTGGTTGTATAATTTTGTCTTGAGCGATTGAGGTATATTAGACGAAAAGACTTTTCTAAGTTTCCCGAATGCTGCTTTCTAATTAAGTCTACAAGTCTAATATAACTCCTAAAATTATTCGGGGTGGACTATAATAATAGTCCACCCCGAATAATTTTAAGAGTTAGGTATATTTCGACAGAAAATAGTTATTTAAGATACACGTGCGGAAAGTAAGGTTATGCGTACGGGAAAACCAACCTAGCATAAGTAGGTTACCCTTGACTGGTGATTTAAACTATCAGCACAGACAACAGGAAAGCCCCCCTTAAAAAAGGTTATCTTAGCAAATCAAAACTTACAGGGTGGCTTTTCTGGTAAATTACTAGAATTAGAATTATTCTTAGAACAATATAGAGTGGATGTACTTTGTGTCACGGAGCATTGGCTACTAGAATCGCAAATGAATTTTGCTATACATAATTATGAAATAGCCAGTTGCTTCAATAGAAAGTCTGCATTGCACGGGGGATCCTTGATTATAGTAAAAAATAGCTTAAAATATAAAGAACGGAAAGATATTTGCAGACTTTCTGTTGAAAAAGTAGTTGAACTGTCGTGTGTTGAACTGGCTAAGCACATTGTAGTAAGCGTATACAGGCCCCCCGCCAGTGACTACTGTTTATTTGAATCGGTAAAGTTGGCCTCGAGTAGTAGTAAGAAAGTTATAGTCTGTGGAGATTTTAATGTCGACTTGCTAGTAGATTCCCCTTTAAATACTAAATTGAAACTTATTTTCAAGTCTTTTAATTTGGCAAATATTTTTGTTGAGCCCACTAGGATTACAGAAATCACTGCCACATGCCTTGATAACGTATACTGTGACTGTGAATTTTCATATTTTTCTACAATAAATTGCCTAAAGTCAGACCACAGTGGTCAAATTGTACATTTAGAAGCGGATTTTAAAAAATTAGAGCAAGATTTATTTTTCAGGCCCATAACAACTAAAAAGCTGGAATTATTTAAAACTGACTTAAAAAGTAGCTTACCAATTCGAAAAAATATAACACAAAATGCTAACGCCCTTTATGGAGATTTTTTCAAGGTTGTTTCGGACAGTTTTGAAGAAATTTTTTAATTGAGAAAAAAACCATGCAAAGAAAATAAATTAGGATTTAGTGAATGGGCTACTGCCAGCATCCGAAAAAGCAGGGACACACTTTATTCACTATATGAGAAAAAAACATACACACATGACCCTGGTTTCATACAATATGTTAAAGTATATTCAAAATTATTTAGGGCCGTCTGCCACAAAGCAAAATGCGAGCATATAAAATACAAAATACTTAAATTTTCTAATAAATTTAAAACAATTTGGACTATTATAAATAAGGAAACAGGTAAATCCAAATCAGGAGACCGCGAATTCTCACTTAAAATAGGTGATAAATTAATAACTTCAAATGAAGACATAGCTGCGGCTTTTGAACAGTTCTTTACAAATATTCCAATTGTAACGACAGCTCGTTTAGACTCTTCTCCTACTCTCGCTGAACGTATTTTGAAAAAATGTGTCCCCGCATGCAATCACGATTTTTCGTTTAACTGCATTGAAGCCTATACCGTGATTAAAACGTTTAAAAAGCTAAATCTTAAAAAAACTGAAGACTTATGGGGTATGTCAGTAACAGTAGTTAGCTCAGTAATCGATGTCCTAGCACCCCATCTAGCCAGAATTTTTAACAAATGCTTAGATGAGGGTACATTCCCTGACCTAATGAAATGTAGTAGGCTAGTTCCTTTATTTGAAAGTGGTGATAAGCAAGATCCCACAAATTTCAGACCAGTCTCGGTTCTACCCGTTTTGAGCAAAATATTCGAGAAGATAGTCCTAGGTCAATTACTTGCTCATTTCAATAATTATCAACTTCTCCATGATCAGCAATTTGGCTTCACACAAGGGCGATCTACGACAGACGCTGGCGTCATGTTAGTTAAACATATATTTAGTGCATGGGAGGATTGCAGGGATGCTATAGGCGTATTCTGTGACTTTTCGAAAGCATTTGATTGCGTAGACCATGAAACACTTCTCTTGAAATTAAAACACTATGGAATAAATGGGAACAGCCTAAAACTTATGAGATCGTATTTAGAAGGGAGGATTCAAAAAGCTGACATAAATAGAATTAAATCATCAGGGTCAGAGGTTAAGATAGGAGTGCCACAGCGATCTATTTTAGGGCCGTTCCTTTTCCTTGTATATGTAAATGATTTGCCGTTCATGGTTCAAAACATGTCAGAGATAGTATTATTTGCAGATGACACGTCACTTATTTTTAAAATTAAGAGACAAGAAAATGACTTCGACGATACAAATGATGCTCTATCTCAGGTACTAAACTGGTTCACTTCTAATAACTTATTGTTAAATTCAAAAAAGACAAAATGTATAAAGTTTACTCTACCAAATGTCAAAATAGTTGACAGCAGCGTTGTATTGGGGAATGACAAACTAGAAATTGTAGAAGAAACTGTATTTCTAGGTATCACAATTGATGCAAAGCTTCAATGGGGACCTCATATAAACAAATTGGCCAATAGGCTTAGTTCTGCAGCATATGCAGTCAAAAGAATCCGGGAACTAACTGACGTCGCAACTGCTAGGTTTGTTTATTTTAGTTACTTCCACAGTATTATGTCCTACGGCATACTACTGTGGGGTCGGGCAGCAGACATTGAGACCATCTTTGTCTTACAGAAGAGAGCGATCAGATTCATTTATAAGCTAGGCAGTAGAGATTCGTTAAGAGATTTCTTTAAAGAAACTAACATCTTAACAGTTGCTAGTCAGTATATCTATGAGAATATTATGTACGTCAGGAAAAATATAAGTAATTTTAAAACCGTAGGTAGCCAACACGATGTAAATACTAGAAGTAAACATAAACTTTCTTTCCCAAGATTTAGGCTGGCAAAGGTTAATACATCCTTTATGGGGCATTGTATACGTTTTTACAATAAGATCCCTGAAGATATAATAAACTTGCCTGAAGTGCGGTTCAAAAAATGTGTAAAGCGCACTTTATGCCAAAAGGGCTATTATAGCATTAAGGATTATTTAGATGACAAAGATGTGTGGAATTAAAGCCAGTTCAATGCATCCTAGTACTAGCTTTTTAGAAGATATGACATGTAAACTCTGTTAATTAAGGAATATGTTTGAAAGACTAAGTTTGGAGTTTTTTTGTCCGTTTTTTCTCCAAATGATCTAGACTTTGAAACGGACACCTAGTTTTTCTTGTAACGTTCAATAAGTCACAGTTTCTGTGTTACTTTGAATATTTTTTTTTAACTTTTAACCCGCTTTGAGGCCAAGTGACGACATAAAATTGTGTACACAACACGGACCGTAAAATAGAAAGCCCTCTATCGCATATTTATGACCCTCGCCTGCGGCTCGGGCCTTAAACTTCTGCGATATCGGCCTTTCTTTATTTTACGGCCCTAGTTGTGTAAATAACTATTACGCTCAAGTATCTTACAACATTTTTCAATGCATTTTGCGAGGAAATACAACAAAAAAATAAGTAGGTATAATAAAGTAATTTTATTTCACCAAAGCCTATTTACAACAAAATGGCGTGCTTGCTTTGCAGAGCGCGCGTTTCAACAGTTTTTTTTTTCTTGAGGCAAAGGTACAGTATACATACAGCCAATAATGTGAAAAATATTTTTGTTTGCGGAAACAAAACACGTATTTTTAAATGAGATAATCAAGAATCTTATGTGTTATGGTGTTTATCATCATTCAATTGTTGCTAGAGCGCGCATACAAGTATACAGCAAAACCTCCCTGCATCTTTGTAATTTTTAAAATTTTATTACCTACTTGCACCATGCCTTATAAAAAACTGCCCTGCTTAATGGTACCATGAGCCATACAATCGCAGCGCTGTTAACTATAAGACGTTCACCGTCTAATCAACGCTGCTACCGTACTATAAGCTCAATTTTGCGCGCTCGCAGCGCTGCTGAACTGTCATTCTTAGCAGTTATTTATATGTTACTCTTGAGCAGCTTTTAAAACCCTGCTAAGCGAATTATTGTTTAATTTACGTATTAAAATGAGTGATGACGAAATTTTATGGTTTTGGAGGATGATACGTTTTTCGCAATAGGGAGAAAAAAGCGTGGCGTAAAATTATACGACTGCATAGTAACGCATTCGAAGTTTACGATGAATTGTATTATGTTCGGAGGTATCGACTTTCTAAGGTTTTAGTGGAAAATCTGTGCGTAGACATTAGAGCTTTGTTACCGGTGCCAACGAAATCCACAGATTTATCCGTGGAGACGAAGATGAGCTCTATTCCTCTGTATTTTGTGGACAGAAAATAAACAAATATGTTATCTTATCTTATCTTATTCATAATAAAAAATAAGTTATATTTCATCATAATTAAGTCAGCCCAACTCTGCCCATTGCTGGGTATATGACCCTATATCCAGTCATAGAAACTTCTTATTGGCTCGAACTTTAGTCGCATTGCAAATATTTGTTTTAGGTATTAAAACTCTTTCATCATCATCAGCCTTTTGATGGTTATGAAAACCATGAGGGGTTTTGCCATAATCGCCACGCTTAGCAGGTGGGTTGGCGATCGCAGTATGAGGTTGGAATCTCAGGAAGACGCTGCTGCCCGCCTCTCGGTAATTTATAACCTCGTAACTCTTTAGGATTGCTGAAAGTGCAGTTGCATTTTCTTCAAAATCGTAGTTTAGCAAAAACCTTTTTTATCAATTCAAAAACTTCTTCAAACATATTTTGACGTAAACAAAAATAACATTCGAGACACGATAAAAAATATTTTTAAGTCACTTCGATCTTAAGACAACGTTTTTTTCCGCAGCAGTTTATTTTATTTTTCCATAACTTGTTTTCAACTTTTATCTGCACAGTGAGCAGTGCTGCTATAAATGTTTTTTATTACATTTTTCACAATCAAAATGTTTTATTTTTATTTCTTAATAAAAACGGTATTTACCGGCAAATTATCATATTTGGTTTTCGAACGCACGCAACATTTAAGGCAAACAGGCCAGAGACAACCTTTTTTTTTAGCAGGTTTATTATTGCAGGCCTACTTACTTCGGCTCATGGTACACTATAGCAGCAGTTTATTTTGAACATTGAAAATAAACTGCCCTGCTTGTTCACGCGTGAAATAAAGAGTCGGTTTCCGCATAATTTTGTTACAAAAAAGAAAACTTTACGAGCAACTGCATTGAAAATAATTATAAGGAAGCAAAATAAAATCAAGCTGCATAAACTCCAAAGAGGATCATTTAGACAGCAAAATGTTAGAATTTCAGTACCAGGGCCGATGGAGCACAAAATTTTAAGCATTCTAGTTTTTAAATGACTCAAATCCATTAAGAAATGACAAAGTTAGGGCCAGTTTTTGAATTGAGAATTTCACTAAGTAAATAGTTAACTGTAGTGCGTTTCTTCGAATTTCTCAGAAAAGAGCGTGCCAGAACGTTACTTAAGTATTTATTTAGTAAATTTCTCAATTCAGAAACCGGCCTTTAGAGAATTTTAGACTTAGGCTCTTTCAAAATCGTGCCCGGCGGGTCTTGTTTCCTAATGTGACGTCACAGGATCCGACCGCCGGCCAGCTGGCTGGCGCCACAGTGTTTTCGGAGACCCGATTTTCGTACGTGCCCATTTTTATTACAAAAACCGATAGACTAACTTTCATAGTTGACGAGAACACCCGAGTGCCAAATATGTTTAGTTAGGGAGGTATGAGTATTTAAAAATCAGACTTTTTGGTTCCCGTAGAACAGAAAAAATATATCTTGATCAAAATTTAGCAGGTTAATTGGAAAACTTATTTGTGATCTTAAAGTACATACAAAACATCAGTTTCACGTGCAAACAGAAACTTGGTAGGTACCATCTGTAGAATTCTAGTAATTTAGGTTTTTTTTTCATATAGAAGATTCTACCTAGTCGAATTCTGTTCTAGCAATTTGGCAAATTACAATATCTATATCGCGACATTATCACCTACATAACACATAAAAAAACGATATGAGCACGTATTCACGAAGACAGACCGAGATCACCCGAGACGCCGTGTACGCGGGAACTAAGCACGCAGTCCACTGGAACCTGTGACGTGTCAAGCGTATGGCGTCAGTTTGCGCCCGTTTTTCGAACCTGTGCTGTGCCCCAAAATTGCTGTAACTTCGTCATTTCTTATCCGATTTCGATATTATTTTTTCACATATTTTTTTTAATGTCTATAAGGCTGCATACTAACTTCAAAACGTGAATGATCCTCATTGCCACCAATAGGCCAGTCATTAGAGGTTCAAAACTAGTGTGTACGATGCAAAAGGTGGTGGAGGAGTATTTATGCTTTTATCACGTAGACATGGGTGCAACTGAGTAAATATTAAAAATGGTAACACGAGATATCTCGGGACAACTTCTGACAGCTAATAAACTTGGAAAATTTGCTGCTAATAAAGACTTCTAATAAAAAACTGACAGCTAATAAAGACTTTTTGGTTTAGCGCTCATAACTTCTATCTACACGGTGCATCATGGGTGCATCCTGGAAAACGATCAAGTGATTAAGACACTTAGAATCGCTAGCAACAAAGTTATGCCACAATGAAATAATACCTTAATTTGTAGTACTGGCTTAAAATTTTTAAATACTATTGTTAGCATTAAAGTAATTCTCCGGACGAGGATGTAATAGTATTGCATGGAGACTTACCAAAACACAAGAAGTCTCTAGCTTAACTCATTTACAGGCATTTATTTTACTGAGACTCTGTCTCACAGAAATACTAAAATTCATGCGAAATAGTTAATAAAGAAATATACATTCTGACTTCATGCGAAATAGTTAATAAAGAAATATACATGAAGAAAACCATCGCAAAACCGTTGAAAACGTGGTGATTATATCACAGAATACATATGATTATATTCTCTGTGGTTATAATGATAGGTGACAGGACGTAGCACAGATTAGGAACGATGACATTCAGTGCTGCAAAATGTAATTTGTATCGATCATCAATTCGATTCTATCAGTCACCATTTCATAAAATATAACTGAAATGTAATATAATTGATTTAGGTGATGCGAGTAGAAAGCCCGGTGATTATGCCTCATATCACCTTTACATAATAACATATAATATGCAGTCTATGTAGATAAACCATAACATTTTAGTTGCAAAGTCATCCATAACATAATCAGTCAGGCATGTAAATCTTTACATGCGTAGGTACTGATTACGTTATGTTCCCACTTTAGGGCACGAATCGTCTCGCACGCAAGCTCGATGACTTTCAGCCCCCCGAACAAGCCGGTTTCCGATAAGGCTTTACATACGTTGGACCACACACATACGCTGCGGCAGAATGTACAAAAGACCGAGGAGTGTAATCTGCCACTATGCTTAGCTTTTTTGGAGTGAGGTGAGGTATGGGGGCATGGGGTGTACCTCATACACATGTTTCCTCTCGATGTTTTCCGTAAACGTTAGACAGTCGTACTGCTATAAAAAAATCACACACAATGTCCGATTCGCACCCAATACCTTGGAATGTGATGCAAGCGTTCTGTTAATACATAACCACCGCTTTCCTAGTTAATTTAAAGGTTTATTTAAAGATCAGCATCCGAGCGATTCGGTCAAATTAAGGTCCACAAGATCCATAGATCCGTGTGGCACTGGATTAAGAATAGCGTCACTCCATTTCCTTCCGTAGATGTCGTAGAAGGCGACTAAGGAAATAAATTACCAGGAGATGGGCAGCGTTTTCTTGAGATTTCAACCGCATACTGCGATCGCCAACCCGCCTGCCAAGCGTGGCGATTATGGCAAAACCCCTCATGGTTATGAAAACCACGAAGGAGGCCTATGTCCTGCAGTGGGCGTTAAATGGCTGATGATGATGATGATGATGAAGGTCCACACTGTTGAATCTGTTATCTAGTGTTAGTACCTAATATATAAAGTAAACCGCAAATAATCTAAATGAACAGGTGGATAAAGAAATATGCAAATGAAGTAGGTATTATCAAACGAAATAACAAAAGTTATGTTATGCTATTTTTTTTTTTCAGCTAAATATACCTATTTTTTCTCTGTATCGATTCATTCGATTTGAAAAGTAGCGGTCGGTCTGATGGCAACACTACATTATTGAATGCACAGATTGAGATTTAAACAGTTCTGTGAATGGATCAATAGATTTGTATCAAGATGACAGCGGTCGTTAAACCGGAAGCATTAATTATTGTATAACTTTATTAATTTAGAATTACGGAGAAGTCATGGTTTTATAAGAAAACCCCTATTTTTTATAATTGAAAACATGAATTATGGACACTGAAAACTGGTGACACTATTTAGATTTTAGCGATACTGCTAATGGTCAAGATCCTTTGAGAACATAAAATAGGGTGTATACGATGCAAAAGGTGGTGCAGGAGTTTTTATACTTTAATGTTGTAGATATGGGTGCAACTGAGTAAATATTAAAAATAGTAATACGAGATATTTTATCTCGGGACAACTTTTGACAGTGTCATGATTTTGCGAAATATATTTAACTTCATACGTAAGTAATAGTCTATTACCCTTCAAAGTAGGTACCATCATAATAACAGTCGCATCAGTCACCATTTTATTAAAGAGTCATGGATTGTGGGGTATGTGAACATTAAGTTGACAAGCATTAAATAGTAAAAATATTGAAGGGTAGTTGTAAAAGGAAACGGAAACCCAAGGGGGGTTTGAAAATGGTTTCACGTCGCACGCTAGCGACGAGAGGCCATTACGTCCGCGAATATGGTGCCTATCGGATCTCACGAACAAACATCATATTAATTCAGAAGTGTTAAAAGAAGAAGTCCTCGCCCACAAGGTGCTGCAAACTCCAGTAAGCACTTTAAATTATTCACTGTTTCAACAATTTACCGAAGTAGAATTTTTTTACGATTCGTCTCTGCTATTCCAAACTTTTTCTTTTTTTCCTTAATAAATGTAAAGTTCATTTAAAAGCTGATAATGATTTAAATTTAAACTTATAATCACGTAGCACAAAAAACCCGTTAAGTAAAACCGTTGGTTTTAAAATTTGAATTTAAAATTGTTTGGCGTAGATGCGTAGTTGTTTCTTTTTCCTGAGAATTTTATTTCATTTCGGCAATTGCTGCACTTGATTCCATTCTTTTAGTGTCCTGTTAATAATGAAATAATTAAAATAGTGAAATAATTTTGTTCGATCAAACGTGTGGTGGTTAACTTCTGTATTTACTGACGAAGAAGGCCGTAAAATTTTGTTTTATTTTACGTGAGAGGGCGTCCGTTTTTTTTATGAGGTGAGAGGGCGTCTGTTTTTGTTTTTTTGGCGAGTGTCAAAATTTTGGTTAATATGACGTGAGAGTGCGTCTGTTTTTTTTATGACGTGAGAGAGCGTCTGTTTTATTTGACGTGAGCGTGCGTCTCGTTTTATTTTATTTGACGTGAGAGAGCGTCACAAAATACGACGTGAGAGGGCGTCTGTTTTTGTTTTTTGGCGAGTGTCAAAATTTTGGTTAATATGACGTGAGAGTGCGTCTGTTTTTTTATGACGTGAGAGAGCGTCTGTTTTATTTGACGTGAGCGTGCGTCTCGTTTTATTTTATTTGACGTGAGAGAGCGTCACAAAATACGACGTGAGAGGGTGTCTGTTTTTGTTTTTGGCGAGTGTCAAAATTTTGGTTATTATGACGTGAGAGGGCGTCTGTTTTTTTTTATGACGTGAGAGAGCGTCTGTTTTATTTGACGTGAGCGTGCGTCTCGTTTTATTTTATTTGACGTGAGAGAGCGTCACAAAATACGACGTGAGAGGGCGTCTGTTTTTGTTTTTTGGCGAGTGTCAAAATTTTGGTTAATATGACGTGAGAGGGCGTCTGTTTTTTTTGTGACGTGAGAGAGCGTCTGTTTTATTTGACGTGAGCGGGCGTCATGTTTTAATTTATTTGACGTGAGAGAGCGTCTGTTATTTTGTCAGAATTCGGCTAATTGGAAAGTTCTAGGAAATTTGCATAATGAAGATAAGAGTACGGTCTGTGTACTTCAAAGAAAGTATTCACGTCCAATTAATGTTTACATTGAAGCAAAAATACCCCTAACATGCATGCTTGTAAATGCCAACGTGCTGTCGATTGTATGTAAAGTATTGTGGGAGCGATGGTAGCGGACTGGTAGAACGCCGGCTTCTCATTCGGGAGGTCGGGGGTTCGAATCCTGCCATGTACCAATGACTTTGTTAAAATTACGCACATTTGTGAATTGTAGTAGCAATACCACACGCTGACTGTGTGGGAGGATATCGTGAGGAAACCCTAGTGTCTGAGGTATTTACATACCTCCGTGTTCGCTGAGTACAATGGCCCAACTGTGAGGCTAAGTGCGGAAGTCTCAGGTCTATAATTATAACTATGTAACGTATTGTGAGAAATAAGCAATTTTGGTATGAGTACCAGATCTGTTATTCATTCGGTGTTATTATAGACTAGAATGTTCATCGAAATGTGTTTTTTTTTGTTTGGTTTGGTACGAGAATTGTATGAATCAGGACAAATCCAGTCTCAGTAGAATCTAGTATGTTCGTTTGGTGCTAGGTGTTAACAGAAGTTAGTAATGATGATTTGAGATTGAAGGTAAAAGTGAAAAAGAAATGTTACCCACTATGTTAAAACCTAGTACTTAATCATGAGTTTGAAATGCGGATATGTGCTTTATGTCGAGGTTGTTGTAGGTACATGAGATCTCTTAAAATATTTAGTTTCAAACAAGAACCCTGCTAGGGCGCTGCTAGCTTAAAATAACTTATTATCGATTATTTATACATTATTTATACACAGGTGAGCATAAATATTATATATTTGGCAACATGCTTATTTATTATTAAACTACAAACTGTATATAAAACAAAGCAAGAACTTAAAATATTTTGTAAATCTAGTAACAACAAAAATGAACAGTAGATAAAAGAAAAGAAAAGGAAAGCGAAAGTGAAAGCTATTTAAATTTTTGCATGGTTTTCAAGAAACTATTGTACTGTATGGAAACTGTTCTTAATTAAATATTTGTTCAGGGTATTTTTAAAAACATTTGGTTTTTCTATTGTTTGGATTGACTCAGGAATGCAATTAAATATTTTGGCAGCCATAGATTGGGGACCGGTGTTGACTAGGTGTAGTTTCGCTGAGCAGGTTTTTAATCTGTCACGTGGCCTTAAATTTTCGGGTCGCAAATGTTTAGGGAAGAGGTTCGAGTTATTTTTTTGATATATAGTGAACTTAGTGTAGGAATATTTAATTTACTGAAGTATGTTCTACAGCTCGTCATTACGTCAATATTAGCGATTATTCGGATACATTTCTTTTGTAAAATAAATAATTGCTTTACATCTGTGCTTTTACCCCAAAGAAGGACACCATATGTCAGCCACGACTGAGCATGTTATGCAAAGTAGGCACACATGGCACTTCTAGTGTTTGTAGTTCTAGCTATTCAGACAAGGCACATACAAAACTAGAGAGTTTACTGGCAATTTTCTTTACATGATGTTTGCAGTGTATGTTGCTGTCTATTTCGATTTCCAGGAGGCAGTAGGAATCAACTCGGCTGTTTGCAAAATTCGTAATTTACTTTAAGTGGACATTTTTGATGCGGTCTGAATTGCGTGAATTTAGTGTTGCTGAAATTTATTTCCAAATTATGATCACTGAGCCAGTCCGTTATTAAAGTTAAGTTTTTTTTAGTAATTGTACAAGTTTTATAGTGTTCTGGCATCGTATTACTAAAGATATGTCATCAGCGAAAAGTGTGCACGGGATATTAATTGCATCTGGCAAGTCATTTATATAGGTAAATTAGAAACAGAAAACAGCCCAGCACGCGGAATCGACCCGGATTTTGCTGTTCTATATCTACGTACTGCTCGATGCTCGCGACTTAACAAATCTGGGAACATTCCCTCGGAAAACGACTGATTTATAAGAAATGACAAAGGTGAACAAAATTCCGGGGCACATTCTTTTACAAGAGTTGGCGGAACTTCATCAAACCCAAAGCTACATGTTGATTTTAGTTTGTTTATTATTTTAAAGATCTCTATTGGATCGGTGAGATGAATGAAGATGGAATTTTTCATTGAACAATTTATTGGTCGTCCAAGTGGTTGAGGTTTATCTTTTTCTGGAGTACCAACTGTACCAAAGAAGTTATTAAAGTGATTAGCGATAGCAAGGGGAACACCTGTGATTTTTTTATTTATATTTAATTGTATGTTCTTTTAGATTTAAGTGTATTTTTATTCGATCGTTCCTTTATTATTTGCCACATGGTTTTAGTAACGTTGCTAGATTGTAATATTTTTTGGAAATGCTGATGATTTTTTTTTTCAAAGTTTTTTTTCGTATGTTTTGTAGTAATTTATTAGGTTGGTGCTATTAGATTGATTAACAAGAAATTTTAAGAGGTGTTTATTTTTACATGAAATTCTTAATACCTTTGTCAACCACGTGTTTTTATTTTTAGTTTTTATTTTAATTTTAGCCTTACGGATGGTGTATTCTAAGATGTCGTGGATTTTATCGTGGAATGCATTATAGTTTTTATTTACATTTTGTGCTGGATCTTTAAAAATAGTTTGACCAATCGGTTTTTTGTAATTCTGCTTTGAACGACTTTAAGTACCAAGCAATTAAATCTCCGGGGAAACTAACTAAAACTTCTTTGTGATCTGAGAATCCATATTATCTTGTTTTAGAATTAAAGCTATCTTTGCAGTTGTGCATATTCACTCGAATTTTCGCAGTATCCATCTTTCTTGTCTAAATTGAATAACAAAAACAATTGAAAGTCGATATTCAAATGTTTCACATTTTTTAAAAAAAGAACATCATAGAAACCATTTGAAAAAAGTTTCATTCGAAAACCTCAAACCATGAAGATTCTATGTCAATTCAAAGAACCTATTGCAATAAAACGGCAATTTCATACTTTAACCCCTATTATTGACCTTAGTATTTATATGTTTGTAGAAGTGTCCCCAGTCGATGCACACAGGTATTGTACGCCGCCAAGTTGAAAAAAAAAAAAACTAAATGGAGGCTGACCAGTATGCCAAAATCTTCAAACCCTTTGGTTTGGACTTTGGTTTCGCCCTCATAACTTCTATACGGTGCATCCTAGGGAAAAGTCATTTTCATCCCCCCATCTCGGAAAGAGTATTTTTGCTCTTCTATCTGAGTGCAAAAGCTGTTTTTATCCGCTAGAGGATAAAGTAAATTAAATTTAGAACATATCGTGTGCACTAAGTTTGTAAATTCAAAACATCATTAAACCTATTTACTTCTACCTCCATGGTGCCAAATTTATCATATAACTTTTTTTAATTTGGTAAAAACTTAGACTCGGAACCTCCTTTGTTTTTTTCTTTGCATTTAGTTATTTTCTTGCTGAGGTGGGATGAAAAGTTACGTGTTGCACTCGAGTGCAAAGATTTTTCACCTCGTGCTCTTTTGAATCCTTTGCTTGCTCGGTCATCAAAATTGAGCACGCGGTTAAAAAGCAACTTTGCACTCTTGTATAACAAATAACTATTGTAACAAATAAGAGAACATAAAATTTCGTATCTCAGTCAAAAGTTCTGTCAAGCAATATGGTAAAACCCCATGGCCAAAAAACGAGGGTTTTCCCCAACATTGTAAATAACTGGAACATGGGTTAGAAGGTGGGTTTTAAACTTCTTTTTGTGTTCTGAGGTTTTAAACGACTCCAGCTTGGAAATCGGCACTCTGGTGCGACGGGGGCGGCAACTGGGTGGACTGTATTGGCGAACAATGGACATCACCAGGAGGGTACTCGTTGGTAAGCGTAGGGGTGGACGTACCTACCTGGATTTCACATCCGCAGAGGACGGAGGACGATGACGGCAGCCTAGGTGGGCGCTGCAGCGCCCCTCCCTCTTGTCCCTCTTGTATTCCAAAAGTAGATCACTTTTCTTCAGTATAAATGCGAATCAAAACAATAGGCGACTTCTTACAATTCAATCCCAAGCGTATGTCAATTTTAAAATATGTTTGTCACTGTCACTTCGAATTTAAGACGGTTTTCGGCCAGGAGTCCAGCGCAAGAGCTGGCTGGATTGACCGCGGAATCCACGAAGGGAGAAACCAAAGTTTGTATTAACTCCTAAGCCTTCAAGCCCCTCTCACTGATCGCCATATGCTCGGAACCACGCAACTCACAGACCGTGCCAGTTGCCACTCAAGCGTAAACACACTCTTAAAGAATTTTTATTAGATGTAATTTGTAGAGAATCAAATTTTGTGCATACTGAATACCACACTTGTCGAATTCGGTAAAGTGCGCTCATCGCAATTGGCAATGTCTCAATAGGCGTTTGAATTTACTTATAATTTCCAATGCCTCAATGGTAAGATTTTAATATTAGAGAGATATAGTACATAGCATTAGTATTATCAAATAAAAGTGTGAATTAGGAAGAAGAAATTTTTGGACTTTTCTTGCTTTCTCACTTGTTAAACTTACATATGGTGCATGAAACTCAATAATTCGGTCACGTAATAGAGTAGAAAAACCCATAGTAAAAAACGGGCACAGTCGGCAAACTTAATATACCATGATTTTAACTCTATTTCGTATACTAAACTCAATACCATTTTAATACCGCCCTTACCTTTTTTGGCAAGTTTATTAACTTGCTAGACTAACTTTTTAGGCAATTTGCCACGAAAATTACGCTATAACCTGGAACATATTATCATTTAGTTAAGTTGGAATCGATGCTTATAATTGTTGAAATATTTGTCTATGACAGTTAAGTGACTGAGCAGAAACTTTGTCTTAAGAAATTAATTATCTCAAATAATTTTTCACTGCATCTAGTCATAAAGTATTTCTTTTTGGATGTTAACACACTAATAAGGAATTCCGGAACATACAATTTTGGACCAGAAAATGTTTAGATAAATCTCAGTGAAACATACTTATTAGATTAGAGCATGATACAGAAATGGGAGCAACCATGTGACCAACACATATTGCGCATTTAAGCTCAATTTATTGGAGTAATTGCAGGAACAGGAGAATTTAGTGAAAAGTTAACTATACCGATCTATACATGTATTATAAATAGATAAGTAGCCGTACTGTGAATATAATATAAGAAATTGTTCCAAGTGTGTGCAGAGTGTGACATGCAGAGAATGCTCAAGTTACTCCCGATTTTACCCTTTGGATTAGGTTTACCATTACTTACTTTTTTTGTAAAGTAGATGAAATTAGTAGCCTAATGGCTAAATAAACGTATACTTATTATGTAGCTAAATTTATTATATTTGTTGTCCTTTATACTAATTTGTAACTATATGTAGTTATTAACTTTATCACGTGTTTGCTAATTTTCTCATTTGTGATTCACACTTTTAGATGATTATTTGATGATACTAATGGTAATTAACTCTCTAATCATATACTCATCTCATATTACTAAGGTGTTGTAAATTATAGGTAAACAAACACCAATTGCGGGAAATTGAGGGATGGCCAATTGCTACAAGTCTATTTTACTGAATTCAGCATATGAAGTACACAATATATGCAGTATTACATTCTCTACAACTTACCTTTTGCAAGATTATTTCTGAGATTGATTGTTTGCTAACAGGAGATGCTATAAAACCACTGTATTTCAGTAATTTACTAAGTTAGGGAAAAACTTCGTTTTTTTGGCCTAGTTTTCTACTATGATGCTTGACTGAATTATTACGTTTTGATATTCATTAAATGCAGAAATTTATGCACTCCAATTTGTTGGAAAATACTTTTTCGCTAGGATGCACCGTATAAAAGTTATGAGGGAGAAAACAAAAAGTGTCATTATTTGCAGGTTCAGTAGCTGCCAAAACTTATCCTGAGTTAGGTATCTCATGTTACCATTTTTTATATTGAATTAGTAGCACCCATAAGCACGAAATAATAGTAGTTTATGATACTTTTGCATAATAAGGGTGGGTAGTATCACACGAGTGTTATAAGACCAAGTTATGTACAGTGTCATACACTACTTTATCTACTCTCATACTATAATAATAGGGGTTAAAGTATGAATTTGCCGTTTTATTGCAATAGGTTCTTTGAATTGACATAGAATCTTCATGGTTTGAGGTTTTCGAATGAAACTTTTTTCAAATGGTTTCTATGATGTTCTTTTTTTAAAAAATGTGAAACATTTGAATATCGACTTTCAATTGTTTTTGTTATTCAATTTAGACAAGAAAGATGGATACTGCGAAAATTCGAGTGATTATGAGGCACCCATTTTTCGTATTTTTTTTATTTTATTGATTTGACGCAAGTGAGTCAATATTGTGGGTAAGGTAACGTTAAACCATGCCGCTAATTCCTGGGTAGTTTGACTAGGGTCGGCTTCCACTATCTCTCTTAATTCATCGTTATTCACCTGTGTGGGCGGTCTTCCTCGTGGCTCGTTCTTTAAGTCGAAATTTCCATCACGAAAGCGTTTAAACCAAAATCGCACGGTGCGTTCATTAGTAGACCCCTCTCCAAACGCAGCATTGATATTGCGGGCTGTTTCTGCCGCGTTAGTTCCGCGTCGGAACTCGTATTAAAAAATCACTCGAATTTTCGCAGTATCCATCTTTCTTGTCTAAATTGAATAACAAAAACAATTGAAAGTCGATATTCAAATGTTTCACATTTTTTAAAAAAAGAACATCATAGAAACCATTTGAAAAAAGTTTCATTCGAAAACCTCAAACCATGAAGATTCTATGTCAATTCAAAGAACCTATTGCAATAAAACGGCAATTTCATACTTTAACCCCTAATACATAAAATAATATTGCAAATAAAACACTGAATATCAACAAATTTATTTTTACTTTATTTTTAAAACGAAATTTTGTATGAAAATACTTGCTTACGACGTCACATTTCAGAGCACTCTTTTTATGTTCAATCTATTTAAAAATTGTAATAACTAGTAATTGACTAAAAGAGATACATTTTCCGAGATATTTTGTAATTTCTGTTTTAATCGAGCATATGAAATAATTTATTGTTGATCTTGTCAAATACCGTATTATGAAATTGAATTTGAACCGGACAGGAAGCGTTATTGGAGGTTAATGTTGAATGTTGACCTCATTTCTGTTATTTTCAATACTGTTAACTAATTTATTTTACAAACAGAACCAAACTTTGTTTAAATATTGATAAGTTATTTTAAACGTAAAATGTTGGCGCCAAGGCGCAAACATTGATTGCGCATGCGTGTTGCGTCGCTGCGGACTCGTTCATTGAAACCTTTTTATTAAAAGTAGAGGATCAACCTTCTTGGTCCAGCTGGAGGTTGTATAGGAGTATCGTTATGATTAAAAAGTTATATTATGATACAGGTGTCCATACAAGATCTGTATCGTAATAAAACTTTTTATTTTTTATTTTTGGCCTATGCATAATGTTTGTCATAAGAGTTTTGTTTTCAGTTTTATAATCTTTGTATTATAGTATCAGAGTAGATAAAATAATATTAAACTACTACACCACCTTTTGCAACATAGAATCATTGAATTGTCTGGCCTACAATACCAATTCTGAAAGCATTTGATGTGTAAGACTTCTATAAACATAACATCTACACATCATAACAGTCTTGGTCCCACACAAGGATACCCCGTGATACGGTAACCAGAAAGGACGTATAAGCATGAAAAAACACCCAGAATGTAGCAGAGTTGTATAAGCAGAACGCGGCGATCTAAATAAGCAATAATTATTCATTTTAAAAAAAGTGATTGGCAATATACAATGTCCGGTGAGCCCCAGGGATTGGGGATGGTTAGTAAAGCAGGAGTTCTAAACAACAAGCTATTCTCGTTGATGTGTAGAAATTGTATACCATCCAAGAACATAAAATAACTAACTTTCTTCCGTGCTAGCGCCAACTTAGCGGTCCTTGAATCCATGCTTGCTTGGTACTTGGTGTTAACTACGAATTGAACAATAATTGAGAAAGAAAAAACTGAAAAATAGTAAATTTTCGGTAGACTATAAAAATCACAGAGAAAATAATCACTAATAAAAATACTACATTTACAACAAGACAGTGTGGTCAATTGCAGCCAAGGTGAAAATCTACCAAAATCTTGTAATTCTATTTCAATTTCAATCGTTTATTGCTTCATGTGGTACATATTTGGCCTTAATATAAATAGTATAGTCCTCAACACGAGCCCTGTAAGGCATTGCAACACAGTTAGTAGGAAATAATGTCTTAGGTACGTTTTTTATAATAAAAATAATATTAGAAGCATCTAGTATGACTAGGTAGTTAGTTGACTAAAACTAACTTAATCTAACTTAGCACTAACCGGCGCGACATGTGCTCGGGGGGGGGTATATTATAACAAAAGCGAGCACACGCATTTTGAACTCGTTGCAACAGCTTGATTGTTTTCGCGTACAAGCACGGACCATTTGCAGTGATAGCATAATTCACTCTGGACATTATAAGCTGAAATATTCAAACATCCACTGTAAGTTCTTATGGTATAATAAATCAATTAATCAATGAGCAGTGCGGTTTGTTCCAGCCACACACCTGTTTCGTTACTTAGCAAAAGCTATTTTTTGTAGCTATAGAGTGACACGTGATTTTAGTAAGTAACTAGGTAGTTTTATTTCATTTCCGTTTGCTCGGCTCGCTCGACCGTTGACGTTGACCTGTGACTAGCTATTTTTATGCACGTGCCAATCGTGCGATAACTGTCTTGAAGCTATAAATACAACAATCACATGTTAACAAAAATAATTGCTTTGACCTGAAAGTAGTACATCGGTTACATGCCACGAAGCTAGTTACTATAGATAGTTACGTGACATAACACCCATGCCTAGAAAGGGATCGGTTCAGTCCTCTGCGTACTTAGTAACTACGAGTCGAGTCAGGCGTTTTTAAGATCAAAAGTCGCGACTTTCCAACATATGAATTTTAAATTTTCGAAATTTTTGCTTTTCGAAACGGGCGACTCGTGGCGTCATACTGCAATACTCGTGCTGGTTCGGTGATAACTCGCGTCGTTGGATGCTTTTAGCTTTGCCCTACGCAATTAGGGGAACAAGATTTCAAAGTGGAGTAAAACTTTTTGCTTAGGTTTACCTATATTACGACAAGCCACCAAATATTGAAGTGCCATCCTTTATGACCTACATCCTGTGCAACTGACTGACTCGCCTGTTCAACGAATACTAACCTGTCGAGCAAGCCGGCTTTCGAAGACGGTTTTCAACAATGGACCATATCCACAATGTCTAGCAACTGAGGAAAAAATGCAGGGAGTATAACCTGCCACTGTGCTTCGCCTTTGTCGACAATGAAAAGACTTTCGACTGGGCAGTGTTCCAATCCCTTGATCGCTGTAACATCGACAAAGGATGTCCTCCGGGAGCTATACAGGTCTGCCAAATTGCAGGTGTGACTACACGAATTGATACCATTTCTCCCAAGGTTCACCAACGTTCTCGAAGATATAATGAAGACTCTCGACTGGTGTGAAAGCGACGGCGCTTACATGTCGCTCATGCATTTTGCCCATGACATCGTCGTCCTTGCTGAAAACGTCACCGATCTACAATGCATGGTCACAGAACTACATGAAACATACCTGAGGGTGGGTCTTAAAATAAACATGCTCAAGACTAAAATAATGGCTAACCATGCAGTTAATGCACCGAATATCATCGTCGGTAACTGCCATCTAGAGGTAATAGATGCGTATGTTTACCTTGCACAGTGTTTATCTTTCGACCGAGAATCCCAGGTTAAGGAAATCGCGTGGCGGATTCAGCTGGAATAGGCTGCCTTTGGAAACCTTGCCGACGTCGGCGTCAACTGCTCGGGATTCTTGGATTTCAGTCAGATCTGCCATAATGACCTGGTAAATTAACACTCACTTCAATCAATAATAACACTCAGACAACTTGAAAGGCTACATGAAATGAGATAATTTATCTGTAGTTACTTCATTAAAAATTTAGAAAATTCATAATAAGAAAATGCAATAAGACTTAGGAAAAAGACGTTAAGAAAACGCTGATGTTTTTTTTTTTGCTTTTTATTTTCATGAACAGTGTCATATATGGCGGGCAGTTACAATTAAAAACAAAGAATTTTATTTTATTCCGCTTTGAAATTTTATTCCCCTAATATAATAAAATTATTTTGAGCAGTATATTTAAAACATAATAATGGAACTTTGTAGGGTTTAGCTTACGCGTCTAGCGCGATTCTATTGCCTAGCACCCTACTCTTTCTATCAATGCAAAAAGACTTACGTTCTGTCCAAGTTGAACCACTGAAATCCAATTTCACAACACTTTCATACTATCACGAACGAAAGCATAATGTGAAAAAAATATGTCCTAAAAAATTTTGTTTTTTTTTTTGTGAGGATGAAATATTTACATTTTATTTGTCCTAATTTGATACAGAACAAATAATTAGATAATAACTATCTCTACACATTCAACAAAAGCATCTATCATAGTTCTATCGTCCATACATCTCGCAAACGTATGTTGGGGTAGGGTTCACATTCAATGACACAAACTCCAGAGAAGTTATTATTGAGTCACACTCTCATCACATTGGCTTATTTTCAGAGTCATCATCCGCTCTATCTGAAGACTCAAGCTTTTCAATTAAGAGGAATCAACCTTAAGAGAAAAGAAACACCAAAGTGTTTAAAGTAGAATACGAGTTTTCTCTAGTGTAAGGGAGAACTAGGAGTATGTAGTTAACTTTAGATGTTAACTACTAAGTTTAAGATAAGGAGCTTTAAATAGCTATAGAACTTATTTAAAGAAATAAACTAATATTAAAAATTGAAAAAAGCTACTATTTACTCTTTAATGTCTTTTATATGCCAACGGCTTTGAGTACCGTCGGGGTTTTCTAATATGTACACTAAAGGAGATAATTTTTGTACAACTTTACATTTTATGTATTTAGGGGCAAGTTTGGCACTGAAGTAATTGCCTGCATTGCTAAGTACATAATTTTTCCGCCAGACCGTATCACCGACGTCAAATTCTTTAAAGGAATGTCTCAAATTATAGCGAGCCACATTTTTAGTATGGGCTGCGTGAAGAGCTACCTGCACCTTGTCGTATATTGAGGCAAGTAGTCCAATATTATTTGCATATATGTCTCTAAGCATGAAAGTCTTTTCATTTAGATCATATGCTTGTGAAAAGAGTGTACCGGAAGTTACTGGTTCGTGACCAAAAACAAGAAAGGAGGGAGTAAAACCTGTTACGGCATTTACCGAATTGTTCATAGCGGACTGTATTACGGGTAAATGTAAGTCCCAAGATCTATGATCTTCACCAACAAGAGAAGCTAAGGCTGTGAGTATTGTTTTGTTATATCTTTCAGTAGGATTGACTTGCGGGCAGTAGTTAGGATTAAAGTTAGCAAAAGGAATGCTATATTTTCTTATCAGGTTGTGAAATTACCTGGATTGGAATTGTGGACCATTATCCATGATTATAGTTTGTGGAACACCATGTACAAGAAAGACAAAGTTTTCTAAGTAGAAGAAAGATTAGAGAGTACTTTGAAAAGCAACTACTTCACTACAAGGATATGTTGGTTTCTTTTTCTGGTCATCGGTAAAGGGCCTATAAGGTCTAGAGATATACATTGGAATGGTCTGGAACAGATTTTGGGTTTGCCCATAGGGCCGTAAGGGGAATGATTGGAGTGTTACGTGAACGTAATAATCATCAAGACCCCTAACCTATAATTAAACTAAAAACTTAATACTAATAAAACATCAAAAATGTATATAAAAGAAACCTTAGGTCCCAAAAGGGTAAGCAGATCGTGGAGGCAGGCCGTGGAGACAGACAGGCAAGTTGCGAAGGCAGGCCGTGGAGACGGGCAGGCAAGTCATGGAGTCAGGCCGTGGAGACGGACAGGCAAGTTGTGAAGGCAGGCCGTGGAGACGGGCAGGCAAGTCGTGGAGATGGACAGGTAAGTTGCGGAGACAGGCCGTGGAGACGGGCAGGCAAATCGTGGAGTCAGGCCGTGGAGAGGTAGACAGGAACTCAGGTAAGTCTCTCAAGCAAGAGTTCAGGTAGGTCTCACAAGTAAGACTCAGGTAAGACTCTCAAGTAGGACTCGGGTAAGACTCTCAAGTAGGATTCAGGTAAGACTGACTCAAAAGCCTTCTTGGGCGGCTTTTATACCCCAAAAGTTGTTCGACTCTAATATTCAAATTTGATCTGAATCTGCGTCAGAATTCTTCTGGAAGTTTCCGGATCCTGTTCCAAATCCATAATTTCGAATTCTAGATCTTCTTTCTCTTTCTTGTATTAAATTCATAATTTCGATTTGGAATGCGAATAGTCTCCTAGAAGTCTCCATAGGCCAGAGTCAGGCCGTGGAGACGGACAGGCAAGTTGTGAAGGAAGGCCGTGGAGACGGGCAGGCAAGTTGTGGAGTCAGGCCGTGGAGATCGACAGGTAAGTTGCGGAGACAGGCCGTGGAGACGGGCAGGCAAATCGTGGAGTCATCCACCGGCTTTAACAAAACATGTATAAGGACATCGAAATCTACTAAAAAAGCAGAAAACTTCCATACATGGTCACACTATACTACAGTGAAGATTGGTGAAGTTGCTTTATCTATGGTTGATGACAAGACACTAGTGATGTAAATCTAAGTGATTACAATTTTTTTTCTTATTATTTCTCCGTTCATATTGGAAAATGTCACTTGCCAAAAAAATACGATTTTTGTTTTTTCATCGAAATAGTATGAAAATTAGTAAATTAGAAGAAAATTATGTCGTAAGACTTAATCTTAATAGACTTTATCTGCATACCATGCGAGAGGTCCCGGGTTCGAATCCCGGCTGGGGACAAAAAAAAACCCAAGTCTTGGATGTTTACATTTATTTTATTTTTTTTATTTATTTGTATCACCACTTAACATCTATCATTATTACAGGTGTATAGAGGTGTACCTAATGCGATAGAGTTAGATAAAATAAGTCCTTAACTTAAAATGTTTGTGATGTCGTTGTTTCTGGTTCCCACGACACAGGGTATCCTAGTGTGGGGCCAGAAGCAATATATGTGCCTATATGTAAATATTTATGTTTGTCTTTTTTTCTTTCTAATCTGTGGTAATAGTATACACTACACAGTAAATTAGACAGAGGATTACGATGTCTTGCACGTGTGAGAGAATCAATTTTTTCATGAAAAAACAAAAATCGTGTTTCTTTCTTTTGACATGTGACATTTTGTAATATGAACCACTGTCTATTAGTGTTCTAATGTTCTTTCTACCATATATTCTCTTTGCTTTCTACTGTCAATTTTCGAAGACTAGGATATTTAGTCTCACAAATTAGGGATTTTTTATCCCAGAGCGAAGTTGGCTAGACATTAAAATGCTTCGTCCTGTTTTGTTGGCCTCATTGGCTATCCTGTGCAATGGAATTAACGCCGCCGGATTTATTGCATACTGTCCGTGCATGGGTATGTATTGAGACATTTGCAATTTTAACCGCCAAACAGGCTTCCAAAATAATAGCTCCTTGATTTCATTGAAATTGCAGGTCGTTTCGGCAACCAGGCTGATCACTTTCTGGGAGTTTTGGCGTTTAGTAAAAGCATCAACAGAACACTCATACTTCCACCGTGGGTTGAGTACAGATATGGTGAAGCTAAGTCTATTCAAGTTCCCTTTGATACATATTTCAAAGTTGAAGCATTAGAAAAGTATCACAGAGTAGTTACTATGGAAAAGTTCATGAATACTATTGGCTCAAAAGTTTGGCCTATAGAAAGACGAGTCTCTTTTTGCTATACTAAAAGAAGTGGTGATCAGAGTGATGACTGTAATGCAAAATCTGGTAATCCTTTTGGACCATTTTGGGACACATTTAGCATTGATTTTGTGAGTTCAGAGTTTTATGGACCATTACATTATGATGCTCATAATAAGGAAATGATGAAGAAGTGGATAGATAAGTATGAAGCAATAAATTGGCCAGTCTTAGCATTTACAGGTAATTAAATAGCAGCACAATGAAATGATGGGTTTTTATGGCATTATGGGATCTTTACTATTTTACAGGGGCACCTGCCAGTTTTCCTGTTCAACATGAAAACAGGGAACTTCATAAGTATTTGCAATGGACTGACAGTCTTATGAATAGTGCAAAAGAGTTTATTAAAAAGAATATGAGTGGCGGTGGATTTGTTGGAATTCATTTGCGTAATGGACGAGATTGGATGAAAGCCTGCGAGCATGTGAAGACTAGTCCTACTCTTTTTGCATCTCCTCAATGTGTGGGATATAAAAATGAGAGAGGGCCACTCACTTTATCAATGTGCTTACCAGACAGGAAAGAAGTGGTCAAGTAAGTAAATTGCAGATTTTCGGAGCTATGCTAATTTTGTACAAAGCAATTTTTCTACTCTTTTTTTTTTTATTTATTGCAGACAACTCGTGAAAGCTGTAAAAAAAGTAAATGATGGAAAGTATGTCTTTGTTGCATCAGATTCAAACCATATGATAGATGAACTAAGCAAAGCATTGAATAATTTTGATATTAATGTTGTTAAACTGCCATTTTCTAATCCACATCTGGATTTAGCTATATTAGGACAAGCTAATTACTTCATTGGTAACTGTGTCTCATCCTTTACTGCATTTGTCAAGAGGGAACGAGATACAAGAGGTCTTCCTTCAGAATTTTGGTCATATCCATACAGAAAAAAATCTAAGCATGAGGAATTATAGTATAAAAAAGCCTAAGAGGCTTGCGATTTTTGTATAAGTAGATAAGCATCAAGTCAGTGCCTCAATTATGCTAGTGTGTACTGGTGATGCACATTTTTATTTTTTGCCACACCAGCTAGGTATACATTACAACATAATGTATGACACGTCAGGAACATTAAGGCCCCTCGGCCACGACGACTTTTCGTAACATCGCTACGAACGCGCCTTAGTCACATTTGCAACGCGCTGCAGAAGCGATACCAACGCGCTAAAACATCGCGACTGTATCGATGCAAGCACGCGACCGTGTCGGACGACATCGAGAGGAGAACGGAGTAACTGTGGCGCGTGAGAAGTATGCAGATCGAGAGTGAGTGCTATTGTCCATCGGTACAACGGAGTCCATCTTGCAACTGTAGTGATCGCTGGCATTTTTGCGTAGTTACGGAATCGCATTTGCATCGCAACAGAAGCGCGACGATATCGCGTTTACATCGCGACTGAATCGTGTTTACGGTGGGCGAGGGCACGCAGCTCTAGCGATCGTATCGCGACTATATCAATGCGAACGCGGGACAGCATCGCTACATAGTCGCCGTGAGCGAGGGTCCTAACTTGAATGTCTCAACAGTGAAGACTTACATAAAAAATTACTTGAACAAATGGGTTTTGGACTGTTGGTTCCATTGTATACTAATATTTAGTTTATCTTGTTATTTTTTACAAGAAATAAAAAAACTTTGTACTTTTAAGTGTGTATTATTAAGCTTTCACAGCATACACCCGAGGAGGGAACAGAGACTTCTTTCTGATCTCTTTCCTGGTCTTAATCTTGGCTTCATGCTTGGTTAAGGCTTTACGCATTGCTCGGGTCTTCTTAGGCCTAAGGTCCAAGGGCTTATACTTCTTGTTTTTGTAGTGGTTCCTCAGGTTCACCTTCATTTTCTGATGGTAGACAATGTAGACTCTGGCAATAGCTTTCCGAACCACTCGGCTGAAACAAACAGACTTAGCATCAGTTTCTGAAAGAGTGTTCAAATGTAACAAGAGATTAATCTAAGATTAATTCAAAATACCGGCACGTGATTGGCTGAAATTAGCTTGACGTGAGATTAACATTTTATCGCTTTTCAAGAAACCGAGCGTTAATGTTATATGCTGCTTCTCAGTTACACTTAATTTCTGCATCTTCAGTTTAAATTACTGAATTTGTGCCACAACTGTTTTTGTTGGAATTATAATTGATTAATAACTGAATCTGTTGACAAACGTCTCAGGCTCGTCAAGCCACGGCCGCATTTCATAAAAGCACTTCATTGTTTTTATGATTTGACGTACATTACATAGCCTATTGTACCTACATTACATGAGATCAGAGACATTCTCTAAGATACAAACGCTTCTTACACAGGTGAACAAAGATTGTAAAAAAAAATCCCACAGTTCACCCAGGTCGTCACAGGAGGTGGACCATAAGAAGCAGATACAAACGCGTACCTACATAGTCTCTAATCCCACAATAAAGGGCTTTATTATTCTGTGGGTTAATCGGCTATGCAATGTACAATGAATTGTCACAGTAAACCATGATTGTATTGGAGGATCCTGTATTGCTCACACAATTTTACATTTTTTTGTGATTGTAATAAAATGAGTATACTTTTGATAAATTTGGTCCAAGGGTTTGATGGATAATTAAATTGAGGATATATAGGGTCACTTCGCCGGTTCGCCGGCCACCACCAGTTTGCGACCAATTCTACGTTTTGCCACGGTAATAGAAATTTGAAACACGTCTGATTTAAAAATTTGGCGCTATTGGGTTCAGACGAACTTCAGTTATGTCTCGTCTCACCTTGGTTCTTAGGCCTAGAATAAGTTCACGTCAGTTGCGATCTAAAACTTTGCAGTGCGCACGTGTGTGTAAAGTTTGCAACAAAAATAGTGAGGCTTAGAATTGAAAAAGGTAAGTCAGTGCTTTTTTTTTCACTTCTGAGGGTTGGGACTTATTACAATAAAAGGATATCTTGTCTCTCTAACAGGTTTTAATACGAAAACAGATCGTTTTTAGTTTTTTCTGGTTTTATTTGGGTGGTCGGCTAAATGGTTAGTGATTTTTATCAAAACCTAGAACCCGGCCATGTGGCCGCAATTTGGTTTGCTGAATGCGATTTTAAGATAGTTTTTTTTTTGTCAAATTATTAATAATAGCACATATTTTGGACACTAGTCCCAATAAACATTACATGGCATGTATAATGTCCAATTTACGACCACCTTTTTTAGTAATAATGCACAAAATACACATAATTTAAATCGTTATTAGTTCAGCGGCCGGAAACTAGACTTTTGATAGCCAGTTTTCCGGCCACTGCTTGTAAAGATGGCCGCAAACAGGATTTTAGCGATCTAGTTTGCGACCACTAGTTAAATTATATGGCCGAAAAATAGCTTCAGTTAATCTAGATTGCGACCGCTTGGTAAATTAGATGGCCGGAAACTAGATTCTGTTAACCCAATATCCGACTATAATGATTTAGCGGCCGTTTAATAGCTCGGTCTGATTCGACTTACGGCCATTTATTTATCTTTTACTGTTAATTGGATTTTAAGCAGGTATCTGGTTTCTAGCCTAGGCACATAAGTATGTGAGATAGGCGCATAATTAATGTATATTATGAGTGGGTAATTAAATGTTTCTGGTAAATTAACATGGGTTATAGATACTATTTGCACTTGAACATTATTGCTTACTTGGTGTTGGAATAGTCGCTGATTGTTTCAGATGCCACCTTTTAAAATAAATCCGCATAAGAAAAAAAAACCAAGAAAGAAAAGACCCGAACGAATATGGATTACTCTGAAGCTGCTTTAGCTAGTGCTCTTAAAGATATAAGGGAAGGAAGAGGAATTCGGGAGGCATGTCGGTTTCACGGTATTCCAAGAACAACAGTGCAGGATAGACTCAGCGGAAGAACGCAAGAAAAGCCTCGAAAAGTGGGAACGGACCCAATTCTTGGGTTCGATGGAGAAGAAAAACTAGTAGATTGGATAGTCCAATCTGCTAAATGCGGCATCCCTATTAAAAAAGAAGATTTACTTGACACAGTTGCAGCTATAGCCAAGGATTTAAATAAAGACAAATTCTTCGCAGGTGGACGGCCTGGCCAGAAATGGTATCAGGGATTTCTTAAGCGTCATCCAGATATAAGTGTTCGAGAACCAGAAGGAATCAATAAAGCTAGAGAAGCAGTGAAAGAAGTTAATATTAGGAAATGGTTTTCTGATTTGGAGCAATTCTTGCAAGAGAGAGGATTGTCTGATGTGATGAATCATCCAGAACGTATACTGAATGCAGACGAAACAGGGGTATCATTGTGTCCAAAAACAGGTAAAGTGTTGGCTCCAAAAGGATTTAAGAATGTATACACTGTCAAGAAAGGTAACGAAAAAGAAAATCTTACTGTGTTGCTGGTTATAACGGCTTCTGGACAAATTTGTCCACCCTTGGTGGTGTATCCTTACATTAGACCACCAAAAGCTGTGGTAAATGGAACTCCTTCTGATTGGGTTATTGGTATGAGCGAGACGGGCTGGATGAGAAGCGACGTTTTTTATGAATATATAGCTAATGATTTTAATAATTGGTTGTCAGAAAAAAACATTACGAAACCAGTCATCCTCTTCGTTGATGGGCATAAATCGCACATGTCGTTACCTCTTAGCAGTTTTTGTGAAGAAAATGGCATAATTTTGTACGCCCTTCCTCCAAATACAACTCACATTCTGCAGCCCGCTGATGTGAGTGTATTTCGGCCACTCAAACAAAACTGGAGAAAAACTGTTAAAAATTGGCAAAATAGACCAGAGAATATAGACAAAGCTATAACCAAAACTAATTTCTGTGCAGTATTTAAGGAAACACTGGATGTAGATATGACAGAAACAATAAAGAACGGCTTTCGTAAATGTGGTTTATTTCCATTTAATGTAGAAGAAGTCGATTTCACAAAATGTGTGAGGGATATGCAAATTCAAACAATTGCTCAACAAAGAGACTCTGGAATACATTTCACGGAAAGACATTTTCAAATCGCCAAAGATATTTTTTCACTTATAAGTGGCAAGCTTGCGAAGCGAGGAATAGACACTAAAGTCATCGAGTGTGAACTAGAAAAAGCCAGGACAACTTACAAGCGTCGATCAAAATCGACAACACCACGCAGTACGCCCCGCAACTCTTCGTCCAAAACACCACGCACCTCTTCGTCCAAAACACCACGCAACTCTTCGTCCAAAACACCACGCAACTCTTCGTCCAAAACACCACGCAACTCTTCGTCCAAAACACCACGCAACTCTTCGTCCAAAACACCACGCAACTCTTCGTCCAAAACACCACGCAACTCGTTGAACAAATCGAAGAGTCCTATAATAGAGATCATCGACTTATCTGCTCCTAATGTAGGATCAGTAATTTCGCTTGATGGAGTATCGATCATACCCTTTGATGATACGTGCCCAGATGTTAATCTGTCCATATTTTCCCAAGACATGACGGAACTGGAAAATAATTTCGTTACAGTTGCTGAAGAACCCGGGCCTTCTACCAAAGGAACTACTTCTAATATTTCTTCCGAAGAAATCATACAAGGTACGTCAGCAGATAATCGGTCGCGTGATCTTTCATCTCCTATCAACCTTCAAAATATGCCACTTTTTGAAGACCTGGAACTCCCATCAGACCAAGCTCCTATATCAATCGATGTTGCAAGTGTTGCTCCTTTGGCTTCAGATATTCATGATGATTCTGCGATAGAGAAAGCTATAAGTATTCATGATAAAATTACGTCAACACCATTGCCTTCTGATGACAAAGAGAACACACAAACTAATACAGATCCGTTTGCAAAACATTTAAAATATCCGTTATCAGTGCCAGAAACTAAAAAAAAGTCGAGTGCAGGGTATGTTCCTAGTGCAATATCCTCTAAAACTTGGAGAGAGTATCACAATAGGAAAGATCAGGAGAAACAAGATAAAGAAGAGAATATAAAAAAGCGAAAACTAGAAAGAGAGGCTAAGAAAAATGAAAAGCTAAATGTAAAGAAAAGGAAAGTTGAAGAAAAAAAAAGAAAACGGTTACTAAAGCGCGTATGACAATTAACTGTTATGCCTGCCAGGAAGAACTAATCAGTGATACTGAAGATGACGCTGAAAAGAATATTGGTTGTGACGATTGCGTCAGATGGTATCATCTGAAATGCACCAAACTTAACGACATGCCATACAGTGCAGCAGCTCAATCAGAATATAGATGTTATTTTTGTGAGTCTGCTAAACAAGACAGTAAAACTATTTTAAGAGAGGCTAACAAATAGAGTTATATTTGATTTATTGATTATTAATAAGAATAATTATATTTTTATGTGTTCTTCCTAACAAGAAATAATAAGTCTGTTGATCAAGCCAGTAACAATATTTTAAGAGAAGCTTATTCATAAAGTTTTATGGTTGTTTCATTGATTAATATTAAGGAGAAATATATTTTTTTTATGTTTACTAACAATAAATAATCATTGTGATTTTTATGAGACTGCTGTAATGTTCAGGTTAAAAATATTTTTGAAGATTCAATCTGTTGATCAAGCCAGTAACAATATTTTAAGAGAAGCTTATTAATAGAGTTTTATGGTTGTTTCATTAATTAATATTAAGGAGAAATATAATTTTTTTATGTTTACTAACAATAAATAATCATTGTGATTTTTATGAGACTGCTGTAATGTTCAGATTCAATATTATTTAGGAAGGGTTAATTATTTTTTATACTTACCGACTAAAAATAAATACTTTGAAATAAAACATTACTATGCCTAATTATTATTTGTATAATTTTCAATCGTTAAATAAAATAGAAACTTATGTTCTATAAAATAAGGTTTATATTAAACTAAACAAAACTGATGGCCGTAAATTGGTTAGGAAAAGGCCGAAAACTAGGCGAAGCGGCCGGAAACCGGTAAAATCGCTCCTTTTTTACTTAAGATTATTTATTTCCAAATTTTACAAGAAAAACTTTATAAAACCTTCAGGAAATTAAAAGATAAACATGTCATGTGTGACATACAAAAAACGCATTGTCACAGTATTACAGTGTTGGCAGTTATTTAATCTCAAATGTAAGGATATCGTTAACTGGTCGCAAACTGGCGAAGTGACCCTAGGTATGTTAGGGACACATTAGTATTTTCGTATGTTTGACTACAGAAATAGTGGCAGGGGTTTTGTTTGGAATAAAATACTTAAAGACAACATTATCATCATCAGCCTAAGCGTCCACTGCTGGACATATGCCTCTCCTATTGCACACCACTGAGCACGGTCCTCGGCTACTCATCCAGCTCTTGCCAGCCGCCTTGCGAAAATCATCGCTCCACCGAGTCTGAGGACGTCCTACACTAGTCATACGTTCATACGTTTACCGATCCGCAGTCTCCACTCAAGAACTCTTCTACCCCACCCCAACTGAAAGACATACTCACATTAATTATATTTATACTTTTCACATTGTCAATTAGTTAGCATTATTACAGTAAATAATCTCAATTAATATTACAGTAAATTCTTATCCGCAGAAGATAAGAAAATTATTACTCGAGTAATTTACTTTACAAAATTACTATTAAGTTCTTCCCACCAAGAAAGAAAACGACAAGCCAAGATGGCGCCTCTTTTTCTTTCTTTACAGTAACGTCATAACATGAAGGTTTCATACCTTCATGTTTATCTAGATGGCCAAATTTCAGCACTCTTAAATTAGTCAAATTGATGTTATGAATACAATAAAGTTTAACCACTATTAATAGGTAGGTATTTAAGTCCTAAAGTATTGCTGACATATAAGGCATACATTTCTTATACTGTACAAAATATTTGATTGAGATAATTTGATTATTTTGGAACAACTTTTCTTACGAAAATGTATATAAACGTCCGTAATTTAATCTTGCATTAAAGCCTCTGACCACATTTATCAAAAGTTTAGTCATTTTATTAAAATAATTAAAAATGTAAAATTGTGCAAGCAAGACAGCATGCTCCAAGTAAGAGCAGCCTTAATGAAATGGGGCCAAGTAATCACTTTCCAGCAGCAAATTAACAACTTTGTTAAGTAAATTAACTACATCCTGAAGCAGTAATTTTATTTTACTGCAGAGATAGCCAGTTGTGTACCTAGACTTTTTTCTTTAAATATGAAATGGGTTAAAGCAATTTCAACATTATTATAATAACAATTTTTTAAATTGAAAATATACAAGACTATGAAGTCTTGGAATATTTTCCATTTAAAAAAGTTATGGAGAATTTACAAAGGCATTAATTTGTGATGACAGGAAAATAATAAATTATTTCATTGTATCTCGCTAACCAATTTTTAGCTATTTTGTTAGCAATAAATTAAATACAGAAAGGCCCTTTTTGCATTTTATTTATTGCAAGCAAAATAGCTAAAAATTGTTTCAGATTGTGTTCAAACAATACCCAAGCAAGTTAATAATCTGAGATGGGATGGAAAGGATAATACACAAAAGTGCATAAACCAATGTTTTTATGGATTTGATTTGATTCGAAAATGCTTAATTGCACAAGAGATACATCTGCACAAAGGCGAGCTCAATACTTAAAGTATTTTTCACACGATAATATTTGCTCGATTGATACAGGTGACATCTAATATTATTATTACGTATATGTATGTATATAAATATTTGTATTTGCACCGACTACCCAGGTCTATTTCTCCTTTGGAAATTTCTCTGAAGGTTGCCTGGAAGAAATTGCTATTAGAAATAAGGCCGCCGATTGTATCTTTTCTTTTGTCATTGCTGTTTCTGTAACATGTTTTTCCAGTATACAATAAAGAATATTCTTATCTTATCTAATATAAAAATCTCATATCAGTTTTTGTTATCAAAAACTCAACTCCTACACATCTTCACCAATATTTATGATATTTTTTGTGTATATTTGGTAGCTCTGAGAATAGGTAATAGGCTAATTAATATGGCAAAATGTTTGCAAAGTCAGGTAGTATTACTATACTAACTTATAAAACTGTCAAATTTGATGTGTGATTTTAGTGGTCACTATGGCCCAACTTCATACCCCCCCACTCACTAATTAATAAATATCCTTAACACTTATGTCAGAAAGATAAGGTTACAGTAGGTACTCACATTTTTGATAACTTTGAAGCAGCTCCACCAGTCACTTTAGCAACTCGAAGGTTTGTCAATTCTGTCTTGAGCTCTTCTAGTTGTTTGAAGAGCTCCTTCTTATCCTTAGTACGCAACTCCGAACATTTAACTTTACCCTGAAACAAACAAAAGCAAAATGTTTACATATAATTTTTAAACACAAGGACAATGGTGACTTTTCAGGAGGGCCTGGCTCCGAAAAGGTATGGGATATCAGGATCCTAATAAATGTAAGTATACAATATCTAACCCAATCCAACATCCCTGGGTGGGCACTAGAAAATTATTCGGGACGAAGGCCCAACCAGCTTTCCATTCTCCAAGTAGGAAGCTGGTTGGGCCCTCGTCCCGTTGAGATTTGCCAATGGGCACAACCGTAGCTCGAAGTGCGTCCTAAAAGTAGTTTCGATAGGTTCTGTTTGAAGTAATTGGGTGAAAATAGTACAATCCTATTCGATACAAATTTTGGTATGATCGTTGATTACAGAGACCGGTAACATGTAGGTAAGGGACACAAATATAACAGTTATAGGCACGAATACTCTCTATAACAAACTTTAGTAAATTATTATGCAAAATTTATCAAACGATGTATGTTTTATTTAGAGATTACATACCATTTTAGATTAACCCGAAATTTCACGAGCTCTCAAGCACAAACCAGCTGTCAAAAAGAAACGACACAGAAAAGAAAAATAGTGTTGCCAGATCGCCCTTCGAATTTCCCCCCCAAACTCAAACTGAAGGAAATCACGAAAACAGTGATTTAAAAAAAACCTCCACAAAGTATTTTTTTTAATTTAAAGAATCATCATCAGCATCACCATCAGCCATTTGATGCCCACTGCAGGACTTAGGTCTGGTGTGCGTCAAATGGCTGATGGAGGAAAAACGAAACAGTTATGTGTTATGAGAATGCTTTTATTAAAAATATATATTGTTTTATTTTTGAATTTTCAACCATTCTGGCATGAGATGCTGGCTTGGCACTATTACATGAGTTCTAGTTCTGAATAGAGTTTTAGGTTGCAATTCTGATAATAAATTGACACAATAAAGAGTTCTGTGTTATGATCTTTCAAAATTGATTTGAAAAAAAAAAAATTTTGTATCTTTGAATAACGGTTGCAGAGTTTTGACTTCGGGCATTTTGTAAAAATATTTTTAATAGATTTTAATTTCTGATATTTGGATTATTTCTTATAATTAGCCATTTCTTGCCTAACACGTGAATTGGTGAAATTGTACTGGATAATCAGTGCAGTTAGTCCATAAAGTAGAATTTATTTATTTAAGGAGAAAAAACAGAATTGACAAACTTATAGCATAAAAAATATTGAATTGTATAACTTTTTTCACGGACTTTTCATACATTGTTACGTGATATTGTTGAAATAATGATTTAGTACCTCCTTACTGAAGATAAATGGTCTACCTAATGTACCGATTTGTCTATGCTTTTTAAGAATACTTTTGATTTGATTGTCACTGTGTCGGTATGTTTCTGTAACGTTGTTGAAAATAAACCTACATTTAATATCTTAGACTGCATATTATTTACAGATATGCTGGAACTTTTTCGTGAGTTCTAGTTCTATATTGAAATGTATAATATAGTTCTGATATAGATTTATGAAAAATGAAAGAGTTCTGTGTTATGAGCTTGCAAAATTAATTTAAAAAAATAATGTTGTATTTTTGACTTTTCAACTAAAATTTGTCACTAAGCTTCCCATAATAACCTTCCGACAAACAATTCTGATTGCCTCAAAATTCGTCGCCCCAGCTCGTTCGCTTGTGATTGGCTATAGTCTTGTCTAACACGTGACATTGGCGAAGTTGTACTGTATAATCAGTGCAGTGAGTCCATAAAGCAGAATTGAATTGAATTGACTTTTCAACAATTCTGAAGTGCACTTTTTTGTGAGTTCAAAAGTCATAAAAATAATTATTCAAAGTAACACAGAAACTGTGACTTATTGAACGTTACAAGAAAAACTAGGTGTCCGTTTCAAAATCTAGATCATTTGGAGAAAAAACGGACAAAAAAACTCCAAACTTAGTCTTTTCAAACATATTCCTTCATTAACGGAGTTTACATGTCAAATCTTCTAAAAAGCTAGTACTAGGATGCATTGAACTGGCTTTAATTCCACACATCTTTGTCATCTAAATAATCCTTAATGCTATAGTAGCCCTTTTGGCATAAAGTGCGCTTTACACATTTTTTGAACCGCACTTCAGGCAAGCTTATTATATCTTCAGGGATCTTATTGTAAAAACGTTTACAATGCCCCATAAAGGATGTATTAACCTTTGCCAGCCTAAATCGTGGTAAAGAAAGTTTATGTTTAACAGTAGATTAACAGCTTGTTAGTGTACGAGAAACCGGGGGTTAAAGCGCATTGTTAAGAACTCTACTTTAACAAAAAAAAATTTTAGCGTCGGTACTTTCCCTAGATACATCTACATCATTATGGACTCATTTTTTTCTCGCTTACACCATAGTGTGTGGTATCGTTGGATTGGTCAATATTTGTTTTAATTTTTTTTTTAATTTCAAATTTTAACCGCTTAATCATAGAAACTTGAAAAAATTCAGGGCAGTAGCGCATATAATGAACATAAAAGAAAAACTATCAGGGCTAAGTAGGCTTTACAAGTTACCGAGTAATAGACGACCAACTTATAAAAGGAAACCTTCGTAAAAATACAATTTTTTCCCCCTGCACTTTTAATAACAATATATTTAAAACAATATTTTAAAACCAAAATTAAAAACTTTTAACTAAACCTAAACCCATTCAAGTTACTTTGATGAAGTTGTTAGTTCTGTAAAGCAGTTTAAGAACCCCTCCTTCTACACGCACTTGGCCGGTTTTTCTAATCTTTCTTGCCAAGCATGAGATATGCAAAAAAAGTAAATAAGTGCTTTTTCAGGTTCTGAATATAACTGAAACTAAAAGTGCTTTTTCAGCTTACAAATGTAAAATTTGTGCTTTTTAGGGTTCCGTATTTAACAAGGAACCCGCCATGTCAGCCCGTCGTCTGTCTGCGGCTTAGCACAGATATGAAAAGTACTAGAAAACTGTCCCTGCATCCCTAACTTAGGTGTAGGGAAGGTAGGCAAGCAATTTTTTTTTTCTTAACATTTTATCCTACCGGTTTTTTGACGTGATTATGTTTATGTTTAATTAAAAATATATCGCTAAGTTATGTAGAATTTACAAATCGTACCTTTTTACTCTAACTAAACCGTACCTTTTCAAGCAGACCGCCCGCCGCCGTACTAAATCGTGAGCACAGGCTGGCGACACTGGTCTCTGTGTTACACTATGGCATGCACTATGCACTATGGTTACACTATACTATACCACCACAGACTATATAGAGATAGATACTACCACCCACAGCAGCACTATACCGAAGATATTCATAGCAAGGTTATTTCTTACTTATTATAATTTTCAGTGTACCTACTACGTTAATTGTGTGAGCAAGTGCTATTGTTATACATCGAGTGGTCCGTACGTACAAAATGGATAACAATAACCAACTGAGCGCTCAAAAAGCGTCTGAATATTGGTCTAAAGTACCGGCAACTGTTGATGGTGTTTTGGGTGGTTTTGGTTTCATATCAGATGCTGATATAGAAGGGTCGACGATGTTTCTTAGATCTTTATTAAAATCCTCTACTCCGCCACCCACTACAAAAGCGTTAGACTGTGGGGCTGGGATAGGTAGAATTACCAAGGATTTGCTGATACCAAACTTTGACAGCATTGATGTTGTAGAACCAGATGAGAAGTTTATACAAAACATAAAAACTTACATTGGAGAGGAATCATCGAAAGTTGAAACAATGTACAAATGCTGCTTGCAAGACTTTAACCCTGCAAAGAAGTATGATGTTATATGGATACAATGGGTCTTAGGACATTTAGAAAACCAGGAATTAGTAGACTTTCTCGCACGATGCAGGTAATTGTACAATAAAAAAAAAATATACAATGAATGTTTTTATTATATAAGTAATTAATTGTTAAGGTTTGATACAAATAGATTGAAGCAGAAAAATTAAATTATTTTTTCGGAGCCCAGTTGCATGAACACATGGCAATTCAATGATTTAATAACAATTCATTGTACTGCAACGTGCTAACAGTGTCTAGAAACAGATGATATGTAATGTAAACTGAACACTCTCTAATTTGGTGTAGACAGTTTTGTCCTTGAATGCATCCAAAGGTCTATCACTCTCTGTCGGTCGTAGAACAAACGTGTTGTTTTCAAGTTGGCAAATAAATCTGTAAATACTCAAGTAATCCTGGTTTATTTGCTCATAATCCATCAGGTTATCATAAGCAGCCTATATATGTCCCACTATAGGGCACATGCATTCTCTCAGAGAGAGTATGGGCTTAATCATCATGCGTGCCCACTGTGGATTGGCGATTTCAAGTGCTGAGGAATGCAAATAGCTTAAACACTCACGTTTCCTCACAATGTTTTGCTTCACTGTTAGCAAGTGGTAATGGTGAAGCAAAACATTGCTACTGTAACTTCACAAATGTACATAACTTAGAAAACAAAGTCATAGGTACATGCCTGCACCGGAAATTGAACCTGAGTCTCTCGCTTCAGAGTCCAATGTTCTACCCACTAGGCTACTTCCTAATAAGGAAATATTACTGATGTTTTCAGGTGTGCAGTGAGTCAAGACGGTCTAATTGTAGTGAAAGAGAATGTAACATCATCAGGAAAGGTTGAAAAGGATGAGACTGATTCATCAATAACGAGACCACTTCAGGAGTATATGCAAATTTTTAAGAAAGCAAAGTTAAAAAGGTTTAAGCAATGTCGGCAAACAAATTTCCCTGAAGGTATTTATCCAGTTTACATGTTCGCCCTTCAACCATCTCATGAAAAATTTGAAGTGAAAGACTTCAATTGATGAATCTATTGGTATTAAAACTATGTAATAACTAGAGACCGGATTATATGCACCAAAAAATGCCCAAAATATGCATGCAAGTAAAATAGCTAAAATATGCACGAAAATCCTTAAAAAGGGCCAAAATATGCATACAATTAAACAGGAAAAAATAAAGTCATATTTTAAAATATTTTATTTTATCTTATAAAGGCTTGTACTGAAAATCGTATTTGTGAAAAAAACTGTTACAAGATATACCTACTTAGGTAACAATTAAATTTAAAATTTACCTTTAAAAATATGTACTACTAAGTAGTGTTCTAAATGTTCTGTAGACAAATTGTGTCTACGATCGCTTAATAAATTTTTGTAAGCGGAAAAAGAGCGTTCTACGTCTACTGAGGTTACTGGGCAGAATTTAAATTTGGGTGCAATGTTTGGGCTTACTGTGCCGGGCAAAATTTCACCCATCCCATTGAGGAAACTCAATTTCACACAAGGGTTCAAACCCAGTCAGTCCGCTAGCCGCGTGCTTAGCGATCGGACGTCCCGTCCTACTATGAAAAGCATCGAACGATGAGCGAGATCAAGCGTAAATATGCAATATACATTTTATTTTTCTAAAATATGCAACTAACGCTGAAAAGGTACTAAATGTGCAAAAACATATGCAATATGCATTTGCATATAATCCGGTCTCTAGTAATAACTTACAATTTGTAACTGACAAAAATATATATTTGACAGATTTTTTGTATACTTAGTATTATAATTATGTTAGTTTTGGTTTCCCACAAAATAAGTAGAACCAAAAAATACAGTCAAGGGAAAGCCAAGAGACACAGCACCAATATGTAAATTCAGCAAATTTTTGTGATTTTTGAGTTATTATGTTTTGAGAATTCGGTTACTTTCAATACTTGATTATAGCATATTATAGTGATATGAAAAATTAAGGTAGGGGCCTGAATTTATTTCCTAGATCAGCTGTGCTATTGCACAGTCATAGCTGACCCAAAACCATATTCCCCCTATTTTCTGTCCGATAACAATCTAATCTAATTGGTAGGTTGTCTGGGAGAAATTGCTTTTAGCAATAAGGCCGCCAATTGTACTATGTACCATTGTAAATGTTTTGTGTTTGTTAGGTTCCATACACAAAGTGCAAGGGACCCTATTACTAAGACTCCACTGTCCGTCTGTCTGTCACCAGGCTATAGCTAGTTAGTTAAAATTTTACCTGATGATGTATTTCTGTTCCCGCTATAACAAACACTAAAAACACAATAAAATAAATATTTAAGTGGGTCTCCCATACAACAATATTTTTTGCCGTTTTTTGCTCGATATTAGTAACGGCAACAAGTAGACGCTTGATATATTCACAGAATATTTAGTTGTATGTTCACTTTAAAAATAAATAGTTATATTAAAATAAAATTTATATTTAAGGGGGGCTCCCATACCACAAACATGACTTTTTGCCGTTTTTGCTCGATATTAATAACGGCAACAGCTAGACGCTTGAAATATTCAAACGTTGTAAAGATAATGCTACGGAACCCTTCGTGCGCGAGTCCGACTCTCACTTGGCCGTTTTTTTATTTAGGGTTCGTTTGTGAAATATTAAGCTTTAAAGCGCAAATTTTGACCGATTAGGGCGCCCCTCCTGGCTAAACGGCGGAGCACATTATAATGAACTTAAAAGGAAAACTATCACGGCTTTCTTGTTTCTCTCTTTCTTCTCTTTCTTGTTCAAAGTAAATAATAATCTTATATGTTAATCTACAAATTTTAATGTCAGGGCCCAGTTTCATAAAAATACAATTCCTAAAGTTTATTATGTCAATTCGAGGTACATCGTGCAGCTGAGTCTACATGTTAATCTGTGGGTTAATCGACTTTGCAAGTTATACCGAATTGTCATAGTACGTAAACCATGAATTGTAGTTCTATGAAACAGGCCTTTGTCGCCACCATCCTCGTGCAGCCGATGTTCACGCATCGTGCACACACGGCTCAACCATCGTCGTCTGTCCAACATGGACGTCGAAACTGTAGCAGCCGCCCGCCGCTACTTATTTAATTTCGGCATACGATAATTATATTAAAAAAAATGGAGGCGAAGGTGGTGGATGTTATTTATACACAGAAGTTTATGAATCTTTATCGCACAAACGAAATGATGGACAAGTTGAAAAACCAACACACGTGTATAATGCTCCGCTGTCCGCACAGGCCTCCGTCGGTGAATGGATCGTGTGGCGTGGGTAACTTCACCCGCAATGGACCGCAACCACCCGCGATTGCCTTTGATGCGTGCGTGTCCAAAACTCGATAACTCACGGACGGATCCCTGGCGATTACAAACAATTAGGGCCTCTACACGATTGTGCTCACGGGTACCTAATCGCCAGTCACCGGCGATTGTGTAGTCTAATATTATTTTTATTATAAAAACTTAAGACTGTTTTATAAATACCTACTATGTTGCAGTGCCCTTATAGGGCTCATGTTGAGGATTATACTATTTATATTACTACCACATATGTACCACATGAAGCAATAAACGATTGAAATTGAAATGTACCAACCATAATGCTCGCATCTTTAATACCTTACATAGGCGTTTTTACAAAGTTTACGTGTACTAGCTCTACTAGCATGGCCGTAGCCAGGTACGGGCAGGGTTGGAGCCACAGAACAGAGATTCCTGTGTTCTGTGGTTGGGGCAGCTGCCCTTCCCGAGCCAGGCTTGGTCGGAGTAATTCCGAACCCTTTAATGACATGTAGCTTAAACGTAAAATAGAATAAAATAAAATGGGGATGGCAAATGGAAAAGTTTGTAGGGGATAAGCTGCTGCTAGACTAAACGATTCAGCTCGATAAACATTCGGCCCTCTTGAAGATCTTCGGTCAAGTCAATCCTCATAGAAAATGTTATTACCTACTTGTTGATACCCAAATTGTAAAATTTTCTTTAGGTATATTCTAAAAAAAGCTTTGTTTATATGAAGGTTTTGTGGTATTATAGTACTGCAATGTGCCATTATAATGAAAAATAAACAAATACATATGTATATTTTTATAGGAAAATGGCGTTATCTGAGGCTTTCTAACAATTAGATTAGATTCGATTCAGCTTGGGAAACAGGTCGTTATTCGGCCCTCTATGTAGATGTTCGGTCAGGTCAACCCTTGCAGGAAAATGCTAATAATTCATTTCCAAAATGTATCATATTCGCCTAACTTTAAATATCTCGTTCACATACAGCTTTTGTGGTGTTACTAGTTCATACACAAGAACATCCTTGTTCATACACAAATAGCAAATTTTTCGTCTTTCTCTTCTTCTCTTCACCTTTCTCTTCTCAAAGCTTTATTTATATACCTACCTATTTTTTATTTAGACAATTACTCAAGTTCCATGATGTTAACCCTAATACCTATTTTAAAAAATTATTAGTCTGAGAAACACTCAATTAACAATTTGACGTGTTTCAGGAATGCTGTATTATAACAATAACCTTATATACTATACTGAAAACCTTGGCAGGTAGGATAACCATGTCGTTTTTTTGGGGCCGTAGTTTGGGACAACCGCCACCCTTTAATAGTGGCCGAAGGAAGCGGGGCTATAACCCAGACCTGATCTTCGTCAGCGAAAGTATCAGTGGGCAGCTCACCAACCACCACCATATGCACCAAAGCCATATGTACCACAATTCCCCGTACCCAACACAGGCCGATCATGTGCACAATCCAGCCTGTTGTCGGTCCTTTAAATGTTCCTCTTAGGCGCCGATTCAACTACTCCAAGGCGAACTGGGAGTGGTTCGACCAAATGATAGACGAACCCTTGTTTAGTGTTCCGCCATCCCCCAAACACTACGACCACTTTATCGACATCGTGTCAAGAGTCTCACGGAAAAGGGGATGTCGGAACGGGTCCAAGGGGATGTCGGAACGGGTCCAAGGGGATGTCGGACATTCTACATTCCAGGGCTGGAGCATGGCATACCAACCGCAATCTTTCCAGCGATCCCCCTTCTCCCACAGTCAAGTAACAGCAAACCAGTTAGCCCACCAACTTCTGCTCAATGTGCCATTCTTGCGAAGGTACCTGAACTGAATAGCACTGCTGGGTCACGTGACCGGATAAGCAAGCCCTTTGATCTGACTGACATTGTCATGTCCATGAGTCACCTAAAATGCGGTAAGGCCTCGGGTTTACATTTCTGAGCAAATTAAACACCTTGGTCCAGCTGGTGTGTGTGGTTGCTTCGACTCTTCAATAACCTGGAATCCAGTTAGTACCCAGTCTGTGAAGAAAGTCAAAAGTCATAGCAATACCAAAGCCAAGAAAGTCAACAGACAATCCCAAACACTTTTGCCCAATATCACTTTTATGCCACACATATAGGTACCTAAGTTGTTCGAAATATTACTTGAGACGTCTGACAGGCCTCATAGACCCAATACTAATCCCAGAACAAGCCGGTTTCCGATCAGTAAAGTCATGTTGCAACGAAACTCTAAAACTCACGCAGCACATAGAAGATGGTTTTGAGCTGGGGAAGGTGACTTCACTCGGTGAAAATTTACTCAAGCCGAACCCTTCGAAAACGGAATCATGCGTTTTCCATCTGCCCAACAAAGAGGCGGGGCGCAGGCTTAACATCAGGTGGCAAGGAGTTCCTATATCTCATAACGATTTCCCAAAATATCTGGGTGTTACGCTAGACAGGTCGCTTACTTATAAGAAGAACTGTGAAAGTATTAAAAAAAGGTGCACTCCCGCAATAACCTGTTTCAGCGTCTCACCACCACCAAATGGGGAGCTTCCCCCCAGGTCGTGCGGACCACCGGGATGGCGCTCGCGTTCTCCGCTGAAGAATCCGCGTGCCCAGTATGGAGCCGATCTGCCCATGCAAACCTAGTGGATACAGTCTTAAATGAAACCTGCCGGCTTATTACTGGTTGCCTCAAACCGACCCCGGACAACTGCTGTATCCACTGGCTGGCATTGCGCCCCCGCGCATCCGCAGGGTTGTGGCGAGCTCCATGGAAAAATCCGAAATGGACACTGACGCATGACAACACCCCATGCACGGCTACGCCCCACTGCCATTGACCACGAGGCCAACCCAAGGGATCCTTCACCTTTGCTCAATCAATCCTCACCTTGTCTCCAGGAAATTAGATCTCTTCCTATGCCTAACCCTAACGTTACTCCTACCCCCTCTCCTAGTCAAGTCCTCCCACCGAATACTATTTCGGAACTTAACAAACGCACATACGATGGCACTTCTTGCCCAAGTCCTTTTTAATGAAACTCGAGAAATTTAGGATTTCCTCTATCAATCTTACGAGATCTTTGCTGATAAAGCACTCCATTGGCTTAGATTTCAGAAAACTCGTCACCACAACAACGTGGATCGTCTTTGTGAACTTTTGATTAAAGATTTCGGCGATACAAATTATGATTTTAAACTCCTATCCGCCATTAACTCTCGTACACAAGGAGAATCTGAAACGATTATTATCTAGGTACGTCTCAATAATGTCTGGCATGTTGACCGTTTAACTAATAAACTTTCCGAATCTGAACAACTCAAAATCCTTCTTCGCAACATTCGGCCATGTTATTCTGTATTCGTAGCTCTTAACGAAATTACTTCTATCTCTTATCTCTGCTTGCCAGAACTACGAACACATTTTAGACAGGGACCGCAATTTCAAAGAACCTAAACCAACCGAAAATTCTCTTGCACTCAAATTTAGTTATTCGCCTGCCTCTAAGCCTTCCTCTGGTTTGAGTGAAAAATCACCCCACACCCCCGAATTCTACAAATCTAACCCCTAAAAAAGACAGGTGAATTCCATCTCGAAGAAATTCCCCTCTAACTTATTTTGTCTCCGCTGCCGTACTAATGGCCACTCATTGAGTTCTTGTCCTGTACCTCGTTTCCTAGTTTGCTTCAGATGTGGCCTCAAAGGTTACAAAGTCTCTACTGCCCGAAATGTATCAGCAATACTTATGAAGGCTCTCCTAGCACTTCAAAGAACTAATGACGCACGACTTAGATAAGCCCTCCAACTTTGATACCGAAGATTGGCAGAACTGGCTTCATAGCCTCAGAAATTTCTTTCAACTCTACAAAACCTACTTAACTATTCTCTATGAAAACGAGAAGGACTTTGCTAGGCCCCTTCTTAAAATAGGTACTCTTGAACAGTTCTCCTTTCTTCGGATTATTGGATGCAGCTTAATTTCAATACTTGGTAACAATTTCTCTCTCAATCAATCTCAATCTCGAAATCTTAACTGGTCACGACATATAGATCAGGTTATTAGTAAAATAAATAGCAAAATTTATTTAATATATAGGCTAAATAATATAGCTGATAGGAAAACTGCACTTCTTGCATATCATGGATGTGTGGCTCCCATAATACGTTATGGCTTGATCTTATGGGGTAACTCTACGGAGTCGAACAGGGCATTTATTATAATACAGAAAAGATGTATTCGTGCCATCGCGGCCGCTAAACCACTAGACTCTTGCAAACCGCTTTTTAAGAAATACAACATACTTACCTTACCTTGCATGTATATCTTTGAGGCAGCTTGTTTTGTAGCGAAACATAAAAACTTATTCACAACAAAAAAACAGGCATTAAGCTTTAGAACGCGATATGAAGATAAACTGATATTACCAGCATGTAAAACAACTTTGCACAGCAGAAATTGCGGCTCTATGCTTGTAAGAGTGTATAACAAAATACCTGTTGAATTTCTAAATTTAAGATGGTCGATGTTCAAGAGAGAAATGTATAATTGGCTGTGCCAAAAGTGCTACTATTCTATAAATGAATTTATGACAGATCAGATTAAGTAAAGTGCCATTTTATTTTTGACATTCCAGCTATTTTTAAATAATGAAATTTTTTATTTTTAATCTATTTAACTTAATTTTATTAAATAAATGCAACTGACATTTCAATTACTGTATTGACCTGGACATTGTATTATATTATCATTTGTAGATTTAGTACCTGACATAAAAACTTATTTGACATTTGTAATTCATTGATTTCATTATGGTATTTTGACATTACAATTAAATATTTGCATGTTAGAACATATCTAACAGAATGTGAGCTCATATAATTATAATATCATGCCATCCTTATGTACCACGTTCTAAGCAAATAAAATTATTTTATTTTATTTTAAAATTGGGCTACACCTTATCCAAGTCGTGTTCTATTTTACTTGCTACAAAAAGGTAAAAGGTTTAAGGTTTCCATTAGGGGTTCTGATGATTATACTTTTACATTTCTAAATCTTTCTTTTACTTCTTTAGCTTCCGTTACCAAAGGTTGTGCCTTCACACAACCCTCGGTAACGTGACAACACATACACCGTAAAGACAGTAAGCTTTCTTTCTTTAAAGACAGTAATCTATTAAAAAAATTATTTCTTATACATTTAAATTACTAATAGTCAATTACTAAAGTAGGTACCTAGTTCATCATCATCATTAGCCGGATCCACACCAAACGATCCAACGCGCTCCGATCGCGTGTGGCACGGAGCGTTTGGTGTGGACGCGCCTCGCGCGATCCAAGCCGCAAAGTTGGCGCGCGCGATCCAATAGCCGGATCCACACCAAGCGATCCCACTTGGATCGGCGATCCCGCGATCCGCGATCCTCATCCGTGGAGCGTGGATCGTGGATCGCACTTATGCGATCCAGTTGCCAATTTTAGCGATCCTTTCGGGGTGCTCCAAGACGCTCCAGCCGATCCACACTGATCCAGTCAGTCTCGCTATGGAGTGGATCGTGCACGTGCATCGCCGCCGCCCGGCGACAAATAGCCGTAGCAGCAACAACCCTTTTTTTTAAATATTTATGGGACAAAGAATGAAAACAAAAAAGAAAGCACAGGCTGAAAACGATCTATAACAACCGGTTAGAATATGGGACTCGGCTTTACAAAGAGTTAGAGCATCTTCTCTCACACCTCTATTAGTGTAACTGTATTCGTTTGGATCCCATAAACATTTACGGTCCTTGTACGACAACTTTGCGAATTGTTCATAGCGTTCACAAACAATCTGTCGTCCGATCGCCCGAATCACACACAAGTCACACAACACGTCTACACCGCGCGCGCCAAAAGCCTGCGGCTCCTTTGAGGCAGGACAAAAAACCGACAACAAATGGATCGCGCGCGCCAACTTTGCGGTTTGGATCGCGCGAGGCGCGTCCACATCAAACGCTCCGTGCGGCGCGATATCGGAGCGCGTTGGATCGTTTGGTGTGGATCCGGCTATTTGTTATCGGTTTTTTGTCCTGTCTCAAAGGAGCCTCAGGCTTTTGGCGCGCGCGGTGTAGACGTGTGTGATTCGGGCGATCGGGCGACAGATTGTTTGTGAACGCTATGAACAATTCGCAAAGTTGTCGTTTAATATCACTGTACAAGGACCGTAAATGTTACACTAATAGAGGTGTGAGAGAAGATGCTCTAACTAACTCTTTGTAAAGCCGAGTCCCATATTCTAACCGGTTGTTATAGATCGTTTTTAGCCAGTACTTTCTTTTTTGTTTTCCTTCTTTGTCTCGTAAATATTTTAAAAAATATATGGGTTGTTGCTGCTACGGCTATTTGTCACCGGCTACGATGCACGTGTGACTCCATAGCGAGATAGAGTTCGACTGACTAGATCAGTGTGGATCGGCTGCAGCGTCTTGGAGCACCCCGACAGGATCGCTAAAATTTGCAACTGGATCGCATAAGTGCGATCCTTGTGCGATCCATGATCCACGCTCCACGGATGAGGATCGCCGATCCAAGTGGGATCGCTTGGTGTGGATCCGGCTATTCAGCCACAAGAAGTCCACTGCTGGACATAGGCCTCCTCCATGGATTTCCAAAAAGACCGGTTGGAAGCGGCTTGCATCCAGCGCCTTCCTGCCACTTGGATGAGGTCATCTGTCCATGTTGTGGCTGGTCGTCCTACGCTGCGCTTGCCGATATGTGGTCTCCATTCCAGAACTTTTCGCCTCCATCGGCCATCAGTTTTGCGTGCTATGTGCCCCGCCCACTGCCACTTCAACTTACTAATCCGCTGGGCTATGTCGACGACTTTCGTTCGTCTACGGATCTCATCATTTCTGATTCGATCTCGTAGAGAAATTCCGAGCATAGCCCTTTCCATAGCTCGTTGCGTGACCTTAAGCCTTCTTATGAGGCCCATAGTCAAGTGAGAGACCACGTTTCAGTGCCATAAGTCATCACTGGTAACACACACTGGTTGTATAATTTTGTCTTGAGCGATTGAGGTATATTAGACGAAAAGACTTTTCTAAGTTTCCCGAATGCTGCCCAGCCGAGTTGGATTCGACGATTGACCTCTTTCACGAAGTTGGATCGGCCTAGTTGGATTGTTTGTCCTAAGTAGACATTCGTCTACAACTTCGAGAGTCGTGTTCCCCAATGTTACTGGGGTGGGCACAACACGGGCGTTCGACATGACCTTCGTTTTGTCCATGTTCATTTTAAGGCCCACACGTTGGGAAACTCGACTGAGGTCTTGGAGCATTATGCCGAGGTCTTCCATCGTTTCTGCCATGACTACTATATCGTCGGCAAATCGAAGGTGCGTGATGTACTGGCCATTGATATTGATGCCGCGTCCCTGCCAATCCAGAAGCTTGAAGGCATCTTCCAGTGCGTTCGTGAACAGTTTCGGAGAGATAATGTCTCCCTGTCTCACGCCTCTTCTCAATGGAGTTTCCTCCGAATTCTGCTCCTGTACTCGGACCGACATGGTGGCGCTGGTACAAGCACTTCAGCACCTCGATATACCGATAGTCAATACGGCAACGCTGGAGAGACTCGAGCACTGCCCATGTCTCGATCGAATCGAAGGCTTTCTCATAGTCCACACACGCTAAGCAGAATGGCAAATTATAACTACTCCTCAGTCTTCTGTATAATTTGCCGCAGCGTGTGGATGTGGTCTATGGTACTAAAGCCCTTTCGGAAACCGGCTTGTTCGGGAGGCTGGAAGTTATGAAACCTGCGTTCGAGACGAGTCGTGAGGACCCTCGAAAACAGCTTATAAACATGGTTCAGAAGCGAGATGGGTCGGTAGTTCTTCAATAGAGAGTTATCCCCTTTCTTGACGAACAGCGTCACCACGCTTCTGTTCCATGCTTCTGGCGTTTTTCCTTCGAGCACGACGGAATTGAAGAGCTTCTGAAGGACTTAAAGTACTGGTATTCCACCCGCTTTCACGAGCTCTGATGTGATTCCGTCCTCTCCTGGTGCCTTGTACAGGCTGATGTCCGGGATATCTTCGTTATAATGTCGTGTCAGTTTGGCTCTCGGATCTTTGTTCAAACTGCTAACAGGTTTTGCGACTAAGGTGTATATAGCTGTCCGTAGAAGCTCTCAATCTCCCTCAGCACCTCTGATTTGGTCGACGCTATACTGCCATCCTCTCTCTTCAGCTTCGTCAGCTGGCTTTGCCCAATAGACAAGTCTTTTGCGAACACTTTGGAGCCCTTGTTCCGCTCTATAGTCTCTTTAATACGTTCGGGTATTAAAAGACCGAGTATTGTGCCGCATAGACTTTGAGATGTGTCTATTGAGCTGCCTATATGTGGTCTACTAGTACGATTGGGTCTAAAGAACCTCGAGCCCACTGTACGAACAGTTTCTGCAAACCTGATATTAATCTCGTCCACCGATGCGGCGCTCTCCAAGCACTCAAAGCGATTTGACAATTCGAGTTGCAAGTTCTCGGGGTTTTGGATATGGGCACGAGTAGGTCGGAGCGTGGACTTCATGAGACGAGACTCAAGTTTGACATTGATGTTCAATGTGCCTCTTACTATTCGGTGATCGCTTCCGGTTTTCACCATGTTGATCACAGAGACGTCATTGAATATTTGTCTCTTGGAGGTCAGGATGAAGTCTATCTCGTTTCTCGATGAGCCATCGGGACTCAACCAGGTCCATTTCCTGTGAGGTGGCTTCTGAAAGAAAGAGTTCATCATAAAGAGTCCCTCTTTCTCCAGGAAATCTGCCAACCTTTGTCCTCTCGGGTTCCGTTGACCAAATTGCCCCACTCTCATCTCACCTTCGCTTCTTGTGCCCAGCTTCGCGTTGAAGTCCCCCATAACCGCATTAAAATAGGTCTCCGAGGTATGTATGGCCGTACTAATGTCCTCATACATCGCCTCTACCTCCTCATCGGAGTGTGACGAGGTCGGTGCGTAGGTATACCTGAATGACCTTCAGCAAATATCTCTTAGATATTCTGAGTATTAGGTACACCACCCTGCTCGACACACTGTTGATGGCCAAAATGTTATTTACGAGGGACTTGTGGACGAGAAACCCGACACCACCCTGGGACTGTTACTTGCCCTCCCGGTAGTAGAGTAAGTTACCGGATTTCAGGGTTATCGTGTCCTCGCCCTCTCGATGGACTTCAGATAACCCTAGGATATCCCAGTGTAACCTACCCATTTCCTCTTCCAGCTCAATTAGCTTTTCGTCTGTCCTCAATGTGCGAATGTTGTGTGTTACCAGGGCCAGTCGTTTTCGTTTTTGGGGGTGGTAGCCAGATCTCTGCCGGAGATTCTTAGCACCCCTTGCTCCGCCGTTACCGTGGCCGCTACCGTAGCCAGGAATAGCGGAGCTGCCGGGGACTGGGGGCCTGGTTTTTTTGTTTACTGCCATGAGGGTATTTGCCTTACTCGCCACGCTTGGCATGTGGGTTGGCGAGCGCAGTATATCGCATTTTCGCAGAAGGCGCTGCTGCCCACCTTCTGGTAACGTGTCCCTTAGCCGGTTTTTACGGCACCCACGAGAAGAGATGGGGGGGGGGAGGTATTATTCTAAAGCCGGCACCCCACGGCAAAGTAGGTAGTTAATTGACTACTTTTGTAATTGACTAATAGTAATTTACTACGCATCACACTACGTTAATTAATCACACATAGGTACACTGTAAAGACAGTAAGCGATGTGCAAACGATCTGTGACTATGTTCACGTTAGGTACCGCCAAAAAGATTCGTGCGGACTATACGTCGTGTTCCGTGTGGTGGCGGATTAAAAATAGCGTTACTCCTTTTCCTTCCGTGGATGTCGTAGAAGGCGACTAAAGAAATCAATGGAGACGGGCAGCAACGTTTTCCTGAGATTCCAACCGCAAACCGCCTACCAAGCGTGGCGAAGGCGTGGCGTGGTCACAAAACCACGAAGGAGGCCTATGTTCTGCAGTGGGTATCAAATGGCTGATGATGATGATACGTCAAGTAGGTACACACTTATTGTTCGCGAACTCAACGAACTCGAGAAAACATTTATTTGTAGGCGCACATGTTTAACCAAGTTTTTATGGTGGATTGGACGAATGATGAAATTATCAAATTTATTCAAACGATTGAAACATATCCTATTCTGTAGGATTCCAGTCACAATGAATATAGAAAAAGAAACAAAAACGCAACGCCACTCAAGAGTTGGCTTAAAGTTTCCATTATGACTCGACTGAGGTAATAAGAAAACGGAAGATTATTTTATGGCTCAATATCGAAGAGAAAAGAAGAAAATTTTGGATGCCAAATCTTCTGACAAACAAATGCCGGCAGGTAAAATCCTGCTCAGTGAACATGTTCGTGTAACTATAAGTGTGCTACGCTATGCGCTTATTAAAGTTACACGCAGCATTGCCATTTTTCACAAAATGTGCTGCACACTATTTTGGTGGAATCGTACATTTAAAATAATAATATTGCATAAGTTAATGTAATATCGCAGCTTCTTACCTATGACATGGTACCAGATTCTGGTCGTAATTCTAAATTATACACATTTCCGTAGTAGCAAGATTTTTAATATCAAAATTTTTGGTGGTGACAGTGTTTGATATCTTTATGCATCATACCTCCTAATGGGCTGTATGTCCACATTAAAATTATTAGTCTTTATATAATTTTTTACATATTCTCTATCAGTTTCTGATAACAGCGCCCAACTTTCCAGTTCTACTAGTACTTGCAAAGACATGCAGCTTTCTATCAATCTTTCAATTGAAATCATAGTTAAGAAGTCCGATTGCAGTATCCTTAATTCTTTCAAATGTATGAGAGGATTTTTGTCCAATATGTTTAAAATTAAGTCATCAGTTAATTGTACAGCAGTGCCTACGTGTATGAACTCTACATTGATGCAGTTCCAGAGAACAAATAACAACTGTTCATCAGTACACGTAGCTACACAAGTGAATCTCTTTAGATTCCGGAATGGTAATATTTCTAGCAATTTTGTTGTATAAAGCGAAGTATGTTGAATTAGAGTGCAGTTATAAAGGGTAAAACTTTCCAAAAGTGGACACATCTGACTTATATACATAAGTGCGTTTAAGTCGATTTGATCCACATGCTCTAAATGTAGCTGTGTAATGTTGCAGCCTTTGACTTGCAAAACTTGCTTTATCTGATCTGCATAAAAATCGCAAGATAGCAATTTTAGGTCACACAACTCTTTTAGACCTATAATTACTATTAGTTCTCCTTGTAAAGTGTTATGAAAAATTGTTAAACTTCTAATGTTAGGACACATTTCTACCGCCAACTGGAGGTGATGTTGTGGTGCGTAACGACTCACATAAGTTATCAATTTAAACGGTGGCGCATCAGAGTTAGTCAGATCTATATATTCTAACACTCTACCGATTTCATCACATCGCCCAATGTCTTCCAAAGTTTTACAGTTCAGGAGTAGTTTTGTAAAACCCTCTAGTGTGACAAAAGTTCTGTATAGTTGTATACTTCTTAGAGCCTTTAATTTGCAAATTATGTCTATACTCTCATTTGTAATGCATTTGGAGCTTGTGACATCTAGTTTTTCTATTAGTTTGCAATTAGCCACGATGCATTTAAGTATTCCATCAGTACAATCGTAACTTATAATCAGATATTTTAATTGGTGGAGCTCCTTCAGAGCTTGTACAATAGACGTTTCCATGTCGGATGTCTTCCAGCCTCCCGAAAGCGAACCTAGGTTCAAGTACACTAAACCTGTCAGCATATGCATTTTAGAGTAAAATATTGACCGCATCATTTTTGGTATGCTGTCGATAGAAAGTATGGTTATGTTTTTAGTGAAAACCACTTCTATCATAGATACAGCGATGTTTACTTGACTTACGAATTTTCCCATTGATACACGAAAACCTAATGCTTTTTTGATTTTTTCAACTAATTCTGTTAAGGCTTTTAATGTTTCTGAAGTCAACGAGTCGTATAGCATCCAAGGCACGTTGTATTCGAGGTATCTTCGTAATTCACCGATGATCTCTGTCAAGGCTGCTTGAGCTATGGAAGTGTTCTTTTGCGCGAGAACCCCAACAGGCTTCATTTGCAGTTCTGCCTGCTTTGCAACCCAATCCGCCAAACGGCTCAGAGACATTTCTTCTAAGTTCTTTGGCTGTTTATATCGGGACATTTTGCCTGTAATGAAACAAAGTATTTTCACAAAGAGGTTTATGATCTTCATAGTCTAACAACAATGTTGTTTAGAAAAACACGATTTTTCTTTGTGATCTTCGTAGTCAATGTTGTTCAGAAAACACGATTTATCCTTAAAAAAAAGCACTATAATGTGTTTACAAGGGTACTGGATAAAGAGAAGAGCACCGTCTAAATTCATCTAAAACACATAAATTACAGAGTAATCCTATTTTTATAAAATAATAACATCGTAAGGATCTAGCAAGCAATCTAAGTTTGGTGGTGGACCAGTTATGATCGTCGATCGTGGCCGAAGTGAAATTGAAATACCGAAAACTTTCGCATTTTATGCATAAGCCGTTAAAATACTTACAATAAAGTTGTAAGAAACCGGCGTGTTGTTACCACCAATGAAGTTTGAGGAAGCGAAAGAGATCTGTCAGGATCGTGGCAAGTTACAGTCCATGCTCTCTGCCTACCCCTCTGGGTTACAGGCGTGGGTATATGTATGTATGTAATAAAGTTGTGAAAAAGATGAGCTTAGGGTGATTTTTTTCTTACCAATGACTCATCTTTGATGAGCTTTTAGTTACGGTCGGACTTGGAATTAAGTTGTACTGAATTAATTACCTACAAAGTTGACATGTTTTTCATTGATTCCCTTCCGCCTAAATTACATTTGGTGAGATCTTGATGGATCCCGTCCCCCAGTTTGAGCTCACGTAGGTAAGAAATTAATGGATTTCCCCTAAGTACATAAAACGAGATCTTCCAGATATTATAAAAATGTAAAGTAGGTACTTACTTACTTTGGACGTAGTTTAGGTAGGTACCTAATGAAAGTATTGCATGATAATTCACTAAACAGATGAATAAATCGCACTGCCTGGGCTAACACGAATCTGGGAGAGACGGTATGATGTTTTGAGAGTGTATCTATTTTTAGGGTGGCACGTCGTAGGCGACTGTGACGCAGTCCGCTAGCAAAGTAGCCCTGACGTGTTGCGCTTTGGAAACGGTTTTGGTGTTGACGTGCGCTCTTAGCTTCGCTCCAAGTGACTTTAGAAATTAATAGGTTACAGTAAATTCTAGGGTCTATTACTATGGTAAATTCTAAAGGTCCTATTTATAAAAACACGATTTCTCTAAAGCTGGGTTCAGATAATATACCTATTCTTTTGTCCGTACCGTACCTCCTCCGCCTCGTATCATCAGCGTCGCGATCCAAGAACTATGGACGCAAAGCAAAATAGCCCGTATCTTCGTATTTCTGTGTCAAGTGTCGTCCGACAACATCGACGTCTGCAAAAGTCTATGAGAATTTGGCGATTTCTTGTGCTTGCTTCATTGTTCCATAATATCACATTATGTTTCTAAGGAAAAAACCGGCCAAGTGCAAGTCGGACTCGCACACGAAGGGTTCCGTACCATAATCTATACAACATTAGACAAAGATCGATTTTGAGAACAGCGACATCTATAGAAACTAATAAGAAGCGTTTGACATTAACATTTAACGACATGACATCGGCGCTGTGAAGGTTACATAGATGGTAGACGCTGTCTTTAGACGACGTTTGTTATATGGGAGCGCCCCTTAAATATTTATTTAATACTGTTTTTAGTATTTGTTGTTATAGCGACAACAGAAATACATCATTTGTGAAAATTTCAACTTCCTAGCTATCACGGTTCATGAGATACAGCCTGGTGACAGTCAGACGGACAGTGAAGTCTTAGTAATGGGGTCCCGTTTGGCACCCTTCAGGTACGGAACCCTAAAATTTAAATGCCATCATGGTTCCGTGTTGCGCCGGATTAAGAATAGCGTCACTCCATTTCCTTCCGTAGATTTCGTAGAAGGCGACTAAAGAAATCAATTAGGTACCTACCTACCAGGAGACGGGCAGCAGCGTCTTCCTGAGATTCCAACCGCTTACTGCGATTGCCAACCCGCCTGCCAAGCGTGGCGATTATGGCAAAACCCAGGAAGGGTTATGAAAACCATGGGGGAGGCCTACGTCCAGCGACCGGCGCGGCGCGTACACCGAATCGTATGATCTTGAAAAGGGCGAAAAAACCGACTCGTCATCATGGATCGGAGCTACGTTCTTGATCGGAGCGTACCGGTATCCGTATCGAGACGCCCCTATCACCGTATCAGTACCGTACAGGCGTCCAAACTAGAGCGTTCGTGGATCGCGAAGCTGATACGATAGGTACCTACCCAGTTTTGATACGTTTTATTATTATTATGTTATAGAAATGTTTCAATAAACAGAAACAATAATCAATTGCTTTTATTGGTAAAGTAATCTTTTATCGAAAATCACCGGATCTCCGAGAGTATGTTTTGACCAGCCACTGCGCAAACCTTGGAGCCACAGGAAGGTTCCAAGAGCGCGCATGCCGCCATTATTTCCACGTCCTCCATGTTCGTGACCGATTGTCAAAATAATTCACCTCGCGAATGTGTGAATAGTAGTTCGCGACCGGCACGATTACTCAATGCTGTGAACCAGAGAATGTTCGTCGAGTGACGAGGCGAATGGCGAACACGATCGTGTAAATGCGGTATTACAGGAGTACGCTTACGCCGACTCTAATTATATAGTACCTAGGTACCTACTTTATGATCCCTCCCTCCGTGGTATAGTCCGCAGATCTTTTTGGCGGTTACGTGAACATAGTCACAGTCTGTGACTCTGTGACTCACAGATCATTTGCACATCGATTAGTCAATTACTAAAGTAGTCAATTACTCACACATGCACTGTAAAGACAGTAAGCGATGTGCAAACGATCTGTGACTATGTTCACGTAACCGCCAAAAAAAATCTGTGCGGACTATACAGACGATGTTTCAGTTTTGTGGTTTTTGAATTAACTGGTTATCATCGGATTAAAAACAAACCTGTTTTCCTGCTGTGAATGATTCTGTCAGCTGTCAGAGTGACAGCTGTCATCTGCCAAAAGTTCTAGAGATCTAGAGAGCTCTTGAGCTCAAAGATATAAAGCTTAAAGGTAGAGCATACCGCGTAGTAAATAATGTCCTGTGAGCTACATACAGAGAACCACACAAGAAAACTGAGTTGGTTTTGTTCGTGACTATGGTGACGCAAGTAAAAACATTGAACACTTACAAGCGAAGTGATTATATTATCTTTTAAAAATAAATCTTAACAGAGGAAAAATTTTGTAAGGTGTAAGTTAATCTAAAACTACTTATAATCCACCGTTTTCTAAATTGAGAATTTGTTTGGCTAAAACTACTATCATGTATATAAGTTGGTTGGCGGGTATCAAGGCGCGTAATTTTTTTAAATTTCTGATTAGACAGAACAGTTTTTGAGGTACTTAGCGACTTAATAAATTTCTCTGGTCAGAATCTTTACGTGTAGACTAAGCTTTGGTTGGTGAGTATAGTTCTCCACAACATATTATTTCAGTGATCAAATACTTTGGGATTGTGTTAAAACACAAGATACCTAATGGCGCTGCCACTTCCAATCTCGCCTTGTGCGAAAAGAGATGGCCTTAGTGCAATGGGTTGTGAAAAGTTTGAATATGCAAGTATGGCTACAACATTGTTGGCACCTGTTAAAACGGAACGCGAGATCTTGGAACATTCCATGTATGAAGATGACCCGAATGCCAACACTCAGTTGCCAAGTGAAGTGGGCACCGAACCACGCTGGGGACCAAGGCACAAAGGAGCCCAAGAACTAGCTGAACTTTACAGCCCAGGTAAGTATTTTCATCAGTTTGTTTGGCTGGCTGTGCCAATAAACATTGTCCTGACTGTACTGCAATAAATTTGTTGGTAAGTTATGAAAACCCAGAGAAAAAACACTGTCAGTTTTTTCTGATTTTTCTCTAGTCTTTTCCAATTTACCCAGCCATTCTTAAGTGATGTGCATTTAATTATGTACCTATATAACATAGGTAAGCAAAAATAGGGAAGCTACTTTTAAGTGAGTTTGAATTTTAAATTCAATGGTATTATACAGACTGTTTCTAACAGTACAAGGTGCCCCATTATTGGGATGTCACACACTGGTTCAGGATCTCGAAAAGGTGGACTTAGGGGTCAAAGTGAAATAATCGGGCTGATATTTTTTTCTTGTATTCTTTGCATGATTACAAAACGATTTTAAAGATTGCGTTTTTCGATTAATTGATTCATTTCAGATTAAAAAATTTTTTAATATTTTTTTGTATGGGGAAAAACTAATTTTTGACTTTAACTCTGAAAATGGCACAGATGTCAAAATAAATCTTTATGATCTTAATATTGGACGTTATTCTTAACATATCGTGCCTAGAAACCTACTCGATATCTCTGCCGTAAATGGATTGGTGCCTACTTGAAAATTTCAAAAATTTATTTCTCGTTGCACTACATATTTATTCATCGCTACCGGCTATTTTTACTCATCCTTTGTGCAATTATTCCAGGTATTTACTCTTGCTTTCTTAGGAGTTACCTCTTGACAGCTTAATAGGTAGGTATAATAATGTAAAAGACACGGTTCTCATAAAATTTGTTGCGATGAGTTCCTTGTCTTGTACTGAAATGTTTGAGAATCGCGAATCATTAAAGTTACTAAGGTAGGTTAAGAATTTTTTGTACTCATGTCGGACAATATTCAGAGTAGTAAATTTTTTTACTTAGCAATGTGAAGCTAAGACTAAATAATAGGTTTAATTCACGAACGTATATTGTAATAGGTGTATAACTATTAGAAATCTGTTAGCCAAGACTAAATAAAAGGTCTAAACATGAATAAATATGTAGTGCAATGAGAAATAAAATTTTGAAATTTTCAAGTAGGCACCAATCCATTTACGGCAGAGATATCGAGTAGGTTTCTAGGCACGATATGTTAAGAATAACGTCCAATATTATGACCATAAAGATTTATTTTGACATCGGTGCCATTTTCAGAGTTATAGTCAAAAATTCGTTTTTCCCCATACAAAAAAATATTAAAATATTTTTTACTCTGAAATTAATAAATTAATCGAAAAACGCAATCTTTAAAATCATTTTGTAATCATGCAAAGAATACAAGAAAAAAATATCAGCCCGATTATTTCACTTTGACCCCTAAGTCCACCTTTTCGAGATCCTGAACCAGTGTGTGTCACAGTGACTTAGGCTAGCTAAAGAGGCATATAACCAGCCTAACATGACCCCAGCAAAAGTTGCACAGTTCAAGTTATTGCCTTCATCATCAGCCATTTGACGCCCACTGCAGGACATAGGCCTCCCTCATGGTTTTCCAAGCTTCCCGGTCTTGTGCCGCCCGCATCCAGTGACAATCTGCCACCGTAACCAGGTCGTCAGACCATCTGGTTGTGGGCCTGCCCACGCTGCATTGTCCGTTCCGCAGTTGCCAGCTCAGATCTTTTCCACCCCAACGGCCATTCTCTGAGCAATGTGCGCGCCACTTAAGCTGAGCAATTCTTCGAGCTATGTTAGTAACTCGGGTTCTTCTGCGGATTTCCTCATTCCTGCTTCCATCATGAAGTGAAACTCCTAGCATAGCTATCTCCATTGCTCCTTGGGCGATCTTTAGCCTTCTTACCAGGTCTCACATCCGTAAGTCATCACTGCCAACATGCATTGGTTGTACAACGTTGCCTTGAGACAGTGAGGTATTTTGGACGCAAAAATGTGTTTTAGTTTCCCGAACACTGCCCATCTGAGCTAGATTCAACGAGTGACTTTTTTCTCGAAGTTATTGCGATATTCAAGTTTTTAGTGAAATTTCACATTTTTTTATATTGCTAGTGCCAGCAGTCTCTTGAAACCCTCTCGAAGTTAGTTTGTTAGGGTTCCTGTATTACTAAGAGCCTTATCACACAAGAGAATTGCGAGCGGATCCGGAACGGAGCGCGCGTCCGCGAATGCGTCGCGAACACGCTGCGGCTGCACAGCGAAGACGTTGCGGACGCGTGGCGCATTGGCAACGTTTTCGTCGCGTGTTTTTAGCGAGTTAACGACGTAGAACACATTCAGTAACAAAATGGATTCCGACGAGGAAACACTGTTGTGACTCTGTTACTTCGAAGACGCCGGAGACGAAAACGAAAGTATCGACGAATTTGGGAAGATCCATTATCAGTTAATCGAATGGAAGAGAGCGACTACTTTGTGTTGTTTAGCAAACGGATAAAAAATTAGTCAAAACAACTCCGTAAGCCGTCGATGCTAGGTATAAATAATGATGTTCGCTACAATATCCCATATTTTGTAGTCATAGCGTATTTGTATGGCATTATTTGCCAATTGCGAAGGAGATGGAAATAATAACGCTTATATCCCTTCTGAAGGTTATTGTTGCCTAATGGTTGTATAAAGTTCAATGACAATATAACACAGGTTTAACTTCCATTGGTTTATTTGGATATTTGAAGAATGATGAGTCATAATGTTATGTACATTATGACTCATCATTCCTTGTAGTAACTTGAGACTGCCATTCGAAATGTCTTTGAAAATTATGTATTTTTTTATACATGGGGCACACCACACTAAAAGTTTTGCACTTCTAGCTAATCGGAACTCTTCGAATTTCGAATGGTATATTTTTTCACACATCAAAGTTCTACGTAACGCAGCGAAAATGGAATTAAGTCGAAAAGATTTTAGAGCGATGATTTTTTATGATTTAAAAAGTTCTCTATCTCCGCAAGACTGTGCCGCTCGTCTTCAAAATGCTTTTGGGAAAGAAGCAATGAAGAAGCACCTTGTTTGAGCACCGTGAGGCGATGGTTTTGCTGAATTTGAGAGGTCGGGTTTCTTTACGAAAATAATGTGGCTACTGTTAAGCGGCTAATTGAAGAAAACCCGCGGATTACCTATAAGACAAGTCAAGGACTATTAGGGATTGGTATGAGCCAAATTCAGAAAATTTTACACGAAGAATTAAAAGTTCGGAAACTTTGTTGTCGTTGGATCCCTCATGAACTGACAGCGGAGCAGAAGCGGGCTCGCGTGGAATGGTGCTCACAGATGCTACTGAAGTACGACCATGGACATTCTAATGCTGTTTATGACATTATCACAGGAGACGAAACGTGGATTTATTGTTTTGAATCCGAAAAAAACAGCAATCTTGTGAATCTTGGGTGTTTGAAAATGAGAACAGGTCAACAAAAGTGAGGCAGGCGAGAAACGTTGGTAAAAAAAATGATCGCGTTTTTTTTCTCAGCTACGGATCCCATCTGCACAATTCCACTTGAAGATTAAAAGAGTGTTAATGCCGAGTGGTATTCTACCATTTCTTTACCCAGGGTGTTAGAAAAAGTTCGCGAAAGACGACCAAAAATCGGGTTCTCCTACATCATGACAACGCTTCTTCACACATGGCCAAGAAAACAAAGTAATTTTTAGCTTCCGAAAAAACACAACTCGTCACCCATCCTGCACATAGCCCCTGTGATTTCTGTATTTTCCCCAAAATCAATGATTTGATGAGAGGTTTCACTTTTACTAACTCCGAAGAGGCAGTAGATCAATCAATCAGCACGTAGAAAACATGCCTTTGATCTATGGTCCTCCTGTTTTAAAAAATGGTTCGATCGCATGAAAAAATGTTTAAAATGTAAAGGAGAGTATTTTGAAAAGCAATAAACATAATATAACATGTTTTTTTAAGTTACCTACGCAAAACTTTTAGTGCGATAGATATTACAGCAGTTTTGTAGCTTGCTGGAGAAAAAAGTTATTTAAAATTAAAATACATAGGTTTCGTGAAAGTGCCGAAACCTTACCTACGTCATCCATCACTTATCAGGCCATAAAAAATATGTACAGAGTGCAACAATATCAACACATAATACCATTGTCAAAATCAACTTATTTTAATTTATAATATAAGATGATTTTAGTATAAAATATATAAAAAATAAGCGTCAGTACAAACAAATTTTACTATGAGGAAAACTTCGAAATCGCGAAAAACATATAGGTATCTAATTATCAACCGTACCATGCTAAAGTTGCCATAAAAACTCGCGCACGAAGGGTTCCGTACCTTATCTACACAACATTTGAATATTTCAAGCGTCTACCTGTTGCCGTTATTAATATCGAGCCAAAAACGGAAAATATCACGTTTGTTGTACGGGAGCTCCACTTAAATATTTATTTTATTCTGTTTTTAGTATTTGTTGTTATAGCGGCAACAGAAATACCTACATCATCTGTGAAAATTTCAACTGTCTAGCTATCACGGTTCATGAGATACAGCCTGGTAACAGTATTCTTATTTAAACTGTGGCCTGGTGCTGTCACCACAGACAAGACATACAGACAGACAGCAGTGGAGTCTTAGTAATAAGGTCCCTTTCCCTTTGGGTACGGCACACTAAAAACGGTATTTTGCCAAAATAAATATATTCGACTTCCGGTTCTGTGTACAACCACGAAAGTGTACTTATGTTACTTATTCCGATTTTTTCGTATTTTTTACGACTTTTATGACTTTCAAGCTGTACATTTTAGTTACGAAGTATCGTAGCTGAGCATAGTGCACTGATGTATTTTTTTCCTCTAATACATAAGTTTATACTTATACCATTATTGTAGGTGTAATCATATCTCTCTGAATAAGGTTTAGGTATATCGTAATAATAAACGTTATTTTTGTCAGTCTTGCTAGAGTAAAACAATATTTGACTAATTTATACAAGCATAAATACATTACTTACAATACTTATCTACATTTCTGTTGCAAAATCACTGCTTACGTAACAGAGTAGATTGGAAATGTAACTAAATTCCTCTTTGACTGTTGTTATTAGCATTTCTATGTCTTTGTATTAATCTATAGAAAATGCCCCTGGTTGTACAATTACATATTGTATCAATGTAAAAATTTTCTGTCTGGTTTTTATACTGTACAATTGTTTGTTTTCTTTCAATAAATAAAAATAAAATATTATTTTTGGCATACAAGTTAGTAAAAATTTGGTATAAAAAAGCAGTATAGCTACAAAAAATCGTGGAACATAGGGGTGATAAGAGCGAATAGCCCTGGGAGTTTTCTACCTCTATTCTTTCGCCCGACTGTGCTTTTTGGGACAGTCTGTACATATTTTGTAAAAGAAACAGCACTTTAATTTCTCAGGAAAACGGATTCAGGAATCAGTGTGTGTGATTCTTTGTTGCACCCTTTGTGTGAGTGCGGGTCTGCTTATGGCTAGACATATCCATGCAGATGTTTATCTGGCATTTGCTGCAATTGCTGGGGTCCTCACTGCCGACTTCGCTTCTGGATTTGTTCACTGGGCCGCCGATACTTGGGGAGCCGTGGATCTTCCAGTCATAGGCAAAGTATGTTGAGTTTCTTGTCTACATTAATTTATACAGATAGAAAATATTTTGTACCTACTGTAACTTTTATTAATATAGGTACCTACTTTTAAAAGCTTTCATGTTTGTTTATAGACATAATTGTAAAAAAAAACATTTAAATGAAGTTTGAATGTTTAAATTACTTCAGTAAATAAAAGATAGTCTTTTTTTTATAAACAACTTATCCTTCAAACAATCCTCAAATGCAAATACAAAAGGTCTCTGGTAAAAAGAGAGATTTTAAATTTGTAAATGTGTCATGATATCAGCTTATTAAAAGCCTTGTATGTAGCAGTCAAACTTACCTAAGTAAATAATGTTGGACTTCTGGTTCTGGTGTCCAACTCCCGGTGGCTTGAGAAGCTTAAAAATGCTTACTTCCAACCTTTTGCCAACCGACCAATGCTTTCAATCTGTCAACTGTAATAGAAATCTTACAGGTATGAAATTATTATTTGTTTTTTTTTTTTACAGAATTTCCTTAGACCTTTCCGTGAACACCACATTGACCCAACATCCATTACGCGACATGATTTCATTGAAACAAATGGTGATAACTTCGCCATTACCATCCCAATTTTGGCGCGAATCCTATGGCAGCTGGTAACATATGAGAAAGAAGTTATCGACCAACAATTTCATTGGATCGCTTATTGGTACCTGGGGTGTATTTTTGTCGCTTTGACCAATCAGGTAAGCTGCTGACACTAAAACGGGTATCTGTGAAGAACTAAAACATCCTTGGTATCTGTGCTCCTCGCCAGACCCAATTATTTATCAAGGATGTAAACAAAATAATTTTTAGTCAACACAATTAATGTGTTTTAGTAATTACGATATTTGGGGGTGACCCTGTATTACATGGGGTTACCTAAAAATGCACAATTTCTAAAATATTGTAAAATGTTTATATTTAGAACTTTGAATGTTTTCTTCCATTTAGCCTGTTACATTATGATTTATGACCTTGAAAAGAACAATTAAAAACCATTGTGGTGGCCCGATCGGGTCCTTTAGAATTTATCCTACAGATTAAAGTAAAAAGGTATCTTTACGGTTTTCTCTTTTGTAGTGTCGCTGTCTTATATTTAGTTAGACCATTTTGTCATATAGGGTGGACATTGGTTGATTGACAATGATTTATTTAAACTGCGACATTGGTGCGTATAGCGCAAATTAAACAAAATTATGTAAACTCTATCACCTGCTTGTTTTATACAAAGTGTAGGTATCTGGTATGGAGTGTAGATGATAGGTTAATGTTAGTAGTAATTGCTATGGGCCGGTTTCTGAATTGAGAATTTAACTAAGTAAATACTTAAGTATCGTTCTGTCACGCTCTTTTCTGATAAATTGTAACCCCCAGTTTCTCATAAATTAACACGCTGTTAATCTACTGTTAATAGCTGTCAATTGACCAAAGTGCATACAAAAAAAAAACTATTAACAGCTTGTTAATGTACGAGAAACCGGGGGTAAGACAGCACTACAGTTAACTATTTACTTAGCGTTATTCTCAATTCAGAAACTGACCCAAATAAGTTAGTCAATTTGTTTTAGATCCATAAATGGTCTCACACGTACTTTGGGCTGCCGACATGGGTGGTGTTTTTGCAAGACTGGCACATAGTGCTCCCGCGCCGCCACCACCGCATCCACCACGTGGCGCCGCACGAGACTTACTTCTGCATTACCACGGGTTGGCTCAACTGGCCACTGGAGGTAATACGCTTTTGGTCCACTCTGGAAAAAATCATCGAGGCCTTCACTGGGTGTAGACCACGCGCCGATGACATGAAGTGGGCACAAAAGCGTTCATAGAATGACGCTGTTGTTCTCGTAGTAAGTGGATTGCTAGCCCTCGCAGCTAGGTTTACCAACTACACCCCATTGAGCTGTGTTTTTTTTATCCAAAGCTAGGTCAAGAAAAGATTTATTATCATCACTTTTTCTTATCGTTAATTTCGAGCACATCACCGTCGTACTGTGTTGTGTGGTGTGTCAATTATAAATTTTAAATGTATGGTGCCTATGCTTTCCCTGTTGGGATAAGTATTCGAAGTTATTAGATTAAGAGCTAGTGTAGGTACAGTCAGCGGCAGATTTTCTATTGGAACTTGAAGTTGACTAATTTGCCGTACCTAGGTACTGCTACGTAATATCTCTTTGGTGCGGTCGTGCCGATCCCTCGAGCCTTCGTAGGTACCTATAGTTCATGATTCAGTTAGAGATCAACTAGGAATAGATTCGACTAAGATGGTTTCTAAAATCTATAACCTCATACTAATATCTACTGATGTTTATGGATTTCCCCACTCCTTGCCATCACGGTAGAGCTATTTGAGGAAGACGAAATCAGATGGTTGATGAACGCTGCGACTACAAGTAAAACACGTAAGTACTAAAAAGAAGAGTTCGACGACTTTTTCATAAATCGCATCAATAGGTCTTCGCCAAATTTATATGAGTACCCTCACAGATAAGTACTCTGGAGGTACGCCCTCCCCTCTATAACAAAAAAAAAATCAGGCATGAAATCAGGCAAAGTAGTAAAAAATTATCTCTGGATCTACATTCATAAAATATATAACTTAACATAACATAAACACACGCCTGTATCCCAGAGGGGTAGGCAGAGACCAGGGACTGCCACTTGCTGCGATCCTGACAGATCACTTTCGCTTCCTCAACATTCATTAGTCGTTGCATGCACGCACGCCGGTTTCGGGTACTTTTTATCTTGCCCGTTGCTAATACATCCCCTATTTGGTCGAAGTATGTCCGTCTGGGTCGTCCCTTACCGGCCCTTCCACCCACATTCGCTCAAAATATATAAGTATATACTTATACGGACGAATTGACTCCTCCTTTTTTTAAGTCGGTTAAAATACGGATTGGTAAGAGTCATTTTAAACCCCCAGACTCGTGGTCCCCATACTGTAAAGCCAGCTACCCGTTATTTTAACTAGGTACTTGCGGTGAACTATGGTTATTTCTCTCCAATTGCAAGTATCTGTTACCAAAGTAGGTAATCAGTAATCTCCACCTTACTTAGGTAGTGATTAAAAAAATGGTAATTAGTCCGATTTCTTTTTATGATGCAAATCGATCTCACAAGGAGCAGACCTAAGCCTACTAGAAATTCCAGAAATCTAAAAAACAAAAGCTCGCCTTCATACATACACTCGTCATATCTTATGTCCACTATGTCCTGCTAAATGTTTAAAATGTGCAATAACGTATAATTAAGCAACATTTCAATGATTGTCGCCTTTTACTAAGGAGAAGTAATTTGAACCTGAATGTCATTGAATATATGTTACTCGTATTTTCTATGTCATGAATATGTTGTATCGAGTAGGTTACGATTTTTTAACGTTACCTATCATGTAATTTTTTGGCGCACAATAATAAGAACAAGGTTAGATTTCACCACTTCTTCAATGTCGTATAAGTGGCCATTTAAATAGAATTTTGTACCTATGAAGAATTTAAGTTAAATTGCTACCTACGCCACATTCAGGGCAAGTGGTGCAAGACCTTAGTTTAGTTATTATAAATAAACGAAAGGAATTTATAATCACAATACAACACTAGCTGTCCGTCTTCGTTCGAAAATCACGAAATTACTGCTTTCGTTTTTATATGACGTCGGCTATCGACGACATTGAGTAGTGTTTTTCCAAAATTACTTGTATCAATATTGTCTTAAATAAAACATTATTATTATTAAATAAGCAGAATTTACTCGTAGTGTCATTTATTTTGTGAACATTACGAACGGCGCCTAATCCTAGGTCCCGGGAATGACAATACGAGCAGATACAATCAGACTACAAGAAGCGGGATCGCTCTCGATGATTTTCTTCACACTCCGCGAGCGGTATTGCACAAAATCACAAATGTTAATTCAAGCAAAGAGTATTTTAATACTCCTCGATTCGAGTTACAGAGAGACTCGAAGCACATGTAATTTTATTTTATTCACTGCATTACCACCTCTCTATTACCGCCGCCATGAGCATAGTTCAACCTTCCCCCTTTGTCGAGGCAATATGTTCTTGTGGAATTCATAACAATAGGGCTTGCATGCACTAATGAATGTTGATGAAGCGAAAGTCTGTCAGAATCGTGGCAAGTGGCAGTCCCTGCATGGGTAGTACGATGGCGCGAGTCACGTATTTTGTGGCACTAAAATGTCAGAATTTGACAATTTATGTACCTACAGGAAAGTCGCGACTTTTGACATCTAAACGCGCGACTGGCGTCATCGTGCTACCTACGCAGGTCTCTAATAACCCCTCTGGGATACAGGCATGTTTTTTTGTATGTGTGTAACATCTTTTATGTATTTATGTTATTCATTGAAGATACGTGCTAAGGTATTTTCTTATAGATTTTAGAAACCTCATTAACTGAAAGACTCGCGATATGCTCATATATGGTTATACATATAGGTGCTCCCACACAGCAGTTATATAACGTTACTAGATGACCCCGTGAACTTCGTATCACCGACGTCAACCGTTTTTTTTCTTCTCACCGTTTAAACCTTCCCTGGACTTCGACAAATACCTATATAAAAACAACAATTAGCCAAATCGGCCCAGCCGTTCTCGATTTTTAGTGAGACTAACGAACAGCAATTCATTTTTATATATAAGAAGATAAAAAAAAAATTGTAGCACTATAACATCTGTGTAACATTTCGCTACAACCACCACACTAGTTGAACCCGTTGTATAACATTCTGTAACAATCAGTTTGGGTCCGTCTCCCGCTAACGTCCCACTGAGGGTCGGATGATACTATAACATCATTAACAATTTATAACTTTTCTTACAATTTGTTAAAAAAAAGCTAGACAACAAATTTTAAGCAACCTTTTCTAACGTTATGTAACTGCTGTGTGGGAGCACCATAACAATAAAGTCTACAACTAAAAACTACACAAAAGTGAATTTTCAGCCGCTCTTTACATTCTATGAATATTACTCGGGCCTCGGTGCTTGAGTAATAACTTGAATTGCTTTTCAACTTTTCGATGACTATGAGCTGTTAGGGCGACACTATTGTTTTATTTCTTTGACGCCTCCATTCGTACAGTCGGCAGCACATGAAACTTTACATACGTGCACTCCAATCAGTTATTTGCAAAAAGAATGTACCGTCAATGGAATGAAAGCATCTATCAACCAAGCAATCAAGCGAGCATTCAAAGTGTCAGTGAAGGGAATTATCTTAATTAAGCTGTCTCCGGTGCTCGCTTTGAATTATTGGACGCCGTACTTCATTTGTAGAAATTGCCTCGGTCTGAGTGTTTTTCCTTGTTTTTGATTATCTTTGCCTGGTTACCATATCACAGGGTATCCTAGTTTGAAACCAGGGGCGCTACTACGTAAGTCCACCACTGTAGGTAAGTCTTGTCTGATTTAACCTACTCCGAACTGTCAAATACATGCATATTTTGACAATTTGGAGTCGTCCAAATGTTTAACCCGATAGAGTGGACAGTTACGTTATACAAGAGCAGGGCAAGTGATTGGTTGTGTGAACGTTATTGTTATTATTATAAATATCACAATGCACGGGAATTTCATAATATTATTATTGTAAATGTGCCTAACCTGTGTCAAATAGTATCAGCTATTTATGAGCTGCCAGCTTCTGAAAATCCAGAAGTGCCTAAATACCAGACGCGAAAGAAACATCACCTACTGTGCCTATGCCTGTTTTTCCAAAGCAGAAAATTACTTTGTACATATTGTTTATTAAAGTGACAATACCATTGTATAGATACTAATATTATAATATTATTATGTATTACCGCTTAAGTCAATGCCCAGTAATCTAATCTATCTGCTAATTGTTCAGGCAGGCCCGGTACCCAATGCTAACTTCAGTTTAGGGATTTTTCAAATTACATGTGTTAAGTGATCATGGGCCGATTTCATATTACTACAGTTCGTGGTTTACTATGACAATTTAATGTACATTGCACAGTCGTTTAACCCACAGATTAACAAGTAGACTATGCTACGCAATGTACCTCGAATTGTCATAATTGTAGTTTTATGAAACTCCGCCGGGTAAGTGCAATAGAATCACCGAAAGAATGCCAATGATACTCCTTAGAACAGTGGTCATCAAACTCCGGCCCTCGGCCCGCGAACGATATCTGTGCGGCCCGCTACATAGCAGGTTGCGTTTGCCATACAAAATCTATGGGGCAGTCGCGTTTTTAACAGCTGATAAAAAAATACATTTCATTGGTGGTACCAACTACCTCATCCTCATCGTTAAAGGGCTTTATATGCGGCCCGCAATAATACTGATAATACAATACCTCACATTTTTCTATGTGTCCCTTGAAAGGCTTGAACAAGGAAGTGGTTGTAACTTTTACATAACTTTAATAAATATTGCATAACTTTAAACCTGTGCCAATAAAATATTATTAGGTACTTAATTCATTTTTATTATTACATCTTTAAAGAGCTTTCTTCAAAGCCGCTTTTAGACGTATGTTTAGTTAAATGCGTGATCACTTAATACATGTAAGCCGACCACAGACTGAGAAAACAAGTGAAATATTTAATTTTTCACATAGCTATATGCAGAAAAATTTACCGGAGGCTCCAATGCTTTTGCCACCTGTTTTTTTAAGTCCTTTAAAAGATCATTGAAATTTTACACAACGACTCCGATGCGTGCCCTATATTTAGTCGGTTCTGCTGCCTCTCTATTCTCGACGTTGTGTTAAAATTGCGTCACAATTAAATGCAATAAGACAGAAATAACGACTTAGTAAACGTTTTAATAAATTATAAGATATAACATTGAACTTACTGAAACTTCAGAGCGCATCGGAAAACTTATTTTGACTAAATTAAATGCAGTCAATTGTAACGCAAGTTGCCTAAATTAGCATGGAGAGTAGAAGGGCTGTTCCGGGCAACATAGCAAGAGCAAATGTAAAGTCGTACATTGTATACCTAACATGCATACGTTTTTGTAACATGCATCGATTTTCAGAATTGAAGATGTGTGTTTACCGAATGAAAGAATCCGATCCATATTTTTTTTGTAGTAAATCAATAAAAAATGTGTTATAAATGTATGCGTAACTTGCAGGGCACACACGGAGTGTAAGGTCAAACCACTGCAGCGCTAGTAGCGCTTCGCTTGTTTGAGTTACCGATGTTTTGAACGCTCCGGCCTCGTGCTCCTACTAAGTAGTCCTACTGGTAGGAGCACCAAGACACCTGTGTCCTGATGCTCCTACTACTAAGGAAATCATGGAATTTCCAGTAGGAGCACCGAGACATTACAAATACGAAATTACACATAGACATACTTTGAGTCAAGTACACCTATCTATAAGTGTGTCATTTGTGTTATCCTTTATTTTCCGTCCGTGCAAGTCAAAAAATCTGTATTTTATCTAAAATTAATTATATGTACCTACTAAAATGAGTGACTTAGAAGAAAATGTTCCCGTCTTCATTAAAAGAAAACGCGGAATTGTGTTACTTTTTAAAGGGAGGCAATATTATAAACAACGTGTTTATAAAAATCTTAATGTAATATGGCAGTGCAGTATGATGAAAAGAAAGTCTGAAATGAAATGTCCGGGAACCGTTACTATTGCGGTAAGTTTAGAAACTATGTTTTAGTAACATGTTCTGTTAACTGCCGTTTGGATAGGTGCAGGTATGCGCTAGTTATCGCATATAGTTATTGAAAAAGGAAATCTTCATCTAGGCAGGCAGCCACCCTGCCTAGAAGAAGATTTCTTTTTCAAGTATTATCTTAATTATCTATATTAATTTAAATTTGATAATAATCGTGTTGATTCAAATGAGACCGACTCGCATGACATTTTGTTATTGTGCTTAAATCGGTTTATTTTTCTAGGATAATAAAATATTAAAAGAAGTTAATCATACTTGTCAAGAAAATCATTTGAAAAATGAGATCGAAATGTGTGTAAATTCTGCAAAAGTAGAAGCCTCGACATCTGATTTACCGATACCACAAATTTATAAAAACCACTTGGGACCACTATACGATCGTGGTGTACATCTATTGGAAAAGGTACCATCACTTCCTAGTCTTAAAACAAATCTATATACAAGCAGATATGATACCTTAGGTATTGAAAAGTTAATATGTAAACAGTTAAAAGAAGTGATAATTCCTTCAAAATTTGAAAACTTTTGTATCGGAGATTATTCTTACAAAGATTCTCGAATCATTGTTTTTTGTACCGAAAAGGCAAAAGAAATTATGTTAACTTAACCGTCGATGAATACTTTATTGATGGGACATTCAAAAGTTGTCCTAAGCCGTTTGGACAGTTATTAATAGTTCATGGTGATATGGGAGGAACTACAGCAGAAACGAACACCGTTCCCTTAGTTTTTGCACTATTACCCAACAAAAAACAAGAGAATTACATAACTGTTTTCGAAATAATTAAATCGCAAATAAGGACATGGGCGCCAAAAAAAAATTCACACTGATTACGAGAAAGCCATAATTAATGCGGTAAAAGAAGTGTTTCCTGAAGCAAATATTAAGGGCTGCTTTTATCATTATACAAAATCCTTGTATAAAAAAGCAAAATGTTTAAATATAAGTAATAAAGTTGAGCGCAGGTTCGTTGGCTTGTGTTCCGCTCTAGCGCTTGTGCCCGAATCTTTAATTCAAGAAGGCTGGGAGTAGTATATTGTGTCTATGAGTCAATCATTCCCAGAAAATACAAAGATCATTAAATTTTTGAAATATGTGCGTCAAACTTGGATGAAGGGAGATTTTAGAAAACAATGGTGCATTCATCAAGAGAGGCATCGCACTAATAATGTAGCAGAGAGTTGGAATACAACGTTAAATAAAGCACTCAGTAAAAATGTAAACATTCTACGCTTGATAAATTTTCTCTCCAAAGCAACCGAAGAAAGAGTCAATACACCGAAAAAGCGACGTAAGGAGCAAACCGAAAAGGACCATATAATTTGTGAAACTCAGTTATCTCTACTGCATGGCAACATAACTGTGGGTCATTTTTTGGAAATTCATAGATAAACAATTTCCTCTAATAGTGTTTAGTTTTTAGTTGAAAACTGGTTTTTTATTGTATGACGGGAATTATTATAATAACAAGTTTAAGTTTTAGTTGAAAACTGTATCTTTTTTATTTGAAAATTACATAATTTAGTTGACTGGAATTCGATATTTTTTTCTAAAGGGGCGAGGCCGGAGGGGTATTTTTTCAGTCACTGACTGTACCATATGTAATGCGATAGGAGCAGAAGGAATTAAATCTTGAAACTACTTTATTCCTCTTTGTTTTAACGTTCAATAGGAGCATCAGGACACAGGTGTCTTGGTGCTCCTACCAGTAGGACTACTTAGTAGGAGCACGAGGCCGGAGCGGTTTTGAATAGGTACGCATTGATATTTCAAATTCGTTTTCTAAAAGAAAGCCTAAAAATTTCGATAAGGTTTCCTGGGAAGAAATGTTCGCAAGTACTGCTACTACCTATGTACCTGCTGCAAGAAATGCAATAAAAAAGTGTGTTTTGGACCATATCACTTTTAAACTTAAAATATACCTATCCTAAGGCGTTGATTTCCCAGTCTTGGTTCCTTTGGAAACAAAATCGTAATTACAGAGAAACGTGGGTTTCCGGGAAGGTTTATTATCAGCCAGTATGCAAAATCTGAACGGGGTTTTTCTGTGGGTTTTTTAAACGAAAACAGCTAAAACGTGCCTTAGCTTTACGTGGATTTAACATAAGTGTTTCACTGATGGTATCTCACTTTGGTCTTTCGGCACCATAGCTTTATTGACTAGAATCGATTGGCATTGAAGACGCCGTTTCTAAGATTTGCCTTATGAAAATAGTCGAAACAGTTTTCATGCTTTAGCGTCATCGCTAATAACGAGTAAATGGTATTGCAATCTTGCCATTTTTCTCGCAAATGATGAAAATTTCGTCGACTAGATCTTGCCATAGAATAGATAGTAGATACGAATCATACAGCGTGTTATTGAAAAAATATGCGAATTTACTACTTTTGCTAAATACTGAAGAAACGGTTTTGCATTATTTCAATAACACGTTGTTTACCTGGGATACATACATTAATAATAAAGTAATGTAAGCTTTATGCAAGCCATAGATAAAAATGAGCTTTTTGGCGTATTGTGCTATTTTTATATTGCCATACACAAAATATACATTTATATAATATACTAAGAGTCATCGTTATTAATGTTATTATATTATAACGTTTAATGTGCAATATTATGGTAAATTATGTGTGTTGAATATGAATTTAAGTTTAGACCGTATCCGCTTTTTAACACAAATTAGTCATTAATTACAGTGTGTTTTATTCAATGCTTTATCTTTGGATATGTGTCAGAAACCTATAAGTAATTCTATAAAAGTAAAATTATGTTTACTACAATAAATTTTAATAAAAAAATATTTAATTGTTATACTTTATTATTTACTTTACATCGAATTAAGGTCGGAATAAGTATTTTCTATAAAGTAGTTATTTCTTATTCGGAAGTTACCCTGAACAAGCTTGAAAATAGGGTATTGTAGTATTAGTCAGACGGTATACATTAGAACTATTCTATTTTAAAAAAACTAAGGTATCAGTGGCGTCAGTTCTCAGTTTATGACTGATTTCGAATAGTCCACTGCAGAAGAACAACATTAGGTATAACTATATGACGTGTATCTAGCAGGGCCCCTTAGAATTAGGTCCATGGGAATAAGGTTGTTTGGAAGAGATGGCTTTTAGCGATAAGACCGCCAGTTGTAACTTAGATACTATGCAACTTAGATATTTAATATTTTTCATGTATGTTTATAACGTGTGGTGTGCAATAGTGTTAATCTAATCCAATCCATGGGGTCGATAAGATTTAATGTTGAGATCGTGTCTTTAAAAATGTAAATGTAGGTATTTATTATAGGTAGAGGCTACGCTGGATAGACAAGGGCATTAGACGCCATTAACTACGTATAAAAAGGCACAAACGTTCTTAAGGGGATCCAGTGATCTAACTAGCACCACCAATGAAACAAAAACAAAAGGCAAAAACCTAGGACTAGATATAGATAGTTAACATGATTGAAAGATTGTACAGACACTTTGCAAGAAATTCGTTCTGTAAAAAAAGATATGATTTTTTTCCAGAGTGGTGCCAGTGTTACTCCCTGGAGACTCTTAACGTAAAATTCGTGAGGCACATGGAGCTACCTAAAGTCACCCGAATTCTCGGAGCCCAGCTAGATAGATACACGCGTCGTCCAAAGGCGACATTTACTTAATCACAAATTATCTACTCCACATTGCTCATTGCCTCTTACCAAAGGACCTTGTGAATAATTTAGGAAGAAAATATTGATCAAGTCGATCAATAAACTTGCACTTGGCCTTGAGGTGTGCTTCCTCGTGTTTAAAAACTTGTAGGTACATTATAAAATTACTTGCTTTCTAGAATGACTACTCTAGAGTAGTCCAGAGAAAAAATCTGAGGCATTTCTGACATTACTGGATGGTAAGTTGTTACTCATGTCTCTTCTCTTGTTTTGTTTCTGGTTCACGTCGATGAGCGAGTCGATGGTTTCAAAGTACGAGATGTTCCAAAACTTGACCTCATTATCATGCGAGCACGAGGCGAGGAGCTGGCCGTCGTAGCTGATGTCGAGTCGTTCGACGGGCAGCCGATGCTGCCCCACTACGCCCAACTGCCGCTGTGGGAACATGTGGGCGGCGCGCAGCACTCCGTCCTCGCCCGAAGTCACCACGATGTTCTCAGTTATAGGCACCATGCAGGCTATGGAATGTTTGTGCCCCACATATTCGTCGCTGTGTAAGCCGAATTCTTTCCAGTTAAACAAATACAGTCTACCTTTCGATGAGCCAGCCAACAGTTTTGTCTCCGAACGGAAAAGCCCGAGACACGTCAATTCCGAGTCGTAATCTTCAGATGTAGTGTAGACTTTACTGCATGGAAAAAAGGGAATTATATTTTCTGTGACCTTTGATAGTGACCAGTATTCTCTAATACTCTAATTAATACACCATTGGAAAATTGACATTTAGAGAGAGATCAACCTGTATCCCAACCAGTTGTTTTTTAAACAGTTTTAGTGCGTAGGAACAATAGGGGACAACAACTCAATACAGTGGCTTGGTGCACTTACAGAATGTAATGCCAGGCAAGTTCATGTCGAGGGAGGAGATATACTGCTTCAAGTAATACGAATCATAATAATTTGAGACGTTTGAACCTCATCATAGTAAGAATAAATTAGAGTATTGTACACATAAGAGATATTTGTAGACCTCCCCACCATTGAGGAGCTCACAGAATGATGATGAGATATTGGAAACCGGTCAAGTGCGAGTCGGTGAGTTCTGTACCACTACAACATCATAAATCCTGTATCCCAGAGGGGTAGGCAGGGACCATTATATTTGTCTTAGTTATTTAGCAAAATTAAAAAAGCGGTGGTAGCGCGGTCGTTAGAACTCATATTCAAGAAGCTGTGGGTTCGAACAAGTTCGACTTTGTTTTCGAAGTAACGCAGACTTGTGAATTTGTTTATAGTATCAACCGCTCGCTAACATGAAGGAAAACATGGTGGGGAAGCCTTAGTGCCTGACGCGGCGGGCACGCGTGGTCATTAAGCCCATATTCTAGGCAACATAATTATTATTTTATTCAGCAATTTTTTTTCTTTCATTCAATTTGTGACCCTAAATGCGAGTCCGACATACACTTGGCCAGATTTTATCATTTGTTGTTGTATCAAGAGGCGTATTGGCAACGAACGGGGCAAGCACTGCTTGGTGAAGAGGGAAGCAGGAGGGGCGTCGCAAATCAGCGAGGTGCATAGATATCGTAAGTAGTGCCACAGAGGAAGTACCTAGTGCCAAGCTGTAGTGCCACGGGGGAAAAAGGTATTGTGACCGTGTTATCATGGCGCACAGAGTGCAACAGGCCAAGTTATCGTTATGTATTATAGTTTTTACGATTGAGCAAAACCGATAAAAATCGGCCAAGTGCGAGTAAACGTCCTATGTGTTTCTTAGTTATTTGGCAAAAATGTATTTAAAACCTATTTAGAGGCTAAAAATTCCACCAGATGATTCATAATGATTCAGCCAGATATCGCAGCCAGATAAGTTTGTTAAGAGGTTCGAATTTCGCCGATGCCTGCATTGGCCCAATATCTCAGTTGGGAGAGTGCTGGCACGGTTAGCCAGAGGTCGCGGGTTCAAGTGCCGGCATGGGTGGAATTTTTGCCTCTAAATAGGTTTCTAAAATTGTCCTCAGCACGGATTAATGGAACAAAAAAAATATGAAAATGTATTTTCTTCTGAACATAGTTCGGGACCTTTAGCGGGAGTGCGACTCACGCTTCGACGGTTTTTATTATTTGTTGTGATCCGGCTGCACTACTATAAATAATATCATAATATTATTTCTAAAAGCCGTATAAACTTTAGATCTTCCTTTGAGGATCAAGTCATTTTACATGCAGTGTTAAAGTTAAAGACATGGTAAATAAACGGGAAAGCAAAGCAAATGTGCTTTATACCTATGCTTTACTTTTGTTTTACAATGTAAATAAATGTTTTTCACTTTCACTTTACACATTGGGTTTTCATAGAAGGGATTTTTAGTTTGAATTTCGATGTTACTACAAAATCTCAATTATTTTGAAAGAACAATGCTCTTAGAAGATAAATAACATTGCTCTTTCAACTTCTAACTTCTTATGTTTTTATCTAAAAATGTGACTTAAAGAGAGAGCCTTTTTTACCACAGCATTATGCTAACTCACCTTGATTTTAAATCAATAGATGTCAGCACACCATCTCCACCAGCACATACTAGATATTTTTGTGTTTCATTAGTTATCATATCTGAAATATTTTCTTCCCCAATTTTCAAACTGAATATAGAATCTGGTTTTCTTAAATCCCATAATTTTACTGTTCCTCCATCGTCACCTACAAGCAGACAAATAATGTTGACATTTAAAAGTATTACCTATTCCACAGATTTAACTGAACTCAGAATTGTTTAGTAATTATCTAAGACAAGATAGTGAAAAAATTATTTAAGGAATTTATTATTTTACTAAGCTCCTATTAATTTACCTGTAACAAACTTGTTATTGTCAAGATATTTGAGACAGTAAACGGGTTCATCATGGGCTTCTTCATAACATCTCTTCAGTTTTCCAGACTCAACATCAGCTACCATAATGGTCTTGTCCTGAAACAGACGGCCATTGTATGTGTTAATTGATGCTTAATCAGTAGTAGCTGTGGTCCATGTAGTGGAAGGTTAGCGATAAACTTAATAGAATTCATCAAACATTCATAACAGTAGTTGTAGGAAGTTATACTTCAATTTTAGGTTGTAGAAGAACACCAAATTTGTCTAAATGTGTATCGATATTGTTATTATCACTACATAGTATATTTATTTACATGTAAGTCAATTAATTTATGAGTTCTGTCTTATGTACACCTAGAACTAGATATTAACCTGTTAGATTATGACCTTCAAAAGAACAATTAAAAAGCATTGTTATGGTGGTTGAATCGGGCCATTTAGAATTCTACAGATTAAGTACCTTATCTTTGTAAATTATCTATCTATGACTGAACAAAACAACAGCCTTGTTGGTCTAGTGGGTACCAAAACAGAGTTTGTGGGTTTGATTCACACTAAAGGCTGCCATACTTGATTTGTACAAATGGCCGTTGTCTGGGTGTATTTCCATGTTAGTGACGTCCTTGCCTTGTGTTATCCTAATTTATGACCAGGACAAGTGATTGTGTTGTGTGGAAGTTATTATTATTAAATAAACACAATAAAAAACGACAAATTGTAGGTACCTTTGATGCAGAGTATAGTGACACACCTTCAGAATCAAACTCAACAGATCGACAAGCTTTCATGTGCAATTCCAATGTATTCAGCAACTTTGTCTCTTCATTACTGTATTCATATAAAAGAACATCTCCTACTATGTTTGCCAGAGCTATCATATTTCTTGCAGGACTGAAGGAGATGTCCACCACAAAATCATCAGAAGTTATAGTCGGGGGATAATCACGAGTTTTGTTCAGTTCTGCTTTTATAGCCTTAGTTATTTCATCTTGATCTTCATCTTCCATGTCAGCATTTTCATCTTCGGTGTGGTCTGTTGCATCTGCTGCAATATCTGTAAGTGGAAAATATGATGCTTATAGTCTTGGCCTGAGTCTGGGTGTATTTTCACATTTGTGATGTCCTTGCCTGGTCACCATGTCCTAGCTTGGGATCAGGACAAGTGATTGTGTTGTGTGGAAGTTATTATTTTTTTATAATACATGCTGATCCATCAGCCCATATTTATCCCCTCTCCTTCTCTCGGGTATTATGTAGAATATGGGAACGCTGAATTAAAAATCTGAAATTAATACCAAAAATACAGCTATTGATATGCTAACCAACAGGGATAAAAATTCCGGAGGAAATTTGTATTCGCAGAGAACAAACTTAAACAAAGTTTCACACTTTCTTTTTTTTTTTTTATTTGGACTTTGCCCCGTGCTTGTATTCATACTAGGTAGAGTGCGACAAACTTATCTGACCCGGTGAAGGCGTTAGGACGTTTCCATACTATATTTGACACCTCTACCGGGTCAGATAACTTTGTGGCACCAGGCCCTCGTCACTCCATACAAAAAATATTATGAACGTACTTTGTGCCAACATTGAAACAAAAAGTATAATCCTGCTAAAACAAAAGGCATTAACTCCGCAGTGAATCACGTAGATGTATCATGATTTAAAATTAAGTCGGGTTATATGTGAAATCTAATGTTGGTAATGTTGGTATTACGTATTTTGCAAATGGCCGGTAATTTTGTTCGTTTGTCGTTTTTGTGTGGCATTATTTTATTTATTTTAACTTTAGCAATAGGTGTAGTGCGTGAAAAGTGATTAAACAAGAAATATGGGAGGAAAAGCATTGAGGAAATGTGAAATTTGTGGCATTAGAAGAGTCAGAAATTAATGTACGTCTGGCATATTCTTAACCAGATATCCACTGGAGCCAAACAGGTAAAATTAGCAAGTTTATCATAATAAATGTACGCAAATTTTGATATTTATTTAATGCGCTTGGATAAAACAACTGAATTATTTAGAACAATTTACGATTTTGACAAATTTAAATTAACGCCGGTTGTAGTGCGGTACATACCCATGTGGTACTTTTTTTTATCGATATTTTGGACGATTGATTTCTGCCAGATATTTCTACATGCTGTCTAAAATTGATCACAACTACTTAATTTTAAACGTCGAACACCACACAGCAAGAACAGAAATTATTTATGTTGTTTTATTTTGCTCAATTTTGCGGTATAGATAATATATTTTTTGACTTATTGTTTTGTTTGTTGCAGACTCCAAAGATCTGAAATTCGACGAAAGTGCAAAGTTTTGATAGCGACGTGACGCATTGGTGACATTGTTTTCTACACCTGATGCTAAATAAATGATTTGATTTAAAAAAATGCCTTTTTCATTATGAAAGTAAGCGATAATCCATTCACACCATGTCATACCCGATAATTGAGTTGACCTACTGTGTTGGGATTTATCGCCTACTTTAATTTTCAAAGCATGAAAATGAGGTAAGGGGAGAGACGTCTCGATTTTTTTTTATCGATATCGATAAGCAGTCCATCACTAATGTTTTGCAATTTCATTCTCATGTTGGTATTATACTATTTTTGTTAGGTTGGTACAAACTACGTTCATAATTTTGAAAACGTGTTGTTAGCAAGTGCCGACTCTTATAACGTAGTGATTACATACTCTTTGTGTGGCACTATAGGTACATTTTTATTTCCGACGTCATTTTAGGTTTTTTTTTGCACAGATTAAAAAGAAAATATTTTCTGCAATAACTGTCAGTGGTTTTTTAATACAAAGATTCCCTCAATATTAAAAAAAACCGAAAAAGGGCTATGGTTCTGAAACAAACAGGGGAGCTGTGCCACCCAAAACCTGTAGTTATGTTAGGTTGCTTGCCAAACAAGCGGATCACCATATTAATGAATTTTATATACTACTGTCGAAATCAATTTGGTCACAGGTAGGTTACATACCTACATTGAAACAGTAAAAAATATTGGAACAGAAAACCTGGCTTGCCTTTCAGCACACAAAGAAAAAAACAACAATATTTAAACTCTATACCTACACAACAAACCTCATTGCTCTGTTGTGTCTATTTAGTCTGTGATCTGTTGCTTTACTTAGCAGAGAAAAACTTCTTTGTTATGTCCTGTAATAGAAAATGGAAGTACGAGATTGTGAAACATTTTTATTTATTTTATCTATTACTAGTAATTTCCTCCACAAATTTTTATGCTGTTTTGTTATAGTTTCATTAGCTGTATTTGCGGTATTAATTTGAGATTTTAATTCAGAGTCCCTCTATTCTGTAGTCCCTCCATTAACCTCAGTCTGTCCATATTTGTATGAAGTTACTCAACTAAATTGCGCGTGAACTCCGAACCACTAAAAAACAAGTTAAAATTTATTACGCACTGACCTCTGTTTTCTTGTACACTAACAGCAGTGGCGTAACTATAGTGGCAGCGCTGGCAAAATGCCACGGGCCCGAACTATGAGGCCGCGAACTCTGAAGCAAATTTGTAACAATTGTAATTTATATATGAGTACTTCAAATCAATTAAAGTTGGGCCATATGTACTAGAACTAAAGACCATACATATTTTTTTATTGCTGGGAGGGCCCCATCCAATGTTTTTGCCATGGGCCTCAGATGGTATAGTTACGCCACTGACTAACAGGTTGGTAATCTACTGTTAACAAAAAACTGCAACTTTTCCTTTGCTTTGTCTTGACATTACTTGTTTTTATGTCACTAACACGTGTGAACTATCAATCACAGAGAATATAATATCAATTACACATGACATTGACGAAATTGTAGGTACTGGTTAATCAGTGCAGTGCTGTAGATCCATAAAACAATGAAATTAAAATACCCTCGGGCTCAGGCTGGTCTTGATCCTCATCCATAGAATCGTCATTATCACTTATTTCAGTATCGCTATCGTCGGACGAGTCTTTGTCAAAATCACGAAATCCAAATGTCATGATTTTGGGTTCTAAAAATGTGCTAAGAATAGACTAGAATGTTTTACACGAACTTCAAAATTGAAAACACCAGAGAAACAAACACAACAAAGTATAATATAAAAACAAAACATTGACAATTGGATATAACCTCCAACCTCCCCACGCAAGACGATAGGTATAGTTTTTTTTTTTTTTTTTTTTTTTTTTGTTCTATTTTTTCCTTTATGGAAAAGGCTAAGAGCTTAAGCCCATACCGCCTGGTCTTATTTTAATTTCTTTTCTCCTCTTCATATTGATTGAGGCTAAAAGCCTTGTCTTTCCGTAGGTATTTTCTTCAATCTTTATTGTATATTCGAGGCACAAAGCCTTGTCTAACGTATTTTATTCTTTAACTTCATAATTCAGTATGTTTAGGTCAATCCGTGTTGTCAAATCAGGTAATATAGGTCTATTCCGGTGTATTATTATTTTTCAAATAACTCCAATGGTATTCTTGATAAAATTATAAATAGGGTAAAATGCTTCGTTATTCTTAAGGAGATCCTGAATAGAGCGCGGGACATCCAGGGCTTCTTTGTAAATGTTCAATAAGCTGTCAATAAATACTAGTCTTTGTATATTGAATTGAGGGCAATAAAAAAATATATGATTTAGAGATTGGTTTTCAGAATTACAAAATGTACAATTTGGGGAAGGAATCATTTTCAATCTATGTAAGTGTTCATTAAATCTGCCATGTCCAATTCTCAAACGACAAATTGTTGTGTAGAAGTTTCTATGTACATATTTTCCGACGATAAACCATGGTCTCTTAATGTCCGAGTTAATATAGCTGTACCATTTTCCTTTTATTTGTGTCGTTTCTCTCCAATGAAGCATCCATTGATGTTTAATATTCGTTCTAATGTCGGTTTTGCAATCTGAAGCTGGCAACTTAATGTTCTTGACAGGTATTTGGTGAATATTGGGGTTTTTTATTATAGAGCTGGCAAGTTTATCAGCGAGTTCGTTGCCAGAGACGCCAATGTGAGAGAGATGGTGTCCAAAACAAACGTATTTCTCTGTCTTGATTGAGCCAAAGCCTACTAATTTTCTGCCTTATGTTATAAATAATATAGTTTGTGCTACCATTGTACGTGGGATTTGACAGTGCCATTAAAACGCTCATGCTGTCCGAAATTATCAACCATTTCTTGAAACTGAGGTTAGTTGATTCTATATATTCTAAAGATGCATAAATGGCTTGAGCTTCTGCTGTGTATATACTTGCACTTGATGGTAATCTGAACCCATGTCCCAATTTAGTGACAGGATCATAGTAAGCCATGGAGACGTTTTCGTTAAATTTCGAGCCATCTGTATAAATTTGTCTAAACTCTCTGTGTTCATCCAATTTATTGTAAACTGCATATTTATCACTCAGTGTCCTATCTATGTGAATCTTCAACCCACAGAATTTGCTCTCATATGATCCTTCATAACAAGGCAAAGTACTACTGTTGTAGATATTATATTTAGTCTTATAAGTTAAAGTTTCTTGAATGTTACAAGTTAAAAAGTTATTAGAGTTAAGCCTTAGCAGTTTAGAAAGAAGGAGATTGCCATCTTCAGACAACAACTTGATAATGAAATTAAGTTTTAAATTATTGAATCTGATCATTAATGGACACAAGTTACACTCAACCTGCATTGAATTAATTGGAGATGATTTAAAGGCTCCTAAGATTAGTCTTAAATTTATATTTTGGATCTTTTCAAGTTTATCTACTAATTTTGGATCTATACAATAACAGAAAAAACCATAGTCAAAGTGACTTCTTACAAGGGCTTTGTATAGAGTTAAAAGAATCTTAGGATCAGCACCCCAATGGCTGCCAACCAAAGATCTTAAAGTGTTGGTAGCTCTTAAAGCTCGTTCCGTTATGCAATCAACATATCTACACCATGAGAGATTCTGCGTAAAAACTACACCCAAAAACTTTGTTTGAGATTGAATTGGTAATAAGTTATTGTCATATTGTAGCTTAACTGGGATGACTTTTTTCTTTGAGAATATGACTACTTTAGTTTTAGCTGGACTGATTTCTAGATTTAAATATTGAAAGTAACTATGTAATTTTTCCAGTGCTAAATTTAATTTTTGAGTTGTGTGTGTGATGTTATTACCACTGCAATAAATAGCCAAATCATCGGCAAACTGTAAGTTGCTGACTTCTGTTCCTAATATTTCATTGAGCCTGTGGATGTAGAGAATATACAATAAAGGGCTCAAAATGCCACCTTGACAGACGCCTTTAGTTGACAATCTAGGACCAAAAATATTATTGCAACTCATCTTAACATAAACTTCTCTTCCACTGATAAACTCATAAATCCACCTAACACATTTTTCAGGTATTCCCAAAGAAGAAAGAATGGTACATAAAACAGAATGATTAATGTTATTGAATGCTCCTACAATATCGAAAAAAATACAGACAAGATGTTTATTACTGTTAACCGCAGCGTCAGTATCATGGAAGAGATGCCCTATACTTTCTCTTGCTGACCGACCGCGACGAAACCCGAACTGATTTCTTGGAAGAATATGATTGGATTCAATATAAAACTCAAGACGTTGTTTCATAAGTTGCTCAAAAAGTTTACCTGCGCAAGATGTTAATGCAATGGGACGGTAAGAGTCTGCATCATTTGGATCTTTTCCTGCTTTTAAAATTGGAACCAAGCAATCTTGTTTCCACTCTTTTGGAATTATTGATTGTTCCCAGAGTAAATTTAAAATATTTAAAAATTTCACAAGGCAATCTGTTTCCAGTTTTTGAAACATTTTGTAAGAAATGCAATCTAAACCAAAGGTTGTGTCTTTACGTGACTTGATAGCTGCTTTTAACTCATCTATGGTGAATGGATTGATAATGTAACTATTGTTGGGGTTTACGGAAGAAGTATTATTTATTTGCATTGGTTGTGAAACAAAGTCAGGTGTATATTTCCTTAAAAAGTTATTTATCCAAAATATTTCATTATTATTATTTAGTTTCGTACTTTTACTGTAGGATTTATTAAATTTACGCATAGTTTGCCAAATTTTAGAAATTGGAGTGGATCTATTTATTTCAGTACAATATTCCTTCCAACTATTTAATCTTTCTAATTTAATAATAAGTTTTTTCTCAGCCTGCATTTTTTTAAAATTAATATAGTTTAAATCACTAGGATCTTGTTTAAATATAATAAAAGCTTCCTTACTTTTTTGAACTGCTTTAGCACACTTTTCATTCCACCATGGCAGAGGAGGATGCCGGTATTTAAAATTGCTTCCCGTCTGTTTCGAGCTATTATTATTCATATTTGAATTTTGGGCCTGACTTCTAAACATCGATTGATTAATAGCTTTATGAATGATATCACAATAGTCATAGTAAGACTGTAGAGGATCGTTATGGTTAATAATAAATTCTTTAAGCATAGTGTTGGCGAGCCTTGAAAACTTATTCCAATTTACTAGCCGTAGATTAGGTCTTTTGAGTGCAGCTGTGTTATTTTGAGAAATAAAGTTGTTTGTAAAAGAATCAGTGATAGTGTTGAACAAAATCTCAGTTATTGTGGGTAGATGATAACTTCCCAGGGGATCATCATATACTGTCCAATTGCAATTAAGGGCTATAGAGGGACTGACTATTGTTAAATCCAAACCATTTGGTCTCCAGTTATTTGTACCTACAGTTGTTGGTTGTGTGTCATTTAATAACACTAAATTGCATTCATTTACAGCGTCGAGGACATCTCTTCCACGAGGACTGACAGATTGGCAACCCCACATGGTGTGATGTGCATTGAAATCACCTGCTACTAAGCAGGGTTGTGGTAAGGTATTAATGAAATTAACAAATTTTGTTTTTCTAAAAGTAGGACTACAATTTGTTGGGATATAAAGACTGGCCATTGATAATGAACTGTTATTAAAGTTTATTTTGATAGCAATATTCTGAAGTGAATCATCAAAAAATGTTTTTAATCTACTATAATGTATGTTGTTACGAATGACTATGGCAACACCATTGTGTTTATTGCCACAATCATTGCGTTCTATTGAGTATCCTTTAATATTTAAACGTTGTGTAGGCTTGAGCCAAGTTTCGCAAAGTAATGCTATGTCAATATTATTTTCATACAAAAATTGAGTAAAAATATGACGATTACATAACAGACTTTGAGCATTCCACTGTACTATCTTTAATTTATCTGTGAATTTGTACTAATGTTTTTGGTATCACTGGAGTTGAAAAAATCGCTTAAAACATCTAACACATTTTTAGAGGATATTGGGGTATCTTGTGTCTTATTTAATGTAATAATTTTTATAATGCTTTGTACTAAGAGATTCAGTGCCTTGTCATTTGATTTTAATAATGTCAAGAGATCGAGAGGCTTCTTAGGGCCGAGAGGTGGGAAATTCCCATTTTTGAATATGTCAGCAAATGATGGTGTCTGAACTTTTTGTCTGTTTTCTTGTATTTTCTTTTGCTTAATTGGACACTGAGCTGAAATGCTAACATGATTGCCATCACAATGAAAGCATTTGGCCTGATCGATCGGAGTTTTACAAACTTTATATGCGTGGTCTTCTTTACAGATGGAGCAGCGCTCGGAGTTCTTGCAAAACTTTGCTAAATGGCCATACCTGAGACACCGGAAACATTGTTTGACTGGTGGAACATACGCTGAGATGTCATGCCGCCAACCGTCCAAATCCACGTAGTCTGGAAGAACTGACGTCGCGAACGTGATGGCTACTGTCTGCAGCGGCTGTTGAATGAAGTTATCATCAACTTTGGTCCTTTTTGTGAATCTTCGAACAGATATTATTTTCTTGTAACTTGATAGCATTGTGAATATCTTTTTGTTTGTCAAGTTGGTGGGTACATTTTTAATTATACCAGTAATTTCAGTGCTTGAAGCAGGTATATTGGCCTTAAATTGGTAGTCTTTTAAAAATGTAGCATTGTTCAAGAAGGCATTAGCAAGGCTGGCTTTTTCGAAGTATATGGCAATTTTGAACTTGTTCATTGACCTAAGGTATTTGATTCCTTTATTAAACCTTTTGATACAGCTAGATATGGACATTAGGTCTCGGGTTCCTATAGGTATATCCGCATTGGAAGACTCTACGAATACTACAAATTCTGTAGCACCGGAATCCTCAGGGTATCGTCTCTTGTAATCCGTTACCAGATAAGGTTTGTACTTATCTGCGCTTTCGATCTCTGACTCGGACGACGACGACGTCGAGTCTCCTTCAATTTTCTCTTCAGCATCATCTTTTTTTCTCTTTCTTGTTCGCACCTTCCCCATGATTGGTTTCTTTTTATTTGTGTCTCCAGACGTCTTTTATTTCTAAAAACCCCGATTTATACACGAGTAATCGATGAAATTAATAAAAAACTTTGAAAATCCCGCCTGGTTATTTCAATAGTTTCCCGCGCTTTTTCTTTTTTTTTTTTTTTTCATCTTCTTATTCTGCTAATAGCAGAATAGGCAAAGGACTTTCGTCCGTGCAGCCAGGTCTAACGTTTTTCCTTTTTCTTCGATAGGTATAGGGAAGGGAGGACGGGAAAACAGTGTTGCCAACAGTTAAACTAGCTCTCCACCAGATGCAACCTCTAAAACCACCAGAAAACCACTAACAAAAAACGGTCCTGATGTAAAAATCGCTATTTCCACTAAACAAATTATAGTTTTTACGAACGAAAACAGAAGGTATATATTTTAGTAAATAACCTTTATAATATAAACAATTAGTAAATCAACATGAACACCAAATGATTCAATAATAAACTGGTATTGATATGGATCAGTTGAGCTACCTATAGATTGTTTATAACAGTCTGCAGTTAGCTCAATTGTTTCAATTTTAAATAATAGTTTTAATTTGTTTCTATTACTGCATTGTAATTTTCTTTGTCAATAACAAACTGCTATTTTAATTCATCTTCTTCACATGATAAATTTTGGTATGCGCAATCATCGTGGGTTCCCAATTTTTTTATAACTGTAATTGGAATGATATAGTTATTCATTACAGCATTTTCCTTCCAATCCAATCTCAAACCACAGCGTATTCTTAACTAGTTTCTGCCCGCGGCTTCACACGTGTTGTGTAAGGTTATTAATTTCTATCCTATGGGAAATTGGGAACTGATCTATGTGATAAAAAGTAGCCTATGTTTTGTTTCAGGCTTAGAACTGTATGCAAATTTTCAGCCCGATCTGTTCAGTAGTTTTGGCGTGAAGAAGTAACAAATATCCATCCAAACATCTAAACATCCAAATTTTCGCATTTATAATATTAGTGTGATATAGCAGTTAAAACATTTAACTTCTTTCTGTTCCTCTGCTGGATTTTTATTATATGAATATCGGTAAATAATTCAAAACGTGGTTTAGCGATTGAGAGACAGTACATTCAGTAATTAAAAGTGATTTTTTCTACACCACTAGAAAAATCCACTAGCCACTAAAAGCGATATTTCACCACTAAAAGCAGGGCTCGAAACCACTAGTTTTAGTGGAAAATCCACTAAGGTGGCAACACTGCGGGGAAAGGAGGGAAGGAAAAATCACTAACGCCGCGTCCACACGCTTGTCGTTTGCCGCTAGCCGCGTGCTTCTACCACACGCTTGCGAAGGCGTGTTTGTGGCTCGTTTAGTATCGATAAATAGAAAACTGACCAAGTGCGTGTCGGGCCACGCGCAGTGTAGGGTTCCGTAGAAAGAGGGGGTTTTATTTGCTTTACAGAACTATTTCATTAAAGTAATTTTCAATGGATTTTGTACGAAGTTTTCCTTTTATTAGTTGGTCGCTAACTTGTACTCATTAACTTGTAAAGCCTACTTAGCCATTACAGTTTTCCTTTTAAGTTCATATATTATGTGCAACTACCCTATTTCGTTTACAGAAGTCGACTTATTTTACTTTTCCAAGTACCGTTGTAAACAAATGTTTATTTCTATTTTGAGAAATTTGTGATACTTGCATAGTCCTTGATGTAACATTAATGATTGTTTGTGTATGTGTCTCTTTCTAAAATAGTTAGTTGCTTTAGTGTTTGTTCATTTTGATCTTAGAACTTAATCTAAAGTCCTGTATTGCGCCTCTTACTTATTTATTATATTAAGTATTACCTATCTGTGGGAAATGCTGAGGAATTGGCAAAATGTACTATATTGACTCTAATATTTTTTATACTATAAGTTTGTCAATTCTGTTTTTTCTCCTTAAATAAATAAATACCCTGAATTTCACGTTTTTCACGTTTATACAATCAACCGTTTAGCCAGGAGTAGGGAAGGAGGGGGAATTTTTTCCCGTTTTGTCGGCGTGATGAATATGTATCTATAATACCAAATTTTAGCGTTATAGAACTAATCGTCTCTGGCTAGGCCGCGGACAGACAGACAGACTGTCGAAACTATTAAGTAGGTTTCCTTGTCGACTACGGAACCCTAAAGAGAATTAAATTTAAATGCTGACACGAGGTGCATGTCTGCTACGCTTGCTTGTCCACGACATACCACAGAACATCTTGCCGCCTTCTATCTAACGGTGCTGAAAGTGTTTTTTTTTTGTACTGGCAACTCGAATCGGTCCTGTTTTGGACGACTACTTCTGCCAATGACGAGTGCTGAAACTTCTTGTAATCGGTTCACATCACTAGGACTTACAGCATTTTTTAAATTAAATGACAGTGACAGACAGTGTTGCCAGACGCTGGCCGGCCAATGTCGCCAAAATTTTGAAAAACAGTCGCCCTAAAATTGCCTAAGTTCTCGTAGCCCAAATCGCCTAAATTTTCAGCTTTGTAGCCCAAAATCGCCCAAATAAAATGATTTTTTTCAATTGTGGCGCTCATAGTTAGTTTTGTACGCAGGCGTTTTCTAAAATTCTCTCAATTGATCGAATGTAAAAATACTTTTTTAAGTATAATTACTGGTCCATCTTAGCAATTAATATTCATTGCACCCTTATACCGCTACGACAATTCTAAAAAAACGCAAAGATCAAGATACAATTACCCAATAAAAACATATAATTTGTTTTATTTCCCAAGTAGCCTAAAAGATGCTAAAAATTGCCGAAAATAAAATGAGATAGCCCAACTGTCGCCCGGTCGCTAATTACAATTTTTAGTCGCCAATTCACTCTCGGAGATAGCCCAAATGGCGATAAATCGCCTCATAGTGCATCCAAAGTAGGGTTGCCATCCACGCGAGGTTTCTTGTACAAATAGGAGATTTAGAGGTCCCGGTACGAGGTACGAGCTAACATGCATTCTCATACGATATTGGACGAGATTCATTGATAGTATGCGTTCGTCGTGGATACGACATTTTGTGACTTTTTTTTTAACTGTTTTGGTATCTGTCGTACCATTGTCACCCAGTTTTACCTATGTAAAAAGTGCAACTTGTACGACTTGTTTATGTTGGATGCGATAGTGTATTATGTTCCGTGTAAGTTGCTGTTGCTATGGTAATATCGAGGTATTTAGCCTCCGACCGACATACAGATCCGTGTCCCTTAGATTTATTTGCTGGAAGTTGGTACCTACGCATATGTCAAGTAGCATTATCTATCAGAAGTGAATATTTGATTGCTCTCTAGTGATATAAAGAGGTAGGTATCTGTTGTCGGTAATGCAAAAATTTGATTGTATCAGTAGTTTGAAAAAAGCCTTTAAAAACAGAGTATCATAATTATATGTATGAGTATGGATATATAAACACACCCACAGCATAAAAAAATATAATGGTAAACAAATAATAATAATAAAGTTAGTAGGTATGTAGTTCAATGGTGTGTACGGTGTGTCACGGTATGTATGAGGCTGTGTTGCCGAAGTACAAGATTTTTGATCTTGTCTGTACGAGGACAAGCCATCAGCGCCTGGCAACACTGATCCAAAGTTTATATAACCAATCTTGCCCACTATTTGTTGCCATTTGTGTGTTTACTATTTTGTTTGTCGCTTGTAGCTTGACCTATCTTGGCTCTAATAGTGCAGTGCTGTGCTGTGGTTTAATAAATCTCATTTAAAATCCATGCTCAAAAGCTGTTCTCAAAGAGGTGAATAAATAAAGCAGAGCTTGGTGAGTAGAGACGGAGCCCGTGTCGTCAAATATATTGTTTCCTAACAAAAAAATTAGTTATGTGTGATATTACTCAATGCAACATCATAATATGGTCATGACATAACATTAAATATCACCTAAGAGAAAAAAGGATTACTTATCACATCTGCTACACTTCAATCATTATTTTGAACCCTGCATCACATATAGCTCAGGTCTCAATTTAGCCGGTGTGATATCTAAATAGACAATACACCAAACAACCTTGACCCATGAATCACATACAATTTGTAGATAACTCATCTAATCCTGCTGTTTTCATTGAAGCATCTGGGTACACTAAGTTGAATGGTGATTGATGCCACTAGATGAAACAAGTTGTTTAAAAGATACTTATGAAAGATTTTAATGTTTACTTTGCAGTTCTATTTGAAGCTATAACCACATCTTTAACTGTGATGTTATACTCATTAATACTATGATCTATACTGAGGCTGCTCAACTTTTTTATCAGTTGGGTCAAATGGACGACTCAGATATTTTTGGCAACATTTCTTTATTAAAAACTACTCTTTATTAAACTTATGAGGGAACGAAAATGTATTTAAAATGTCCATGATATTAATATCTATCAAACCTTCAGACCACATTTACCTAAAGTACACTCAATTTATTATGATTACCGAAAATTTTACATTGTGCGAGCAAGACAGCACGCTTGATGTAACAGCAGCCTTAAGATCTGAGAAAGAAAAATCATAAACATCGGCAATTTTCAGACTGGTCTGCTGGCTGGTCTGGCGGGCCGTTTAGAATCTTTTCCAGGCCACAATGTGGCATAGAAGCCTTGATCTATACCATGACCTATCACATAAGATAGATAATGTATGTATCACCTTATCAATTTAATGTATCATATGATATAATTTTGTGATTTCATGCAGAATTCAATTCAAATATTTTATTTCATGGTTATGAAAACCACGAAGGAGGCCTATGTCCTGCAGTGGGCGTCAACTGGCTGATGATGATGATGATTTTTATTCATTATCATCATCATCATTCAGCCACAAGAAGTCCTCTGCTGGACATAGGCCTCCTCCATGGATTTCCAAAAAGACCGGTTGGAAGCGGCCTGCATCCAGTGTCTTCCTGCCACTTGGATGAGGTCATCTGTCCATCTTGTGGCTGGTCGTCCTACGCTGCGCTTGCCGATATGTGGTCTGCATTCGAGAACTTTTCGGCCCCATCAGCCATCAGTTCTGCGTGCTATGTGCCCCGCCCACTGCCACTTCAACTTACTAATCCGCTGGGCTATGTCGACGACTTTCGTTCGTCTACGGATCTCATCATTTCTGATTCGATCTCGTAGAGAAATTCCGAGCATAGCCCTTTGCATAGCTCGTTGCTCGTCGCTCGTTTATTCATTATAATGTAACGATTCCTCTTTATAGAAGCTGGCTGGCAGAGCCTTCTCGTCTTATTTTGAATATTTTGAAGGGAATTGTTACGTTTTGTTTTAGATGTCAGTCGATCCCCAGCTAGGCTAGGGAATCGATGAAAAAGACTAGAATAAAATAATTTTGCTCCTTAAATCTGTATTTTAATAAGGCAGAGCGCTACATATTGGTGGAGGCGCCGGGTAGTGCCCATCGAAACATCTAGTTCGCGCCCGAAGTGTGCACGAGTTGGTGCCTCGCGTACGAATAGTGAAGAAGATACCCTAGTTTTCGTGCAGCCAGGCGAGTCGCCCAAAGAGGAATCGTTACAATACACACAAAATGTTTACTTAATGAAGGTCAAACTTGTTAGTTTCACAATTAACAAATTATGTGGATAAGAAACTAACAAAAAACTCCACAATACTCCACATTTATGCTTTTAAAAAAAGTTTTAACTTAATAAACAGAGTTTTCAACCTAAAAGTTACTACTCGTTAATGTGTTGAATACTAGAGACAATCGGTCTCTAAATACCCTTTAATATTAATCTACTGGTTAATGTAAGCGAAGGTGAGATGAGAGTGGGGCAATTTGGTCATGGGCAATGGAACCCGAGAGGACAAAGGTTCGCAGACTTCCTGGAGAAAGAGGGACCCTTTATGATGAACTCTTTCTTTCAGAAGCCACCTCACAGGAAATGGACCTGGTTGAGTCCCGATGGTTCCACGAGAAACGAGATAGACTTCATCCTGACCTCCAAGAGACAAATATTCAATGACGTCTCTGTGATCAACATGGTGAAAACCGGAAGCGATCACCGAATAGTAAGAGGCACATTGAATATCAATGCCAAACTTGAGAGGTCTCGTCTCATGAAGTCCACACTCCGACCTACTCGTGCCCATATCCAAAACCCCGAGAACTTTCAACTCGAATTGTCAAATCGCTTTCAGTGCCTTGAGAGCGCCGCATCGGTGGACGGATCAGTAACAGGTTTGTAGAAACTGTTCGTACAGTGGGCTCGAGGTTCTATAGACCCAACCGTACGAGTAGACCACAAAAGCTCTCAAACTATACTCTCGACCTCATGGCTAAACGTCGCGCGTTGCAACTGCAGTCCTCCGAGGATGCTGAGTCATATAGGCAGCTCAATAGACACATCTCAAAGTCTATGCGGCACGATATTCGGTCCTTTAATACCGAACGTATTAAAGAGACTATAGAGCGGAACAAGGGCTCCAAAGTGTTCTCAAAAGACTTGTCTATTGGGCTTCAGTATAGCATCGAACAAATCAGAGGTGCTGAGGGAGATTGAGAGTTTGTACGGACAGCTAAACACCTCAGTCGCAAAACCTGTTAGCAGTTTGAACAAAGATCCGAGAGCCAAACTGGCCCGACATTATTCCGAAGATATCCCGGACATCAGCCTGTATGAGATTAGGATGGCCCTGAAATAGCTCAAGAATAACAAGGCACCAGGAGAGGACGGAATCACATCAGAGAGAAAGCGGGTGGAGCACCAGTACTTAAAGCCCTTCAGAAGCTCTTCAATTCCGTCGTGCTCGAAGGAAAAACGCCAGAAGCATGGAACAGAAGCGTGGTGACGCTGTTCTTCAAGAAAGGGGATAACTGTCTATTGAAGAACTACCGACCCATCTCGCTTCTGAGCCATGTTTATAAGCTGTTTTCGAGGGTCCTCACGAATCGTCTCGAACGCAGGTTTGATGACTTCCAGCCTCCCGAACAAGCCGGTTTCCGAAAGGGCTTTAGTACCATAGACCACATCCACACGCTGCGGCAAATTATACAGAAGACTGAGGAGTATAATTTGCCATTCTGCCTAGCGTTTGTGGACTATGAGAAAGCCTTCGATTCGGTCGAGACATGGGCAGTGCTCGAGTCTCTCCAGAGTTGCCGTATTGACTATCGGCATATCGAGGTGCTGAAGTGCTTGTACAACAGCGCCACCATGTCGGTCCGAGTACAGGAGCAGAATTCGGAGGCAATTCCATTGAGAAGAGGCGTGAGACATGGAAGCGTTATCTCTCCGAAACTGTTCACGAACGCACTGGAAGATGCCTTCAAGCTTCTGGAATGGCAGGGACGCGGCATCAATATCAATGGCGAGTATATCACGCACCTTCGATTTGCCGACGATATAGTAGTCATGGCAGAAACGATGGAAGACCTCGGCATAATGCTCGAAGACCTCAGTCGAGTTTCCCAACGTGTGGGCCTTAAAATGACCATGGACAAAATGAAGGTCACGTCAAACCCCCGTATAGGGCCCACCCCAATAACATTGGGGAACTCGACTCTCGAAGTTGTAGACAAATACGTCTACTTAGGACAAACAGTCCAACTAGGCCGGTCCAACTTCGTGAAAGAGGTCAATCGTCGAATCCAACTCAGCTGGGCAGCATTCGGGAAACTTAGAAAAGTCTTTTCGTCTAATATGCCTCAATCGCTCAAGACAAAATTATAAAAAAAAAAAAAAATTTAAGCTGTTTATTTCAAAGAAAAATTATATACATTACATGGCATGAACTTAACTTCTAATCTTACACACACACACACACACACAACCAGTGTGTGTTACCAGTGATGACTTATGGCACTGAAACGTGGTCTCTCAATATGGGCCTCATAAGAAGGCTCAAGGTCACGCAACGAGCTATGAAAAGGGCTATGATTGGAATTTCTCTACGAGATCGAATCAGAAATGACGAGATCTGTAGACGAACGAAAGTCGTCGACATAGCCCAGCGGATTAGTAAGTTGAAGTGGCAGTGGGCGGGGCACATGACACCCAGAACTGATGGCCGATGGAGTCGAAAAGTTCTCGAATGGAGACCACATAATTATCGGCAAGCGCAGCGTAGGACGACCAGCCACAACATGGACAGATGACCTCATCCAAGTGGCAGGAAGGCGCTGGATGCAGGCCGCTTTCAACCGGTCTTCTTGGAAATCCATGGAGGAGGCCTATGTCCAGCAGTGGACTTCTTGTGGCTGAATGATGATGAACCGTTCACGGGGAACGCGATCTAAAATCTAGCAGATCTCTGTTTAGAATAGTGACGTAAATTTTGTTGTTGAATTAAAACAGTAGGTATAAGTACGATGTATTTTTTCAATAGACTACAATAGTCAGAATACGTTTTTTTGTGAAACTTTTTGTGCGTCTGTTATAGTAGTACACACAACACACACATTACATTTTTATATTTACATTTTCTACTTAAGGGGGATTAACAGAATCTAGGCCCTGGTTTTGCTGGCACAAAAACATGTAACTACGATTATATGATGATATGCCTAAACTGTTAGCCTTGGGTAACTCAGGAGCCAGATATGAGAGGACACACATCTCCCTCGCCGTCAAGTGTGTCCCAGTCATATCCCAGATATGTCAACTATATCTGGCTCCCTCACACATACTCTCAACTCAGTACGGTAGACATCTACCTAGCTCCTGCTACTTTATCCAGCTCACAAACAGTGCGCGAGAGCGAGACCGAGATCGGCTGAAATCGGATGCGTTCGGCCGCATTTCTCGTCGCAGTAATAACCCTTAACCGAGTCATGGTGTAACAGACCCCACTTTGAATTTAACCTTATCACCTTGACATAAAGTCCAAAACCAATGGAAAATTATTACTACCCATTACCCACGCCTGGTTAAGGGATAAACGAGCGACGAGAAAGGGCTCACCAGATACCTAAAAATGTATTGACTTGGTGACCTTTTTGATCGCTATTGGTACGGGTGGCTTCTTCGGCCAACATCGGGCGTTCAGTCGCAGTTCTCGTACTAATAAGATGAACGGAAGAGACGATAATCATATATGATTGTCACGCTTCAGTTAACAACCTTTGAAATAGATATCACCATATTCATAAAAAATTATCGACTTGGTGATCTTTCAATACCTTAGTTTGGTGCATAGCACAGGAAAGTCAAAAGTAGTCTTAGTAAAAGTAAAAGAAGATATAGTGTGTCCCGGTGAGCAAAGATATGAGATATAACAACTCCCTCTAAGCACACACTTTGCGCAAGTCTATAAACTGTGCGATTTGTAACGCGTGTCGAGGGCTTCGCAGCGCGCGTGTGGAGTGACGGGGTGGCCGGGTGGTGCGGCGCGAGGGGGACGCGGGTGTGAGCGTGACGCAAGTGCGCACGTGCACGGTCCACGCGACAAGCGCGCGTGACCCAGCGCCGCTCACCGCACCACCGCAGTGTTTTTAGGGTTCCGTATCCGAAGGGTGCCAAACGGGACCCTGTGCTAAGACTTCACTGTCCATCTGTCTGTCTGTCACCAGGCTGTATCTCATGAACCGTGATAGCTAGGCAGTTGAAATTTACACAGATGATGTATTTCTGTTGCAGCTATAACAACAACTACTAAAAATAGAATAAAATAAATATTAAAGGGGGGGTTCCCATACAACAAACATTGTCTAAAGACAGCGCTCGCCATCTTTGTAACCTTCACATCGCCAATGTCATGTTGTTAAATGTCAATGTTAAACGCTTCTTGTTGGTTTCCATAGTTGGCGCTGTTCTCAAATTCGATCTTTATGTTATGTTGTATAGATAATTATACGGAACCCTTCGTGCGCGAGTCCGACTCGCACTTGGCCGGTTTTTTTCTCGTTTACTCCATAGTGTTTCGTCCTAAAATATTGTGGGTGTAGGTAACCATTTTTCGATTTAGGGATCAGTTTGAAAAATATTATGCTTTAAAGCGCAAGTTTTTTTAGATTAGGGCGTAGAAAAATTATAAAATTCAGAGCAGTAGCACACATAATGAAGTTATTACCCTCCTTTTTAAAGGAAAACTATAACCGCTAAGTATAGTCGATCAACATAATGCTAGGAAAACTTCGTACAAATTCCATTGAAAATTACTTTCATGAAGTTATTAGTTATGTTATGTAAAGCAGTGGTTAATATAAGTAAGTATAATAAAATCCTAGTATCAATCAAAAGCCCCTTCTTCTAAGTCCGTATATTTTGACGACAAACTACGGAATCCTATAATGCGCGTGGCACGACACATACCTGGGCGGGTATATATTTTACCATAACCCTTATTAACCATTTGTAAGTTATTATAGTGTTCCAATCAGGATTTGTTTGGTGGACAGTAAAAGCAACTCTAAACCATTGCTTTTTATTTCAGATATACTTACAAGATGGAGTGGATACTTCGGAGCCCCCAGATACTCAGTACGTTCGGAAATCTTGGAAATGTTTATTCAAATGGATATCACGTAAATGAGAACTGCAGTGGTGAGGACAAAATGCTGTTCATCGTTCATCCTTTTACAGATGTACAGTCGACAGCAGATCAACCTTCACATTTTTATTGCAAAGTTACTCGTGGCGTAACCGAGTAGAGTGCATGACTATAAAGGAATGTCGTCGACTGTACTACGCTTGACAACACACCGACATAACACTGTTAAACACAATCGGTGAACAAAATTTAAGGTGCCAATTTAGCTTTTTGAGCCACATTTTTTTTTAGCAAAGTCTAGTTTAGTATATCGTAGTGAAAATAATCAACATAAGTGTACACGTATTTTTCTTGAAAATAGTTTTGACACTGTTGTCTTCGAAACACATAGTAATTAACATTAACACAACACAAATAACCATTTAGCAATCATATCAGCATTATGGCAAAACCCTTCATGGTTTGTAAAACCATGATGGAGGCCTATGTCCTGCAGTAGACGTCAAATGGCTGATTATGATGATGATGAATCATATCGAGGGGTAAGTTATTTATTGAAATTGATCATTGATCATTCGTTGAAACTTGTCGCGTGTGACATTATCAACGTTACTTGGAAGTCAGGGCACAGCTTTGGGACCAATAAAATTGTCATCATAAACCTGACGGATAAATATAACAATTTTATTAAATATTAGGGTAATTGAGCCAGGACAAACTGTACAATCTCTCTCTCTCTTAGGCTGGCTAGAAGAAATTTCTTTGTACATCCACACTTACCTGTTTAAGTTTTGAATTTAATTTTTTAATTTTAGTGCAATAAAGCGTAACAAAATATTTACTCTTGGTTATAGTTTGATATTTATTTTTGTATTTATTTATGTTTTCAGAAGCCCTGTCGAATATCTTGCACAACTTACAGACCGAAGATAGATACTTACGGACATATCGAAGAGGCATAAGCTTTGGACAAAATGTGCAGAAGGACATTATTCCTCTATTTATACATACTAAAGACGAGAAGACACTTGAACGTTTGATTAGCATCCTGGTTAATCTTACCATCCCTATAGAATGTTTGCTGTCAGTCGATATTATTTCTAAAACTGATTTTGGTAGACACACAATATTTGAGATCAACAACTTGCTCTCTTCGACAAAGGCAGCCTTTACAGATCAGCGAGTAACAAAAGTTCTAGTAGAGTTTTTGAAGAAAAATTTAGATTTCGAGAAACCCGTTAAGCTAACTCTGGAACAATGCACAGACATAGTCAACGGACTTATGCTTCTGAGGAACGTCCTGCAAATACCCGAGAATCCGACATCTCCCGCGGTCCACACGGTGCAGAACCAAATCCTTTGGAACATATTCAGTCAAAGTATTGATAAGGTTCTCATTAAGCTGATGACCATTCCAGAAGCGGTAAGTGAATAAATGCCAAAAGGTATTAAGTGGCTCTATGCAGTAACACTAGTGCCACCAATGGAAAAAATCATATCTTTTGTCCTTATCTACAGACAGTTTATCAATCTGAGTAAAGAACCTAGGCCTAGATAGCATTAACGGAAAACCGGCAAAGTGCGCCTCCGTAGAAAGAGGGGGTTTTATCTGCTTTACAGAACTGACAACTACATCAATAGTAGATTGTTCACCAAGGGCTGTATGACATCAATTGCATACGAGGTTTTTGGCGCCCGAGCGCAGCGAGGGGCTAATTAGCCCGAGTATGCAATTGATGCTTACACCCGAGGTAAACACTCTGCTTTACATATCGATTGTGAGGTAAGTAAAAAAACAAGAAAGCAGGACTTTTGAGAAAGAACTTCAAAACACGAAAAAAATTTACTTTCGCGCCTAGCTAGTCGACTGACTTTTTTACTCTTCACGATTTTATGGCACGCAAGCGCGCAAATCGTGCTGGCCAGTTTGATTTTTAAATCGATTTCAATTAACATACGATGTGACTGCGAAACAAATAGTTCGATATTTAAAATAATCTTCATAAATTATAATATAAATTGTCTCGATTCCGATTGGAGTAAATAATCGATACAGAGAAAAAAAATATTATCTTTTAATAGTACATTACTTCAGAGGGAAGAAAGTGACAGTTCCATACCGAGATTATGGCATTTGCGCCACGAGCTTGCGAGGGGCAAAGAGTATGTAATCACTACGTTATAAGAGTCGGCACTTGCTAACAACACGTTTTCAAAATTATGAACGTAGTTTGTACCAACCTAACAAAAAATAGTATAATACCAACATGAGAATGAAATTGCAAAACATTAGTGATGGACTACTTATCGATATCGATAAAAAATTCGAGACGTCTCTCCTCTTACCTCATTTTCATGCTTTGGAAATTAAAGTAGGCGATAAATCCCAACACAGTAGGTCAACTCAATTATTTCGAGTATGACATGGTGTGAATGGATTATCGCTTACTATCATAATGAAAAAGGCATTTTTTTAAATCAAATCATTTATTTAGCATCAAGTGTAGAAAACTTAATGTCACCAATGCGTCACGTCGCTATCAAAACTTTGCACTTTGGTCGAATTTCAGATCTTTGGAGTCTGCAACAAACAAAACAATAAGTCAAAAAAAAAAATTATCTATAACATATTTATTTGAGGCTGAGACAAAATGAAACTTTTTAATACTTTTAAAATGATACTGTCTGATAATGTTATATACGTAATTTTTTTATAAAGTATTAAATCTAATTTACTAATTTCTTAGTGTAAAAACCGAAATAACATTTTTCGACAATGAAAATAGTCTAGAGTACTGAAAAGTTGTTTACACTTTGTCTCAGCCCCAAATAAATATGGCATAGGTACTGCTAATAATAATAATGTCAAGGAACGTTTGTATGACCTGTTTACTACTTTGCTGTACTTTGAGCTTGCGAAATTTTATTTGCGTTCGCGTTAATTTCTTCTGCCTTTATGAAATCAAAATTATATATTTGACATTGTCTTCGAATAAAAATTTTTACAATTAAGGCAATCATTCTCTCCGTCATATAACGGTGGCTATTACAGCTCCACCATGCAAATCTTCATTGCCTGTCGCTTTAACCCATAAGCGGCTATGTATCTAGAATACAAAACAAAGCGGTGCAATGTATTTTTAAAAATATAAAACAAAACTGAATGCTTTGAGCAAAATAAAACAACATAAATCATTTCTGTTCTTGCTGTGTGGTGTTCGACGTTTAAAATTAAGTAGTTGTGATCAATTTTAGACAGCATGTAGAAATATCTGGCAGAAATCAATCGTCCAAAATATCGATAAAAAGATGTACCACATGGGTCCGCACTACAACCGGCGTTAATTGAAATTTGTCAAAATCGTAAATTGTTCTAAATAATTCCGTTGTTTTATCCAAGCGCATTAAATAAATATCAAAATTTTCGTACATTTATTATGATAAACTTGCTAATTTTACCTGTTTGGCTCCAGTGGATATCTGGCTAAGAATATGTCAGACGTACATTAATTTCTGACTCTTCTAATGCCACAAATTTAACATTTCCTCAATGCTTTTCCTACCATATTTCTTGTTTAATCAGTTTTCACGCACTACACCTATTGCTAAAGTTAAAATAATGCCACACAAAAACAACAAACGAACAAAATTACCGGCCATTTGCAAAATACGTAATACCAACATTACCAACATTAGATTTCACATATAACCCGACTTAATTTTAAATCATGATACATCTACGTGATTCACTGCGGAGTTAATGCCTTTTGTTTTAGCAGGATTATATTTTTTGTTTCATTGTTGGCACAAAGTACGTTCATAATATTTTTTGTATGGAGTGACGAGGGCCTGGCGAGGGGCGCAAACCATTTGAGGTATGGAACTGTACTTTAGCCTGAGGTATGTATAGTGCTTTTTATTACACCTACGAGGAAAATTATAGACATAAATGCATAGAAATGTTTATATTTAGTTAAAAGTACAATTATTAAAAGTGCAGCTATTATAAGATGTTACATTTTGTCCGGGTATCTTGATATTTTGAGACATGTTTACATCTTGAGTTGTTAGTTGAAGGCTTGAATAAATGCTAAATCAATCGAAGTTTTTGCGAAAATGCGCGGGCTTTTCCTTTTTTTATTCGCCCGTTTCTGGAGTAGGCTAAGATCATAAGGTCATGCAGCCACTTCTTCCGTGATTCCGCGCGTTTTATATACAAAAATAATTTCGTTTTTAATTTTCTGTATGCACCAAGGAGGTTGGTAACTGGTAAAAAAAACTGTATGTAGCCAGTAACAATTTACTTGAAATTTAATTAGTAGACAGTTAAAGTCTCTTTGCAGTATGACTGCTGACAAATAAAAAAAAACCGGGTATGTAATGGAATTTCATACATACTTCCCACCCTTGGGTCGGAAGGTTTTTCATACAAACTTCCATACCTTGGGATGAACGGATTTGAAGGGCGGGATAAAGGCGTTTCTTCCCTCTAATTGGTATAATTAGTATGTATTTTCAGAGCAGGTGTGATAAAAAGTAATTTTCAATGGATTTTGTACGATGTTTTCCTTTGATAAGTTGGTTGCCCAGTACTCGTTAACTTGTAAAGCCTACTTAGCCGTGATAGTTTTCCTTTTAAGTTCATTATAATGTGCTACTGTCCTGATTTTTTTCTTGTTTCTACAATCAACCGTTTAGCCGGGAGTTTGGGGACGCCCTGCTCGGACAAAAATTTTTATTTCGCAAACTTTTATTTAGCCTGAGGTATGTATAGTGCTTTTTATTACACCTACGAGGAAAATTATAGACATAAATGCATAGAAATGTTTATATTTAGTTAAAAGTACAATTATTAAAAGTGCAGCTATTATAAGATGTTACATTTTGTCCGGGTATCTTGATATTTTGAGACATGTTTACATCTTGAGTTGTTAGTTGAAGGCTTGAATAAATGCTAAATCAATCGAAGTTTTTGCGAAAATGCGCGGGCTTTTCCTTTTTTTATTCGCCCGTTTCTGGAGTAGGCTAAGATCATAAGGTCATGCAGCCACTTCTTCCGTGATTCCGCGCGTTTTATATACAAAAATAATTTCGTTTTTAATTTTCTGTATGCACCAAGGAGGTTGGTAACTGGTAAAAAAAACTGTATGTAGCCAGTAACAATTTACTTGAAATTTAATTAGTAGACAGTTAAAGTCTCTTTGCAGTATGACTGCTGACAAATAAAAAAAAACCGGGTATGTAATGGAATTTCATACATACTTCCCACCCTTGGGTCGGAAGGTTTTTCATACAAACTTCCATACCTTGGGATGAACGGATTTGAAGGGCGGGATAAAGGCGTTTCTTCCCTCTAATTGGTATAATTAGTATGTATTTTCAGAGCAGGTGTGATAAAAAGTAATTTTCAATGGATTTTGTACGATGTTTTCCTTTGATAAGTTGGTTGCCCAGTACTCGTTAACTTGTAAAGCCTACTTAGCCGTGATAGTTTTCCTTTTAAGTTCATTATAATGTGCTACTGTCCTGATTTTTTTCTTGTTTCTACAATCAACCGTTTAGCCGGGAGTTTGGGGACGCCCTGCTCGGACAAAAATTTTTATTTCGCAAACGGAGCCCTAAATCGAAAAAAATCGGCCAAGTGCGAGTCGGACTCGCGCACAAAGGGTTCTGTATCATTATCTATACAACATTAGGCAAAGATCGAATTTGAGAACAGCGCCATCTATAGAAACCAACAAGAAGCGTTTAATTGACAATTAATCGTTAATTGTCATTTAACGACATGACATCGGCGCTGTGAAGATTACATAGATGGCCGCCAAATAGCGAGCGCTGTCTTTACACAACAGACATACAGCCAGACAGTGAAGTCTTAGTAATTGGCTAAATGTACGGAAAAGTACGGAAACCTAAAAAAGATTTCGACACTGAGAACCTCCTCCTTTTTTGAAGTCTGTTAAAAACAATACTGATGAAGATAAACTTTTCTGGATCTAATTTATGCAAAAGAAATAATACTATGTTTATTGACTTCTTTGAAAAAATTGTATTCAATACTCATCAAGGTGAGGTGATTAAAATGTTAAAATGATTTAAATGATGTCGTACCCGGTGATTGTTTTGGCATCTTTTTAGATGCTGTAATCAGTAAAAACACCTTGATTTACATTTTAAAACATTTATTTTAAATGAGTGAAACAAAGACAACTTATGCACATTGTGTGACTGTTTTACGTTGCCATAGTAATGTCAAGTTATGTTTCTTTTTCACAAACATAAATTGGGGGGCAACATAAGCCAAAATTAAATTTAAATCCTTATGTTACTTATATATAACAATATAAGTAATTAAACTAAAATATGTCACCTTAAAATTATATACAATTAATAATCATCATTAACTTATCACTAACCCATACAGCCCTGTTATGGATGAAAACCTCGTGAAACTGGTATCACTTAAGAGCTCCAACAATCTGGTTTTTCATCATTTCTTCATTGCAATGGACTATGGACTAATGGAACATAAAAAGATGACGATAATAATTTGTTGTAATCACAAGGTAGTTTGCATGATACACCTTAATCGTGTATTAATGTTATATACACATACGCCAACCGTAAACAACGGTTGATGCATCTCAAAAAACAAAAGTTGTATGCATGTTGCATTGGCAATATTTATATTACTATCTACATTTTATACTCAACACATTATAGTGAAACCATAACCATTCTTTGAGTCGTTATTCTGGAATTGGAGAATCAATGAAATCGAAATTTTGCTTGACTTGGTAATTGTCTCCAATAATGAAAGAACATTTGTACTAGTTCTGACCTCAAAACCAGCTAAATTTAATAATTAATGAGCTGATCACGTACCTGTATGACTTCATCAACGGCATAAGAACCGAATAATGTGTTATTGACATACGTATTGTGGTAGATCATCTCCGCGACCAGCACATAAACAGGATCTGCCGAATCTCTATCAGCCATCTCCTTCAGACTTTTTGTGACGAGGAAGATGGATCACTGGCTGTAAACATACAAGTTTGGCATTACTATATTTCCACAAATATTTGGGAGTAATTTCTATTCAGACTTTTATAAATATTTAGGGGTTAATCTTAGCGTGACCCATTGCTAAATATTCGTCAAAAAAGCTTTATATCTTAGACATAAAGAATTATATTTATTGAACCGTCTTTGCAGCATATATAAAAAACCTAGCGCAACTTATAGGGTAACACCTACATTCAGTTCATTGGCAGGGTATTTCAGTGGAAAGTGTACCGACTTTTTAATCTCGGCTTCGCTTCGTTTTGATGTAACCTCTCTTGTGATTTTAGGAACAATGTTTGCTTCCCAAAATTTTGTAGGAGGTGGTAGTCATCATCGCCTTGTACCACTGCATGTAAAGTTGTTTTTTGATGCTGATTGAAAGAGTTCTTTAAAATATTGCCAGACAGAATGTAGCCGAATTGTGTGTTCAGTAGTGTGAGATTGCCTTCATTCAAAGTGATCTTGTTTGGTAATATAATTTGAAAGAAAACATTTACTGAGAGGAGGAAGTCAATCTCGCTTGGAACATTGTACTCATCGTCGGCCAATTTGATCAAATCTGGAAGAATAACATTGTCAAGGTTGAACTTTGTCTGTGGCAGAAGAGAAGTGATTTTGTCTATCACAGAAAATAGTTCCACGCAAGAAAAATTGTTGTGCAGTGAAGTTAACTTCAATTGTACTGCTTTGTTAATTGTTTGCTCTTTGTTGCCTATGGCAGAGACTTTTATATTGTGGTTCATTGTTTCTTGGTTCAATTTCTTCATTAACTGCGTAGTTACAAACGATGTTTGGCTTCCAGAGTCAACAAGACCTTTCGCTACGATGCACTTACCATTGGCAGCTAGAAATTTTACCTTGACAGTAGAAAGTAGAACCATACTGTTTTCCTTGGCATTGGAATGCAAGCTTGCTAAGCCACAAGTGTTTCCTTCAATGTGCAATAGGGAGTTATGCTCTTTGCTATTGCATGATTGACATTTGAAGTGAAACCGACACTTGTTGTTGTGCCTCATGAGGCAAACCTTGCATAATGCATTCTTTTTAACAAAGTCTACTCTTTTGTCTGCATCTAAAGCATGAAATTGTGGGCAATTAAATATCTTGTGCCCTTCATAGCTGCAGAACTTGCAAAGAGGAATTGAGACTTGCTGAGAATTGGCTAAATTATTAACCTTATTTTTGAGGAAATCGGTGGAGGTCTTACCTTCACTCCTCTGGCTTTCTTCAAAGCTGCTTGCTCTTCTCTCCATGAAAGTGAAGAATTCGTCCAATTTGGGCAGCTCCTTGTTGTCCCGCTCGCTGTGATACGCCCTGCAGGAAAACTGATCAACCTTGCGCAACATAATCGTCAAAATAATCATGTCCCATTGTTCTGTAGACTGTCGTAGGTTACTTAAAGCTGCTAAATGTTGCCTAGCGTGAGCTATCAATTCCCTTAAACTACTACCAGTACCTTTCACGATTGGTTGGAAATCCAACAAGGCTTGTATGTGGGTTGTGATTACAATGAACTTGTTGTCATATCTAGCTTTGAGGAGCTCTAACGCCTTTGGATAAGATTCACCTATCAAAGGCAAGCCTTGAATAAGGGATAAAGCTTCACCCTTTAAGAATTTACGGAGATAAAACAATTTTTGTATTGACTCCAGGTTTGAATTTTTGTCAATCACTGCATTGTACAACTCTATAAAAGACTGATATTTTGTGACGTATTTTCCATCGAATGCAGGGATATCGATTTGTGGTAGTTTTAGATTTGGATGACTGCTGGATTCTGCTGATTTATAACTGGAGCTATGTGAACCGGTTGCTTGTTGAGAAGTCAGAAGTTTCTGGAGATTTAAAATGATGGTGAGAGCTCTGTCTTCGAGGTCATCCTCAAGAAAATCTTCCTCCGAGCACTGGTCCTCCAGTAAATGTAGCTGTAACGAGTATTCGTTGAAATTGTTTAGCACCATCTTCACCTGATTCAGCCGTGTTGCTATAGCTGTTTGATCTAAAGACCCATCTTGATGTTCGCGTATAAAGTTCTCAGCCTTGGTTAGCGATCCTTTGCATTGAGCAATCTGTGCTTTTAATCGTTTTTTGGCGTTGGATTGGTCCATATCTTGTAATTCATCTTCGTTTTCGCCCGAGAAACCTGCCGACTTTCTTCGTCCCATTGTTGTGATAGTTTGAAAACAAACTTGACTTACTGTCAGTTGTCACAGAATAGGTATTGACAGATATTGACTGTGGATTGGAGCCTTTTTGTACCGTTGACCTCGGCGACCCGATTGTTCGCGAATTTTCACGAAGAGTCACGAAGGTAATTTGGTAATCTTGCTTTTCAAACCTCAATGAAGAAAATGGCAGACTTTTTAATTTCTTGCCGAGGAAAACTGAATTTTGAGATTGCACTTTTGGAATTGGTATTTTACGCGAACATAGAAATTATTTTAGTTTCGGCACCAATGATTGTTTTGGCATCTTTTTAGATGCTGTAATCAGTAAAAACACCTTGATTTACATTTTAAAACATTTATTTTAAATGAGTGAAACAAAGACAACTTATGCACATTGTGTGACTGTTTTACGTTGCCATAGTAATGTCAAGTTATGTTTCTTTTTCACAAACACCCGGTAGCTTACAGAAATTAAATTAAATAATATCTCGCGGTTACTAATTATTTATTGACCTGTTTACTTAAATTCTGGTTGCACCTCACCACCCAGACATAGCACCAACACTGACACTACTAGACTAAACAAAAAAGTCGTGTTTTTGAATGGCAAAACTCGCAAGAGAAACTCGTATAGTTTGCTTACATAGGCTCGCGGCCTAGGAGAGTTTAAGTAGCGACATTTGTTTGCACTAGGCGACCACATTATTGCCTAGAATAAATCGCCACTCCAGTGCGAGAAACTCTCCTTGTATAACAGCCCCTTAACGCTAAACTCAAATTTTACGCTAAACGGTTGATCGTAGAAACGTGAAAAAATTCAGGGCAGCACATACAACGAAGTTAAGAGGAAAACTGTCACGGTTAAGTAGGCTTTACAAGTTACGTAGTTACGGAAGTTACGGACACCTTCGTACAAATTCCATCGAAAATTACTTTGATGAAGTTGTTAGTTGTGTAAAGCAGGTAGTTAACATAAGTAAAATAAAATCCTAATATCAATATTTGCATATTTTGACAGCCAATTGCTACGGAACGCTACAATTAGGGCATGCAGTACCGGTTTACCGGTTTTAATTTTTACCGGTAAACCGTCAATTTTGGCAGCCGGTAAATTACCGGTAAAGAAACCAATAACCGGTAAATTACCGTTGAAATTGTTCAGCTTATTAGTGTTTATTTTGACTGTGTGCACCGTTAGTCTGTGTAAGAAATGTCTAACAATTCAATTCAAATCTATTCAATATAGTTATTTCAGACTTTATCTAAATAAACGATCGGGAACGTGCAGGGGGAGGGTGGGGTGTCCGATACATGCGCGCGCAGTGAGTTCGCTACTCGTTTTTGTTAGTAATGAGGGTAGTTTTTGTCTATGGTTCTCTTATGACATTATCCAAGGTGACAACTTAAAATTTTCTGCGGTTTATCATAATACGTTTTTTCACAATCTTGCTTCGAGTGCAACAAAATGGCGGACGCGAAAATGTTGACCTTACTGCTCCACGACAACGCGCCCGTTCATTCAGCGCGTGTGGCCAAGGCTGCTATTCAAGAGTGTGGTTTCCAAGAAATTAATCATCCACCGTAAAGCCCAGACCTGGCACCTAGCGACTATTTTTTGTTCCCTAAACTGGAAAAAGAGCTTCGTGGAAAGCGATTTTCGGACGATGAAGAGCTCATAGCGGCCATAAATGATCATTTTTCACAGAAGGACGAAAATTATTTTTTGGGTGGTATGATAAAGAGGATTTCGCGATCTAGTAAGTGTATTAAAATTGCAGGGGACTACATAGAAAAATTAAATTATTTCAGGTTTTTCTATCTTTTGTTTCATATCTATAACGAGAATACTTTGAACGCCCCTCGTAACTATACAGTTATACCTTGCAGCTTGCAGCCTTCTGATGTATGCTAGGCAATAAAGTAAGACCTAAGGTTATGTTACAATTTTTTTATCTTTTAATTAATAACTAAGAAGAAAGATTGTTAAACTGATTAATTTAAAGAAATACGTAAAAGTTTGTTATCCCATGTGATCGTGATTTCTTAATTTTGCTAAAGGTTTGCTTAATTTTGAAAATATATTTAAAAAAACTTTTGCTTAATTGATTTTTTAACGTCGTGCGTGTAAAGTTGGTTTTATTTCCCTAAAAATTAAAAGTACTAAAAAGTCTTTACAAAAATTTGATTTTTACCGGAAATACCGGTTTACCGGTAAAAAATATTTAGAGACCGGTAAACTTACCGGTAATCAAAATGGCCGGTAATTGCAACCCCTAGCTACAATGCCCGACACGCACTTGTTCGTCAAGATTCGAGATGTGTGTTTTGTATTTCACTTGCGTTTCAGACCAACTGGAGCGTGATCATGGTGCAGCTAGTCGCGCTGCTGTACAAGGACCAGCACGAGGTAAAGCTGCACAAGTTGCTCAACGTTTGGCTCGATGCGGCCCTTTCCGACAGCTCGGAAGACAACGAGAGTAACACTTCTCCGACGGACAGAGGTATCTGCCAACAAATTTTGTAGCATTTTGACGTGTTTCAGTTTCGTTAGTAGGGGGTCGCTTGCTAAAACCGCAACGAAAACATGACTGTAACTCTGTAATTACGTGTCGTGTGCAATTAACTTATATATAGTTTAGTAGAGTGCAGTAGCCATTACGCAGAGGATCTCTTGACTCGTGCCGCTAGGTGGCCCCAGTGCCGCGTAACACGTTGCGCAGTTTGAGCTAAAAAAAATAAAAAATAAAAACCGACTTCGAAACACTACAGCACTAAATATGCCCAAAATATATGTGCTGGTCATGAAACTGGGCACCGACTACAAATTATACTTCTACAATACCTAGATGTATAAATACTTGTAATTATTAAAATTATTTCTATCTTTTTAGTGCTGTAGTGTTTCGAAGTGGGTTTTTTTTTTTTTTTTTTTTTGTTTTTTCAGTTTTTAGTGGAGGAGCGGGAGAAAAATAAACAAGTCCCTTATAACTATAATTTAGCGTACATAATTCGTTCCTTTAAAATTTGATGTTCTAAATCTCCGAAAGTCTTCACCAGAACATCACCAAATTACCTTGGGACTACTTTTACGCTATTTTATGAAACATACGGATTTTACTAAAGAATGTGCACCATTAGGCCTTAATTACTGCTGTCCATTGAAGAGTTCCGTTCTCCATCTCTGAAAGTCTTCATCAGATCTTCACCAAATTAAAATGGGACCAATGGGACGTTATATCTGTTCGAACAAAAAAAGAATTGTCGAAATCGGTTAATATTTGACGGAGTTATGGAGCAACATAGCCAAATAAAAAAAAAGTACGCGTCGAATTTATAACCTCCTCTTTTTTTGAAGTCGGTTAAAAAATTAACGTTTACTTATAGACGTTTCATGTTAAACCAACGCGGGCGTGTAACCCGACACAGCCCCATTCGCTTTAGGAAGTGACTATCGACATCATCATTATTAGTTCCTGTTATCCCTCATTGGGGATATAGGGCTCTCAAAACAGACTTCAATAGCGGCCTATTTTGCACCATTAATTCAAGCTCGGCCATATTACATACTGGTGGCTTTCTGCTGAACTGAGTGATCTCCAGATGATGGTGGTGGTCTGGTCCGGGGCTCTCGACATAATTACCGAAAAAAAAACTACATCTTATGTCAAACACCTAATTAGCATTTTAGTGATTCTATATTATTGTAATACTAGAGTTACTTGATTATTTCTTTGCATGCTGATAGTTGTACTGAATGTACAACTGTTTACAGATAAACACAGCAACTGTTTACAAATAAATAACTAAGTACATACATTTCATAAACTCACGCATATATCCCGGAGGAGTAGACAGAGACCAGGACTTCCCACTTGCCACGATCCTGACAAGCCGATTTCGCTTCAGCAATATTCATTAGTCGCTGCGTGCACGTAAGCCGGTTTCGGATACTGCCACACATTGCTATTGCGAAAATATTACACCCATATTTTAAGTACATAGTGATATTTGCTGACAAATACTAACAGCGAAATCAGACGGTTCACTTTTAGTTAATTTCTGTCTTTTATTCCGCATTTTCTCATCGTTTGCTCGGAATGAATAATCTAAACACAGAATGAATGACAAATGCTGAATGAATGCGTAATCAACAGGGACCTAATTACGCGCACCAAATCCTGAGTGATTCCACAATCATCTAACTGTCAAATTCCATACAAAGGGGTTTGAACCTCTGTGGCATATCCACCCGCCGCCATTTTGAATTTTTTTCAAAGTTTCCGCGCACGTTGAAACCACACGTTACCCTGTCACGTGTCACGTTTCTGAGATATTTGGGGGGGGGGGGGGGGATACCTAAAGATCGTCATAATGAGATCAATGTCAATCATTAATTAAGAATGCAGTAATTACGTGTGTATTCACTTCATTGCATTCAAATAATAGTCTCCGGGTAGATTTAACTATTTATTAGAAGGCAGTACAACCTAATACCACAAAAAAGTAACCCTGCCTACTAAATCACATCACATCGAAATAACGTTATTTGGTCAAAGTAGCTAGTTCGAACCGCAATAATTGGCTTGTTTTTCATCCCGTCGTCGCTGCCGCAGGAAGATATTTGTTGAAGATGTTTGATGGTATTAGGTACCAAGATAATATTCGGAACTAAAACGTGCTGGTACGTATAACATGAGAACAAATGCAATAATTGTTGATGAACTAAGTACAAAACATTGTTTATAATCCCGCGACACCTATTAAAGCTCATTTCTTTTTCCTTCTTTTGAAACGCTAGAGACAACTTTTGAATCGAACTTTTCTTGACACTGTTTCCATGACTACGCGTTTTGCGGATTGTTTCGGGCGGATATGCCAGCGTCCATAGAAAAATGCACAAACCCCTTTGACAGTTAGGCGATTGGAATCGTTCAGGATTTGGTGCGAAAGCTCCTGTGAGCTGATCTTTGTTTTATCCAAGGGTAACTTCTACTCTATTTCTTGTTGAAATGGCAACCAACCGATTTCGAAAAATTCTGCCAAAGACACTTCTTGGCACGAAATGGGCAAAAAACTTTGATACTCGCGATTTCTTTGGGGTAACTGTCCAGTGAATAAGTCTTGTACCCTGATATTTGCAGAGCTGTCCATAGATAAATTCTGTGACTGACAACCTGTCAGTATTAAAAATATTTATCCAGAGTAGCTGATTGATAAATACTGTTTTTATCTAAAATCCAGTGATTTGGCGTAATGAAGAGAATCATAATGAAAATAATAATCTTTCAAAATGTTCAAAATCTCGCTGTAGTATGAGAACAAATAATACAAATTGGCTAAGTGTAAGTCGGTCTTCTGCTAAGGGCGACCCTTAACGGAAATCCGAATCGCACTTGGCGGAGTTTTTGACCCGGCCCGGGACTACGACTGAGAATAGGAATTTCGTAATTTTTAGAATAGGCTTAGAATAACAAGATTTGTGGTATTTTATGTTGAGACTGTAACGGTGTGTTGAATAGAGGCACTTGGTCGCACACTGTGTACTTATCTTCGTAACAAAAAAAAAATCCTTTTGGAAATCCCGATTAGTCTCGTTAAATGTATAAGAACCGCGAGTCATAAAAAAATCTACACGGGGTTATGTTGAAAATGCACAATTCCTGAGTGAAACACCCCATTTAGAGTGTTCTTTACAACAACTTTTGTTCTATATAGTCCACCAATCCGGACTTGACCCCCGTGGTGGAGTATGGCCTATACCTTCCTCAGGGAAGAGACCCGTGCCCCTCGGTGGGGACATAATGGGTTGATGATGATTGTTCTATGATTTTTTTCTTAAATTTATGAAACATATATAGACTAGATATATACTTAGATTAGATGTATACTTTTCAAAATATGAGGCAGTATATAATTTCTATGAGTTTTTAAAAAGATTATCTAATAAGTATATAAAAATCTCGTGTCATAGTGTTTGTTATCGAACTCCTCCGAAACGGCTACACCGATTTTTTTTTTTTTGTGTATTTGGTAGGTTTGAGAATAGGTCGTAGGCTAATTAATATGGCAAAACAACGTTTGTCGAGTCAGCTAGTTACTTATATAGTTTTACTAAATTCGCTCTTTACTCGCTCTACCAATGTTGAGCCTTTAGTATATGAGTCTATTTAACACATAATAATATGGTTTCAAGCTTTACCTATCTATCAAACAACGGCACTACAAAAAAAGCCGTAAGAATAAATTTCTTTCCATAAATGATAAATAACAAAAAAAAAACAAAGTCGTACAACGAAAGATGTTGTAAATAACGGACTCTAACCGACATGTTCCAGGATAAATAGCCACAGACGTCATGCTGATAGACCGCCGTAGTACTTAACTACGTATTTGAAAGTAATTCTTATTAGCACAAAAGGGGAAAAGACGTTAGTCTCCCCGACTCCCTTGTTACGTACAAATTTAGTACAAAGAGAGTCGGGAGACGGGGAGGAAAAGGCAGTCTCGCGACTCCCGACCAACACCCCGACCTCCTCGTAACGTGGGGTGGGTAAATTCAGAAAAGCCTGGCACGTGCCTTGGAGGACTTGTGCCGGTAGCTCACGTTGAACCGAGTTAAATGTCTCCGTAACTTTAAAAGGTCAGTAAAGCTCTAAGCCAAAGTTTTGGAAGTTCGTTGTTAGCGATGAAGTAGGTTGTAGACTTTTGACTTTTCAAAATTGCCTCGTGACTCGTGACACGAATACGTCAACCTTTTGTCAACTGAAAATCTGGCCTCTATTTAGGTATACTCTTCTATACATTCGTAAATAGGGTTCTACACTCTTCAGTGCGACCAAATTTTAGTGTGGGACAAACTTGGAAATAGCGAATAAAATACCAAAGTAAAACCAGCTACGGCATTGAAATGTATCCAATGGAATAGCTGACATTTGTTCTAGGATTTCAAAGTTTTTTTCCATCGATTTTTTCTATAAATTTTTGGTATTGAGAAGTAGAACACCTGATTTTCGGATGTAAATAGAGATTTTGTTACACAGGGTTACTCGATTCGATAAGTTTATTCCATAGTTGTTGTATCTCTTATTTTTATGCTAATTTAGGTACGTCTGCAAAATATACATTAACGCTACACTGTTATGTCACATTGGTTGGTACGTTTAGGTACCTGCCAAGTCCACATGAGAGGAGTAGAGTACCACACCTTTAACCATTTTATACTCTAAGCCTTTAACCCACTGACCCCCGCTTTCTCGCATACTAACAAGCTGTTAATCTACTGTTAACAGCTGTCAGTGTTTTTTCTATATGCACTTTGGTCATTTGACAGCTGTTAACAGTAGATTAAAAGCGTGTTAGTGTACGAGAAACTGGGGGTAAGTCCATGCGAGGTATTAACCTCACATGGACATAGTGTATAGATCCCAACAAATGTGACACAAGAATGATACAAAAAACATGAGTCGACCTCTGGATCTTTATTGTTGATTCGACATCAGCAATAGGCGGGTCCACGCAGACCGAACTGTTACCGCGGCAAAAGCCTCGCGACGCTGCTCGGTCTGTTTGGACCATTCTAATAAAGAAATCGAATAGGTAGCGAGAACTCTTCCCAAACGCTGACGTCCGACCCGACATTGGACTCGTCCGACACCGGCGGGAAGAGCAACGGGAACACGAGCGAGGAGAACTGGGCCGCCGACGCCGATGGCCAGGCTACCGAGCCGGCCGAGATGCCCCCGCCGCCGACACCGCCGTTGGCGTTGTTGCCGCCGCCGCCACCACCTCCACCGCCGTTATTGCCGCCGCCGTCTTTGCCGCCGCCAGCGCCGCCGCCGTCGTCGCCACCACCACCGCCGCCGCCGTCGTCGTCGCCACCTCCACCACCTCCGCCGCCATCGTTGCCACCACCACCACCACCGCCGCCGCCGTCGTCGCCACCACCACCACCACCGCCGCCGCCGTCGCCATCATCGTCGGCGTCGCAGCCGTCGCCTCCCCCGCCTCCGAAACCCGTCAAGTCCAAAACCACAACGGAGTCCAACGCAGCAAAGCGAAAACTATACGACGCACGTGTAAGTCCATAAATCAGAATACATGACATACATACCTAATGCCCGCGGTTTCGCCCGCCAGGAGCTTAGATTATGTGCAGCTTCTAACTGCAAGCTTGCCATACAGATATAATTCTAAGTCTTGTTGCTTATCTAATGTAGACTATTCACAAATTCATATATTTAAGGAAAACGAAAATATTATTTTGTGGATAGGAATAAACCCACCAAAGTTACGTGACCGAGACTGAGTAGAGTGTAGTGTTTCTAGTTGCAACAGTGTTCGAGATTCAGGGGTTATTGTGTTGGTCATCATCAGACTATCAAGTCTTTGAATGTATAAAATAATTACAAAATTATTATTTCAATCATTCGGCAAAGATAAAAATGACACCAGAGCTGATGATCTTGGGAATGGAACCAGGAGTCATAAGTTTGTCCATTTGATAAACGTTTTACAAAATTGGGGACTACCCTTCACGAAAAATGAGTGGTAGGCAGAATATACAAAAATTGTAACTGAAATGGAGAACTTGCAGTAAAAAATGTTTTAATATAATCATAATCGGAGAGGCCGTGTTAAAAGATAAATAAACGTGTTAATAGTTTTTCTCTACGATGTATATTTTTCATAATATAACCTGTCGAAAAGTCAATATAGGTAGTCATGTGGTACCAAAACGCGCCATACAAATCGGGCTCAAACTATGACGTCACAACTTGCACGTAACGCCTTATAATGTATGATGATTATTAGGCACCGAATAGGTGCCGCTACTTTTCTTTTAAATAAGTTGAATAATAAAACTTTAAAACTGTAAATCCATATTTATTGACACATTAGACATTGGTTAGAAGAAAAACTACATTACTCAACTGAAAGAAAAACGAACTAAATTAAAAAAAGTGACAATAGTAAAAAAGACAATATCTATAAAAAAGGAACTAAACAATAAGAAAAGGTCTGTCGCCAACAATGATGATGAAGCTTTTATCAATATTTGACCCTTAAAAGAAAACATTGAGAAGTCAATGAAAAAACTAAATCTAAAAAGGTTTTTGTTATTAGAGTAACTTTAACTTTAACATTAAGTTTGAAACTGAAAATAAACATATTTTATTTATTTATTATTTATTTTTCGCATTTTTTGTGACCCCGAAAACGCCGGTAATAGTACATTATTGCAAAGGCAGCGAGACAGGCAAATGCCATTTCGGCCGAGGCATATATAGTGCTTTTCTTAAAAAAATGCAAGGAATTAAAAAGGGGCCTTTTACATAATAAATTTTTCTTTTGATTTGGTTGGAAGCAGGTTTTCCATCGCTAATTTAGCTTCCGATCTTAAATCTGGTGGAGTGCAGTCAATGTTCATTTCTTTTTTAATTTTCAGAATCATCGGAACTAATTTTAATTATTTTATTAACAAAATAACAACGAACTCCGCTTTACCGCCAATTTTGATTTTTATTTTACAGTTTGTGCGGAAAGGTAAACGCATCTGTGGCTATACAGCCACGACTCCACGAGAACGCGATATGTACGATAGATGAAAGAGTTCTAAATTCAAACAGCACACCGTTTCATACAACATTGCCGGCGCGCTCTTCGTTCCAAATTCAAAGAACGCGCCGGGAAATTATTTTGGTTTTTCAGTCCACATAAATATGATACTTCGCGTGTTCTTTATTCAAAAGTAATGCCAATATTTCCGCGCATGTTTAAGAAAAAAAATTCTGTCTAGTATCATTGAAGTCCTCGCCTGCGGCTCGGCCTTCAAACTCATACTCGACCTGCAATTGCCTATTTCACTGCCTTTGCAATAATTTACTATTACTGGCGGCGTTTTACATGAAATAAATACTCGCCTTATTTGAAGCTTTGAGTTTGAGATAGGCAATCTCCTTTTCCGTGCCAGTCGACGCCGCTTGAACCCTAATCGTCGCACTTGTCCAGTCTGTGACACTCTCTACCAACCAGGCCGCCTTGCGCGTAATGATTTTTGAACGCGCGATGGCCATCTTTGCTTGTCATTATGTCGAAAACCACAAGTAATTAAATATGAGCTTCAAATAAGGTAAGTCTTTAATTGAATCGTGTGATTTTAAAACGACACATGTCCTTTCATTACAACTTTGCAGGAAATAGAAAAAACTGTTTTATTCAAATACTAATATCTACAACAGCAATATTTTAGCATATTATATTGATTTCTGTATGAATAAACTACAATTTTTTTTCTAATGTAATTCAATAGGTAGGTGTAAATAATTTAATTAAAAAAAAATGGGCAAGTGTTATTTTAAAAACACATGTGACTTGTGTCGTTTTAAAATCACACGATTCAATTAGCATTTTATTTATTTATTTATTATTCTTATTTTTTTTATTTGGAGAAAATACAGGCACAGATAATAAATATTTTATGTTTTACAATATTGGGTATGGACTTATCTGCCGTATGGAACATTTCTCACTTTAGTTTCAGCAGGTAGTGTAAAAGCGGCAGGCACTTACTATTGTCTAACATGCAAATAAAAAAAACAAGTTATAAGAGAACTAGGTATAAGCCACTTAACAGGTTAGAGGGTAAACGCCGCTATTAAATCCTGTACGTTATTTGAAGCTTTGAGTTTGAGGCGTGTTTGTTATCGCCTGGTGGTAGAGAACGCCAATGTGAGATGATTCAGTTAGCTGTGTGTGTACACAGTACAAAGCTGGGTAGGTACGAATGTAAAATATTCCAATAGATATCCACAGACCCAATAGTGCGAGTAATTAAATTTTATCCCAATCCTTTGAAATCAGGAAACTAAGAAAATTTTTAGGTACGTACATATGTACAAAAGATAGGTAGGTAGATGTACACACATCAATCCATAAAATTTATGTGACGGTAGGACTCTGAGCTTATGCGATCGATCAACTATGATAGAACTCCACTGATAAAAACATCCTTACAGCCATATTAGAATAGAATTATAGTTATATCACTTGTGACCAAAGTTGACATGAACGTAATAACAAGTTAACATTTATTCTGTATCAGACTATTTTGGAATTACACTTAATATAGACCCTGCAATATTATGCCAGCTGCTGATAAAATAGATGTCATTCAACCTACGTTGTAGTATGATAGGTAGCTTTTGATGAGCTTCCTATGCTTACAAACATGATTAGGTACAGCTTATGTATCTATTTGTGTGGTAATAAAATATAACAGTTTGTCTCTGAACCTGTAAAGAACCCGAATAAGTTGATATGATTCAGATTTTGGCTTTGACTATAGCATTAAGAATAGCGTCACTCCATTTCCTTCCGTGGATGTCGCAGAAGGCGACTAAGAAAATAAATTACCAGCAGACGGGCAGCAGCGTCTTCCTGAGATTCCAACTGCATACCTGCGCCTGCCAAGCGTGGCGATTATGGCAAAACCCCTCATGTTCTTGAAAACCACGAGGGATGCCTGTGCTCTGCAGTGGGCGTCAAGTGACTGATGATGAGTAGCATTAAACTTGCTTACTTATGGGCTATAACTTTTAAGCTAAAATCACAAAGTAGCGCAGTAAAACGTAGTGTCATCTATGTCTGCCATAACAGATTTAGAAAAAGGCTGTGTCTGCCGAATTATTCAACCGAATTGCCGAATCTTCACTCTCAAATATCTCGGAAACGTGATACTTTAGGGTACCATATGACCAAAAGTTTTTTTGTTTGTATAGTATCCTCTATCCATATTTACAACTTTCAACGTTCGAGGAAACTTTGAAAAAAATTTAAAATGGCGGCGGGTGGGATATGCCAGAGGTACAATCCCTTTAGATGCCAATGACAAGCAAAAATGGCCGTCGCTCAAACTTCAGCTTCAAATAACGTAAAAGATTTGATGTTTTATTTTTAAATTATCCTAAGTTTTTAGATATATGATCTCTGGTATAAAAGCAATGTCACTCCAACCTAAGTTAGAGGCAAGTTCCCCACTGTACATCATTGAGTTAAAGTACTTAACTCAATGCTGTACATAACCAAATTCAGCAGGTAAATTGCTCTGGGCAATCTGGGAATCCCTAAACCGGCTGCGAACCCGTGTCGGCCGAAGTAAGGATAACATGTTCAGGTGGGGGTTCGCGGATAGCGATAATTTGAACTGTCTGTGCGAACTTCTCAGACGATGGACCATCTTTCATCGTGCCCTGCGTGCCCTAATACCTGTACTCAGGAGGCCTAATGATTGCAAGTGATAACGCAGTCAGCGTCGCAAAGTTCTGGGTCGCAACTGTTAATAAGGACTAATAAAGTTTGTTTGCAATCGACACGCTAAGAAGAAGAAGCAGGAAAATTATAAATTGATCAGCAGAAAATTCAAAATTATCAGCTTTAATTTCATGCTTGCAAGTCATGAGTTATTTCTAAAATGCGCAATTCCGGAAACAATTAGAAACAAATAAGAGTTTGTGTTTCACAACAACTTTTGTTTCATGTGTTTGTTCAAGCCAGCAATCTGCCCCAGGGTTTAGTTTTCGTCCGTCCGTCTGTCTGTCAAGACCCTTTATCTCGGAATCGCGTAGAGGTATCCAATTGAAATTAAAATCAAATAATTAGGTAGGTCTACTGTAGCTTGAAGCTGTGGAAAAATCAAACTTCTAAATTAAACTAAAAAAAAGAGATACGGCTGTTTATGCCGCAAAAACGTATATTTCTACTCTCAAGAGAATCAAAATTTATAGGGTACTACTGTGATAGAACTATGAAATTTGGCAAGTAATATCGTATTATACTATAACAGGGAAAAATCTGAAAACTATACATTTGTAATTAAATCATAAAAAAATTAGTCTGAAGTTCGGGAATAGCTCGGAAAGAACAGCGAGACTGGATTCCTGATTTCTTTTTAGGGTTCCGTAGGCCGACAAGGAACCCTTATAGTTTCGCCATGTCCGTCTGTCTGTCTGTCAGTCCACGGCCTTGCGCAACGACCCTAGAAAGCTGTAATTTCGTGTGTGTGTATACATATTTATCACGCCGACAAAGTTAAACAATATTTTTTTACTGTACCTCCCCTAACATAAAAAGCGGGGATGATTTATTTTTCTCGTCTACCCCATCATACCCCAAATCAACGATACCCGTTGGATTGGTCGTTGAAATATTGTGGGTGTAGGAAGACCATTTTTCGATTTACGGTTCCGTTTGCGAAATATTAAGCTTTAAAGCGCAAATTTTTGTCCGAGTATGGTCCCCCCCCCTCTCCTGGCTTAACGGTTGATTGTAGAAACGTGAAAAAATTCAGGGTAGTAGCTCATATGAACTTGAAAGGAAAAGTATCACGGCTAAGAAGACTACTAGTTAACGAGTAATAGGCAACCAACTTATAAAAGTAAAATTTCGTACAAAATCGATTGAAAATGACTTCGATGAAGTTGTTAGTTCTGTAAAGCAGAAAATAACCCTCTTTCTACGGAACCCTACATTACGCCTGGCCCGACACGCACTTGGCCGGTTTTATAATATGTAAGTTGGCACCTACAAAGAGCTACGAAGATTTTTGTATGGGGCCTGGCATAGTTCATAGTGGCGCCCTCTATATTTTTTTCAATATCGTGGAGCATGATGAAACCTAGCTAGATCGATAGAGGACAAAAAAGTAAACAAGAAATTATTAAGGTCACCATGTCCTAAAGTGGCACGTTTAGGAGTTATTGAGCTTTGAAGTTTGTATGAGATTTTTATAAAACTTAACTTTTGAATCATTTTTCACTAAATACTGGACTATATGCTTGGCACCTGTGACTCGTTGCCGATTCTTGACTAAATTGCTAAATATGTCGTAGAAAAAACACCCAGTTTGTTATAGATACCGTATATTAAGGCACCCGAGCGTAGCGAGGTCCACTTACGAGACTTCGATTACAAAAAAAACATTGTCGAGATAAATCTGCCATTTTTCAAACAATAAACCAATTACTTAGTCAACAAAATGCTTTGATTGAATTTTGGAAAATGAAAAGAAAACGAAACAAATGAGGTACTTACTTTCCAAATATAAATCAATGTTGACAACGTCACTTCAGTAGTTTACCCACTCACCAAAAAGATTAATCTCAAAGAAGTTTGTAATAGGTAGGTACCTCAGTGGGTAGGTCCGTAGGTTCTTTCTTTGCCCAACTGAAGATGAAGGTACCTACTTAATTATTGGATATTGCCTACCTACTACGCTACGTCAGGAAATGGTATTTATGTTAAAAACATGGTTGAACATGGTTTTACACACAACAGCGGTTTAAGTTTCTAGCGATATGTACCTATCTACATTATTTATAGGTACCTACCTACCACCTAAACCTATCTATATTAATGAAACTGTAGGTTTTATATTGACATGTTTTGAATTTTAATCGAATTGAACGAATTGGATGCATGAATAATACTATAATTTCATGTATATACGTATATAAGTAGGTAGGTACCTACTAGACATAGCTACCCAGACTTTAAAAAACATCAAAGTAGGTTTGAATCCCCGAGAAAACTCATATCAAGTGACAAATTCAGTGATGAAACTCAGTTAGTGGAAATTCCATACAAACTTCAAAGCTCAATAACTCCTAAACGTGCCACTTTAGGACATGGTGACTTTAATAATTTCTTGTTTACTTTTTTGTCCTCTATCGATCTAGCTAGGTTTCATCATGCTCCACGATATTGAAAAAAATATAGAGGGCGCCACTGAGACTATGCCACTAATCTTCGTGGCTCTTTGTTAGGCAATCCGCCATAATAACTCACTTTCTGTCAAAATTTCCACTAGCTAAGTAGAGATAAAGGCCTTCGTAGGACGGACAGACAAACATCGTAGCCATATTTATAGGATTCAGTTTGCAATCCTTCGGTGCCTCATCCTCAAAAATTAATATGTTTGGCAGGAGTCGCTGTCCACCTCAAGTAACGAGAATGAGCTGCGCGAGCCTGAGCACCAGCAGAAGTCAAATACAAAGAACACAGATACAAATACAGACAGCGGCATCACTGTGAAGGACAGAAAGAGAAAGAAGATCGTTAAGAGAGCCAAGGCTACCATGTAAGCATGTGTTGTTACTACCTCTCTATTTTAGATATGTTGGCTCCGTCGAACTAATAAGAACGCCCGTTCAGCCCCGTTGCTCGCTTATTCTAACATTTAATGATTGTTAGACAATGACAACTTTCGACAATTTATGTGAATTTATGCGAGCCTAGAATAATAGCTGTAATTTTGGACACATTTTTGTATTTTTATTTTTGATAGAGCAAAATATGGCTTGGTAGAGAGAGAAAATGGCTTCGGCAGTTTAAAACGGAAGAAGCCATTTTTGTCTATGATAAATTAGGAGTATGACTTTTTTCCGCTGTGGTATGACAATAAAATATTAGTATATTTTAATAATTTTTTTATCCTATACCCTATTTTACTCGATGTTAAGTGGATTTACAGAAGTTTCTCATTATGTATCATCCTGTTATATAGGTTAGTTCCTGGAAATACCAGATAGTTTTTTCTTTACCATTTTTTCTATAATAAATTAAGTAAAACAAAATTCTATTGACTAAAGAACTATTAAAAATTCACCATTTCATAATCCACAGCAGAACAAAAATTTTACCGTCTGTGAAGTTGCATCAACTATCACTTTTATACAAGGTTATTTCTACAATGGGTAGGAAAACCATATCCTATGTCCTGCAGTGGGCGTCAAAGGGCTGATGATGATGATGATTTCTGCAATGCACAATTCATGAAACATGTCGGTTAGAGTTGTCATTTACAACACATTTTTTTTTTGTTTCCTTTTCCACTTAAAATCTCTAACTGGGATGTTTCAGGAATTGTGAAACATCCCAATTGGAATTTTAACAATTACCTACCCTGTCATTTTATTCATGCTATGAACCTCATATTAGCTATAAACGATTGGTTCCCGCTCCTCTTTTAGGTCAATCAGGGCGATGATCGATATCTTCGATTGTTCCAGCAATAACGTGCAGGGACTGTCTCGTAAGACCCCATCAGATGATGACATTGCTAATGTCTTAAAAGAATTCACCGTCGATTTTCTCCTGAAAGGCTATAATTCGTTGATCCGAACGGTCCACAGCCAAATCTTGACAAATAAGGACTTTGAAATTGACACTGCACACTTTTTCTGGCTCTTGTCTTATTTCTTGAAGTTTGCGACGCAAATAGAGCTGGACCTGGAGTATGTGAGCTCTGTGTTGTCGTTCGACATTATCGCGTATGTCACAGCCGAGGGAGTGCATCTTTGCGAAGAGTTTGAGCTGGCCTTGAAGTTTAGTAGCACTAACAGCTACTTGAAGCCCCGTATCAAGAGGCTGCACTTGGTAAGTTTTTTTTTGTTAGTGACGTTAGCAATGTTGGAAAACGCTTCGAGGCGTCTTCTACTAAAATATACATAATGTAATATTTTTTAAGGTTAACACGAGCACTAGACATAATAAAAACTGAATTTTGACGGATACTTACTCGTTTATTTTTTCATTTTAGTAAGTGCCGTGGTCTCGGTAGACTGAGGTGACAGGCGTCTTTTTGAAAGAATTAACTGTTAATTTATTACCCTCGGCAAAAAATTATTAAGGTACGTTCCAAAAATATTTTGATAATTTTTTTATTTAAATTGGCAAAACAATTATTTTATATAAACTCAAAAATATTGATTATTAGTTATTGAAATTGAATCTACAGTTACACTTCTAGCAAGTGGGTCTTACGCACTTAAGCACTGATTCCCATGCTGTAGCTATGTTCTAACCACGATCTCTATTCAAATTTCGATGCCGGCGGATCACTATTGCCTCGCGTATCAAAATTAAAAAATAAACGAGTAAATATCCGTGCAAATTCAGTTTTTATTATACACATATAAAACAACTCTTTTGGCGTAGGTACTTTACACGATATTTGGCACAGCACCCCCCCACCCCCCGTCTTTGTCACAGGTGGTCACATTTGTGTGACTTCCCCTCCCTTGACGTCATATATTTTAGAAATTTTAAAATTAACACTTCGAAAAACTACAGAAAATTACAGAAGTGATACAAACTTTGAACCATATAAGTATATACTTATTTTAAGTTTTTCGGCTTGTGACTCACCGCCCTCTTGTCAAAATAGGACAAGAGGGGGTGAGTCACAAGTATACACGATCTCACATTTTGTGTTTCGTTTTGTCACATTCCCTCGTGTCACGTAATTTATAGATGACCCCTTATTTTTTATAACGAAAAAAGTTAAATGAATTCTTTTCATGTGATCTTAGATGATAACAGCAATCCGGGAGTTCGTTCAAGCTGTGGAAGTGTTTAAGAAGCGGTCACCGTATTCCAACGACAACCAGGAGAGGCTAGTGCAGCTGGAGAGCAAGCTGTGCGAGTTGGAGGAGTTGCGCTCGCTGATGGTCTTACTGCTGAGAACCTACAACCCGACCTACCACAAAAAACAGTATTTGCAGGTGACATTATTTTTGGCATTCTGAGAAACCGTGGATTTGACAACCGCTCCGAGACATTTCTGAGGCATAGGATCTCCCTTGCTGTACAGCACGGTAACGCTGCCAGCGTTATGGGGACCTTTTGGTCTGATATTTCTCGGGGTGGTCTGTTGAACTGACATTTTGTTTATAATTATTAACAACCTCGTTATACTACATATCACAGAACAAAAGGTCCGTGCTACATATGAATATTTCACTGTTGTGGATTTATTTTGATATAGTAGATATGTTTCCTTACTTGTGACGTTTCTGAGAAGGCATGTGCCCGGCAATAGGACATATATAGGCTGCATAAAAGTGGCACGTATATAGGCTACATAAAATGTAACATTTTTATGTTATGGCATCCAGTTGTGTAGTTGCTAGATTTTCTTTCTCTCTTTTTATTTTCTCGTACTAAAAGATAATGGACGATGGCAATAGGCCAAATAGACGAGTACTGGCTAATTACCTACTTTGTGTACTCAGGGTACAGTTGTAAAACTTTAATAATTAAGTAAAAGTCATATCATCCATCGGCAACGTGTGAATTCCAGACTGCGGACAGTATAATATATCGATGAAACTTTTATTCTTGGTGTCATCTAGTTTAACCCCTGAACTGCCCTCGCGGAATGGGACTATAGGTGGCCCATACTAAGTTGGACACAGATCTGTGTCGCGGCAGACGAGTTGTTAAATGGCGAGTTAAGTGACATTTAAGAAGTGGTGCAAATCGGCCTTAGTGTAATGTGTGAAAATTTATGAATTTGTGTTATCTTATTGAAAGGAATATATATTTTTGTGTTCAGATCACCATTTTCTTTAGATAAGAGCTAACGAATCGTCTATGTTTTAATTGTTTCAGGACCTCATTGTAACCAATCACATACTACTACTGTTCGTGGACAATATGCTGAAGATCCCTGACTACAAAGGCAAGATTAACTTGTCGGACCATATTAAACAGTAAGTGTAATATAAAAATGCAAAGGTTTGCACTGGAAACAAATAAATAACATAAATATGTAATAGGTATAGCCTGAAGTCTAATTAAATTATCTGATCATGGTATAGAGCAGTCTTTCCCAAGTGGGGGGTAACGCCCCCCGTGGGCGCTGGAAGCCTCTAGGCTTGTCAAGGGGGGCGTTAAGGGGCCCTGAAAGAATTGGGGGGCGTTGATGTGATTTAAGGGGGTGATGGGTGATTTGTAACTTCAGCTACTTCATATTTTATAATTCACTGTAATTAAAATCCTCCTACTACACAACATCCATTTATTAGTTCATATTTATATCCTATTTTATTGTATATATATAAACTAGAAATATATTAAATATTTATTATTTTTAATGCGTTCACAACGCTATTTATATCTTAAGATATTTAGTAATAGGTATCAAACACTGAAAAATATTCGTGTCTTCAAGTGTCGCAGGTGAGGTAACCACCTCCAAAGACACGTATTAAAATAGGTATATCTATTGTTACGGCCAAGCTGAGCACTTGCCGAACGCGGGATTTTTTGTGTACCTAATCTAGTAAAAATTAAAATTGAAATTAGAAGGTTCAATTATAATTCACGTTTGGCACGAACAAATATTTATTATTGCTCTCTCTGGTAAGAAAAATCTCGTTTAGAATATAGGTTTAATTAAACACCAGGCGAGACTAATATGCTATTGAGGTTTTTAAGGTGAAAAAAAATGGGAGGCGCTGCAAAATTACTGATTTTCAAAGTGGGCGTTAGACGAAATAAGTTTGGGTACCTCTGGTATAGACTAATAGCAATAGATAGATAACACTTTATTGCACACAATAATAAAATGCTTTGTAGAGGCATATATTATATAATTAGTAATTCAAGATGTGAAAATTTAACATGTGAAGTGACGGTTAGAACAAAAGCGTGAAGAGTTTATTTACCCACCAGGTTTGCTACGCCCGAGATAATATATCAATACGCGCTGCTACTGGAGGACTACGCGGAAAACGGGCAGTTCGTGAACGATTGCATTTTCACCATCTTGCACCACGTCGCAGGAGAGAGCTCGACCGCGCTGCTCCAGCCGAAGTTATTGAAGATATTTATATCTATGAGAAAGTCCGAGTTTGAAGCATGCAATGTAAGTTGAGTATTTCAATCAATCAGCCCGTTCTCCTCCACTGACATAGGCCTCTCCCAGAGCACGCCCTATCCTTCGTAAGCCATTCTCATCCAACACTAATTTTTCTCAGATAGTCGGTTCAGCGAGTAGTTCGGCATTTGTCCGTTCACGTTGCGTTTGGCAGTTCGTTCAACTTTGTCGGTTCTTCGGTTGATGTGCTAGGTCACCGTCCCGTCCAACTTGTCAGTCTTTTAGGAATTGTCTTATTTTTTTGTGATCCATTAAAGAGACTCCAAGCATAGACCTAATGTTTTGGCACGTAAGCTTTTTTTTTAAAGTTAGTGGTGGCAATTATGGAATCTTATCATTTAGGTAGCAACTGATGTATGTATGTCTTGAGAAAAGATGGAGTCTAGAGTTTAGATTTTTTCGCTGCCTTTTTCTCAGCTGCAAATTCGACCCGAAGGCAGGGACTAACATTGTAACATTGACATTCGAGAAACAGGATGTAAATTCTTTACGTTGAAAAAAATGTTGATTTCTAATTGTTCTATATACAACAACGTGTTGCGTTCTATGTCGCTGAGCTAATTTTCCTGATAGCAAGATAACATAGCAAAGGTATATTCTTTATTGTATACCGGAAAAAATACAGAAACAGCAATGACAAAAGAAAAGTAAATAAAAAAAGAAATAGAAAAGTAAAAGTTTTTTAAATAAGATAAAAAAAAATGGCGGCCTTATTGCTAACTGCAAGTTGTTCCAGGCAACCTCATATTGGAGAATTGGCCGAAGGAGAAATAGATACGATTATGTAGCCTTGTGGCTAACCCTAGCGCACGGTAGTTATGAATTAGGTATGCTAGTTCGGTACCTGACTATGTACCCTCCACATTAATTTGCATAAATTAAGTGTAAATCGACATTTAGCAACAAATCATCTAGAGGCTGCGCAAGTCTGTAGAGAGTATGCACTTGTAGAAGTTTAAGGCAGTTTTGTGTGATGATTTACTGATTCGTTTCTGACCGCACTTAACTGAAGTCCAGTTTTATATGTAATATACCTATTACATATAATTTTATGAATTGTTTGTTTTATGTAATCGGCTTGTACTCGTCCACTGCTAAAAATAGGCCTCCCCCAAGGCACCCCACTTCCTTCTGTCCTCGTTCCTCCTCATCCAGCCACTGCCAGCAATCAGCTTCAAAGCGTAACGTTACGGACAAATACACGTGCGTAAGCGTCTTATAGTGAGTCGTGTTCGTTGACGTGCAAATATGCGCTAGAACACTGACAACCAGATTCGCCAACTAAGCCGATTTGGCTACCATCTTAGGGCTTGAGAGCCCGGATTGCGGTTCTGTGTATTATCCTCTTAAGTCCTGACCTTGAAAGTAACAATCGAAAACCATTGTTATTTTCAAGGTCAGGACTTAGGAGGCTATAATTGTATGATTGCAGGACTGGTCCGACATAATCGAGTACGTGATAAAGCGGCCGCGCGACTTGCACCCCGCCGCCCGCGTCCACTTCAGTACGAAGAGCTGCGACAGCGACGACCCGTTCTTGAAGCCTCCGTGGGCTGCAGCCGCCGTCAACCTGCGCGTCGCCGACAACAGTGTTAAGATGGATTCCGATAGCGACTGCAGCGTATGCTTCAAGAACGAAAGGTATGAGTGCGACCGCGCACACGTTTCAATTAGCTCCAGTAGCTCGGTTTCACACGGCAAAGATGTTAGGCATAGTCGGTCACACACATAAAACTGTGTTTGGACGGTATGCGTTCACCGTTTTTAATGGGATTTAGAAACCTTATAATGGCGCTAGTCTTAGAAAATATAAAATGGCGCGTGATCAGTAACATACTCGTATTTAGTCCCGAGAGGGGATATGCCGTTATGTCGAGGGACTACATAAGTCTACCCGAGGTAAACACTGTGCTTTTCATTACGAATATAAGGAAAGTAAAAATAAAAACAAAAGACAGTCAGACAGCCCGATAGCCAGACAGGCAGACCGCCAGTCAGCCAGACAGGTTTCCCGCTATTTTTTTTTTGTGCCGGCTAGCGGCTATCTGAAATTTAGAAAGTTGGAACATGGTTCAAGACAAATGTGAAAATAGAACTAGTTTTTTTTTCAATATTTTGACAGCTGTAAGTTAAAACGATTCTTTACCGTATTACTTTCAACCCGCTCATCCGGCAACTACAAACCTACTTTCTGAGTATGAGTAATGAAAAAACCATTTTTATTAGGTACTTGAAATTATGTCACTTAAATAACAATATCGGGACCAAAAGTAATAAAAATCGAAAAATACTGTGGTTCGAGCGTCTAATGGTCGGCGCCGGCCAACTCACTTGTTTACGCATATCGGACGATAGACTTTTAACGTAATAGAAAACATTTTTCGCGTTACGGAACTTCCTAAAATTTAATTTAGATTTACAGTTTCGAACCAAAGGTCGGAAATCGTGTATAATTACAAATATGTTACACCATCATCATCATCATTCAGCCACAAGAAGTCCACTGCTGGACATAGGCCTCCTCCATGGATTTCCAAGAAGACCGGTTGGAAGCGGCCTGCATCCAGCGCCTTCCTGCCACTTGGATGAGGTCATCTGTCCATCTTGTGGCTGGTCGTCGTACGCTGCGCTTGCCGATATGTGGTCTCCATTCGAGAACTTTTCGGCCCCATCGGCCATCAGTTCTGGGTGGTATGTGCCACGCCCACTGCCACTTCAACTTACTAATCCGCTGGGCTATATCGACGACTTTCGTTCGTCTACGGATCTCATCATTTCTGATTCGATCTCGTAGAGAAATTCCGAGCATAGCCCTTTTCATAGCTCGTTGCGTGACCTTGAGCCTTCTTATGAGGCCCATAGTGAGAGACCACGTTTCAGTGCCATAAGTCATCACTGGTAACACACACTGGTTGTATAATTTTGTCTTGAGCGATTGAGGTATATTAGACGAAAAGACTTTTCTAAGTTTCCTGAATGCCGCCCAGCCGAGTTGGATTCGACGATGGACCTCTTTCACGAAGTTGGACCGGCCTAGTTGGACTGTTTGTCTAGACGTATTCGTCTACAACTTCGAGAGTCGAGACATATATAATGTGTAAAATGCAACCTTTACTGATTGACTGATGTATCAACACACAGGTCAAACCACTGAACGGATTGCCCTAGGTAGGAACATGACACACAGATAGTTTAAATATTCATTATCTGGGTGCCAACTTTCTAGGGCAATAATACTGTTTATTAAAATGATGAAAAGAACATTCTATTTCAATTTCTATTCAAAATCACGCTGTAGTGGAATTTGACACAATGACAGAAGGTACGGCCGGGTACACACTTGTAACACACTGTCTTTGGACGGACTAGATCTGTTTGATACCGCAACAGTGATATAAGACACTTATTTCAATTTCAATTTATTATGCCTGCCACGAGTACCTATATGGAGAAAGAAGAAGATACATTTATTTATCGCCACATACACATAATATACAACACGTAAAATAGTAAGCAAAAATTAAAAAATAACAAACGCAACAGAACACAATAATAAGTAGGGGATGTGAGGGGTAAAACGGCTTCAGGCTCAGTAATTACTGCGGGCTTATTGCCCACAGCACTTCTGTGCGCCATGCGTGACGTGAACGTTGATTGGGCGATGGTAAGTGACAGCGTTACTGATATTTGGTTTTATACAAAAACGTCAAACCAATGACTTCATTGATGTATAACCCGTCGAAAAGTTTCTGCCACGTTAGTTCCGCGTCGGAACTCGTATTAAAAAATCACTCGAATTTTCGCAGTATCCATCTTTCTTGTCTAAATTGAATAACAAAAACAATTGAAAGTCGATATTCAAATGTTTCACATTTTTTAAAAAAAGAACATCATAGAAACCATTTGAAAAAAGTTTCATTCGAAAACCTCAAACCATGAAGATTCTATGTCAATTCAAAGAACCTATTGCAATAAAACGGCAATTTCATACTTTAACCCCTATTATAAAGATGTCACATTAAAAACAGACCCTATCGGCCGCGCAAAATTTCTTAGATCTAAGAGAACAGGCAATTACAAATAATAAATATACATTACATTTTGCATTTTTTAAGGCATGATTAAATTGCGTATCTTTTTTTAGTCCCCTTAACCTTTCTGGTAATCTATTATATATTTTTATAGACATTGGCAGAGTACCGGAGGAGTGTAGGTTAATCCGTGATACGGTTAGCATCAGTTTATTTTCATCTTTTAGTCTTCTGCTGTTTCACTGCCTGTTGGACTAGCCGTTAAGGCGCTTAACTGCCAAGACAGAGGTCGTGGGTTTGATTCCCACTGGGGGCCACCGTACATTTGTACAAATGGCCTCAGTCTGGGTGTATTTCGATGTTTGTGATGTCCTTGTCTGATTACCATAGCACAGGGTATCCTAGTTTGTGACCAGGTCAAGTGATTATGTTGTTGCGTCGTTCGGTTCTCGGAGCTAACTCTGCCATTCTTAGGGCCGGTTTCTGAATTGAGAATTTCATTGAGTAAATACTTAAGTAACGTTCTGTCACGCTCTTTTCTGAGAAATTCGCAGAGACAACACTACATTTAACCATTTATTTAGCGAAATTCTCAATTCAGCAATTGGTCACTAGACTGCGAATTGGCAAATCATTACAGCGGGAGTTTGATCTGCTTACTGACAAAATTTGGGAGTTAAATAAATATATTTTGCAACCATTTGATTGGAGTACCCTGACCTATTTAATTCAACGTCGGCGCGGCCTTTTGGCTATTGCTTTTGTTTTTATTCTTATCTGTTTTATTTTATATACATATGATGACATTCTTGTTAAGTTTTGAAAAGTAATGCATGTGGTCTTTATATTTAATTAGTTTTTGTATCAAGACTCAGCCTCTCAGCCAAGACTCAACTTAGATTTACTGTTTTACATGTAAAGATACAAAAAATGTTGGTAGACCTAATAAAAAATAAAACAAAACTATCTTTGGATGGGCTATCTCTGTTTAATACAGTAAATATGACGACCGGACACACACTTGAAACACTTTCTTCGGATAGAATAGCTCTATTTGATACTGCGAAGAAGACAGCTACAAACGGATAAACACTTGAAACAAAATATTCTTTCGATGGATTAGCTCTGACTGATAAGTAACGTATCGCCTCGATTGAATTTATAGATAGGAAAATAATCTGTTTATTCATTCATCCCTTGATTATCTACTTTATGCAGGGTTAAAAGGGAGTTCTGCATTTTTGGGAGACCTAACTAATCTTTGAATACTTTTTAAAATTATTTTATTACAGAAGATTTACAGCTCCTGCCGACTTTGTCATCATCTGAGTGTAGCGGAGAGACTAATATTTTTATTCAATTCTACAGTTGGACAGAGTCAGAGTTATCATCGCTGAGCTGGAACTGCATGCAATGCAACGTGTCCAAGGATATGATTGGAGATATCGTGAAACTGTTAAAGGAAGAAGGGACTGTGAAATCAAGAGTTTCCGTGATCAAAGAACTTTACAAACAAAATTTGATTGACAAAACCGAATTTCTGTCCTATTTGAAAATAGAAAGTGGCACATATTCTAGAGCCAGTCAGCAAAAGGAAGACGTCAGGGATAACGATATCGGGAAACTATGCAAGCAATTCATTCAAGACGGAAAATTGAGATTCTTAGAATGGACGCAAAAAGTGCTGCTCGATATGTGCTTCGCAAAAATATATATTGAGAAAAAAGCAGCGGAGAATCCTTACAGCCCACTAAATTTTGAATGTTTCAAAAAGAAACACGTCGAATTACCGCAGATATCGCCGGTCTCCTATCACAATTTGCGTAAGTGTATTTTTATTTTGGAAATATTCAACGGTGGAGGCGAGCTGCCGAATTTTTCTGAGTGTTATTCGTTGTAGGTACTATTTTGATAAATAGATGAATGATTTATTGCACTTTTTATGATGTCATACACAGTAAAAAGTGACCGTAGCCAGTATTCGTACTGTGTGTGGCAAATGCAAAAGCGCTCTGACTCAACATGGGCCGGAGAGTGATACTCGGGTATGCCATCAGTACCCATAAGGCGGCGTGCAGGGCTCGGAGAGATAGTGCGAACCAGATCAATAATCGTAAATAAAGTTTGTTTTCATCTGTTTAGTTTAGTTTCTCTATTTGTTTCAGTGACGAACAAGACGGTTCCTTTGGTGCCGTGGAACTGCGAGCAAGCCTCCATTTGCAAGGATCTAAAATTCCTGCAGTTTGTACACAAGCTTGGTTTCCACATCCCCGTTGACTCCGGGAAGATGTTCATTCGGATCCCGCACTTCTGGACCGCAGACTTCCTTTATGAACTCGCTGGCAAGATAATGCCTATTGATAAAAGTATGTATGATAATTATATATTTTATGTTTTGCTGACATTCAAGCAAACTAAGCAGTCCTTGTGAGTGAAAGTATGCCCTTTCAGAGTTGGGTAGTTTTTATTAACTTTATGGGTTGTCCCACGTGTGTTCTCATTGCAGTTGTCTTATTTGGAGTGGTTCATTAAGAGAAACCGTGTCTTGGTGGTTCATGATGTTCCTTGTAGGTTTTGGTCACTATATTGTGCACTACTTCCCTTTTTGTGGAACAAGGCAAATTAAATTTCGATTCTATTGTGTAGTGTGGAAATTAATACTACATAATGTTATTATAAAGGTTGATTGGGTAGAGCGCAACTAAAGATTTATGATTTAAATTATGTACGTGGGACAATGAAAGTTTTGCGAAAATAAAATCTATTCATAGTACTCTCCAACAGCCTCTATATAAAATTTCATGCAAATCAGCTTTCGAAATTATTTTTCCAGTCCGCCACAGACACCTCGTTTAAAGCCTGCTCGAACGCTGACAGCGCATATTCCGGCGCCGAATGTATCTCTTTGAGCAGATTTTTTATTTTCGGGAATAAAATGAAGTCACACGGTGCTGGGTCAGGGCTGTAAGGAGGTTTGGCCCAGGAGTTTGACCGGCGTACTGTCCAGGAAGTTCCTCGTTTTAAGCTCGATGTGCGGGGGCGCGTTGTGGTGGTGGAGCAGTAGCCCGCGGAGCCCTGTGTTTGGTCGGTTGTTGCTCACAACAGAGAAAATTTCTGCCTAGCATTTGGTAGCATACGGCGTTGATGCTTCTTTGGGTCCGTAAAGGAGTTGATACCAAAAAGCCAGTCAAATCTTTCCTCCCCTTCTAGATCGCTTCACTTTGTTAGGCGTTGATTCGTTTTGAAACACGCAGACCGTCGACTGGCGCTTCGTTTCTGGATCGCAACCTAATGGTCCGAAAGGTTTTTGATAAATCCAGCCTGTAATGTCTTAAACACGCTGAGACAAATTTGTTTATCATATCACGGCACCATTCCACCCGGGCATGTTTCTGAGCGTCGGTGAGGTTGTGCGGCGCCCAGCGTGAAACTATCCTCCTCACGCGAAGATGCACGCGTAGAATCTCATGAAGGCCTGAATCTCGCTCCCGATCCAATCTGCAGTATGTGCGTTTATATCGTGTAATGGTTGTGATCTGTTTTGTACACCAAATAAAAAAAATAAAAAAAAATCTGATACGTAACTCGTACCTATATTGTCTTGGATTAAATTTTTCACTGCTAGCACTTTTTCGTCCGTAACAGCCGTCAAAGGGCGACCACTTCTTTTTTTATCTCCCAAATTTATTCGACCGCCCTTGAATTCGTTATACCAACGATTCACGGTTGCTTTGGAAGGGCCCTCATCTATGAACGCCGTTTGTAGTCTATCGTACGATTCGTCCGGTTTCAGGCGACACTTGAAATCGTGAAAAATCATAGCGCGAAAATGTTCCCGGCGCAGATCCATTTTTTTATAAGTGAGACATTCATTAATTTAAATTAGCTCGCAAAAAATGTGGAGAGAAATTTTGAAATTGGAACGTATCTATTTTAACTTCAAGAGAGCAGCGTTGTTTGTGCTGTGCTATAGGGAACACTTATGTTGATTGGTAGTATGTGAATTATAGGGATAATAAGTTAATTAAATTAAATAGTTAGTAAGTTGTTAGACATAGGATATTTTGGAAATTGTATGTTCATACCAATCGAATTAGGCTAAGCCTGTAAAGATAGGTATAAGTAAGTGGAAATAAAAATAAATAAAAATAAATAAATAACTTATCAATAATCATCGCATGCTGTCGGTACATGTTTTGGCGAGTCAACTAGGCATATCAATATTAAGTGTATTATTTATTAACTGCATTGTTGCCTTGATGTTTTGTGTCGCTAATAAATAAAATAAATAAATAAACAAATCATATATTATTTTGAAAATTGATTATAATGGCCGATTCAGCGTGTGGCGCCGGATTAAGAATAGCGTCACTCCATTTCCTTTCGTGGATATCGTAGAAGGCGACTAAGGAAATCAATTACCAGGAGACGGGCAGCAGCGTTTTCCTGAGATTCCAACCGCATACTGCGATCGCCAACCCGCCTGCCAAGCGTGGCGATTATGGCAAAACCCCTCATGGTTATAAAACCACGAAGGAGGCCTATGTAAAGTATGTCCTGCAGTGGGCGTCAAATGGCTGATGATGATGGCCAGTTATAATCAATTTTGAAAATAATGTATGATTTAGTCGCTCATACATAAAAACTTTTTTTCGCAATACTTTCTGAGTGGTCTGGTATATTCTTTGCAGGGAATTTAAAATTCTCCAAAAACGATATACCCCAAGGCGAGATCTTCAGTCAAACGCAAACGAACACGTTTACTCTGTCAGCTGATGTAATTCCAAAAGCTGTGTCATTGATATCGAGCTCGGAAAATTATTATCGGATTCATAAGCAAAATCATTACGCCACAATGGTCAACTTTACTCCTATGTAAGTACCCGGACGTCGTAACACTAAATCTATACTTAAGAACGTTACATACACTCCATATATGCCTAGCAGTGTATTATTCATATTATGTATAAGACTATACATATTCATATTATGTATATGATCGATTCACTATACCCTGTTTCCGAGTCTTACTGCGTTCTTTCGCCGTTTATTGTGTCTTTATTATCCTCCACCAATCCGGACTTGGCCCCCGTGGTGGAGTATGGCCTATACCTTCCTCAGGGAAGAGACCCGTGCCCCTCGGTGGGGACATAATGGGTTAATGATGATATATGGTTACACATTTGGGTAGCAGTGAAAGTGTTAAAGAACGTTGCTCAGGTTTTGGGTTATTATATTTTTTATTCGGTGTATAGCATAATCAACCTATATGCGTGCCACTGTAGGGCACAGGCCTTCTCTCAAGGAGAGAGTATGGGCTTAATCACCACGCGTGCCTACCGCGGATTGGCGATTTCAAGCGCTGAGGTATGTGAATAGCTCAGACACTTAGGTTTCCTCACGATGTTTTCCTTCACCGTTAGCGTGTGGTATTGCTACTATAACTTCACAATGTACATAACTTAGAAAACCAAGTCATAGGTACATGCCCGCACTTGGGATCGAACCTGGGTCTCTCGCTTCGGAGTCCGATGTTCTACCCACTAGGCTACCAACGCTACCAACGCTTATAAAAGCTGTATTCTGTGTATGTATAAGCTGTATGTATTACCTGTTGTATAACTCTTAATAAATGATAAATTGCATGTCATCCTGTTTCTTCAGGCCTGGCATTTCATTTGAGGAGGAAGTCAACAGCTCTACCGAAGTTAATAGAAGAAGTTGGTTAGAAATCGTGCAGAGATCGCAGGAACTGAAGATAACAATGCAAGTTAAAAAGTAATAACCGATTTGTGCATTACTTAGGTATTAGCGTTCCCTATAAACAATCCTTTGATACATAAACCTACTGATAGTTAAATAAGCTGGTCAGTTCTTCTATTCCCATGTCAAATATTCACTGTCGGTGGTTTTATCCATCGACGAATTTACTATAAGAAACGGCCTGTACTGACACTACACAGGCTGAATTCGAATTCGTTCACCGTTTTTTACCGAATTCTGACCATGTATTAAAAGCATGGTGCTATTAAAGAAAAATTGTGTATTAAAATTATATATTTCTTACACAAAATTACTTCATTTAAGTATACAAGTACACAATGTCAGGACGAATAGTAATAAGAATTAAAAAAAAATATGGTTCGAAAATCTTATGGTCGGCGCCGGCTGACTCAATTGTTCTTTCACTTGTACACGCATATCGTATAAACATTTAAATTTAACATTTTTAATTACAAAACATTTTTCATCGTTCTGTTAGGTACTTCCTTCCACCTTTAATTTGGTTTCACAGTTTGAAACCCATGATGCTTTGAAATCACGAATATTTACAAGTATGTTACTCCATTATTTTGTTGAATCATTAATAATACTGTTTATCACATTGAGAAGAACATTCCCTCAAAATAATTCCAATAAACAGTAAAATAAATAAATAAAATATTGCTACCGATTTCAAAATCTCTGTAGGATTAATTAACTGTCTACTCATATTTAAATGTATGTGGATACCACTCGGTTGTTCTCGCGCTTAGAACTGATTGTTTGACACGTATTGATATTCCGTGCCCGGCAATATTGTCAACATACCCTGGTATGAATGTATAATCTCAATATGCCCGGGCATGTTCTTGCCTGCAAGTGGCCATAACATCATCGGTTTGTCAAAGCACATGATGAGAAAGATGAATAGTTACTGCATGCCTGTTGTGTTGAAGCGATTAGGCGTATTTACAAAAAAAAAAAAACTAAAAGCTAAACTCTTTAAAAACCTATTTAGAGGCTATAAATTCCACCCATGCCGGCACTTGAACCGTGCTCAGGGCGTCAACATACAAGGCAAAATTTAAAAGAACCGTGTTGACCGGTTTTTGAATGCATTGCCACTTGCAATGTGTATGTGGCGACATGACAGAGTCATTTACTCTGTCCATGTGCACCGCATACCTCTGGCGAAGCCCGCTAATGGAGAGATTGCACCGAGACTAAACTGTAAACTTAATTCCATTCACCTACACGGAGTGAGCTCACTCACTGAGCAGAAAATATAAGTAGTGTTTAAAGCCTATGGACGTGTCTGTTACATACACACCACGTCATGTACGTTACAGTACCGGTTCATTATTGATGTGTAAAGCGTCAGTGTTGATAGCACTAAGTCTGCTGAAGAACTGACTCAATTTTAATGTTTCAGCGAGATCAAAATAAAATCGAACACCTGTCTGGTATCTGGCAACGCGGACCTGTTCATCCCGTCGATGTCCCGCTTCGCCACCGCCACCGCCGCCACCGCCGCCACCGCCGCCGCCGCCGCCACCGTCACGAGCTACCCCACCGTGATCCCGCTGATCCCAGATATTCTGCAGCATCTCCGCGATGATGAGGACATGCCTATGTCAAAGGACGAATACAGCAGGTAAAACCAATAATAATTCCAATAACTTGATCCGAGTTAATACAAAGTTAATAATATAATAATAACTTCCACACAACACAATCACTTGACCTGGTCCCGAACTAGGATACCCTGTGCTATGGTAACCAGGCAAGGATATCACACCCAGACTGAGGCCATATGTACAAATGTACGGCGGCCCCCAGTGGGAATCGAACCCACGACCTCTATCTTGGTAGTAAGCGTCCAACGAGGCAGTCCCTTAACGACTAATCCAAGTTATGTTGGGATACGTAATCAGCCTTTGCTGGGTGTAATAAAATCCTAAAAGGGACGTCACTTAGCGGGAGGTATTGCTCTACAAATTCACAAATGTGGGCAACTTTGATAACAAAGTTGTTGGTACATGCCGGGATCTGAACCCACGACCTCTCGAAAGTGAGGCCAGCGTGGTACTGTTTGCGCTACCACAGGAAATTTACATTGCAAGCTACTGTAACTGCTGTCATTGTTATTTGTATGCTGCAAGGCAAAATATGGAGCGCAATCTTTGCTGTATATTATATCAGGGCGTACATTATGTAAAAAACAATGTACGAGGCACTAGAGCGTCCGAGTGGTCCCTTCACCTATCTAGTGTGAGTGAAGGTGCTACTAGACGCTGTATAGATCATCTCATTACGTAGATGCAAAGGCCAAAGTTTAGAGTACACTTAATACGCACGGGATTGTATTAACACTGTAATAGCTGTTATTGGCCACTATTTTATAGTGTACTGAGCAAAAGCAATACAATGTAATTCGAACAGTACAACCCACGACAATTTAAATAGGCATCTCTCCCGAACAAGAATAAATCGCGCGAGGCGCTGAGTTAAGTTTGATCTTGATATGTCTATTGATCCGTGCAATATTATTATTGCTTAAAGTGCCTCCAATTACACATGGATACCGCATGAATAAATACAAATGTTGTATTTTGCAATAGCATGCATTTTGACTTTTTAGATTTACATAATCAAATGATTATTAGGATGATACCCAATGTTATCAGCGACAACAAATACAAAATTCAAATCAAATTATATTATCATCATCATCATTCAGCCACAAGAAGTCCATTGCTGGACATAGGCCTCCTCCATAGATTTTCAAAAAGACCGGTTGGAAGCGGCCTGCATCCAGCGTCTTCCCCCCGGTCTCTGCCTACCCCTCTGGGATACAGGCGTGAGTTTATGTATGTACCTATGTCATTAAAACACATTTCCTCTTCGAGTGAGAGTAATCATCTGCCGGTCTTTTTACCTTGTCCTTTGCTAATACGTCCCCTATTTGGTCGAAGTACGTCCGCTTGGGACGTCCCTTACTCACCCTTCCGCCCACATTACCTTGATATATTTCAGTCCATAATGTTCTCTAATCAAATTATTACGTATCCTGACATTCAGAGTAAAACCACACATACTTCTCAAAGACCTTATTTCTACTGCATTAATCCTAGTTTCTTGATTCTTCTGCCACGTCCAAGTCTCGCTACCATACATAAGTTTTGGGAACAGCACTGCATTATATATAGCCACTCTAGCTCTTTTGGAGATGTTTCGGCTAATCACGAGAGAGTGCAGGGCACCGTTTACACAACTTCCCACTTTTACTCTTCTTTCTATATCACCTTCACTCTCCATAAATCTATACATGTAATAAATTTGTAAATTTTGTCTTTGTCTAATTATGTCTGTCTCAACCTATTTCTTTGTGCGTGCATCACGCAAAAACTATTGAACGGAATTGAATAAAACTTCCCACGATTATAGCTCAGATTCCCGTGTAACATATTAGCCTACATATCATCACGCTAAGTCCATGGTGGGGTAAGAAAATCACCATAATCTGTGAGGTCATTTAATAATGGTTTTTCCACAATGACGGATACAATTAACCAGGTTTTGATGAACCAGCCAGTGTCCGTGAACCACACATTAACCGTCGGAAATATTAATGTCTATCATTAATGTCGGAATCGCCTTATTGCGATGTGTCTAGATAATTCCGCCGGGTTACACGGGTGCGGGACGCTGTACGAAATACTTTCTCGTTTTGTAAGTCTGTTAATTGTATTACTTACATGCATTATACAAATAAACTGCTAATAATGCAATTTCAAGTAAAATTATCGCTCGTAGCCCCGGCTGCCTGAGTGATCTTAAACGATCACGAAGGTTAAGCAACACAGGGCGCGTTCAGTGCATGGATGGGTCGCCGTCTATGCCTAACGCTAGTGGCATTTTTCCGAGCGGTTCCGTGCTTCGCAAGGCACGTTAAGCTGTTGGTGCCGGCTGCCGTCGATAGATGGCAGTCGTTAAGCCAAGTCAGAGGCCTTAGGGCGGCTTGACAACTTCTGACAGTAGACGAGCCACTACTCTACAAGCCTCTACCAATCCGGACTTGGCCCCCGTGGTGGAGTATATGGCCTATACCTTCTTCAGGGAAGAGACCCGTGCCCCTCGGTGGGGACATAATGGGTTGATGATGATGAAGTAAAATTAGTATACGATTTAAGGGGTTGTAAATAAACTGACGTAACGATGAAACTATTTTAGATTTCAATTCTCCATTATCGAGTCGCTGCACTAATTATCCAGTCTAATTTAAACAATTAGCCAATCACAATAGAATGAGGCTCGGTCTGAATGTTGTAGCAATCACTTCTGTTCTGATTTCAGATGAGAAGCAATCAGCTTCAAAATTCAGACCGAGCCTGTTCTGTTTTGAAGTTCGATTTTAGATTTAACTTCTTATCAAATATTTTTTTCCACGTCATTTTAATTATTTATCACATAATGAGTGGCAAAAGCCTTTGACTGTACAGCCTATTCCGATGCAAAACGTCGTAAAGTTATGATTTTATTTTTGTTCGAGACTCGGAACTACTAAAACAGCAAACGAGCGAAATAGCTTTTTGTTGTTTTACTTACAAGAATTAGAAAAATAAACCGCTAATGCATTATAAGTAAAATTAGCATATAAAGCACATATTTAAAGGAACCAGGATCGTAGCAAGTGGCAGCCCCTGGTCGCTGCATACCCATCTGAGTTACAGGCGTGAGTTTATGTATGTAGGCATGTAGATTTAAAAGACAAATCACTGTATATTGAGTACCTATTCAGTTCCACCTAGAATTAGTTTGGGCCAACGATAAGATGCACCGACGGGAGACGGCGTGGTGAGGTAGAATAAATAATTAATATTAATAATCTTATACGATCGCGAAAAGGTTTAAGGGGTAAGGGCACTTCATATTCTAATCCAACGCGAAGTCGCATCTAATCTATAAAATATAATAATATAATTAATGCTGAGGAATTGGCAAAATTTACTATATTGACTCAAATATTTTTTATCCTATAAGTTTGTCAATTCTGTTGTTTCTCCTTAAATAAATAATAATAATAATAATATATATTTTTATACATAAGAATCTCGTGTCACAGTGTTTTTTATCGAACTCCTCCGAAACGGCTTCACCGATTTTAATTTTTTTTTTGTCTATTTGGTAGGTCTGATAATAGTTCGTAGGCTTATTAATATGGCAAAACAACGTTTGCCGAGTCAGCTAGTAAGTCAATAATTTCCTCCAGCTCGTGCGAGACGGCGTCGACGGCATCCGACCTGACCTGCATGTACGTATCCGACGTGGACGAGATGGAGAAGTTGGACTTGCTGCTTCCCTTGCATGTGGAGCCGGGGCGGCTCTCCGATGACGTCTCCGCCTCCGACTCCGAGTGCTGCAACGTCGGCAAGCGGCCTAGAATTACCTTCTAAACTTTCACCCGGCCCTGCCTGTAGACGTAATGGTATTTTGTCTATGGTTTTACTTTTTTTTACCTCCAAAGATCAATTTTTGATACGTGGCTTCTCTGCGGCCTGGCCAATCACGAGTTTTGGAGATGCCAAGGTTTTTTTTTTAATTGGCCGTGTTCTGTATATGGTGATCTGCGATCAGTATGGCTTACCCACCGTAGTAGTGAAACGGTAGACGATCGGTCAAAGACTGATTTTATTTGCAACGAATCGCTTATCCACTACTAAAATGTTTATTTACATCTTTTAGATGTACAGTACAAGTAGTATTTTTGAAAACTACTGTAACTCCTTTATTTTTAACGTAGTAGAATGTAGTTCGAGTAGATTGTGTCGCCGGTTCTTGAGGTGGTTTGTGTATGGTGTTAGGTTAGGTTCGGTTAAAGGTCTGCGATAAATGTTGTTTAAGTAAATTCTTATAGTATTTTTGAAAATTACTGAAAAGTCTTTATTTTTAACAATCTCAATTTTATTTAGCCACTAAGGAATAGAAGATACCAAGAAAATAGTGAGTAATTTTGAAAACGGTGCTTTTCCCAGGGTTTTTTTAAATTATATTAAAACGCGTCCAATGCAAATAACAGAAAATATTTAAAATATTTATTCAATATAATTTGATAAGTTGATGTCGGTAGATAAACGTAGTTTATTGATGTTATGAGTACTTTTATATAAGGCTAATTCCGATGAAACACGCGTTTAAATTTTCCAGTCTTTTCGGCATAGACGCATTGATTCATCTAAACATTAATTACAGTACATAACTGGTTAAAGTCGGCCTAGCAAAATAAATATTTTTTTATATAATTACTTCGATAATATTTTAGATGTAGAAGTTTGTATGTTTGTCACGCAAACACGATGCTTCAATGAAATAGTCACGACTATGAAAAGAATGCTTAAACCCTCCAATATAGTTTTTGTACTATGTTTGTATTTTATTTATTTATTATTAGGAAGACTAACAGCACAAAACAATGAATAACAGAAACTTTAGACATACAGAAGGCCAGTTATAAGTCTCCACTTATTTTCATCGTTTAACGTTTACTAATAGAAACGTAAGTACCAAATCGTAGGTCGAATTCATTATTGTAACCTTTAAAAATGTACTGTTGAGTAATTAACTTTTAAAAATCTGTAAAATTTTATAATCTAATATATAAAAATCTCGTGTCACAGTGTTTGTTATCGAACTCCTCCAAAACGGCTTCACCGATCGTTATGAAATGTTTTGTGTATATTTGGTAGGTCTGAGATTAGGTCGCAGCCCAATTAATATGGCAAAACAACGTTTGCAGAATCAGCCAGTGTACAGTAAAATCGTTGATTCTTTACTGGTCGAAGTCCTTTTATAACCTTGTACCGTTAGTGATTCGGAAAAATTCTTAATAATTCTGCAAACCTACTTAACTCAAAACACGTGATTTGGAGATGTTCCGGTAATGATTCCGACCGACGAAATTATCTATGTATAGTTTTTTATTAGTCTGAATGGTGTTCCACTGCTGGGCAAAGGCGCCTTCACTTCTTCACCGTTTCCCTCCTAGTGGAGGGGTGGTCCCCGGCATAATTGTGTAGAGTTCACTCCGCCCCTCCCGCCGCGCCGTGTGGTTTGCCACTTCGCCAATACCCATCATGTGGAATCCAGTCATCGGTAGGTACTTTTATTGATGGTCTTAATTAAAAAGTTGATGTCAATAGTTTATTATAATAAAATTAACAATATTACACATGTAGCAACAAAAAAAAGAAAAACAATAAATGCTATAGCGGAATGTTTCTAGTTTTCCTAACACATCGACCAGCTATAGGTGTTTTAGGTAGGTAGTCACCACGCACTATGGTAATAAGTAAATAATATTTACAATATTTGTCTAACAACCATAGCAAAATTAAGCCAATTTCAAGGCCCGCACACACGCTCATTACACCAATGATAATCAGACAACACAAAACAACTGCACTCAGGTACTATATTAATTAATTATGTAATATGCTTTGGTTCACTATGAATTAATAATATCGATGGGCTGCCCCAGCGTTATTTCCCACGTTCTTTTGGTGGTACTGTTTAATGGCGTCGTCGTAAGCCTTGGTCTCCGCGGAGCCGCTGTCTTCTTTGTCGCTGTGGCCGTAGTAGTGACCGCCGGCCGGGCCCTCGAACGAGCCGCCGTAGTCGGTGGATTGTTCGTCAGCGGGCTGCGCGTAGCTTTTTTCTAGACCACCGAAATGACCGACGGAGGGTTGGAAACTGTATTCATCTGAGGGTGTGTTTTCGTGCACGTTGTACGAGTGTTCTCCGTTGGCGGCGGGTTGTTCGGCCGTGTGGGCGGCGTGGTGGGGCGCGGGCGCATGGGCGGGGGCACGGGCTTCGTGCGGAATCCGCACAATCTGCGTCACGGGCACGGGGTACGGCTTGGCTACGTGCACGGGATACGGCACTTTCTCTATGACCTTCACCGGGTACGGCACCGGCACTTGGACGGCCACGGTTTTAGTTATCTTGATGACGCGCACGGGCGTCTCTTTGTACTCCACGTGCTGGCCGAGGTCCTGCAGCTCGGTCGAGTATTCCTCGATGGGGATATTATGGGTGTCCGATCCGATACACCGGTAGGAACAGCATAGTAATATTATTAATTTCTGCAAAGAAATGAAATGTTAAGAGGCATAGATTTGCAACTTCGGTTAGTGAGTCATACCTAATTCGTTGTGGTTTAACTCATGTGAATAACTTGTTAATGCTTTTCATCAATAAGTTAACTATACCTATTTAAAAAAGCTTTGAAAACGTACAGTATATTTAGAATATCCTCGCAAGTGGCAGAGTAACTTCTGTACCACTAAATTAGATTCATTGGACCGTGAAAATGAGGTTTCCTACACCTTACGTAAGTCGTCAACGTAATTGTTACCATCAAGATTGATATGACAAACTAAAGTATTACGAACCGTTATTTTCATTGTGGCTTAGTTAAGATCTCCACTGGCGCGTTGCCGTTACAAAACTATAAAGTTAAAAGTGTAACGCGGGCTTATATATTCCGCGCAAGAGACAGGCGGGGACCTGCACTTTCTTCGGCGTTGCAGTAGTCATTACCCAGCCTCGCTGTAGTTCGTGCACTTTTAGACACTGTGGGTACATGCCTGCTAGTTATTTGCGCGCTCGACAACGTTTCATTGAAATAACGCAAAACGTGGAAATGGAAAAAAATTGTGGCAATAATGCAGGGTGTAACTAAATCCCTTTATGCATGCGAAAATGGAGGTCCTCAAAAGTTCTCAATTTTCAATTTTATTTTTCATAAAAATTGATCACGTCAAGTTTTAAGATTGTGTGAGAAATACAACAAATTCATAAATGGAGAATTTAAAACTGGCTTTTTGGAAGCGATGTACTTTATCGATACTAAGAAACTGTGGGTTTTGTTTTCCTGCATTAACAAGTTCTTTCGACAAGTTGGTCTCAGATCTATAGGGTTATTTCTTAAAAGCGCAATTTCGTAGAGATGTTGGTAAGAGTTTGTCATTTACTACAACTTTTGTTCTACGACTACTGAATTTGTTATGTTAATTATAAAAAATTGTTTCGATTTCTCTGCTTTGTAGTGGCGCTGTTTTACAGTTAATGCTTAACGAACCATAACGTGTTAAATACTCTTAGAATAGGCTTTCTTCTATGTAGGGCAATAATTTATTAAAGGCTGCGACACTGCGACGCGAATGAAATAAAATTATAGAAGCCCTAACATTGAACAAAACTTGTTGCCAAACACAAACTCCGATCGGGATGTCTCAACAATTGCGCTTTTTATAAATAACCATTTACCTATAGTTGCATAACCATTTACCTATAGTTGCCTTGTTTTAGGATTGAGTATAAAGTTTGCCTCAGGGAAGAGACCCGTGCCCCTCGGTGGGGACATAATGGGTTGATGATGATGATGATAAAGTTTGCTATCGTCCGTAATCTTATCTTCACATAAGTAGGTGTAGCAATGCTGTTTTATAAAACTGCACTTACTGCTTGCCTTGGTAGATACATACTTTCATAATATGAAGCCACATACTCACATCTCTGTATCCCGGAGGTTTACGACTAACCGGTAGCTACTTACATAATAATATACTTACTTATATTTTTGGTAGGTAAATACTTACCTACCAAAAATTTTTCGCAGCAAACAAATTGTTTACTGGTAAGTAAATTTCTGTGTGGCGCTGGATTAAGAATAGCGTCACTCCATTTCCAAGGAAATACAAGTCATATATGTAAAGTGCGAGTCGGACTCGCCACTAAGGGCCTCGAACTGAATGAACATTTTTAACGGAAAAAAGGAGGATGAGAACCCCCTCCTTTTTTCGTTAAAATATTCGTCGGAACCATGTTTTGCTAAATATGTAATATTATGTTATGTGGTGGGTATAGTACGGAAACCTCTGTGCGGGAGTCCCACTCGCACTTGAACGGTTTTTTAATTGAATAATATAGTTATGTAGTGGATGACCTACCTACCACGAAAGTATATAAGTACTTACACTGACCTTTATACTGCTAAAACTTGACGATCTGATTCTGTGGAACCCATTAAAGAGAGCCAATGTGAATTGATTGGCTCCACATGATTGATTAATAGCACAGCGTTGTTCTTGGTAGTTTGATGATAATTATATGCACATGCGCGGATCCACCGTTGTGGGCACGGTGGGCATGCCCACAACCGTAATAGACTTGTGAGGTCATCACTGTCTACTTAGATCGATAGGCTAATTAGGTATATTATATCCAATGCCTTAATAAAATAAAAAGCAATGAATCGTGCGTGAATCAAAATTCAGCAAAGTACTTTGATACATTACGTCGCATGTTGACAACATCTGTTTCTTTTTGGCACATGAATACATGTATTGGAAAAAAGAGATGACTACTCGCTGGGTGCACAGACATCTACTAATTGCAGTGGCCGACTTAAGTGGAGATGGTGGGACGACCTCACGACCTTGCTACCGGGTTTGCAGGAAGTAGACATGAACAGCGAGAACTATAGGGAAGGCCTTTGCCCAGCACAGGGACACCATCGAGGCTACTTAAAAAAAATTATAAACTTTTAGTTAAAGTAGCTTAGAGTCTAGTGATATTGTGATGTGCCAACAATCACATTTACCTACTTTTGTAATTTTTGTGAGCGAACAAACTAACATTTTAAATGTTTATTAATTTACTACTGATTGCCCACTATAGGTCCTCCTTTACCCTGGTATCATATTATATTTTGTAATCATCAACTTATAGGCATGTACTATATACTATATGGAATATACTATATCGATCATACTCCGTATATAGTTCATACTCCGACTCGCACTTGGCCGATTTTTGGGTGGCTGTGACCACAACCTGTTTTGAGGGCTGGATCCGCGCCTGTATATGCAAGGTATTCCACTAAAATTATGTGAGTAAATCTTTCCACCAAAATGAATGAAAGGAGGAAGGGAGCGTTCACGCTTAGGTAGCTAGGTCAAACAAGTGTTTCATTGCGGCGAGTGCCGGTGCCGATACCTTCTATCTATCAACTATAGCCATCTACATCTACAGACCTTTCAAGTCTTATGCAACTTGCAAGAGTGAATGTGTCTTTCAAGTTGCGATGGTTTTTCTTTTATGCTAAAGATTTTGAGAGTTGTTTTGTATGCGGTGGTAAGCAAGTAGATCGGGTCACTTACAATCTTTAGCCTAATTAAATATTTACAATCACAAGCGAGCTTAATAAACTATGTTTAGGCGCAATCAATTTGGCCATAGTTCGATTCTCGGTACGTCTGTGATGACGCAGCTAGCACATTAGTATTAGTTATTTGTACTGTGGTATTAGTGTGTTAATTTATTTCGAACTATCGGTTTCTGAATTGGGAATTGCGTTCTCATGGAATTAGAGTGACACGTACCTAGTGAAATTCAAAGTAGAAACTCGCGGAAGATGTGCGCGGAGGTGATAGTTAAGGTGTCTGAAGAGACATATTTAGATAGAATGTGTTTTAAGGAGCCAACACTCAGCAAGCAGCCTAGTGGGTAGAACCGGCGGTAGACTAGTGGGTAGAACCTCGGACTCAGAAGTGGGAGACTCAGGTCCGATCCCCGGTGCGGGGATCGGACCTATGACTTGGTTTTCTAAGTTATGTACCTACATTTGTGAAGTTATAGTAGCAATACCACTCGCTAACGGTGAAGGAAAACATCGTGAGGAAACCTGAGTGTCTGAGCTATTCACATACCTCAGCGCTTGAAATCGCCAATCCGCGGTGGGCACGCGTGGTGATTAAGCCCATACTCTCTTCCTGAGAGAAGGCCTGTGCCCTGAAGTGGGAAGTATATAGGCTGCTTATGACTCAGCAGGCAGTTGGTACTACGGGATTCCAATTAATTTTGTCGATGTCTCTGCTAAGACGGCGGCGTATCCTCTTGGTTGCGGATGCCAAGATCCAACTCGGGTAGGTGTGAGCCAGCGAGAATGAATAATCTTGTTTCCCTTTCATCTTTCGGGAATCAGGATGTTGGATTGTGGGTATTTTTGACAAGTAGATATGATAATATCAGAGTGATATCTATAGGGTGACTCCGAACTCGTTTGTCAAATTTTAAGGGAGCAGTCTAACCCTGATGGCGCTAGATTTGAAAAATATGGAAAAAAAAATTTTGGTTAAGTACCCAAAAATTGCTTGACTTAAGGTCGAAAAGTTGACATCAGGTCGAAAAGTTATAAAAATGGGTCGAGCGTCTTATGGTCGGTGCCGGCCAATTCAATTGTTCTTTTCATTGTTTACGCATATCGAAGGACAGACTTATACATTTAACATATAAGAAAACTTTTTGCAACGTCATGGACTTCCTACCACTTTGAATTTGGACTCACAGTTTCGAAATTACGAATATGTATTTATAAAAATATGTTATATCATTACTTTCCGTAAAATTATTAATAATACTGTTTTTCACAATGAAAAGAACGTTCTCTCAAAATATAGCTAACGATTTCAAAATAACAGTAGTAGCTGTAGTATAACAATACCCGGCAAATAACTTTGTGAAATGACTGACTGCGCACATGGACGTTTTACTGGTCTCATTGGCGGTGGACGCGGTATGTGACTTAGTCATATTCTTCGGAGTTTAGTCAAACTAACAAATAATGAATTAAAAAAATTGCTCCTGTGTGTCCACCGCAAACTCATCCCGACTACTTACTCAGATTTTGGTCAAGTTATGTTTAATATTTTGGCTGACTTTTGTTTCGTTTTTAAACGATATCCAGAAGAACTTTATTAGTTACCTACCTAGTTAAGTGTTTTAGCCCTCGTAACATTACTCACGCACAACATTTAGAGAGAAGGCAGTGGCAGTGGTCAGTACCAGCTGAGCCACTACCTTTTGGCTTATCACTATCATCATCATTCAGCCACAATAAGTCCACTGCTGGACGTAGGTCTCCTCCATGGATTTCCAAAACGACCGGTTGGAAGCGGCCTGCATCCAGCGCCTTCCTGCCACTTGGATGAGGTTATCACTATAATGTTATCATAAACCGCCCTTTTTTATAAAAAAAAAACGGTTCCTCTTAGTCGAGAGAGTCGACTAAGGAAATTAATTACCAGGAGATGGGCAGCAGCGTCTTCCTGAGATTCCAACCGCATACTGCGATCTCCGATCGTGAGGAAACCTGAGTGTCTGACATTTCATATACCTCAGCGCTTGAAATCGCCAATCCGCGTACTCTCTCCCTGAGAGAAGGCCTATGCCCTACAGTGGGACGTATATAGGCTGCTTATGCTGCGATCGCCAACCCGCCTGCCAAGCGTGGCGACTATGGCCAAACCCCTCATGGTTATGAAAACCACGAAGGAGGCCTATGTCCTGCAGTGGGCGTCGAATGGCTGATGATCATGACGGTTCCTCTAAAGCACTCCTCAGATGTAGTTTATTTAATCTGTGGTTACCTACGTCTCTTCCATCTCCACCACAGGCTATTTTAATCGCCGTTTATCGAGTGTTTTTTATTAGTGATATTTTTAAGTCTTATTTTATTTTAGTTGTATTGTGATAAGGCAATATGTAAATACGTTTTTATCTTAATCTTATGTTAAATATGGTAACTTCCATACAATACAATCACTGTCCATATTCCTGACATTTTTGTGTGACAGCGATTGTCGTTTTTCATGGGTTCGTCTATTTATAATTGACCCTTTATTTCCAGGTGATAAGGTTCAATTTAAAGTAGGATCTATTACACCAATTACAAATAGTCTATTTATAATTAACTTATACATTCCTAATATAATTTTATTATAATCTACCTTTTGCCCGCGACTTCGTCTGCAGGGAATGAGTATTTTGGGTAGCTTATTTTTTTTCCAATCTGCTTTTTCATCAATCTGCTAATACTATTTAAATTTAAAAGAATGGCCTTCATAACTTTTCCAACCCGAATTTGAAGAGGTAACAGACAGACAGACACACTTTCGTATTTATAAAAGTATAGACAAGACTGGGTCGCTTGTGCTGCAGTGGCACATGCGACCTCGTATGATGGCTCTTACGATGTATTTATCGAACAAAACAGATACCTAGTTTGGTTGGTGGCCAGTTTATTCGTAGTTAATGGCGCGTTCAGTCTCTGTTCTGTGGGCGCGTTCCACTGTAGGTATAGATTGCTACGAGGGCGGAATAGGTTTCGGTAAATTGAATTATAAGTAATAACTGACGTGCGGTAAACAAGATTCTCATTTCCTTGTGGCTAACGTAAATTATGTGTGCCGCAGTGAAAAGTACTGTTAGGTAGGCTAGTATATTCCATTTACACTTATGGGTTCCACGAATGTACCCCGTGTGTTTATAATTTTTGTGAAAGTTTAGAACCAAGTTTTATAATTATCTCTCATGTACTGGCCACTTTGCTTGGATTGCTTGTAATTTTGAATTTGGAATATGACAAAAAAATTAAATACTTTTTATTATCTTTTGTGCATTTTACTTTATTGCACACGAAACATAGAAGTACAAAGGCGAGCAGCGAGCTTATCTAGATTTGCGCTCTACCATAGTTTCGCTGCATAAACCTGGAAAAATCCTATGGAGATATTTATTGAAATTTGGGGCTAGGCTAGCGGTGATTTTGTGTAACTACACATTGAAGCGGTAGGTACAGGGAGACTTGATCTCTTGATGACCGTCCGAGAAGTGGCTGTCCTCGCTAGGTCCTCGCTCTGTTAGAACTCCGGCCAACATCAATTTGAATCAGGGCGCGACTTCGCTGAAACCATGTCGAACTCAGAAAAAGATGGCTCAGTGAACAGAATATTCAAATATGATCTTAAGGCCCATAGTTGAAGAAAAGTTCACGAACGCCTAAGAATATTGAGGCTTATTCGATATTAGCAGTTATTAAACAGACACGATCCGGCAAAAATCTTGTTTACTGACGAGAATTTTTTTACCGCCGAAGAAAAGTTATATCGACAAAACAAGTACATAATATATACTATATTATACCTACTTATGCCAAAAGCTCAAAAGATGTCCCACGTCATGGTTCGGTGGGGGGTTTAGTATGAAGGAGCGACGAAACTGCATTTTTGTCAACAACGGGTCAAAGTGAAGGCACAAAATTACCAGAATGACATATTGGAGGGTGTTGTAAAACTGTTATCCTATACACTTATTAAAGAAAGAGTGCGACCCGTAAGATTCTGCGCCGTTACATAAGGACATAGTCCACACAAAAGTGGATTACTAGGGTTCATCAGCACGGAAGAATGGATTAACGGATAAACCCGCTGGATTACGCATTTTGGGCAGAATTGGAGCTGAGGGCCTGCCGAAAGTCTCGCCCAAACCTCGCATCTCTCAAGCGAGCCCTAGGCAGAGAAGTAGTTTTATTTTATTTTTTTTATTTTATAAAGCGAATTCCGGTAGAAAAGTTCCGTGCCGTCATAGACGAATCAAATGGCCCACACAGCTGAAATGAATAATATATTGTCATTTCACTGCAATTATAACTGTTAACATAATTTGTAAGTTTCATTAAAATATAGTAAGGGGGTCCAGGGAGTAACGCTGGCGCCACCGAGGAAAAAGAAAGATTTTATTGAGAGATTGTACTGACACTTTTTGCAAATTTGATCAGTAAAAGAGATATGATTTTTTTCCTCGGTGTACTCCCATGACCCCCTTAACTAGTATGTATGTACGAGGAATTTAAATTTTAGGTGGTCTCAAAACTTATGAACACACGATAGTTAATTTGAAGTTAGATCACGTACCTGTTTACTGAAACTACATAAAACTGCATAATATGGTATATTATATTATACCTATTCAAAAATAGGCAGATGCAGTTTCAGCTCACCCATGATAAAGTAGGTACTTAGCCCTTTTAATCTTGACGTTAATTTGGCCATATTGCGGTACAATTGAGTAAGTACATTTAATCTATTAAATACTGTTCCTGAAGTCTAAAATAAATTTAATGCTATTCCTAACGCTATAATATTTAACGTTTCTTAGGTCCTTATTTCTGACATATTGCACTTAATCATGGAGCAATTTGGAACACAATAATGTCAAGAGTAATGGGGCAGAGTACATATTTTTTTTACAGATTTAAATAAAAATAAGATACAATAAGTAGGTAATTAATACTTTATTCTTAAATACTTTTATTACATTGAGTATTCTAAACTCTCATTCTATCAGAGAGCACCCTGACAATGGAGCCAGTGCCTCCAATGTTATATGCCTTCTCATGCCATAGCAAGAGATGACCACTGGAGCCTTCTGAAGGGTTTTCAAAACCTCTGTAGATGTATTTCATAAGAATATCAATGTCATCCCTTGATAAATTGCCAACCGCTTCCTCAATTTGTCCCGATTTGATAGCCAGAAGGACCTTCAGAGTCACATACAAAGCGTTGTCCTGAAAAGAAGAATTTAACAACATTCATACATTCTACCACAGATAGGAAAAGTCCAAGATAGTTTTTTTTACAGTTGAGAACTACTTTGAGTTGGTGCTTGGCTGTTATCATAGTCCAACATCCTCAAAAATGGTCATTATGCCTCCTTGGTCTTAAATATAAACTGCAAAAATACAATGAGACAACCTCATGGCGCAATGGTAGTGCATCTGCATACCATGCGAGTGGCCCCGGGTTCGAATCCCGGCTGGGGACAAAAAAATACCCCAGGTCTTGGATGTTTAAATGTTTGTGATGTCGCTGTTTCTGGTTCCCACGACACAGGGTATCCTAGTGTGGGGCCAGAAGCAATGTATGAGCCTGTATGTAAATGTTTATGTTCACAACAAAGGTGAGCCAAATAAGAGGACATTCACTTCCACTTTTTATCATAGAAGTAAAAATGGCACCCTTGGTTTTCATACAAATTATGGTTTCTACATTATCTAGCTACTTTCATGGTTTTTTCCTTAGTCTGTTGTTAGGTAGCAATAAGTAATACCTACATAGTAGCAGGAAGTCATTGGCGACACAGGGGTAGGCAGTAGTAGGCTGCTTTTGATGAAAATGAAGGTGCGGAAAGATGAAGGTTGTGTCACTTTTTTGTTTTCGATTAAATCTTATAAATGCTATTTTATCTCCTGCTCATGTTTTTTTCAGGAAAAATTACACAACATGTTTTCAGTGCCTCCTGCATTTCACATGTCACATATCACATGCAGGTACACAAGATTTTAGCCAAAAAACAAAAATGTAAAAAATGTTAGCATGGATTTGATACACCTATAATTTTGTCTCTGATTATCTATGGAATTATCAATAGTGAATGACTGCTGACTTACTTTTACTTGTTGATTCGCCGATCCCAGTGGGGCATTGTTCAGCACAAGCTTGAGGGCGTCAACAAATCTGCCCGTGATTATCAGTGAAGGAAATATGTGAAATGATAATGGATTATGGACTGTTCACTGAGCAATGGCAATATCTTTTTTTACTTCTTATCTAAGCGAAATGGTCAAGCAATAAATCGCATGTAGGTACCTAGTACCTACATAGATACTCTAAATTACATTTTGAAAAGGATATTGGTTGAGTAGACCACTAACTTCGTCATCGTCTGGACCTGTGGGGATAGATTGTTCCGCTTCATCTTCTTTGAAATTGTCTTCATTGTATTGATCAATATCAATTTTACGAAATGCTGAACTTGCAGTATTTTTTGCCATTTTAATGTTGAAGTTGGAATTTGGAGTTATTATTATTATTATTTTTTGTGTGTGGTACAAATCACAAAATTACAAAATATTCTAAAAATTGTCGGTGGGCTAAGTTGAGTCCATAGAATCTGTGTTTATAGTTGAGTGAGTCAAAGAGTTGAGTCAACCAACTGTATGTCAGTGTTGCCAGACTGTGGTTGACAAAATCGTACTGTTGAAAAAAAGTAAATGTAAACGCTTTAATGTTAAGGCTTAAATTCAGAAACCGCAAAATCTTTTTTGCATGTTCCTCCAAAATCAAAATAAAATTCTACATGGTAGAAATTATAAGTTATAGGTAAGTCAACTTCTTCTTTTATTTTCAATTACTTTAAAGTAGGCATAGCCTTCATAGGGGTTTTGAAAATGTTTATTTTAATTTTTATTTAATCCTTTTAAAACTTTTTAAACCAAAGTATTGTTGGGCTAGGGTAGGGGTGTGAGAAAATAATAGATTTTTAAAACAATCGATTATTTTTTCAGATAAAACGATTTTTTTGGACAATTTTTTACCTATATGAAAAAAATCGATTTTTATATATATTGCAAGCGTCTTTTCGATTTTTTTATAGTCATCACTTACAATTTCTTAGAATTTTTCGGTAAAACAGTAGTATTTTGTTTGCAGATTCATTTGCAAAAAAAAAAATCAATTGCTTTACCTACAATTACAATATCTAAGACAGATCGAGATCACCCGAGATGCTATTTGCGCGGGAAGTACGCGGTTCCTCAGAACCTGTGACGTGTCAAGCGTATGGCGTCAGATCGATCACGCACCTTTTTCGAACTTATGCATCAAAATCGCTTTCTTATCCGCTTTCGATTTTTTTCACATAATAGGTTGTTTTTAATCTCTCTATAAGAGTTTGTTCAAAACGTGAATGATCCTCATTCGGAGTAGGTAGGTTAAATCGGACTACTCCATACAGTGGAAAACTTATGTAGTCCCCAGCTTAGGGATGTGATATTGGACATTAAAAAATTGATTTTTTAATAATCGATTTATTCTGTTCTTATAAAAATAGATTAAAAAAAACGATTTCTCTTAGCAAAAGAATCGATTTTTTTGCAAAAATTGAATAGAAAGTTGAATAGAATCCAGATTTTTAATTACTATGCATTGTACGCAGAGTAACTCAGTCATAGTTTGAATAGAAAGTACCTTAGTTACTTGAAGACTGTATCCAAGGATTACGATGTCAGCTTTAAAAAAATCATCTAATAGAACGTTATTTACCAAAACTTCTGATCGCATTATTTGTCTATTCTACGTGTATACTTATATAAATATTATAGTTGCAGTTACCTCACATTTTTTATTGAATTTTTGTAGTTAAGATGAAACGTCAACGGCATTCTTGGGATGACTTAACTAAACAAAGATATTGTAATTACGTACAATGACCCAACTATGAGGCTAAGTGCGGAAATCTCAGGTCTAACTAACTTAATGAATGGATGCGTGCGCATGCCGTTTTTAACGTTATGGAGGTGATAATGTCGCGATACAAATATTGTAATTTGCCCAAATGCTGGAATACGACTGCATAATATCCATTTATCGGGCCAACAAGTCCAGTTGCCGCTGCAATGAGTTGAGGGACCATAGAACAAACGACCGGAAGACAGCGTAGGAGTGTGGAGCCTACAGTTGAGGATGCAGCATAGGTTCAGTTGTGCTATAGAAGCAATAACAATCGTGAATAGTGAAGGAAAACATCGTGAGGAAACCTACGTATCTGAAGTGTTCACACACCTCAGCGCTTAAATTGCCAATCCGCGGTGGGCACGCGTGGTGAGTAAGAGTTTACCTACTCTCTTTCTCTGAGAGAAGGCCTGTGCCCTGCAGTGGGACGTATATAGACTATAAAAAATCCATATTTTAATACTTATTCTGCTATTTGGGCCGGAGAGAAATCCAAAAAATCAACGATCATATTATTTAATATCATAAGCAGCCTATATACATCCCACCTTAGGGCACAGGCCTTCTCTCAGAGAGAGAGTATGGGCTTAAACACCACGAGTGCCCACCGCGGATTGTGAGTAGCTCAGATACCCAGGTTTCATCACGATGTTTCTCTTCACCGTTAGCGAGTGATATTGCTACTATAACTTCATAAATGCACATAACTTAGGAAACAAAGTCATAGGTACCTACATGCCCGCCCTGGTAATCGAACCTGGGTTTACCGATACCGAGTCCAATGTTCTACCCACTAGGCTACCGCCGCATTTTTAATATGTTCAGTCGTAATTGGGTTATAAGTGGTGTAACTAACCAGACCTTGTTTTATGCATAATATAATATATGCGTACCTAAAACAAATTAATCTAACTATAAATTATATAGACAGATAAATGGTTTAAAAATAAGAGTAGGTATAATAGAGTAATAGAGAGTAAAAATGAGGTAAAAAAATGAGAGAGGAACCACAACACCAAGATATAAGAATAAAAAACCTTTTTTACATTCCAACCAAACGCAGTGTCGATGAACGAAAGATTTAAATAAATTTACAAAATAAAGAGAAATAATACAGGATTTTGTTGATAAAAAAATAATTGTTGTGGAATGTCTTATTAGGCTATGTGAAGTACAATTTTTTTAATGAATTATTTTCTACGGGAGAAGACTTGGTTATTTAAATGCGAAGAAAGTGTTTGCGAAAGTTCGAGTTCAGTCTAAATCTTAAAAAATGGTTAAATAAAAAATAAATCTAAGGTCCTACGTAATATTTTCTGTGGTTGTGTCTAGTACGAGGCAGCAGCTTACATTTTAATAGCTAGCCCATTTTTGTTAAAATATCTGTTATTTATGTTTTACATGCCTATACAAGTACAATGACGAGTCAGGAATAGGATTATAGGACGAATCACGAATATGATGAGTTAAGAACATGGCCAGTTAGGAAAGTGTCGAACAAGGAATATGAGCAATCAGGAATATGATGAATCAGGAACAAATAATTTTTTATTTTTGTTATCATAACGGTTTAGGGCAGTCTTTCCCAAAGTGGACGATAATGCCCCTTTGTGGTCGCTGGAGGCCTAGAGGGGGGCGTTAAGGGGCCCAGAAAAATATGGGGGCGCTGATGTGATTTAATTCCCCCTTTTCGTTCAGCTACTTCATATTTTAAAATTCACTGCAATTACAATCCTCCTACTACACAAAATCTATTTATTACTTCATATTTATATCATATTTTATTGTATAAATATAAAGTAAATATATATTAAATATTTATTATTTTTAATGCGTTCACAACGCTATTTATATCTTTCGTGTCTTCAATTGTCGCAGTTGAGGTTTCCACCTCCAAAGACACGTATTAAAAATAGGTATATATATTATTGCGGCCAAGCTGAGCAGTTGCAGAACGCGGGTTTTTTTTATGTACCTAATCTTCTAAAAATTAAAAAAAAATTAAATTACAAGGTTCAATTATAATGTGTTATAATGTATTATATTATTGCTCTCTCTGGTAAGAAAAGTCATGTTTAGAATATAGGTTAACTTCAGGTGAGACTAATATGTTATCGAGGTTTTTAAGGTGAAAAAAATTGGGGGGCGCTACAAAATAACTGATTTTCAAAGTGAGCGTTAGACGAAATAAGTTTGGAAACCTCTGATCTAGGGTAGCGGCTGCTTGCTAGGGTTCATAATCATCATCATCATCATACAGCTTACGGCCGCTTGCTAGGGTTCATCATCATCATCAGCCTATGATTGTCCACTGCTGGACATAGGCCTCTCCTATTACACGCCACTGAGCACGGTCCTCGGCTACACTCATCCAGCTCTTGCCAGCCGCTCTGCGAAGATCATCGCTCCACCGAGTCTGAGGACGTCCCATACTGTTTACCGATCCGCGGTCTCCACTCAAGAACTCGTCTACCCCATTGGTCAGTTCTTCGGATGATATGGCCGGCCACTTCAGCATGCTATTTCGGTGGGCTATGTCGGTGACTTTGGTTCTCTGTCGGATCACCTCGTTTCGAATTCGATCTTTCAGAGAAACCCCGAGCATAGCTCTTTCCATAGCTCGCTGAGCGACTTAATTTTGTAGACCAGCCCCACCGTGAGTGTCCACGTTTCGGCACCATATGTCATGACGGGCAGGACGCACTGATTGAAGACTTTTGTCTTGAGACTCTGAGACTTCTTGGTTCAACTAATTAAAAATACGTAAATCAGGGCCTGTAGTCTACGCATCGTTGTTCGATAGTGATATTACCAAGATAATGGCTCTTATTTGTTTCTATTTCGTAGGCGTATTAAGCAATAACATTACAATGTCATTCCAATTTTATAACCCGCGCAAATTATTTAATTTGCGCGGGGTATGCAATTGGCATTTTTGGCGAAGGAGATAGAATCGCGTGATACGCTGAGGTACGTTGCACGAGTTATACTATTAGAATGCGATTTGTTACACTACCTCAATGAAACAACCATTACAGTTACTAATATCGCTCTATTGAACAACTGTGCATGGGGAGGCCGGGGGGACTTAAGTTTTTAGTGGCGACCGGACGCCATTTCATCTTCCCAAATGTCCCAAATGGCGATAAATAGGGTACCGTGTCTGGCAATACCGCATATTATCTGTGGTCACTGCGTCATGACAGCTGTCAGCTGTTCACAGAATAGCCATGAATTGATATAAGGCCTACTCACACCATCAACGCTACATGCGTAATGAACCTAATATGATGTTTTGTTCATACCCGGGCCGAATACCCGTAAGTACTCGAACGAAACTAATGAAAGATGGTTGTCAGGTTTGTGATAAGTGGCAAACCCATAAAACTAAAACAATCATCTGAGCTCTTGCCTGACAAAAATGAGATCGCGGTCTCGATCGGGCTATAATCTAGCCTTTGTACCACTTTTATGAAAAGAAGCACATGTAATTCGTCGTTGTTAGACCACAACCACAAGTAGCTATCGTGGCGGGGAGGACCTTTTAACATAGCGACTACTGCTCTGTGATCTGCTGTCATTTTTATTTTCACTTTGGTCTGCACAGAGTTTGCACAGAGTTTCGTCGAGTTTCGTCTACTTCTATAAGTTTAAGCATGAATAAGTTATGGAAAGAATTCTGGAAGAAGGACCGAGAAATGAAACGGCAATGGTATGAAAGTATACAATAAGAAACCTTACCGTAAAACCGTGGTGCGATATCTAAAAGAAGTCAGTCGTGACTATTAACCACTATTAACCGACTGAGATTCGGTAATAATAGAGCGCCATCACACCTAGCCAGGCATCACACCTTGGAACCAATGAAGGTACCGTTGATCACATGGTATTTGAAGTTTGAATGTCAAAGTTTTCAAATTGACAGACTAGTGCTTGCAAGTGAAAAATCACTGTATAAACCAGTGAATAGTTAAATTAGTGAAAGTTAAAAACGAAAAACTCTTAAATAAAGGTGCATTTAAGCGGCACGGATGAATCCGAACGCAGACCTACTCATATACTCGGCGCGGCGGCACGTCGTGGGTCACAACAACGCAAGCTGCTGAACCGCGCCGTCGCTTTGTCCGTTCTAAATACCTATGAATAAACGAAAAAGAGAGAGAGATACTACCATCTGTTCTGTTTAGACGACGCGTATTAACACAAGCCGAGCCGCACGCGCCTTGCCGAGCCGCGCTGAGCAACGCCGAGAGCGTAGGCTTTTTAAACGGCGCGCGGCGCGCTAAATCACGCGCCGAGCCTCGCTTGGCTCGCGTGTTCGCGCGCTGTTTAATCGCATCCGTAAGATGTGGTTCAAAGGTCGTGTAACCAGGCCATAAAAACACAAGAAAAAAAACTTTACTCTGCGCCAACCATAGAGGTAGTCTGCGCTGCGCATTTCTATCTATCAGCTGACAGCTCAGCACAGCAGACTGTCGCAAAACAAAAATTTCTAATTTGTAGTGGATTAAAATATTGTGTCTCGCTTGTGCATTTCCAAATTTAAAGATTGCGAGGCTTGCGCTCTATCACTATTATATTGAACCTTACTTTAATTTGTTGGCACAATGACAATGGGCGATGAACTACCTGTGACTTCCTTGGTTTTGCCTGTCCTCATACGCCCAGTTTTAACTCAGGTGATTTGTTGCAATGGCCTCTTTAGGAGCACCTTATGGTTTGTAATATTTCACGAGAGATTATGACAAAATCCTCTATAACTACTGTTCTTTTGTTTTTCAGCTCGAGAAATATGATTTAGGTGCGTCACAGACTTTGAGGGCAGCTCTGACAAAGGCTGAGGCTGCGGTGCCAGGGCTCAACTATGACCTGGTGGCTGGCATCATCCGCAGGGCCGATATCCCTGTCAACATGAATGAGAGTCTCCTTAGACTTCAGGGAACACTCACTGACACTGAATGTAAGTTCTCATTATTTTTTTAATGGCTAGCCATTAGGCTACTGCGTCTTTACACTGGATTCTAACTTTAATGCAATAGGTCACAAATTAATTTAGATAGCTAATTGAAATAATTAAACAATTTATTTTACATAAAAGAGGAAATTACACAGATATTTCTAAACCCAAAAGTGTAGATGGCCTTGTCACTAAAAGTTACCTGCAGGACACATTGTTTTTCTATTGTACCAAAAACTCAATCAACCAAAATCTCAAAAAATGCAAGTTGGCTAAATTAGCATCTAGAGCAGAGGAGCTGTTACAATTATGAATAGTTAGCAGATTTGAAAACAATTTCAGGTGCTGATCTAAGACTGAACAGGAGTGAGGAGGCATTCCAAGAGCTGAATAAAAAATCATCATCATTGAAGAAAATCTTAAGTCGCATTCCGGATGAAATTACAGACAGAAAGACTTTCCTTGAAACAATCAAGTAAGTTCTTTGTAATTCAACTCTTCGGATCTTATCCATCCTACACCTTTAGAAAGTGGTGTAGAGACAAATCATTAACACACAAAAAATATTGATCAAAGGTATACAGCTGAGATTAGTCAAGAGCGTGGCAAGTGGCTAGTCATACTCTCTGATTGGCATTCCTGGGTACATGTTTATTTAAACTTGGACACCAGTCATCAAATCTGATAAAAGTCTATGACTGAAGGCAGATAAAAAACAGACAAAAATAGTACATTGTTACCCTATCGGTGAAAGTAACTTGTCATTTATTCCTGAGTTATACACTTTGATTGCGAGGAAAATTTTGGACAACAAAATCGTTGTATAGTGAAAGAATATAAAAAATAACCAATTCTGGCCAATTTATGTTTTAATGTTTTTTTTTAATTTTTACCATGTCAATTTAGACAATATCTTATTTATAAAAACACGATTCCTTAAATCACTCTATAAACGTCGATTAAAATAGTCTGTGGTGGAGATTTTACAAGGAAAAGACGTAACCACAGAGTAAATAAACTGCCTCTGCGGAGTGCTTCAGAGGAATCGTGTTTTTATAAATAAGGCAGTTAGATTTTGCAATCAACAAATAGTTGATAGTTGGATAGAAAACGTACGGAATTCAAATAATTATAGCAAGAATAAAATAAAACAACAAGTTTCAGTATTCTACGAAATTTTACTGTTCAATTAAATTGTGTGCAATATATTTTGACTCTGTTTGGCTGTTGAGCCTCTATCTTAGTTTTAGAACAAAAAAATACTTCATGCACTAGAGCTTAAAAAGAGATTTTATGTTGTCTACTCATGACTTAAAGTCGAACTTTACTAGCATGAGAAGTGAAAAGTATTACTTTCAACCCGCTCCTCAGGCAACTTCAGAACTACTTTCCAGCTAATGAAAAATATATTTTAATGATGAATGTGCTGTGTCTGTTTTTAGTGTTATTATTATTTATTTTTACAGGGAGATTGCATCAGCTATCAAGAAGTTGCTAGATGCAGTGAATGAGGTGTCTACCTATACACCAGGGCCAGGGAAGCAGGTGCTGGAGCAGAGGAAAAGGGAGTTTGTCAAGTATTCTAAAAGATTTTCTAATACTTTGAAAGAATACTTCAAAGAGGGCCAGTGAGTATTTACAGTAATATTAATACTATGTTTAGATCTGTGACGAGGCATGGTGTGCCTCACTAGTTGAAAGAAGGGCCTGCAAGCAGTAACCCCATGTTGAGGTCCCTCTGATTTTCAGTGTGTGGTGTAACTTGCCGCTCCTGAATCGGGCTGTATAGTCACTGAAAGCAGTGTTTATCTTTTGGCACTGCTTAAAGGATGACACACACCAACGCGTTGGCGGTGGTGGTCCATACATAAATCATTTACAACCTTATAATTACTGTTAGCAATAAGGCCACCCATTGTACTTTTTCATTGTAACTTTCATGTTTTATGTCTCGCTCCTCGTGTGCAATAAAGAATATTCTTATCTTATCTTAAAATTAATACTAGATTCATAAGCATGCACATTAATATTGGCACGCCCTAGAGGGCATCATGTATGATCCAAGTAATGTAAAGATACAATCCTATGTACAACATGACTGCAATAAATGAATATGAATATTTTGTATGGACCGCCACTGCCACTGCGTTAGTCTATTATATCCTTAAATCCTGCATTGCAGATGCAAAGGCCTTTGATAAATACAATGTTTATCAGTTGTGTTGATGTTTAAGAGTTTCCAGGTTGTTTCCAGGCTCATGTTAAATAATGTGTGCTTGCAGTACCTCTTTGTCAGATATCCAGTATTTGGTCATTAGGAGGGCATTAATGTTATATTACTTATTACACAAAAAAAAAAAAAAAAAAACCATGGTAAACACAGGTTTTGATTTGGACTCTTGCCTTGTGTTGACATGGCCATATTACGTCACCCCAATCAAGGCTAAAGAGTAAAATCTTTATCCTGACTTTGTCCACAAAATATTAATGTATGCGTATCCATTACCTGTAGTCATTCACTTTTTAAAAAAATAATTTTATGTATGTCTGTTCCAGAGCCAATGCAGTGTTCGTGAGTGCGTTATATTTGATCCATCAGACCAATCAGATCCTTTACACAGTTAAGAATAAGTCAGAATAGAGTATTTTTCACCAACCAACTAATAAAGGTGGAATAATATTTTAAATTTATTTTAGTTTGCTAATGTATTTTTGTGGTAAGTACCTACGTAGTTTTAGAGTTTAATTCATAAACTTCGATCAACTCCACTAAAAATGTCGCACGGTTGTAGTGTAGGTTGTTATACATGTGAAGGTGTTTGCAAATGTGGATCTCGGTAAAATATTTTCTGTTCAGTAAACATTGTAATGGTGATGAAATCTATACATAATTATAATCATAATCTAACCATTAAAATCTATGAATGAGTGTATTTCCATTCATTCATAGATTTTATAACCAGCTAGAGAGACTCAATATTACTTACAAGTTGAATCAGAAAAACATGGAGTAAAGATTATAAAGACACAAAAACAAATTTTTGGGCATTTCTGTTTCAGTAGTGGGTTTATTTGCAAGGGCAATTTACAGTGCAATTTACAGGGCCGATTTACAGTGCAGGAGTAGCTCAACTATTTGAACGATTGAAAGTTAGGGACTAAAAAAGTAAATATTTTAAAGCACTCCTTTTGCGAACGTTGTATTTGAGTTTTTCGTGAGTAAAATTATTGAATTTTGAATATACCGGTCAAAAATTTCAATATGCGCTTTATTATTAGTGCAGTTGATGGACGTTAGTATAGTACTTTTATCTCACCAAAGCGGTTTCGTCTTAATTATGTGTCTTAACTGTGGTTTCACATACACATTATTGGGCGTAAGGTAATGGAGCGCTTAATATAGCTCAAGCCACTGATTCTGTGTGCGTATTTACGTAAGGACATCACAACTACGTATACAATATCACAATATCCGTGCACCTGGCTCGGTGACGTCTCATCGGCGCTCTGGTACGGTGTGCAAAATCAATAAACCAAATGATCAACGAAGGTGTTTACTATATTGACGCGACCGGGGCGAACGCGGCGTGGTGAAGGGGGAAGCAGGAGCGGCAGCGCATTCCAGCGAGGTGCACAAATATTGTAATAGTGTTTTACTACTGTGGCTCGCCCGCTGTCGTTGGATAAAATAACCATGTGTATAAATATGTATGTCCTTTCATCATCGTCATTCACATCATTGTAATTCCCTACATAGCCCTACATACGCCAGAATACTTGAGACTACGTAGAGTAGAAGTTGTAGAGTAAACTTAAACGACCGTAAAATGTAGACTAAATGGGAAAACGCGCACCCTCACATGTTAATTATCGTTAACTTCGCTCAGTCTCGAGCCAAGTCCTTGAGATGTAATGCAAATGTACCCTGCTACAGTGTAGGCATTTCATGTGTTATAAATTGTCTTGAACATTGTTTAAAACATAAAAAAAATTGAAGCTGTGTGCGAAATTTCATTCAAATCCGTTTAACCGTTATACATGATGGAAAGAGCGATAAACATTCAAACTGTCATGTTTATAGTATTATTAGCGTGATATTAAACCTGTTTATCATTATTATTTGAACGACATATTTTTCAATCGTCGGATAAAACGGGATCGGAGTACGTACAGGGAAATTTGTTAAAGTCGACAAAAGGTGTTACATAAAACTTACATTTCCCTACCTATTTATCCGACGATTGAAGAGCCCCCTTAATCTATTATTAACGTTTTGGTACGTACCTATAATAATGTAGTTAATTAATATTGTAGTTAGATGTGGGATTTGTTTTTTGATGACGCCAAATTAAATCCTTACCTAACTGAAAACTGAAAATCTAGTTGTATTAATTTTATGTTTGTATACTACTACCATTAAAATTCAATGGCACAGTCGTCAGCACACTAACCTTTACATTTTTAGGGTTCCGTACCTCAAAAGGAAAAAACGGAACCCTTATAGGATCACTTTGTTGTCCGTCTGTCCGTCCGTCCGTCCGTCTGTCAAGACCCTTTTTCTCAGGAACGCGTGGAGGTATGAAGCTGAAATTTATATCAATTACTCAGGTCTACTGTCCCTTGAAGCTGTGAAAAAATCAAACTTCTAAGCCAACGCAATCAAAAGATACAGCCGTTTATGCCGCAAATTTTCGACACTTGCAAGGGAATCAAAACCTACAGGGTGCTTCCCGTGAACTCAGAATCTTGAAATTTGGTACGAAGCAACGTCTTATAGCATAGATAAAGGAAAAATTACGAAAACCATAAATTTTTAGTTACATCACATAATATTTTTTTTTTTATAATTTTAAACTTACTACCCATTTCCTCATAAACGCGTAGAGGTATTAAATTGAAATTCATACCAAATACTCAGGTCTATAATACCTTTAAGCTGTAACAAAATCTAACTTCTATGTCAACGCAATCAAAAGAAACAGCAATTTAAGCTGCATATTTTGAAACTCGCAAGTACTCGCAAGGGAATCAAAACCTAAAGGGTACTTCCAGTCGACCTAGAATCTTGAAATTTGGCATGAAGCAACGTTTTATAGCACACATAAAGGAAAAATTCCGAAAACCTTAAATTTTTAGTTACATTACAAAATATATATTTTTTAATAAATATAAACTTATTACTTTTTTCCTCATGAACGCGTAGAGCTATCAAGTTGAAATTCATATCAAATACTTAGATCTAATTGCCTTTAACCCGTGAAAAAATACCATAGTTATGACTCGATTGTCGTAATGAACGAACTTTGTAAACCTTGCAGGTTTGTACGGAACCCTCGATGCGCGAGTCCGACTCGCACTTGGCCGGTTTTTAGTTATAAAGTCGCCCGTTACGTAACTGAGAAGAGTGCACGCATGTAAAGGTGTGCTGTCGAGTGTACTAAAACGTTATTCTACATTCGTTTGAAGTGAGTACATCATTACCCACTGTGGAATTATGTGAAGGATTGAAGGATTTTTATAATAAACGTTAAGCAAAAAGTTTTGCTTATTTTTGGTTAAGTGAGTCCCAAATCCAAATCTAATTGAAATGCTTTATTTCTTATTACGTCTTGTTAATTTATCGGAGATAAATTTCATGTACTATCGCCATTGAGTAAAGGTAATTTTATTTTAAATTTAGTCTAAAAGAAAACTAAGGCAAGTGGACACTCGACTTTTTTAACAATTGTAGTTCGTGGGAAGGCATCTATAGAGAAGGTCACTTGACGGATACACCTTTCGCCGGTTCTTGTGAGACAGCGCGGTGGTTAAACTGTTTTCGTGACCGCTTTCGGTTCATCATGAGGCTTGCCCTGTGATTCGTCTCGTCGTGCGACGCAGACAATGGCGGTCGTGCCCCGCGACGCCGCGGCCCGCCGACCGCGGCCGGTGCTCCGCCCGTGACACTTGACACGGGACCACTCGACCTGGGCATGCGCAGGCCCACATATTTCCGCGTCTCGCTTTTTCTTTCGGTAGAAACCACGTTTTAATCTGACCCGGTCCTTTTATGTAAAAAAAAACGGTCGGACAGGTCGTGATGTTAAATCTACGGCCCACAACAAATGGATGATTAGGTGAATCGAACTATGAAAAACTTCTCTATTTGCAAAGTCTCTGTAGAAAGAAAAACCGGGCAAGTGCGGGTCAGACGCGCACACGAAGGGTTCCGTAGAATTATCTATACAACATTAGACACAAAGAGATTTTATTGTACCGTTTTGTCGGCGTAATAAATATCTGCGCCAAATTTCAGATATCTAGTACTTATCGTCTCTTTGCTACAATGCGCACAGACAGACGGACAGACAGACAGACGGATGGACACGGCGAAACCATACGGTTTCCTTATTGACTACTAAAGGATGGGCATGGAAAAACTATAAGGGTTCCCTATTGACTACTAAAAATTGTGGTAGTCTTTCATAAATAATATGTGGTACTCTTTCCCTTGCAGTCTCTACCATAGACTATTTATGCGGCGTTTATCGAGTGTTAAGAAATCGTGTTTTTATAAATAACACCGGAAATTTGTTTGGAAGTTAAAAATAACTCAAATACTGCTTACGTGCCTAATAATTGAATCGCCCCTTATTGAGTAGTTAAGTAATTGAATTAGGAAGGCAGGCAAGTAGGTAGGTACTCACCTACCAACTCTCACTTCGAAATGTTAGCACCACAATGGCTCACTTTCTTTCCGGGTCGATCCCGAAATGTTATTATGACAACGCATCTTAACAATGAGTCAATCATATAGATCAGTTAATATATTCATAGCTTTGCAGCGGAGGCGTAATCGATTTAACTTGTATAGGTAGATAGGTAGGCAGGTCGCTGCTTCGGCGCCGGGGAGATGAAAGTGTGCGATATGTGTGGCAAACACTTCATTCATGATTTTAATTTCATTTTGCTTTGGTCCGGGTGTAAATTCTAAATACAAGCCTATATACGTCCCACTGCAGGGCACAGGCCTTCTCTCAGTGAGAGAGTACCTATGGGCTTAATCACCACGCGTGCCCACCGCGGATTGGTGATTTCACGCGCTGAGGTATGTGAATAGCTCAGACACTCAGGTTTTCTCACGATGTTTGTCCTTCACCGTTAGCGAGTTGTATTGCTACTATAACTTCACAAATGTACAATAAGTTAGAAAACCAAGTCATAGGTATGCCCGCACTGGGAATCGCACCGGGTCTTTTTCTTCCGAGTCCAATGTTCTACCCACTAGGCTACCACCGCTCCTTCCAAAATTCTAAATAATTATTCTCTGTATAAATAATATGTACTATCAATGTATCTATTAAAAAAATGGGGTTTATATTTCTTGAATTAATAGAAAAGAATGCTTTAAAGTCCTAGGTTCTCGTTCTAGGCTGTATTAGTTTCTAGGACTTTTTACCGGAAATCGATTAGGACTAATCGATTTTCGCTAAAAACGCCCGTCTTTGCTAGATTATTAATCCAGGGTTCTAGGCTATCACCATTATTGAGGCTTATGATGTTCCCAGAAAATAAGCTTTATTCCATTTGTGGCGTTAGATAGCTCCGGGTATTTGCTAATTTCTTCCTTCCTTTAAAACATTCCTCAGAGGCAGTTTAAATAATGTGTGGTTACGTCTTTTTCTTTGCCACAGACTATTTAAAATGCCTCTGTTCAGAAAACTACAATCGTAGTTTACTACTTTATGGTAGTTCGTTTTACATTGCGCAACCCATTGTACCTAGACAAGTAGTCTTCGTACCTACTTATTAATCGTATTTAAACATCGAATTGTCATAAAAACCATGATTTGTAGTTCTATGAAATGAGGCCCTGGTGTTTCATAAAGCTACAATCTTCTATCATCTTCTATCTATCTAATCTATTATAATAAACATATTATAATAAACCTATAATTTTTTTGTCGATGTCTGATATATGTCTGTCTCACTCTGTTTCTTTGTGCGCGGATCACGCAAAAACCACTGGAATGAAGTAAAACTCACCATGATTATAGCTTAGACTCCCATGTAGAAAATCACTATAAGCTGGTGAGGTCATTGAACAGTGCACAACAAACTGAGTCGATCTGCAATGCTAACTCATTTTATGAAAGTTTTCGATTTACTGGGTTGTTGCAGCACAACGACGCTATAAAGCGGGTCGAAAAATACAATACATACATACGAAAAGTTGTCTCGGAGCTTGTATGCGCTAGATATTATATTGTTGTCAAGCCGTTGTATAGTCATCCAGTCTCTCAGACAAATGTGTTTTGGCTACGTGAACATCAAATAGTAAATGTCTCGATACGTCTTTGCTCTCTTGTAGATTTATTTCCATCGACAGATCAGCATAGCAGACTTGACAAAAAGCTCGTTGTTCATGCATCACATTCTGAATTTATAGACCGGGAGCATCCTATAATTGTTGCACATCAATCTCAGTTCCTCGATGCAAAATCAAAGCATTTGTTACTACCATTTGTTAACCAAAAATGTAGAACTTTATTTATTACAATTTCGTGCAAAGTGCTATTTTATGCCGGACGATAAGCATGAAACTTCAAACGACAGCAATGGCAGCGATCAATCTTCCAGCAAAGTGATGGAAGCAGTCGTTGTAATTTATTCGTAGGATGGAAGTGACACTCGTCGGGCTGACTCTTGGCTCAGATTTTGTTAAGTTCTTGCTCTACCTAAGGAAATAAATGCGTGGTGGTAGTGGAGTAAAGGCTCTTTTACGCCAGAATAACATCGTGCTACAGTGTGGCATGCTACAAATTGTGGCAGCCGGCTCCTTGTTGATCGCCAACATCATGCGGCCTGCCGATGTAACATACGACAGTCTATTTTACGACGAGGCAACATCGTGTTCGTATACAAGCTGCGACAGTGCCACATGACGCAAGGTGTTGCCACGCCGCACGATTCTTGCCACAATGTTCGATATGCCTTTTGGCATGCCGCAATGCCGCACGGTATTGCCCCGACTTTAATTCAGCCCAGGTTCGAATCCCGGCATCCCGGTACCTTATTAAGTAAATCTAATTTGGCTTTGGGCGTGAGTGAGTTGGATAAGAGTTGGTTGGTTTCTAGTCCGTCGAAAGTTACGTAGAGGAATAAATAATATTTGAATTATCCGCTGTTTCCTCTTTTGTTGCTTTTAGTACTATGGCCGTCAAATGGTTTAGTGTCGGGAAGAAAAATTCGACGTTCCAAGCCTCCCGGTCTTCTGGCGCCCGTGGGGGGGCCTATTGAAGTTGTTACCTAGCAACAGAAGACTATGGCTTGTTGATTCTGTCAAGACAACGAAAAGAAAATACGTGTCTTATATTTTGTGAATGTTTTATTATTGTATTGTGTTTTAATAAAGTTGATTTGAGTAATACAAAGCTTCTGCTTCTGCGAAATCCACCACCTCCAACTGGTTATGGGCCCAGACTCAGAAGTTTAAGAGAAATGGAGCTTTCAAAAATTCAAATTGTAAAACTTGACGGCCACAATTGGATATCATGGAAGTACCGGATGGTAGCCTTGCTGAGAGGTATGGACGAACTCATGGATATTGTGGAAGGTAAAACACAAAGTCCAGCTAGACCTGAAGAGGGAAGCGGAGACGCTGCAATAGAACTGTACAAAAGAAGTCTACGTGAATTTGTGAAGTTAGAGAGTACAGCCCTGCTCTTGATAACTAACAATGTGACAGACGAGACGCTTGGCAAAGTAATTAGATTGTCCACTCCGAAAGAAGTTTGGAATGAACTCCATAGATTATATGAGGGACCTAACGAGGGCCGTCTCTATGATATATGTTTGGACTTCTTCAAGCTTAAGAGGGATCCGTCAGATGACATGTCGACTCATGTATCGAAATTAAAGAACTTGTGGCATAGTTTGAAGGAAGAGTTACTAAAAGAAGAAAAGGTAGAGTTACCTGAAGTCCTCTTGATTTGTAAGATCCTTGATACATTGCCTGAAACTTATTTCTCGTTCAAGTCGAGTTGGCTGTTAATGTCAAAGAAGGATAGGACAGTAGATATCATTACGAGCCAGTTGTGTGCACATGAAAAAGCGCTTAATGCTAAGATGGCTGATGCTGAATCAAGTGAGACAGCGCTTTATGTGAAGACAAATAAAAAGGTTGCTAAGGGATATGACCAAAGAGACCAAGGGACAAAGAAAAAGTACAAATGCTTTATTTGCAAGGAGCCTGGTCATCTTAAAAAGGATTGCCCAAAAACTGGGATCAAGGAGAAGGAAAATAAAGCTCATAGTTCTAACATGATGTTACTAATGGTGAATTCGACGGATTCTGGCAATGATCGTGATGATTGGTATGTGGACAACGGGGCCACTCACCATGTCACAATGCGAGGAGATCTGTTCCAAGATTTTGAACACTTTGGTGAAGTTCACACAGTAACTACGGCGGATGGAAACATGATTAAGGCTGTTGGGAAAGGCACAGCGCATGTAGAAGCCAATGTTAAAGGACGGATTGAGAACCTCTTTTTAAGAGATGTTTGGTATGTTCCCCAGATTAGCAAGAACCTCTTCTCTGTGCTTAGTTCACAGGATAAAAACCCTACGAGCGTATTTGAGTCGCGGGTTACAAATTGTTCCATGAAGATGAATGGTAGGATTGTTGTAACAGGAACAAGGCAAAGATATGGAGGTTTGTACAAAATAGAGTGCAAAGCCGTACGCCCTGCTGTTACAGTAAACTCAATTAACCATGGAGATACGCTCCAACTATACCATGAGCGATTGGGACACCAAGACAAGAAACATGTCAAACGATTGATAGAGAAGGAGCTAGGAGTAAAGACGTCAAACAGTGGAGAACTATGCGAAGGCTGTATCTTTGGGAAAGCGCACAGGCAACCATTTGGTGTTCGCGAAAAAGCTACGGTGCCTGGTGAGCGCATACACTCTGACGTCTGTGGTCCCTTCCCTGCAAGTATCTCGGGATATCGCTACTTCGTATTATTTAAAGATGAGTATACACGGTACAGGTATGTGTATTTTCTGAAAAATAAATCCGACGTCTATCAAAAGCTAAAACTGATGCTGTCTGAGGCTAAGAATGCGGGGCACAGTGTAAAGGAGCTTTTAAGTGACAATGGGGGTGAGTACGACAATAAAAGAGTTCGAGATCTACTTGAACAGTCCGGAACAAAGCAGAGACTCATAATGCCGTACACCCCGGAACAAAATGGCTGTAGTGAAAGAGAGAACCGAACTCTTGTCGAATCTGCTAGAGCAATGATGCACGCGCATGAAGCAATTCCTCAAAATCTGTGGGCAGAGATGGTTAACACTGCTGTGTACATATTAAACAGGACAGGACCAACTTTGGTAGAACACAAGTCGCCTTATGAGCTGTGGCTAAACAGGAAGCCTCAAATAAAGCACTTGAGGATAATTGGCTCCAATTGCTATGCGCATGTTCCGAAGCAGAGGAGAAAGAAACTACATAAGAAGGCTACACGTTGTATTTTAATTGGCTACGACAATGATGACGGGTACAGACTCTGGAATCAAGAGCAGAATTCGCTGGTGAGGTCCAGAGATGTAGTCTTTAATGAAAAGGTGCTAGAGACTTCAATTCATGAACGAGACTCTAAGCCAGTCTGCGATCAGGAAAATGAGATTGAAGTAGTTCCTGTTAGAAGTAGTTTGACTAATAATGAAGAAGATGTTCCAGGTGTGTCCAACAGGGAAAGATTCGAAGAAACTGATGTTCGTGATATTGGAGTGGATGAAGAACATGTAAGTGTCGGTGAAGAGTTCCACGATGCTCACAACATTTTACCTGAACAATCTGTTGAATCGGGGGGGAATGTTGTTGATGGTGTAGACAATCATGTGGAACATGGACACGAACAAGATGATCACGAAGACGAGAACGTTGTGGATGGTCTACAAGATGATCATGAAGATGAGTTCCTGGAACGTATGATACTTCGTGACCGTTCTACGCTACGCCCTCCAGATCGATTCAAAGACTTTGTTCTGAATGTTATCATGGGATACAACGAGCCAACTTCGCATAAGGATGCGATTAGAAGCCCAGAGAAAGATCTATGGGAAAAAGCCATGGATAATGAGATTACATCTTTAAACGAAAATGACACGTGGAAGCTCGTAAGTCTGCCAAAGGGAAGAAAAGCTTTACCATGCAAGTGGGTATTTCGAGTAAAGATGAACGCTGATGGCTCTATTGATAAATACAAGGCAAGACTAGTCATTAAAGGTTTTTATCAGAAAAAAGGTGTAGACTATGAGCAGACATTTAGCCCGGTTACCAGAATGGGGACCGTTCGCTCTGTGCTTAGTGTAGCAGCTAGCGAAGGAATGGCGATGCTGCAGTTTGATGTCTCGACTGCCTTTTTATATGGCTCTCTGAATGAAGAGATTTTCATGAGACAACCGGAAGGTTACGACGACGGCTCTGGTCGAGTTTGTCTTTTACGGAAGAGTCTTTATGGGTTAAAGCAAGCACCTCGATGCTGGAACCGATGCATTTTAGACTTCTTCAAAGAGATTGGCTTCAAAACAAGTGAGGCGGATCCTTGTCTTTTGATAAGAGAGAAAGAATGTGGAAAAGTCATAGTGGCTTTATATGTGGATGACAGCCTGGTCGCTGGCTCCAGTCAGCAGCTGATAGACGAGTTTATAAAGGAGCTCAATGGCCGGTTCAAGATAACCACAAGACCTGCGTCCTATTTCCTTGGGATAGAGATAGAAAACAGAGGAGACGGTATTAAAATATTCCAAACGTCTTATGTACAGAAAATCCTGCGGAGATTCGGAATGGATGGATGTAAACCGGTCTCGACGCCGATTGTAAAAGAGAGTACATATAGCGAGAAGGTGGATATGACATACATGAAAAGTAACTACAGGCAAATCGTCGGCGCTTTAGCTTACTTGATGGTATGCACTAGACCTGATATTGCATATGCTGTTAGTATAGTCTCGCGAAGTCTGGAGAAACCAGAAGAAGCAGACTGCGTCCGACTGAAGCGCATAATGCGATATTTGCAATATACGCCAGACCTAGGTATCATGTACAAGAAGCATTATAAGGAAGGCATTTTGGAATGCTACAGTGATGCTGATCATGCCGGAGATATTAGCACTGGAAGATCCACCAGCGGAGTGCTGTGCATGTATGCAGGAGGAGCGATCTCGTGGTTAAGCCAAAGACAGGCAAGTGTCGCAATTTCAACTACGGAGGCTGAAATTGTAGCCGCAAGTGAAGCAGCCAGGGAAACTGTATGGCTGTCACGGCTTTTAAGTGACCTTGTTACTCTCAAGAAGATTCCGTGCTTAAGAGTGGACAATGAAGCTGCAATAAGGCTAGCTGAAAATCCCGAGTTCCATCGACGGACTAAACATATTCGGGTACGGCATTTCTTTGTGAGAGAGTTGGTGACTAGCGGTGAGCTAAATGTAGATAAGGTAGACAGTGAAGACCAGCTGGCAGATATTTTCACTAAGCCACTTGCAAGACCGAGGATCAGAAAGATCACAGAGCTCATAGGTCTTTGTTGAGAGGAGATATTGAAGTTGTTACCTAGCAACAGAAGACTATGGCTTGTTGATTCTGTCAAGACAACGAAAAGAAAATACGTGTCTTATATTTTGTGAATGTTTTATTATTGTATTGTGTTTTAATAAAGTTGATTTGAGTAATACAAAGCTTCTGCTTCTGCGAAATCCACCACCTCCAACTGGGCCCTGCTCACACTGCGTCGTCCGGTCCGCGGTCGCCCGGTCAGAACTTAATAAAAACATATCTAGTGATTATTTTGATTCTTGTTCACGATTTTTTAATATGCTATTAAGTTTAAAAAATCATAAAAATTATGACCGACGGTCTACATAGGATATTGAAAAGTAATATCTATATATTTTTTTAGATTTTAAATTTCTTGCAGACCTTATTCAGGGGTAATGTCAGAGAACCCAGCTTGACGGAGGAGCGAAACAGAAAATTGTGGCTAGCAGATACGGGACAAAAATGTTTAAGATCCTCTACTCAAAATACACGGACGGATGGATATATACCGTGATATTGAAAATTGAAATAACGCAAAACCTCATAGTTTCTTCAGTATCGCCACAGGTATCTCTAACTAAATCACTTCGAATAAGCAAGAGTTTCAAAGTCTCCTAACAATTTGGTACCTGGTTTAGTAAAGCGTTTGAAATAAATCTGAATATGAATTAGGCTGCTAGCCATTTGAGTGTACCCTATAAAATCGATCGAAAATTGAGTCTTGATACAGGTACCTGTATCGCTCGTAGCCCCGGCTGCCTGAGTGATCTTAAACGATCACGAAGGTTAAGCAACACAGGGCGCGTTCAGTGCACGGATGGGTCGCCGTCTATGCCTAACGCTAGTGGCATTTTTCCGAGCGGTTCCGTGCTTCGCAAGGCACGTTAAGCTGTTGGTGCCGGCTGCCGTCGATAGATGGCAGTCGTTAAGCCAAGTCAGAGGCCTTAGGGCGGCTTGAAAACTTCTGACAGTAGACGAGCCACTAGTCTACAAGCCTCCACCAATCCGGACTTGGCCCCCGTGGTGGAGTATGGCCTATACCTTCCTCAGGGAAGAGACCCGTGCCCCTCGGTGGGGACATAATGGGTTGATGATGACAGGTACCTAAGTTGTGTGGAACAGTCAAATTTTAACTGCCAGTATGTATGCTATCTAATCTATGGAGAATCATTTAAAGGAAACCATAGTAGGTACTTACTTCTAATACTTGAATTTAGGTTTGTCATCTAGGAACAACAATTTTTGTTCTACGACGTTGGTTTTGTTTTTTCAATTTTTAACGGTTTTACAGTTTTTTTGCTTTGCAGTGGCGATGTTTGGTAGTAATGTATTAAATAGGATTGACATTCTTCTTTAACCTCCTAAGTCCTGACCTTGAAAATAACAATTGAAAACCATTGTTATTTTCAAGGTCAGGACTGAGGAGGCTATAGGACAATCAATTATCGGATTGACATTGGCGGTTTGACATTGGCCGATAAGCGTAACTACACTGCATAGTCAGGTTGGTCTATCAGATATCTATACTAATCTATATTTATTTATAAATACTCTACATAGAATTTATGAAATGTTTTTGAAATTACCCTCCATCAAACATACAAACTTTTCCTCTTTACAATATTACCATGATTACCATGCCGGAGGCCCTGGGTTGGATTCCCGCTGGGTGTCGCATTGGTACAAATGGCCTCAGTCTGGGTGTATTTCCATGTTCCATGTTTACATAACAAACATTGCCTGGTTACCATAGCACAGGGTATTCCAGTTTGGGACCAGGACAAGTGATTTGTTGAATGGAAATTATTATTATTATTATGCAGGGTGTCCCAAAAAATTGTGTCAAGGAAAGTCCAGAGATAGAGCACCTCTAGGGGTACCCGAATCACCCCCCTGTATGTTCCGTGATTTTTTGTAGTTTTAGAGTTACAACTAAATATTTTAACTAACTTTGCGATTCTTCGTTTTTTTATGGCGCTATTGTATCAAATTGACCCACAATTGAGTTTGTGTCTGCAAGGCACACTATTCACTTATTTTAGAAAAAAAAAGCATGTATCCTAATAATTAACGTCTTGTAGCTCAAGGTGGAAAAAAAATACGAAAAAAATATTATAACTCTAAAACTACAAGAAATCGCGGAACATACAGGGGAGTGATTCGGGTACCCCTAGAGGTGCATAGAGCACTCTGGACTTACGCTTGACACTATTTTATGGGACGCCCAGTATGTACTTATACGATTTCAGAAACTCTTTCACCAGTATTTAGAATGGACCTTCATGGTGGACATAGGCTATATATAGGCTAATCCCTTTACCACGCGAACGTTTCGCGGGCACTGCTAGTTTCATATATTTACTAAGGCCGTTGTAGGTATGAACGTTCTGTGAACGTTGTTTGAATGCAAGTCCGACCACAGTCTGAGGATGCCGATGTCTTACCGTTATCGTCAAATGTGAAACTTGACATTAGCAGAACGCGTACCTAAAGCGCGAATAGTAAAATGGTGTAGGTAAACCTGATAATACGAAAGATGTATCTAAATCTGAGAAAAAACTCATACTTGAATAATAAAAAAGTGTGTTTTTATTTTTAAGTAAGTATATACACTGGCTCAGCTCGCTCAGCGTGCTATGGAAAGGGCTATGCTCGGGGTTTAATTCGAAACGAGGTGATCCGACAGAGAACCAAAGTCACCGACATAGCCCACCGAATTAGCATGCTGAAGTGGCAGTGGGCCGGCCATATCATCCGAAGAACTGATAACCGATGGGGTAGACGAGTTCTTGAGTGGAGACCGCGGATCGGTAAACGTAGTGTAGGACGTCCTCAGACTCGGTGGAGCTATGATCTTCGCAGGGCGGCTGGCAAGAGCTGGATGAGAATAGCCGAGGACCGTGCTCAGTGGCGTGCAATAGGAGAGGCCTATGTCCAGCAGTGGACAAGCATAGGCTGATGATGATGATACACTGGCCTGCAAAACTAAGTATCACACTTTTAAAATTGCAATAACTTTTTATGTACACAAGATATAATTTAGAAATAAAAAGGACTGGAAAAAAGTTTTATTTTGCAGTATAGTTTAAAAGAAAGCTGATAAAATTAGTTGATAAACGTTTTTTTTATTTTAAATCTTTAACTTCTATAGTTTAGAAAAAAATATAAAATGAAAAGTGTGATACTTACTTTTGCAGGTCAGTATATGTAAATTCTAATAAATCATTTTGGTCACATAATTGTTAAATGATTAATTAAAGAGGTAACTTTGGTATATTTTAATCGAGGACTTCGATTATGTGTGTCGGAGATAAGTTTTCAGAAATATTCTCAAGGATAACCTATATCTACTTCTCAAAAATACATTAAACAGATATTTGTAAAAAAAATCAAAGAAAGACTTAATGAGCTCTACTGGCTGTTACCAGTGCCTAAAGATAGATAGATAGATAGAAAGGTTCAGGTTCTAAGAAGAAATAATAGTAACCTTTCAGTTCGTAATGTTCAGTGACTAAGCCAAAAAAGCGTGGGGCGCTTGGTCGAAATAAATTCTTTCGGTCTTATTTATAAAACGCGATCCCTCAACACTCCGTAGGGGCAATTTAAATAATCTGTGTTTATGTTTCGCTCTTTACCAAAGACTATTTAAACTGCTTCTGTATAGAGTTTTTAGGAATCGTCTTTTTATAAATAACGACATAGAAGCCTGATTATACACACCAAATCCTGAGCGATTCCAATCGTCTAATTCGTCCAGGATTTGGTGCGCGTACTAAAGAAGCTGGTCAATCTTGACATTTTTGTTGCAATTAGCGTGGATGTACGTAAAGTTTGACTGGTACAAGATGGGCAAGTTGATAAAATTAGTCTGCATAATTATGCCAAAGCTGGAAGTGTAGGTTTAGAGTTTAGATAACACGTTTTTTTAAGTGATTCAATCTTGATTAAGTCTTTCAGATGGGCTGGCAGGGCTATAGGTTGGGAAATAGGCTGTAAGCATGAGTGCACTAAGGTTCACGTACACAAAAAAATGTTTTAAAAACCTATTTGTTTATTAGTTTTTTTGTATGTAGGTACATATACGTACAAATACGAGTATAAACTCACGCCCGGATCCCGGAGGTGTAGGCAGATTCAAGAGTTTGCCATTCGCCACGATCCTGACACATTACAGCAGGGATAGTACGATGATGCTATTCGCGCATTTTAAATGTCATAAGTCGCGACTTTCCAGTACAATCCAGTAATTGTCAAATTCTGACATTTTAACGCCACAAGACGCGCGACGCGCGTCGTGGTACTACCCATGCGGGATGCATACTGTTAGTAACTTTCGGACTGATTGTAAGTGTATCGGCGGTGCTGCCGTATTGCACCACAGTATTCAATAGCCCTGTTTGACGTCACGCAGGTACCGGTAAGTATAGCCGACTATAACATCCACGTAAATATTTACAGCTGACAAATTTACATCTTACAGCAGACAGATGTGCGGATGATAATTTTGATGGTATACCTACGGAGCCGATTTACAAAATAACGCAATTCAATGCTATGCGTGATAAATATTAATTGAAGCATCTGCTGCTGGCGGAGCGGCGGCGGAGAACGCATATGCAATGGCGTCTCTTAGACTTGGGTAACTCGGGGGCGATATGTGATATGATATGATATGACACACATAGGATGGATACCTCAATTGTATCTGTGTTATATCCCAGAGATATCAACCCAATCAATCTCGTTCCTTCACTCACTCACACACTGAATGGGACTCCGTATGAATGAAAAAGATGCGAGGCGAGAGGGCGCATAATAATAATAATTATTATTAATTCTTTATTGCACAAAGACAGTGTACAAAAGGTGGACTTAATGCTAATGGAGGAAGCCGTCGTGTAGTTTGTTCAGCTAACATCGGTCGATTCCGGTTAACTCATCAGATCCTGTACTCTCGACGCTATTGTGTTAAATTGCATCGCAATTAAATGCACTAAGTCAGAAATAACGACTTAGTAAACGTTTCAGTTGTAAGAAATAGCATTAAACTTGTTGAAATGCACTCAATTGTAATGCAAGTTGGCTAAATTAGCGTCGAGAGTAGAGGCACAGAGAGTCATAAGAGCTGGATATAAAATATTATTATTATTTAAAATATTATTACCTATTATTATTTTTAGCCTCTAAATCGATTTTTAGAATATAATTGTGAGTTGAAGTTAAGAGTAAAGAGAAGAAGGAGTAAGAGAGAAGATATTTTAAAGATATGAGATCATTAAGATATATTATGCCGCAGAGGCAAAAGATATGAGATAAAGATATTACTCCCTTCAAAGACAAACTGCGCAAGTCTAGTCGCCCATAGGGGTCAAGAAAATTTATGATAATTTGCAGGCACGCTGAATTAACCGATTTTTTGACGGATCAAGTGTCTGTCTTTTGTGTTTTTAGGCTTCCGTACCTCAAAGGAAAAGCAGAACCCTTATATAATCACTTTGTTGTTCGTCCGTTCGTCCATCCGTCCGTCCGTCCCTCCGGCCGTCTGTCAAGACCCTTTATCTCCTAGGGAACGCAGGGAATCAAAATTAATAGGGTGCTTTCCGTTGACCTAGAACTATGTTTGGCAAGTAATATCGTCTTATAATACAAATACACGGAAAAATCTGAAAACAATAGGTGCATAGGTAATTAAATCATAAAAAAATAGTCTGAAGTTCGGGAAAAGCTCGGAAAAAACTGCGAGACTTGATTTCTAAACTATTTATAATTATTTAAGTACTTACCTAGAAATTTGTACGGAACCCTCGGTGCGCGAGTCCGACTCGCATTTTGCCATTGTTTTTTTCACAAGGGAACGAATTTAAGTGCCTACTGTATCTACTGTCTTTTATGTTTTTTTTTACAAGGGAACGAATCTAAATACTTACCTCATTATAGGTGACCGGCTTAGCCGTCTCGTTAGATTTTAAATTGAAAGGGAATCGTTACGTTTTGTTTAAATGTCGGTCGATGACTAGTAAGGCAGACATAAGGTCGGACGGACGGACAGACAGACAGTGGAGGCAGGTAATAGGGTCCCGTTTGGCATCCTACGGGTACGGAACCCTAATAAGGAAGTAGGTAAATCTAACATCAGTTTTATTCACTTACATAATAGCTAGAGAGTGGGTGCTTTTTGTTTCTAAGTGTGTCGGATCCAGAATCTAGATCAAGGCGCACAGAGTGCGCCAGGCCAAGTTCTCGACTAGCCCGCGCTGAGCATATATTTACAAGAAGCAGTTCGAGCACTTTTCGACCCCCTCTAACTTTGAAGCCGGTTATGTCGCATATAACTGAAAATTTGCGGAGGGGTTAAGGCAAGGTTAAGGTTACTAAATTGAAAGATAATTATCCAGCTATTGTCGTTAGGAAGATGTAAGGGTCCAAAAATTGCAATTTTCGGCACTCACTGTCTCACTCACTGATGGATCGTCAAAAGTCTAGGGCACTAATTGAACTAGGGATTTGAAATTTGAAAAATAAACACTGTTTATTGAAAACCTATTTAGAGGCTAAAAATTCTACCCATGCCGGGACTTGACCTCTGGCTAACCGTGCCAGCGCTCTCTCAACTGAGCTAATGGGCAAGTGCAGGCATGGCTAATTGCTATCGCAAATGTCAGGATTCCGACAGGATTTGGTGCGCAGTTGGCGTGCCTCGGAAAAACGGCCAGTATTTGGGAAGAATTTCCGTTTTTAGCGGAAATGCAACCTTGCAAGTACTATTGCAGAATTTCTAGGTGACAGAATGGTTTTGCTACAACAGATTTTAGAAGATTTTTTCTTTCATCATTTGCCCGAGTAAGTTTCCGTGAGCCTCTTAATACTTTTTGCAATAAATGAATAGATAGAGAACACTAATATTGATTATTAAATTCTGGTGAACAAATATTAATTTGTGGTGTACGTCAGAAACTCGGTTTTGTAGGTTTATCTTGAACACAAAAAGTTAGCGGAGGACTGTCTAGCTCAAGCAAGAACGTATTATCATTCACGGCATCGCGTCAGACAGTTAAGAAACCCATTGCCTAGATTAAACTGAAATCAAGACTTTTATATCTAGTCATGTTATCTGCTGTACTTAGAAGCTGCAGTGTTTAGATCGATAGGGTACACTCATCATTCACTTTGGAACGTACGCAATTCCTGCCTAAATTGCTGAAGAGGTTTGGATGCTGTTTGACACGATTATAGACTATAGATAGAGAATCTCAATCTCTTAGATTAACATAGGATACTACTCATCCGAATCCTACGCGAACGAAGTCGCAGGCACAGCCAATCCAGTAATAAAAGTAGGTCGCTTGTTAATGAGCTTTGGTCCCAATATAACAACAATAAAATCACTTGTCGAAGCAAACAATAAGCTTTGTGCAATGCGGCCCTTATTCCCATGGCCCGCATTAATTCCCAGGCCACAGGAGGGCCACTCGGTGAGATAGGTACTTGCTCCGTTAGTGACGCGTGTCCCACTGCTGATTCCGGGTTAGGTGGCGTGGGACCTGTAGTGCCCTGGACAATGATAAACATTTTGTTTTCATTCGATGAGCGTAAAAGGTACCTACTGAGGTAAATTATTAAAAACTAGAGTTGAGTAGCTTAGCATGTAATAGGTTCGTCTTTTGTCCTACACGTGTTGTGTCAAACGAGTAGCCTAACTGGTGGTAGGCCTAGGCCGCGGCTAGTACCCAGCCACCAAAGACACGTCGCCAAGCCGCGCCAAGCGATTCGTCGTGGCCCGGCTCTATGGTGACGCCACAACTAATAGGTCACAACTACTCAACACCTTGTAAACTTACGGTGGCAATAAAATAATGATGATGATGATGGTGAGATAAGTATCTACGTAACATGTTAGGCCTCGTCTTCATTTACGGTCAGATAAGACCAAAGACCGTATTTTATGTAAAAAAACAACAGAAGCCATGCTGTCATTCTTACTAGGTATATTCATTTTAGAATGATATCTCTTACTAGATAGATAGAGGTCGTTTTTTAATCACGTGTAACCCCTCTGCCCCTTGGTGAATCGGTTGTGAGGTTTTGGATTTGATTTCTTATAAGAATCTATTTTAGTAAAAGAATATCATAAAATGAGATTTTGAAAACAATCTAACATAATAAAAAACTCGTGTCACAGTGTTTGTTATCGAACTCCTCCGAAACGGCTTCACCTATTTTTATGCAAAGTTTGTGATTTTGGTAGGTCTGAGAATAGGTCGAAAAACAGCTTTTGCTGGGTCAGCTTGTTATATTAATAAAATTAAGCAAAGTTTAGGTAAATAATATTTTACACCTGTCACACTCTATTTTTTTTTACGTTTAACAAAATTGTCTTGAGACGTAATTGTCTCATTATCTCCTCCATCCCACCCATTAATACCCCTTAAATATAAGTTATTTAAACAATAAAGATTACTTAACAAAGAATATAGTACAACATGCAGGACAGCATTTTTGCCTGTGTGTAAGCATCACAGTAATTATCAATTAGGTACATGTCATCTTTGAAACGTTCACATTATTTCTACCTACAACTTTAGTAAAGTTAGAACCCACTTTGTATCTATGATGTAATCTGTAACCTAAAGTGTGTGGTAGGCACTTGTGGTAAAAAGCCTACTCTCTCTCTGAGAGAAGGCCTGTGCCCTACAGGACAAATATAGGCTGCATTATTGTGATACAGATGCAGGGTTCAACTCTAAAAGTCCGAGTGGGCTCTGGGGTGGCTGGTGGCGCGCAACCCTCTGCTCCGGGCATCTGCTCCCTGTCGTGGGAGTGCGCCCGATCGCTTGCACATCGCGTCAACAATAACACACAAATCAACCCGCTAGACCCACTAGCCACTCTCACAGCCACCCCACTGGAAGCTGTGGGAACCAGCGCCCCATAATTAATATTACCACTTGCGAAATTCAAACAAACCATGCCAGTGCCTGGGGGTGACGTCGGATAATGGACTTGGTTTGAATTGATGGACGCTGGCCGGAAATATGCTGTGTTAGCATAAATCTCAATGTATTTGTTTCGTACGGCAAACTGGAGACTGGAAAATACTTATGTAACGCTACGCTCCATCTCTGCATAAACAGTAGGTAGGTCTGTACTAATAGTTCTGTCATGGGCCAAGTCTTGTCATGTCAAGTTATGGGCCATGAAGGGAAAGTACCTTAAATATCGTAGATAGGGTATTTTGCTGAAAGAAGACTTTATGTTATTTTTAAAAGTTAGTAATTCTGCATTCAAAGATTTTCTAAAAAATACTTGCCTTGTCTGGGAATCGAACCGACTTGAATAAAAAAAAAAACACCCCTACTTTTATGATGCCAATCGAAATAATGGCCAAAAACTAATAACTCTTCTTAAGTAACATAGTATTTTAAAAGAAAGGAACAACGTAAAATGTTTGAGTCAAATTTCAAGAAAGTTTTTTATTGCCGACGACGACATTCGAAAAGTAGCGATATTATCATTCCATAGATAGCATTGATTATTCGTAAATAAGTACCCACTTCATAAAATACTTAACAGCATAGTTTTCCTTATTATAAGTGGAAGTGTAGATAAAATGATAAAATTTAGTATTTCAATACGTCCTTGGTAAGCTAGACACAAGCCAAATTTAAAACAAAAATAATGTTCTTGATAAATTTGAAATGTAACAATTTATGAGAGCGTTTGTTTGAATGCATGCTTTTTAAGATATTTTAAAAAGAAGACAAATTTTTAAACGTTGTTCTTAAATTTGAAAATGGAACAGTCCATGCAATTGTTTGCTTGTTGTTCTTAAATTTGGGATCACATTTTGAGCATTTAATTAATTAATTTACAAAAAAATACCCACTTAACTCCTGAACTGCCCTCGCGGAACGCAACGTATAGGTGGCCCATACTAAGTTGGACACAGATCTGTGTCGCGGCAGACGAATGGTTAATTGACTACGGCAGTTTCATGTTTGTTTTTAATTTGATTAAAATGATTAATTTCACGCGGTTCCTTTCTTTTAAAATACTATGTTATTTAAAAAGAGTTATTATTTTTTGGCCATTCTTTCGATTGGCATCATAAAATTAGGGGTGTTTTTTTTTACATTTAAGTCGGTTCGATTCCCAGACAAGGCAAGTAATTTTTAGAAAATCTTTGAATGCAGAATTACTAACTTTTAAAAATAACATAAAGTCTTCTTTCAGCAAAATACCCTATCTACGATATTTAAGGTACTTTCCCTTCATGGCCCATAACTTTGGGACGCCCTGTATAGGACAGTAAAACATGAAGTTTAACGCAAAACCTGAAACCCGTTCCTTTATAGGCAACAGTTTTACATACATACACTACATAAACTCACGCCTGTATCTCAGAGGGGTAGGCAGAGACCAGGGACTTCCACTTGCCACGATTCTGACAGATCCCTTTCGCTTCCTCAACATTCCTTAGTCGTTGCATGCACGCACGCCGGTTTCGGATACTTTTAATCTTGCCCTTTGCTAAAACATCTTCTATTTGGTCGAAGTATGTTCTCCTGGGACGTCCCTTATCGGCCCTTCCACCCACATTCACTCGATATGACGTTTCGTCAATCTTTCATCCTCTCCACATGTCCAAACCAACGCAACATTCCTTTCTCAATTCTAGTCACTACATCCTCTTTCAGTCCACAACTTTCTCTAATCAACCTATTGCGAATCCTATAATTCAAAGTAACACGAGACATATTGCTCAAGGACCTCATTTCTACTGCATTAATCCTACTTTCTTACTTCTTTTACCATACCCAAGTCTCGCTCCATATATGTGTTGGGACCCAGCACTCCATTAAAAAAAAAGCAAAAGATCTAATATTAATTTATCAATTATTATTTTTTATACAATCTTGAAACTTGACGCGGTCAATTCGTATCTATCTATCTGTGCCACCCACGACGAAAGCCTTGAGCATACTTGTCTAGTGTAGGCATGGAGGCCGATAGTAAATAATCGCTACCTACCGGGTGGTGTCGTCATCATTTGACAACTACATAATTCACGAGGTTTTTAAGGAACATGGAGTGTTGGTGCGACCATCTGGCTCTCAATGCGTTGATCAAGCAGTCTGCGTGACCGGGGCAAACCGGGGTCCCAATACCCGAAGAGCTACGTGTGTGTCTGACTCAGGTGCCATTGCTAAAATTACGGATGTAATTTACTGAAGTAAGACGAACGAAAGTGGATAAAGAATGTAAACAATCTGACAATCCCCTATTTTACTTCCAAGTAAAAATGGTGAGGGCAACGTTGGTGTTTTTTAGGGTTCCATACCCAAAGGGTACGGGAGCCTATTACTAAGACTCCACTGTCGGTCTGTCTGTCTGTCTGTCTGTCTGTCACCAGGCTGTATCTCATGAACCGTGATAGCTAGACAGTTGAAATTTGCACAGATGATTTATTTCTGTTGCCGCTATGACATCAAATACTAAAAATAGAATAAAATAAATATTTAAGGGCGCTCCCATACAAAAAACGTAGTTCCTTTGCAGTTTTTTGCTCGATATTAATAACGGCAACAGGTAGAAGACGCTTCAAATATTCATTAGTTGTATATTCACTTCAAAAATAAATAGAGATATGGGGCTCAGCGGCAGGCATACATATAAATGATTTACAGATACCTCAAAATAAACTTATTAAAGTACCGTACTTTTCTGTTACGATTTTCTTACACCTCATCATCATCATCAGCCATTTGAGGCGTCAAATGGCATGAAGGGTTTTGCCATAATCGTCACACTTGACAGGCAGGTTGGCGATCGCAGTATGTGGTTGGAATCTCAGGAAGAAACTGCTGCCCATCTCCTGGTAATGTATTTCCTTAGTCCCTTCTACGACATCAACGGAAGGGAATGGAGTGACGCTATTCTTAATCCGGCGCCACACGGAATCTTACACCTACACGAACGATATACCAAGACACAAAACTCATGAACATTAGGCAATTGTATATCTATCAAACATGAATGTCTCCTTATTTATAAAATTAATCACAAACTTATCCAATTTAATATAGAATTCAATTCAAAGCAGATACCAGACTCGCACTAAAAATCACTTACAACTTTTTGCACCCCGAACCCAATACGGAAAAAGGTCAATTCTGTTTGAAGGAGCACAATTGTTTAACAAACTACCAAGAGATATTAAGAGATTTAGATTCACTTCGCAAATTTAAGTTCCGATTAAGATGCCATATCAAAGAAAAATATAAAATCTAAGCGTTTGTTTCAATCTAATAACGAAAGGTATGGGGTGTTGCATGTTCATGTTTGTATTTACTTAGATTATAGTCCTGTTTTTCTCGTCTTAAGTGAATGAAATGTAATTCGTTCTTATGAGAGATAAATACCTAAAATCTGTAATAAAATTAAAACAAAATATATTAAAGGAGGCTCCGATACAAGAAATTTAATTTTTTTGCCGTTTTTTTCTCGATCTCTGTATCTAAAGTTGTATAGATAATGGTATTGAACCCTTTGTGCGCGAGTCCGACTCGCACTTGGCCGGTTTTTTTAAATACTTTTATTTTATGACAAATTAAATATTAATGTCTTTGATGCAATAAGATTTTTGGTCACACGAGTCTACATTTTTACGGTACAAAATAATGTACCCAGTATAACTACGAGTACATGTAATATATAAAAATCTCGTGTTACAGTGTTTGTTATCGAACTCCTCTGAAACGGCTTCACCGATTCCACTGAGGTAATGATCAGCAATGGATAGGATTTTATTATGCGGATTTGTACTCAAAATGCAAATTTTATTTTTACACAAGTACTCGCTCGATTATACCTATGCTGTAAAAACACGATTCCTTAAAACACTCCTCAGAGGCAGTTTAAATAGTTTATAGCATAAGCATTGAATTTTAAGCAGGGATTCAATGGCATAAGTGAAATCGAGCAAGTACTTGTGTAAAAAATAAAATGTGCATTTTGAGTTGAGGAATCGTGTTTTTATAAATGAGGCCGAAAATACATAATTATTACTTTTAAGTAGAAAGTCATTTAAGCTGCCTCTGAGGAGTGTTTTGGAGGAATCGTGTTTTTATAAATTAGACCGAAAATACATAATTAGGTATTACTTTCAAGTAGAAAACTATTTTCGTAGATGTGTCAGAAACGAATTTTCTTTTTGTTCAAATAAGTGACACTTTGTGTAACAGAATTTGCTTAACAATCTGACAAAAGTTATTTTAACAATTACGTAACTTTTTGACAAATAAATTGGCGTGTCACTTTTTGGTTGCTGGACACAGCTGTAACAATCACATATTACTATAAGAAATCAGAAATCAATAATTTATTTCAACGTAAAGAATTTACATTCTGTTTGCTGAATGTCAATGTACTATGTTACTATGTTACCGGCTGCCTTCGGGCCGTATTTGTAGTGGAGAAAAAGGCAGCGGGAAAAAAAACTCCACTCTGACCATCTTTTCTCAAATCATCTTAAACTTATACATCAAAGCCTATATGATATGATTCCGTGATAGCCACTAATAACTTTAAAAGCCAAAATAACACTTCTTACAAAAGTAGGAAAAACAGTAATGCTGCGGCCAGACACACGAACAGCACCCGTTCACGAGCATAACGCAGGGGTCAGCCATCACCAGTCTCAACCATTTTAGAGGGAGATAGGTGACCCGGCCACCACGCCACCATTCGAATGACCTTTAGCAAACCTGCAGATTGAGTTCTCGTCAGCTATAAAATGTGTGCTATAGTTATTAATGTGCAATCACGTCGTCAGTACACGGTTTTAAAATTAAATAAATTATAATATTAATAATTAAATAACAATGAAATCGCAGTGGAATTGGCTTACTACCAAGGGCTTATATCGTTCATATACTCGTCTATTCTATAATATGCTTTTTTACATAGCGATTTTTTAATGAATGTTTTAAATTTATTTTCAGACAAATTTATAGAAAGCTGTTTTCGTTACATGTGGCAAAAATAGATGTTCTTTTTGTTTAGGCAACTAAGGCCAGTGACAGTGGATTTGATGTTCACAGGGTGAGTAGGTAGGGTCACGGACCATAAGGTTCTCGATTATATCGGGCGCGTGTCGGGCGCAACTGCCAGCCGTCGCGTGCCCGCTTAATAAGCTCTTAATGAAATTAACGACTGCGCGACGTGCCATATTGATGGGGATGACCAACAAAACATAACAATTACAACAGTCGGCTGTTGTCCGATACGCTACACTGCGGCTCCACTGTTTATCGAATAAATTTTAGTTAATTTAACCTGCATGCTACCCCTATAAATGGAAACGAATTACTGAATTAAAACAGCCAATTTCAATGTTTTTACTCCATCCTATGTATGGTTCAGTGTTAGTATGGTGCATTGTTTCTCTTCACTTAATTTTTCTTCATAAAATCTTCATGGCTCAGGGTAGGTACCTACCTATTGCTGGTTGTTCGTTATTTATTTATTAAGTTTGTGACAGGAGTCGGACTAGGGCACCGAGGGTCCCGTACATATTTCGTATAGATATTTGTCTTTTTTTACGTAGTCTATATTCGTCCCAGTAGTTTCAGAGAGTATGGGCTTAATTACCACGCGTGCCCATCGCGGATGGGCAATTTCAAGTGCTGACTTGACAAGTGCACCACACCGACCCCTGATGCCATACTAGATGGACAGCCGCAGTCTCAACCTACCAGCTGCAAAGTTCCTGACAATGACACCCAGCACAAAACGGTTATCTACTCAGATAAAATAGGTGTAGGCTTAGGCAGTAGAGTACAAAACAATTTGAAGCAACATGTAGAGAATATATGTATGCCCTATGCATCTTACATGCAGATAGTGAACTGCAAGCTGCGTAAGGAGTATAATAACAATACTACTGTTGTGTTATTAATAGGGGACAGTGCAGGAATTCATAGAGATGAACTGACAAATTATTATGATTCTATAGCTGCTCTTCAAGCAAGGAAAATTATAATCTGCGCTTTTCCTTATTCTAAAACTCTATCAGAGACCCAAAATGCCCGGATAGATAAGCAAAACCGGCTATTGTATAATATGACCTTTGGCCATCGAGACAAAGTATCATACTTTGATACGAATAAATTTATTAAAAACTTTATACTGACTAGGGACACAATGCACGTGCCCTTGTCTTCAAAGCGACAGATTGCCAAATTATTGGCATTCAATATTTATGACCCTATTATTGTTAAGACAATAAAACAGGGACCAGTTAACAATACAAACTGTAGAATAAGTTCTACTAGTAAAACTCTGAGGTTATAAAAAAACCTAGCATAAGTAGGTTACCCTTGACCGCTGATTTAAACTGTCAGCGCAGACAAAAGAAAAGCCCCCCTTAAATAAATTAATTTTAGCTAATCAGAATATACAGGGTGGCTTTTCTGGAAAGTTATTAGAATTAGAGTTGTTCTTAGAACAATATAGAGTGGACATACTTTGAGTATTTCCGGACCTCATGAAATATAGTAGACTAGTACCCTTATTTAAAAGCGGTGATAAACACGATCCAACCAATTTTAGGCCCGTCTCAGTACTACCAGTATTAAGTAAAATATTTGAGAAGATCATCTTAGATCAATTACTTACGCATTTCAATAATTACCAACTCTTTCATAGCCAGCAATTTGGTTTTACTAAAGAGCGGAATACAACAGACGCCGGAGTTATGTTACTTAAACATATTTTCAGCGCGTGGGAGGATCGCAAGGATGCAGTAGGCATATTTTGTGATTTATCAAAAGCATTTGATTGTGTAGACCACGAAACGCTACTCCTAAAGTTAAAACACTACGGAATAAAGGGTGCAGGTTTAGATCTTTTAAGATCGTATTTAGAAGGGTCCAAAAAGCAGACGTAAATCGTATTAAATCCTCGGGTTCACTTGTAAAAATAGGAGTCCCGCTCTATCTTAGGGCCGCTCCTTTTCCTAGTATATATAAATGATTTACCATTTATGGTACAAAAAATGTCTGAGATAGTGTTATTTGCTGATGACACGTCACTTATTTTTAAAATAAGGAGACAAGAAAATAATCTTGACGATGCAAATAATGCTCTCTCGCAAGTACTAGATTGGTTCACAGCAAATAATCTGCTGCTAAATTCTAAAAAGACAAAATGTATAAAGTTTTCCTTACCTAACGTACGAGTAGTTGAGAACAACATAGTAATTGGACATGAAAAACTAGAATTTGTAGATGATACTGTATTTCTGGGCATCACAATCGATGCAAAACTACAATGGGGTCCACATATTGTAAAATTAGCACACAGGCTTAGCTCTGCAGCATATGCAGTGAAAAGAATTAGGGAACTCACTGACGTTGCAACTGCTAGGCTTGTTTATTTTAGTTACTTCCATAGTATTATGTCCTACGGTATACTACTATGGGGCCGGGCAGCAGACATTGAGACTATCTGCATCTTGCAGAAGAGAGCCATCCGATTTATTTACAAGTTAGGTAGTAGGGATTCGCTAAGAGATTTCTTCAAAGAAACCAACATCTTAACAGTTGCATGTCAATACATTTATGAAAATATTATGTACGTTAGAAAAAATATCAAAGACTTCGAAAATGTTGGTGGCCACCATAATGTTAATACTAGAAATAAACATAAATTGTCATTTCCACTATTTAGACTTGCAAAATTTAACACATCCTTTATGGGGCACTGTATAAGGTTCTACAACAAAATACCTCAAGATATATTAGAGTTACCTCCAACGCGATTTAAAAAATGTGTTAAGCACATTTTGTGCAAAAAGGCTTACTATAACATCAAGGATTATTTAGAAGACAAAGATGTTTGGCATTAAACAGTAGATTAATATTATTTAAAGCACGATTGTGACTAGTGTTCAACACATTCATGACTAATATTTTAAGTTGAAAACTCTGTTAATTAAGTTAAAACGTGTTTTGAAAAGAATAAATGTGGAGTTTCTTTGTTAGCTTCTTCTCCACATAATCCATTAATTGTGAAACTAACAACTTTGACGTTCATTAAGTAAACATTCTGTTTTTACAATGAATAAAAATATTTGAATTGAATTGAATTGAATTGACTGCTGAGGTATGTGAACACCTCAGACACTCAGGTTTCCTCACGATGTTTTCCTTCACAGTTAGCGAGTGCTATTGCTACTATAACTTCACAAATGTACGTAACTAGACATCACAATCGATTCAACATTACAATGGGATCCTCATGTTGTAAAATTAGCACACAGGCTTAGTTCTGCAGCATATTATGCAGTGTAACTTAGAAAACAATGTCATTGGTAAATGCCGGGACTCGAACCCACGACGACGGCGTTCTACCGCTCTGCTACCACGCGCGGTTATTGGTCTCACTTAGCAATAATATGTTTTTTTTTAAGGAAAAGGAGTCCAACTTACACTTGACCGGTATTTTTTTTAATTTGTTGTACTATAGTTTGACACATGCATGTATTTACAGTTTTGGGGTCATTCAGTGACGTAAGCACCAAAGGGGCACGGGGCTCTTTGCTTTGCTTATTTTTGATGACTTGGCGCCAAGGGGGCTCGGTTAATTATTACGTCACCAATATTTAATTTTCTTAATTTACATTTCTTACATTTCTCTGCGAAATTGAGTAGATTTTGATTTGAACACATCTGCTACTACTTGTACACGCTTGTTAGCGAAAAGCACATAATAAGCACAAAGAAATCTGAATGGATTAAAAATACATGAGCAGCAAAATATATTAAGCTCGCCTATGTGCAGATTGATTTCATGTGCAACAAAGAATATTCAAATCAAACGTTTACGTAAGCATAGACGGAGGGGGACGGGCTAAGTAAGACCTTTGCTTACGTCTGCTGATAAGGGTGAGGCAGGCTAATAAATAAAATTCTTTCTGTTTACGTAATAATTGAATGATCCCTTTTAAGAGTAAATACAAAAATATCTCAAATTTTCCAAATTTTTATTATTTATTAAGCAGTTCGTCATTATAACGCATATTATGTAAAAACAACCAGGTTACCTCTGTAAATTACTGGTCTGAAATAAAGATCTATCTGTCTAACTACTACGATTCAGACATCGCAGGCCTACGACATATCAATAGGGCCCCCTAAAAATACACTCTGTTCGCATAAATATAATTGTCCTACTTCGTTATCAAGTGACCACAAAGACTCATATTCATTGCACTTGAGTGTACGTAAAAGTTTGCCGTCTGATAATAAATAAGTATGTAGATTAGCTGTAGAGGCAGAGACCACGTGAGGTCGCAATAAAGATTTCCTTTGTAAACAGCATGAAAGGATTCACACATTAGTGAGTGTTTACCTTTGGCTTGCTTAATGTCGCGCGGTGGGCCCCTTCTATAGAGAGGCGAACACGTGCGCCTGCACAACACATGTGCGCATAGATCTACACCTTAATGCGTCGCCTCTTTTGCGATTAGATAGCGAGAAAAGTCGTAGGGCGATTTAATTAGCAACGATGATTGACAGTTTTATAGACACTTGCGTTTTGAAGATTTACGTCTGTCTTCCTGTTCGTCCGTTCGTCCGTCTATCCGTCATCATCATCAAGAAGCCTATATACGTCCCACTGTAGGGCACAGGCGTTCTCTCAGAGAGAGAGTATGGGCTTAATCACCACGCGTGCCCACCGCGGATTGCCAATTGAATTGGCATATCCGTCAGGGTGGGATGTATTTCTCGAACCATAATGGGTAGCCGGTAATTACAAATTTTACATAGATAGAAAGATAGACAGAATGTTCTTTCTCACATAATGTGTTACAGTACGGTGGATTGGCTAATAAATATAAAATAAAACCGGCCAAGTGCGAGTCGGACTCGCGCACGAAGGATTCCGTACCATTATCTATACAACATTAGGGACAAAGATAAAAAAACAGCAAAAATATCACGTTTGTCGTATGGGAGCCCCCCTTAAATAATTATTTTATTTTATTTTTAGTATTTGTTATTATAGCGGCAACAAAAATGCATAATCTGTGAAAATTTCAACTCTCTAACTATCACGGTGCTTGAGATACAGCCTGATGACAGACAGACGGACGGACGGATGGACGGACAGACAGACAGCGAAGTCTTAGTAATAGGGTCCCATTTTTACCATTTGGGTATGGAACCCTAAAAACCGGCCAAGTGCCTGTCGGGCCGTGCATAGAGTAGGGTTCCGTAGAAAGAGGGGGTTTTATCTGTTTTACAGAACTAACAACTTTATCAACGTAATTCTCAACGTACGAAGTCGTACGTCGTACAAAGTACTTTTATCAGTCGGTTGTCTATTACTCGTTAACATGTGAAGCCTAGTTAGCCGAGATAGCTTTCCTTTGAAGTTCGTTATATGTACTACCCTGAATTTTTTTATGTTTCTACAATCAACCGTGTAGCTAGGAGAAGGGGGACGCCCTACTCGGACAAAAAATTATGCCTTAATATTTCGCAAACGGAACCCTAAATAAAAAATTAGCTTAATACACCCATAACATTGTTTTAAATGGCCAATCCAACGATTACCCCACATTATGGTGTGGGCGAGAAAAAAAAATTGCATCCCTAATTTTAGGTGTTTTTTTAGTGAACCCCCAGGTTTACTAAAAAAAATTCTACGATTTTTGTTCTACCGTTTTGTCGGCGTGATTAAATATGTCTATGCCAAATTTCAGCTTTCTCGTACTAATCGTCTCTGGGCTAGGCCGCGGACAGACAGACGAACAGACGAACAGACGTACAGACAGACGGACCAAAAGGACAAAGTTTTGTTTTTTCCTTTTGAGGTTTTGTGTTTTCGTTTTAAAAAGTGTGAAAGTTCGTGTGAATACAGTGCAGTCCCTGCCGTATAAAAATAAATAACAAAAACCGGCCAAGTACGAGTCGGACTCCCACTAAGGGTACTTAACCAGATGAAAGAAAATATATGTTTGCTAAGTAAATACGTAGTAATATTATAGTAAGGGCGGTGGGGAACTCTCGTTCCGACTTGCACTTGGCCTTACTTGGTATTTTAGGGTTACGTACCTAAAGGGCAAGGGTATTATTAAAACTCCGCTGTCCGCCCGTCCGTCCGTCCGTCCGTATGTCACCAGGACAGACATCTGGTGTCTGATGTTCAGATGTCTGTCTGACAGTTGAATGTATTTCGGTTGCCGCTATAACAACAAATACTAAAAACAGAATAAAATAAATATTTACCTAAGGGGGGCTCCCACACAACAAACGTGATTTTTTTTGCCGTTTTTTGCTCGATATTGTATAGATAATGGTACGACACAGCCCAGGTCTGCCCACTGCTGGGTATAGGCCTTTTCCCCATCACGCCATCCTTCGCGGTCTCTTGACCAAAATACTTTAAACAGTAATAGAACAAAAGTTGCTGTAAATGACAAACTCTCACCGATATGTTTCAGGAAATGCGCATTTTAGAAATAACCCTGTACACTTACCCTTCGGAAGCATTTTTGTTATTTAAGGGAATTAAAATAGAAGAGGCATCTGTCGTGTTAGTGTTGGGGTTCTCCCGAGATGGGCGAAGCACGTGCGCCACCGCCTCGTATAAAGGTGAGTGCACATGCGTATGACCGCCTCACGCGACAACAGAACTGCCTGATGAATTTATGATTGTCGTAAAATTCTTAAAGCTTTCGTATTCGGAGATTTGAATGAGCGTTAAAGCGGACACGCGTTTCCTGTCGTGATTGTGAATTCGACTGAGTTCAACGCCCTCTTTTTGAAACGAATCCAATCAGAGGCGTGTAAATTGCATGCCTACCGATATCAACAGAATCGGCCTGCGAGTCCATTATGTAGGTAATTACTAACGGGGTGGATTTTTACAATTCCACGTACTCAGAAATGTCAAAAATACGATTTCGCATTACGTTAGAGCTTGGTTTAACAAAAACAACGTCCCGTCTGAAAGCCTCACATCTCAACCGTGCCCATCCTGGTCAAAGGAAATAATTTTTTTGCTGAATTTCCTCACTTTTTATCACGCTTTATATCCAACGGGATTTTTTGCGTCAAGCTCAAGCGCCGTTTAGACCTAACTGCCAGTGATTGAGATTACCAGTCCGGTGTGGACACGCGTACGGTTAAACCCTTACCTCTTTGAAAGAAGGCTGCGATGCTCTCCGGTGGGAGTGGCTTTTTCTAAGACTTTATTTTTTTATAAAGAAGTGAAATTTTAAAACTTACTAATATCTCCTAGTCCTAATTAAGCCGTTGATTCTCTACGTATTTTTTTCTCTAGACAAAATGTGCGTAATAAGTACACATGTCTAACAACTAGTGAGTGCTGGCGAAGCATACTCCATCTAAAAATATATTTCAGGCACTACAGCGTCTGAATGGTCACTAGTCTAAGCCGAAGTTGCCGTTAGACCCTGTATAAATCACCCAGCGTAAATGGAAAAAGCTGCTTATGTAAATGCAAAAATGCTTTAAATATGCTATGCTCGTATAATTTACAGGCTTTTACCCGCGACTTTCCACCGCTTAGACTCAATTACATAAATTTAAATAAATTATTTTATTTCGCTCCGACGACGGAAATCGTACTTAACGATGAAACCACATTTTCAAACCACTTCTTACAAAGTCTACGTTCAAGTATTTAAGTATTTACCAATTTTTAAGTATAATCTAAGTTAAAAAAAATTGCGTGATGCTTGAACAAACTGTAAACGCCTGTCAGAACAAAAAAAAATGACAGGCGTTTACAGTTAAATATTAGGGGTTAAAGTATGAAATTGCCGTTTTATTGCAATAGGTTCTTTGAATTGACATAGAATCTTCATGGTTTGAGGTTTTCGAATGAAACTTTTTTCAAATGGTTTCTATGATGTTCTTTTTTTAGAAAATGTGAAACATTTGAATATCGACTTTCAATTGTTTTTGTTATTCAATTTAGACAAGAAAGATGGATACAGCGAAAATTCGAGTGATTTTTGAATACGAGTTCCGACGCGGAACTAACGCGGCAGAAACAGCCCGCAATATCAATGCTGCGTTTGGAGAGGGGTCTACTAATGAACGCACCGTGCGATTTTGGTTTAAACGCTTTCGTGATGGAAATTTCGACTTAAAGAACGAGCCACGAGGAAGACCGCCCACACAGGTGAATAACGATGAATTAAGAGAGATAGTGGAAGCCGACCCTAGTCAAACTACCCAGGAATTAGCGGCATGGTTTAACGTTACCTTACCCACAATATTGACTCACTTGCGTCAAATCAATAAAATAAAAAAATACGAAAAATGGGTGCCTCATAATCACTCGAATTTTCGCAGTATCCATCTTTCTTGTCTAAATTGAATAACAAAAACAATTGAAAGTCGATATTCAAATGTTTCACATTTTTTTAAAAAAAGAACATCACAGAAACCATTTGAAAAAAGTTTCATTCGAAAACCTCAAACCATGAAGATTCTATGTCAATTCAAAGAACCTATTGCAATAAAACGGCAATTTCATACTTTAACCCCTATTATTAGCAGAGATGCCCTTACCCAAAGATTACTGTAAGATTTCGTATTCTAATAAGTTTTGTTAAGGTACCTATGTATTCTTATGAGATGAGAATCCAATGTGTTCCCATAAGCCCGTAACTAGTTAATCTTGATGCCTCTAGGATGGTGAAAAGGCAAGCAAACGAAAAGAATATTGGGCTTTTACATAAACTCTTGGTTATCAGCTAAGAAGCAATCCTGTCCTGTCCTGTCCCGTCTTGTTGTTGTTATTGTGTATTCTATTGTATTCTATTGAATCTGACTATGTACCTAGATAAAATAACTTTCACACCACGCAATCACTTGTCGTGGTTCTAAACTAGGATACCTTGTGCTGTGGTAACATAGGCTATAGAAAATCAACATAAATAAAAAAAAAAACAGAACCTACCTATGTTCTCGCGCGAATATTCGAAACTACTAGTGGCGCCATCTATAGACAACTAACAACAAAAATTGACCGAATGACTTTCAAGAACCACTCATTCAAGAATTTCCTTCATTCAGCAACTTACTCATTCACTCACTCATTCTGTTCGCTTGAAGAAATGTCAACGTTTGCGCATGAAAAAACGTGATCAAGAAATAAAAATTATAAATCGAAGAAAGTACGTGAAATCGAAGCCACAGGTATCTACCTGATTTCTGCACAAAGTATAAAATTCTTTACAAGACTGTCTACTTTGTAACTTGATATCGTTATTTTCAACCTTGCTACGGTTTAATCTTGCTGCTCATTGCTTAGATGGTGTTATTAGTAAAATAAAAAACTTACTAAGAACACAAAAATAATTATACTTACTAATATTATAAACGCGAAAGTTTGTATGTACGGATGGATGTTGGTTACTCTTTCACGCAAAAACGGCTGAACGGATCTGGATAAAATTTTGCACAAAGATAGATTATAGCCTGGATTAGCACATAGGCTATTTTTTATCCCGGAAAAATACACATCAAAATTACCACGTGAACGAAGTCGCGGGCAACAGCTAGTCTGAAATAAAAATAACTAACAACCCGACTGCTGAGTACCTATTCACTTACTGAAATTCAACATTATGCTCATTCCGAGGTACCTAGGTTGGACCCGTCTCCTTAGTAGTACATTTTTAGCAGTCGGGTTGTTGGTTATTTCTTATTTCAGTTTTTAGGGTTCCGTATTTAACAACGAACCCTAATAGTTTCACCATGTCCTTCCGCCTGTCTGTCTGTCTGCGGCTTAGCACAGTGATGACAAGTACTGGAAAGCTGAAATTTGGCATAGATCATCATCATCATACCTAAGTCATTTGACGCCCACTTCAGGGCATAGGCCTCCATCATGTTTTTTAATCATGAATGGTTTTGCTGTATTATAATTAGTTTTTCCCTTACACCTAAATTAGGGACGCAATTTTTTTTCCTCGCCTGCATTATAGTGTGGGGTATCGTTAGATTGGTCGTTTAAAATATTGTGAATGTAGGAAAATGATTTAGGGATCCGTTTGCGAAATATTAAGCTTCAAAGCGCAACTTTTTGTTAGAGTAGAGCGTACCCCTCCTCCCTCCTGGCTAAACGGTTCATTGTAGAAACGGTTCATTGTAGCACATATCATCATCAACCCATTACGTCCCCACCGAGGGGCACGGGTCTCTTCCCTGAGGAAGGTAGCACATATAATGAACTTAAAAGGTAAACTATCACGGCTAAGTAGGCTTTACAAGTTAACGAGTAATAGGCGACCAACTTATACCAACAGGAAAACTTCATACAAATTCTATTGAAAATTACTTTGATGAAGTTGTTAGTTCTGTAAAGCAGGATATAAACTTCTCCTTCTACGGGACCCCACACTGCGCTTGGCCAGACACGCATTTAGCCGCTTTTTTTTACATTGAAAAAGCCCTGAGAATCGAGCCCTCACCTGCCGCCCAGCTTCCGATCGCATCGACTGAAGGGGACCCTTCCGCTCTGCCAGCGCTATTACTTCAAGCAACACAATACAAAACTGGTTTATTAATATGATTCTTTATTAATATGCACCAGCTAGATCGTATTGTAATCCGGTTTCTGGTTTAACCGTTGCATTGATTTATCTGTAAAAATATTCGATATAGATACGAATAAGAGTATCTGTGTTCCCATAGAATTAATAAAGCGTTCTGATTTATGGAAATTAAGTAACACGCTGTCCCAATCAACGGTTAATTTTATTACCCATGGAAAAAATACTTTTCAATCAAATCCATTTCAAATTCCATAAGTACCAGCTTAAGTACTGACTTACTATTTACTGTAGGTACTTACCAGGGATGTTACGGAGCTTCGACTCCGGTTCCGTTAAGTCGGAACTTCCGATTATTATTACACCTTCGGTTCCGACTTCGGCTCCGACACTTTTAAATCGAAGGTTTTAATCGGAGGTCGAAGCATAACATAGTGGCGGCGGCGCGGCGGCCTGTGTCGACTGTTATGAACAGGTTCATACATGTCGCGCGGGGAATCCCCCGACTCCCACTACGTGCACTGAGCACTGAGCTTTGTGTTTTATATAATTGAAAATTGAAATGAAAAAAAATTGACTAAATAATGTTTTATTTGTCCTTAAATAAAAATTCTCTCTCATGCCACCAGGGGGCCTAAGCTACGGACCCCCACTTCTGACCCTGCCTCTGACTCTGATTCCGACTCCGATTCCGACTCCGATAAAGCAAATTTAAAAACTCTGACTCCGCCTTCGGTTCCGATAAAACTACCTCCGTTACATCCCTGGTACTTACATAGGTAGTTAGGTATCTACAGGTAACAGTCCATCACGACGTCGCGAAGTCGTCAGTACAGCAACCTAACTAAGTAGAATGCATGGATCCAAAGGCTTTTGGACTTTCGACTGTAAGTACAATCCTAATTATAGTACAGTAAAGTCCAATGTACAACTTTCACAAGTCTGTTCACATAACGGTCATAAACGATTGAGCTGAGCAGAATATGCGGGAGCGAGAATACTATTCTGAGGGCGATTCCATCACGGCTATTAATCCACTGATATGGATTTTAATGAGACGTACCAAATCACTGCTAGATATTAAATATCATTAAAAAGGCTAAAGAAATAAGTAAAAATAAATAAACTGTCGCAGTTTTATATTACCGTACCTACCAATCTAATAGGCAACGTATCACGGGTCCACCGACTCTCTATAACGCCGGATGTGAGGACTTCAAATAGGTATACTTACAATATTTACTTAAGACGCGGCATATACAACACGTGCGGAGCTATGTGCCCTCAGGTAAAGGGGGACCGCACAGCTGTTTCCACAAAAGTAGCTTAGCCCACGCCTGATCGGTCCTTTGACTTGCCTTGTGCAAGGCTCAAACAATTAGGTACAACTTGATTTAATTTTTTTTTCACGGAATGATCAAGGTAGCTTAAGAACAGATAAGATAAGAATATTGTTTATTGTACCAGGAAAAACACAAATATAAAATATTTACATAAATACAGTAAAATTGGCGGCCTTATTGCTTATAGAAATTTCTTCCATTCAACCGACGATGGAGAGTTGCTGAAGGAAAAGTGAGATGGGTAGTCGGTGCAAATATGAATATTGATTTACATACTTATTAATAATAATATACTTACATAAGCCTTTACATACTATAGGTATAACAATTATAAACATACATAAAGTTACAATAAAGTTCTGCCAGAAGACAAAAGAAAAGACATACCTACATTCAGGAAAACAATAATAAATGAATTATTTAATAAATTAGAGTGATAATACAGATCGTGAAACCTGCTTTTAAAGATAGATGGAGAAGAAGAGCGCCTTATTGAAACCGGCAGATTGTTCCACAGCCGGGCGGCCATAACAGCAAATGAGTTGCTTAAGAACCTCGTCGAATGACTTGGAATCTTTAGCAGCAGTTTCTGGTCAGACCGAAGGGCCCGGCTGTGAGAGTCACTGAGGTAGTAAAAGCGCTCTTTAAGATATAAAGGGGTGGCTGGATTGAATAGTACTGAGTAGAAAAGAGAAATTATGTGAGCATTCCTGCAGAAACGGATGGGGAGCCACTTGAGCTAAGTGCGATACTCGGAGACATGATATTATTTGCGTAGGTAAGCCAAATATGAACCTTATAGCAAAGTTTTGGAGGCGCTCAAGTTTGTTTAGCTGCTCTTCAGTCTAGTCAAGATAGGTGGCATCAGCGTAGTCGAGGATAGGGAGCAACAGGGATTACGCAAGTGCAATTTTGGTCACAGTGGGCAGGAAATTCCGTAACCTTCTCAGAGAGGCCACCGAAGCGGAAAGATCAAAGATAAAGATAGTTTAGATTAGCTAATCTAAGAAGAAATAAAATAAAAAATAAGATATTAAAATAGTCCTATTTAGGTAGGTACATCAGGTAAGTAATTACACCAGGACTTGATATTTTTTCGCGGAATGGTCCAGCTAGTTTAAGCAAAGATCTGAGGTTCAAAATTCATTTATTCATTTCGTTTCACATATGAATATTTTAATATCTTCTTCTTCATTTTCTTTTATCTGTCTATTAAACACCTTTAAACAAGCAATTCTTGTATATATTAATAATACGTTTATTCCACATAACTAAAAAATACAATGGCAATGTGGCGGACTTAATGCTAAAAGCATTTTCTACCAGTCAACCACACGTGGTGCAAGAAAAAAAAATTCTTGCACCACCCCTGTGGCAATCTCGGAAACAATTACTTAGAGACTAGGGCTATTATAAAAGTTTCTCTGTTCTGTGTTCTCCATCTATGTCTATTTTATAACCGTGTACATATGAGACATACGTCTGTATGAATTGTACACCCGAGAACTTTTATATAGAGTCTGTATGGCTTATAAAATAAATGAGATTAAAAAAAAAACTTTTATATAGAGTCTAAACTAAAAATGGAACAGCAAATACAAAATTTTGATAAGCTACTTGAAATAAGGTTTTTGTAGAGATTGATTTATTCATTGTATAATTGCTTGTTCTGACGTAAAGGAAAAAACCGGCCAAGTGCGAGTCAAACTCGCGCACGAAGGGTTCCATACCATTACCTATACAACATTTGAATTTTTCAAGTGTCAACCTGCTACCGTTATGAATATCGAGCAAAAAACGGCAATAAATCACGTTTGTTGTATGGGAGTCCCCCTTATATATTTATTTTATATTTGTTTTTAGGATTGTTGTTATAGCGGCAAAAGAATACATCATCTGTGAAAATTTCAACTGTCTAACTATCACGGTTCATGAGATACAGCCTGGTGACAGACGGATGGACGGACGGACGGACAGCGGAGTCTTAGTGATAGGGTCCTTTACCCTTCGGGTACGGAACCCTAAAAATGCTGAAGAAACCCGTGGCCTAGTACTGACGTTGTCTTCCCTGTGGATTAAGCTTGTAAACGATCAAGCATAGACGAACAATCCCTTAGTCTGTGTATCTAAGAACTTACTAGGCTTAGTAGTAAGCCTATACTACCAGAACTTATAGTCAATGTTGGTAGGTATAATACCCGGCAGATAAATTAAACAAAAATAGGCACAGTCGGGATGAGTTTGAGATGGACCCGTAAGTGAATTTTTTTATTATTTAATAATTTGACTAAACTAAAGACCGAAGAATTCTGAGTCAATGCCCGCATCCCCCGTCAGTTATTTCAGGTTATTTGGTGCGCATCGTACAAGACATTGTAAGCGGTGGTAGCCTAGTAGTGGGTAGAACATTGGACTCTGAAGCGGGAGACCCAGGTTCGATTCCCAGTGCGGGCATGTACCTATGACTTTTCTTTCTAAGTTATGTACATTTGTGAAGTTATAGTAGCAATACCACTCGCTAACGGTGAAGGAAAACATCGTGATGAAACCTGAGTGTCTGAGCTATTCATATACCTCAGCGCTTGAAATCGCCAATCCGCGGTGGGCACGCGTGGTGATTAAGCCCACACTCTTCCCCTGAGAGAAGGCCTGTGCCCTACAGTGGGACGTATATATAATAGGCTGCTTATGATGTACAAGACATATTATTATGAGTAGACAGACTGAAGGAAAAATGCTAGTGCTTCAGCTATAGCAAGGATAATGGGAGAACTCAGAAATAAAAACCTAAGACGCGTACCTAGTGTCGTGATTTCATGTGATCTATGGTATTTGGGGTGTGGTACGGTCGACGCACGCAGCGTGTCGCAGGCGGCCAGGTGACTGCGAATCTCTTTGTAAGCAAGCCCGTCGCTCCTCGCATCAACCTGCAGCCCTCATTGTTGTCGGGAAGAATGCGGCGATTCTTGACGCAGCTGCCTGCGCGGGCGCAAGCCTGCGACACTGACGCACCAACATACAGAAGCTTCACCATTGCCTTGTCGCGCTTATCTATCTAAAAAATCTCGTGCCACAGTGTTGGTTACCGAATTCCTCCGAAACGGCTTCACCGATTTTTATGATTTTTTTTGCGTATATTTGGTAGGTCTGAGAATAGGTCTTAGGCTAATTAATATGGCAAAACAACGTTTGCCTAGTTAGCTAGTTATAATATATCATGTTAGGGGAAGGATCTAAAAGTGGATACAGTCAGAAATTTCAATGTCATATCAACTTAGGCTATTATCTACCATTGATTTGTAAATAGACCAGACTCATGCAAAGAAAAAAATCGACCTTATTAAAAAAATGTAAGTAGTGAATCAAAGTATTTAGATAAAGGTTTATCTATTCAAGTAGAGCAGAATGACCCTTTGTTGCACAAGAAAAGAAAGATTCTTCTCCTAAGAGTACAGCCGGCGGTGTTATCAGTGATCTCTTCGAAACTAACTTTGGATGGACTGGTATAGTACTTACTAGGTGCTGTGTCCTGAAAGGCCTTCTGTAACTATTTGGTTGTTGCATTTGCCAGAACCGATGCGATTACGACGGTATTGTGTTTGTGCAACTGCCATTACATGGATCCAAGACGGTTTTATGATGAAAAAACTGCATGAGATAGGCGAAGAGTTTAGGTGTCGAATAGCTAGGTACCTGTTTATTTGTGGAGAAGAAACTCCACATTTATACTTTAAAAAGTTTTAACTTTATTAACAGAGTTTTCAGCTTTCGTCGTTTCATTAATCGTCCTCTAAATACCATTTAAACAGTGGCGTAACCATACCATCTGAGGCCCATGGCAAACTCATTGGACGGGACCCTTCCAGTAAAAATAAAAAATATATATTTGGTCTTTACTTGGCCCAACTTTAATTAAGTTGAAGTACATAAACATAATAATTGTTACAAATTTTTGAATGTTAAGTTACTTCTGAGCTCGCATATTCATAGGCTCGTGGCAAAATGCCCCCCCCCCCCCCCCCCCCCCCCTTATAGTTACGTCACTGCCTTTAATTTTAATATTAATCTACTGTTTAATCTTTGCCTTCGAAATTTTTGTACAGTATGCTTATCACATTACGAGTAGTTAAGCCGCATCGGAGGTAACTCTAATACATCTTGAGGAATCTTGTTGTAGAACCTTATACAGTGCCCCATAAAGGATGTATTAACTTTTGCAAGTCTAATGTCGCGGTAATGGCAATTTATGATTATTTCTAGTATTAAAATTATGATAGCTACCAATATTTTTGAAGTCTTTGATATTTTTTCTAACGTAATACATAATATTTTCACGTAATATTACTTATAAATTTTACTCCGGATACACTTATCATATTGTAATTTTGTTGGAAGTGTTCGATCATTCCTACTAACATGAGAGGCGTAGACTCGGTTATTGTCTATGCTTACTCAAGATAACTCCATATAAGAAAATTAATATCGCTGCGGCAATTGCAGAAAAACGTCTCAGGGAATCATAGAGAGTAGGGTCGTAGCTCCCGTCGAAGCTAGGAAATCACGCTTTACATTACGTATTATATTATGTATGTTCACTGTACCCTTGAACCCTTCTGTATCATCATCTCGTCAACAACTATTGGTAACAAACGAATATTGACGCCTGAAATCCATCGTCAACAGCTTAGATGGTCAACGGTAACTTTAAGGGTAGAGTACTCTTAACTGCAATTTGAGCGTCTCAAGAACTTGCTTTTTGCCCACCTGGGGCCTGTTTCATAAAACGTTTGATGTGCATTGCAAAGTTAACCCATAGATTCATAAGTAGACTCTACGCGATGTACTCAAGGTACCTCAAATTGTTATAATAAACTACGAATTGTAGTTTTATGAAAGTCGGCCCTGATGGCATCGGAGTCAGAGCTTGTTTTCGTTGTTCGCTGTTGTTGGAGAGAGAGAGCATCAATCTTTGCGCTTACGATGAAAAAAACCTTTTCATTGAGTCAAAGGACTGTCAAGGGACCGTCAAAGATGAATGAAGCTCGTCATTATTATACAAAGATTAAAATAAGTGACGAACTCTCACTGACGTTTTTAAGGAATTGCGTATTTTTGGGGTCACCCGGTATAGTTGGCTTACCCGTACACTGGCAGCTTACGTCACAGTTTGTTTTTCTTTTATTAGGTATTAGCATTTGTTGCACAGACGTCTTGATCGGTGAGCAGATAAGAGAATTCCGCGACTCGGGCCCGAGTCCTGAACTTTGCTAACCTAATTGACAAGCGGCGGCGCAGCTCCCGCGCACCGCTTTCTATCGCTGCTTTCCCGCATCATTGATTGACTTGACCAACTCGCTCATAATGTAAAAAACTGAAATAAAAAACTAGAAAAAACCCGACTGCTGAGCATTGACTACTGCAGCAGGCGGGTCCAACCTGTAGGCAATGTTGAAATTGGGTCGCGCCGCTTAGTAGTTAATGCTCAGCGGTCTTATTGTTGTTTATTTTTTATTTCAGTTTTTTATTTTTGTCTGTTTTTGCTATTTATGCTGATTTTGTATAGCCTATTACACTTGCGCAGACACGAAGAATCGATTGAGATCTTATTTGTCAAAATCTGACCATTGGTTAAGAAGTTATGAGGAAACATAGAATCGTAGTACATACTTAGATACATACTACATACGACCCTAACACATTAACCTCCTTTTGGACTCCGCCACAGTCGGGTAATAATGATTCGCTGATCCTACATACTACGCATGTGACGTGACGTGGTAAGGTCAGTGTGTGCTCTTGTCCTACGTGCGTGATGCGAATTTGGCATCAGACGCTATTTTCACTTCTCGAGGTGCACTAGTATTCTGTACAACCTCTGTAAAATATGGTGTCTGATCGTCTGTCTGTTCACGGCTTAGCTTAGAGGCGCTTAGTACTATCAAGCTGAAATTTGGGATAAACAAAACGGTCAAATAACATAATTTTTTTTTTAAATTTATTTGCGAAGTATTAAATCCCGTCTGAAAAGAGCCTCCTCGAATGAGGTACATCCGGGCACTTTACTCTGTTACATTACGCGCTATGCAATTAAAACGTTAAAGGTGCGACCGTACTTATTGAGCCCCATACTGGTGCACCCTGAGCAAAACTCAGCGAGCTCCTGACGCTGATTGACAAATCCTTTCACTGTGAAGGCAAACTTGGTTTTCCATCGATTCTCTGCGAAGAAGAAGAAGCTAATAGCTACCTTAATAAATCGAAATAAACAAATAGTTAACATTGTTGATATGGATAAGCGTAAAGCTTAACTCGGAGGCGACAGCGACAGGTAGGTACACACTCGTGATTAAATTGACACTAACATTATAATTATTGAATCGGTAACGGTATTATAATAAGTTAAATGACCGGCTTATCGGTACTTGGCGACTGGTAGAGCCGGTACCGTTTCCGCAATTTTGATCCGATTGCAAACAATGGAACAAGTGGCCCGCCCGGGCCACCGCGGCGCCGCTGCCGTCAGCCTTTTAATAATTTACAACTAGTTATTAGCCGCCGTGGACACTGCCTGCTGGTTGGAACTGGTCTGGCGTGTGACTATTTTTCATGAAGTGTCGTGCCCACCGGCGATCTCACCGGGCTTGTCCCGGAAACGTCTGAGGCTCAACTAACGAACACCTCAAATAAAAAAATAATGTAGTTATTTACATTTTTCTTTCTTTTTGTTCTAGTTTTAAATTTTTCTGTTCCATTTTTGGAAGAGACTAGCTTGAACGACACAGGGTATCCTAGTGTGCAAGTTAGTGTATCAAAGTGACAAAGCTGTTAATTTACCTAATTATTTGTTACTTATGAGCTCCATACGCTTCCGTGGATGTCGCAGATGGGGACTAAGGAAATCAATTACCAGGAGACGGGCAGCAGCGTCTTCCAGAGATTCCAACCGCATACTGCGACCGCCAACCCGCCTGCCAAGCGTGGCGATTATGTCAAAACCCCTCATGATTATGAAAACCATGAAGATGAGCTATGTCCTGCAGTGATGATGTGTGATGAAGTGAGTGAAATGGCTGATGATGATGATGTGCTAAACCCTATTCTGTTGATTATGAAAAACTTTTATACTTTATACCTTGCTAAAACATCCTAATTCTGTTTTTGAAATACCAAATACATATATCCTTTCTACATCCCATGAAAGACTCCCATATGTTGTTGGGCATACGACTCTTCACCTCCCCAGATGAAAGAGGTTACAGAGAGGTAGCCGAAAACTGGCCGTCGTTCGATGGGTAGGCCGCACAACGAGAAATCAAGAAGATGACAGGAGTGCAATGGTCGAGACTCGCAGTGATAATGCAACATTCTAAGAATAAAAACAATACTTTACGCCTTAGGTTCGCGAGTAGAGTATCTAGGACACGGTGACGGTCGTCATATGCTCGAGGCGCCTCGCCGGTATCTTGATAGGTGGTTATTACAGACTGGCTAGTTGGCGGCGCTAGTTGGCGATGCTAGTTGGTCACCGCGACGTAGACAGGGGAACAATTGGCAGGCGGCGCGCCCGTCGATCGGATCTCGCTGATGCCGCGCACTGCACAATAAGCTTCTTGCTTCGGTGCACGTGGGAGCTAGAGCTGGTCTGTTCAACTAAAGAGTGTTTCTTTCCTGCTGCTGGATAAATGACCGGCTCAATTATTGAACTAGATACTACTTGCATGGTTATAAGAGCAAACGTCTGATTAACGTGCTGGAGGTCGTGGGTGCGATTCGATTCCCACTGGGGGCCGTCGTAGGTACTATTTGTACAAATGGCCTCAGTTTGGGTGTGTTTCCATGTTGGTGATGTCCTTGCCTGGGTACCAAAGCTCAAGGTATCCTAGTTTGGGACCAGAACAAGTGATTGTGTTGTGTGGAAGTTATTAATTTATTTGTTTTATTTAAATACCTCGTGTTGTTTTCTAAACCAGAGGGATGTAGTTCAGTGCCGTTAATATATATTATGGCATATGTTTTCTAATATACAAAAATCTCGTGTCACAGTGTTTATTATCGAACTCCTCCGAAACGGCTTCACCGATTTTTTTTGTGTGTCTGAGAATAGGCCGTAGGCTAATTAATATGGCAAAACGATGTTTGCCGGGTCAGCTAGTAATAGTATGTCCAAGGCAAGGGTTCACCCGCCTTGTTGTCCTCCATGCGGAAACTAAGCTATGATGATTAAGTAAGTAGGTTGTAGATGATCTGAATCTGTGAGTTCTGCTCAAGTCAGTATCAGTTTCTGCCTAGTAGTGATAGATGGCAACCTCGCTTGACAATTTCTTGCACGCAACACAGTGGTAGCGGAGCGGTAGAACACCTGCTTCTCATTCGGGAGCCAGGGGGTTCGAATCGGGGCATATACCAATGATTTTGTTTTCAAAGTTACATTTTTGAAGTTATAGTAGCACACTCGCTAACTGTGAAGGTAAACATCGTGAGGAAACCTGAAAGTCTGAGGTGTACACGCACCTCAGTGCTTGAAATTGCCAATCCGCGACGGTGGGAACGCGTGGTGTTTAAGCCCATACTCTCTCTTTGAGAGAAGGCCTGTGCCGTGCAGTGGATCGTATATAGGCTGCATAAAAAAAACCAGTGAATTAAGTTACAAATTATTCGTCAAAATTTTAATCCCTAATCCCGAGGATCATTAATTTTACTTACACTACATCGTAACGCATACAGGCTTACAACGCATATAATGCATGCAACGCATCTGTTGTTATAAGATTGCAAACGACGCATTCAGGTACAGATATTGTGCCATGTTTTCCATCTAGTCGATTGTACCGCAAGACGCGATAATCGAAGCGGCGATGACTCATTCATTTCTTTTAGACTAAAACGCTTTGACATGACATGAAATCCATCTGACGTGGTAATTAGAGTGCACGCAGTCATTTGTCTGTGCGCGTGTCGATCCCCAGACGTTTAGTTTAATTGAACGACGTTAGTTGTTGCAATTGCATCGGCAATCGACAGTAACGGCCTGTAAACACGTCGTCCGTATCGCAACAATCTATTTATAATCAGCGGCCGGCGAGACCACTGTGTGTTAAATGTCCGATATTTACGAGCGCCAGACGTAGGATCTAGTGGTTGGTGCAGGGTTCACATGCTCAGATAGACTATCGATACTTTCTGCTTCTGCACAAACATTTGTATAGTTACTTATGGCATCTATATTTGAATTGAAACATTGTACAAATACAAGGGTTTGTTAATTGTCTATTTGCATTAATGTTTCAGTTTTTGATGAACGTTACCATGATTTCTGGTTGACTTTCAGAACATTTAAAGATTGTGAAACGTGTTGTTATAAACTACTTACAGTAAGCAAAAAATTTGATTAGGATATAGGTACATACACCAGAGTTTTGAATAAACAATTTTATATTTCATACTCACTTTGTTGAAACTATTTGTATAAAATATTTAAATTGTAAAGCTTCTGCTTAATCTAACTGGTTTAAATATACCTATTATCAATAACTACATCATAAAAAAAGGTTTTACGTCATTTGAATAATAAATATGTTGTATTTTCAAATAGGCAACTTTGTTTCTTTTTGGTTTAAGTTTGTTGTTTTTTACAAAATCTGCCCCAAAAGTTCATACTACCGATACACGAAGTGTTTGATAATTATTTTGAAACTTGATAAGTTTGTAGGAAATTCAATGCAGACCCGCATCTAGCGCAAGTTATTTCCCTTTTAGCCAACTTCTAGCCATACAATTAAAATGTTAGAGATAACATCGATAAGGTGTCGCGAATCCCTAGCCGCGGCGATTAGCGCGCGGCGGCGCGGCCTGCTCGGCGCCTGCGCACGTGCGCGCACAGCCGGGGCCGGTCGGTGCCTGTGAGTAAGGCTCTACGGCTGCACAAGGGCTTACTATGGACACGCTTTCATTAAGTTTGCTTTCTTACTCTATCTATCTAATCAGCCCATAAGAGTCAACTGTTCTCTTTCACGTCGACCCATCCAGTCCTTTGCTAGTTACTTACTTGAAATATAAAATAATGCGACTGCCTCTTCGGTCCAATAGTAACAGGCGTGATTACCAACACAGGATTTGATTCTCGCTGGAGGGCGCCCTACTTTAGGTTATTTCAGACGTCGTCGTCATATTACCGTAGCATAGGTTATTTATTTAATATTTATTTATTTATTTAGATTTGTAACTTACAGCTAATGCCAAATCGCTACAAACTTAGTTGTAAATAAAAGTTGAACATCGCAAGAAACAATATAAATAACATTGCACTAATCCTTATACTAAACTACTAAAAACAAAAAAACAGAATCATCCTTCTTCAAGCATTCCCTTGCATACTTCAATCATTCTCCCAATTCCTGTGGTAAACATATCACACTGGCGCCGCACTGAGCAGGGAGTTTAGTGTGTAAAGAATAAAAATTGAACAAAAGGTTAAAAAGGGCTAAAGTTCCTAATTCTATTTCTTAAAGTATTTCTATTACACATCCTTTTTTATCATATTAAAAAAAAATTAATTATTTAAACAAAATTTAATTGTATCGACGAGTAGAACTAATCTCCATTTTCAGATGTATGATGGAGATTTTCTTATACACCTCGTATCCACGCGCGCTAGCTACGAAAGCCTATTTTTTGCTTAAAACCGTTCTTGTCACAATTGCGGAGAGTTGTATTCAAATTTTCAACTAAAAGTAGGTCACGAGACGCATTTCCTACACGATGAAGAAGGTTCTTTGTACCTACTTTCAATTCGTAGATACATAAGCACAAGCAGCCTATATACGTCCTACTATAAAGCACAGGCCTTCTCTCGGAGAGAGAGTATAGGCTTAATCACCACGCGTGCCCACCGCGGATTGGCGATTTCAAGCGCTGAGGTATGAGAATAGCTCAGACACTCAGGTTTCCTCATGTTGTTTTCCTTCACAATTAGCGAGTGGTATTGCTAGTATAACTTCGCAAATGTACATAACTTAGAAAACGAAGTCATAGGTACATGCCCGCACTGAGAATCGAACCTGGGTCTCTCGCTTCCGAGTTCAATGTTTTACCTACTAGGCTACCACGGCTGTGTAGATAAACGTTCCATAATTTGTTAATTGTTTCTAATATTGTTGTTTTAAATAAATAAATATAATAAACTGAAACATAACATAAACTCACGCCTGTATCCCGGACGGGTAGGCGGAGACCAGGGTCTGCTAGTTGCCACGATCCTGACAGACCTCTTTCACTTCATCAACATCCATTACTCGTTGCATGCGGTTTGCAAGAATTTTTGCAGAAACCCACAATGAATCCATAGTAAGCCAGCGGCACTACCAGTCTACTCGTGAACCGACTTAAGAGATCATTAACCGTCTAGTTTTATGATATTTTAAGATTTTGTTAAGTTAATTAACTTCACCTGTATAGGGTTACCTACTCTAAAACGCGCAATTCCTAAAACACGTCAGTTAGCGTTTGCGATTTACAACGATTTTTAGTCCATGTTTTTTTAAATATAACTATTAGGAGAATTCACAAAACCTAAAAATTGTAAGGTCCGGTCGGAAAAAAAATTATGTTCAAAAAATACTTCCACTGTCGATTATATGACAATATCGAAATACGAATCAGCTAAAGCAAGACGTCATTTCGGGAACGCGTGGAGGTACTTGAAATTAAAACCATATACTCAGGTCTACAGTCCCTTGAAGCTGTGAAAAAATAAAACTTCTAATTTAACGTGAAAAAAAGATACGGCCGTTTATGCCGCAAAAATTGTATACAGAGTAAATAAAGCATTTTGTAAAATTATGTTTGATCCTGAAAGTTCGAAAGATGACTTTTAGTAGGCACAAAAGTTGTGAAAATAAAAAATTTATTTGCACGGATATTTACTCGTTTATTTTTTCTTTTTACAGTTTTTACAAATGTTGTTGTAAAATATAAATGGACATATACATATTTCAACTTTTTGCTCATCTTAGTACCCCTAAAATGAGCAAAAAGAAAAACCCTGAATTTACCGTTTTGGCATAATTAAATGAAAGGAACTAAATATCTATTGGCCTCTAGTTTCATCTGCTATCGGATGTAACTTACCAACGGTAGGCTTGCTGCGAAAACATCGCGTTCATGTCTTTTGTACTGTTGTACTGTTTTAATTCCATTTACCTTAACATTAGAACGTACACTCTCTATATTCTATATCTCGAAATTCCCGGGAATTTCGGAAATATTACAAAAAGAGTGAAACGGGAACATTAATTCCACCTGGAACGCGTTTAATAAAACTAAAATTCTTAGTTTGTTATGAATGACGATTCTTCCGACTTATTTAATCTGTGGATTAATCGACTTTGCAATGTACGTCAAATTTTGTAGCCAACCGAATGGGGAACTTGCCTCAAATCTAGATTGGGGTGACGTTGATTTTATACCACAGAGACATAGAAAAACTCAGAAAAAATAAAACTATAAAAATATGTTTTAGCGTTTTCAGTTCTCAAAAAATGCGAAGATTAAGTTAGCTTAAAAACTTATGACGTTAAGTTTATTCACTAAATTCTAATAATTTTCTAATAAGGGTGTAGGTTAAATATGATTAGATTAATACTCTTTATTGTACACCATACATTATAAAAGTACATAAAAAATTAAAATATTATTTTAGATAACTTAAATATTGATAATGACAATTATTTTATATCATATGTCTACAGGGTGACTTTGAATTCGTTCATCGTATTTTAAGGGGACATTCCAACATTCATTTAAAAAAACTTATAGTGCGAGTGTAAAAAAAATAGGCATAAAAAAAAGTATCTTTGTTCACTAAAATTACTTCACTTAAGCATAAACAAACTATCAGGATAAAAAGTAATAAAAATCCAAAATAAAAACTGTGTTTAGAGCGTCTTATGGTTGGCGCCGGCCCAATAAATAATTTTTTTATGTTTTTACGTATATCAGACGTAAGACTCTTAGGGCCGTTTTCTCCATTAGCTGCGCAAAACTGGATTTCATAATCTGGATCATGCTTGAACGGAGTTTAAAAAATAGATTACTGTCCATCCGATTTCTCCGGTAACTTTTCGTAAGGGCTCACGAAATCTAGTTCTCGTCACAGATTAGACAAAAAACGCTTAGATTTGTGGCTGGTAACACTATTTTTTTTAAATTTTGAAACGCAGCTGTCAAAAATGTCTGAGATTCTGTGGTTTTTTTTCCTGTTATTCTGTGTAATATGAAAACTTTGTTCAACTTTGAGTGTGATTATTTTCGAACGGCTCTGGAATTTATAATGTTAAAACGTAAGAGAGAACCAGTATTCACAACGAGTGAAAAACATGCTATAATAGACTTGGTGGAGGCACACTATCATATAGTGGAAAATAAAAAATCCGACGCCACGACCATCCGGTCAAAGAACTAAGAGTGGGAAAAAATCACAATAAAGTTTAATGCTAATTCCAGCATTCACGCAAGGGATCCGTCCACACTAAAAACGTGCTGGGAAAACTTAAAGAAAATTCCAAAGCTCTTCTCATATTGAAAATTAACCTTTATTTCTCAATACTCAATATAAAACCAGTAGTTGGGTAATTTTCTTCTACCTAACTACTTTTGATGTCTTTTTGACAGCTTATGACCGACTGTTAATCTGGTTTTAGAAGCTAATCCTCCAATATCGGCCGTTCAGAGACTTTAGTTTAAACTTTCGTTTCCGTTGTTGGAGAAATCCAATTTGGGATTTTAATCTCGATTTAGAGCCCAAAACCGGATTTAGCTTGCTGTAATCTAGATTTGGTTCTGTGGAGAAAACGGCCCTTAAGCATTTAACATAATAGAAAATATTTTTCATCTTTACGGTACCTCCTACCACTTCAAATTTGGATTCACAGTTTGGAGACAAAGATCAGAAATCACGATTATTTATAAATATTTTGTACCATTACTGATATATAAAATAATAATGAAAAAAACATTTCTTCAAAATACGGTGACTAGTCACCCTGTAATTCTACAGCGTGACTTTGAACTTTTCGACGGGTTATATTGTGAAAAAGTCGTAGAGAAAAAAATATACCAAGATTATGCATATTTAAAAATAGCCTCTCCAATGAGGTTAAAACATTTTTTATGCAAGTTCTCCGTTGTAGTTTTACGAAATAGGGCTACGTACTTTTGTCACTCTTTTGCACTTTTTACCTACGCTACGTACTTTTGTCACTCTTTTGCACTTTTTTACCTATAAGTACCTACGACAAAATTTGGTAGGCAACATTTTCGGTTAAGGCGTAAGATACAAGTAAGCAACAAAAAAAGTACTTGTAGGGCGAACAGAACATCAATATTTATTTTCACAAATGCAGTCAGTTACGTTGCCAATGACGCGTTGCACAAAATTTAATTGGAAGCGTTAATACGCTTCCAATCTAATGATCTATCATCGTAATTGAAAAATTCGGCAGTGTTGTACGTATACTCAGTACTAAATCTCTTGGTTCTAAGCAACTAAACACAACTTTATGTTTTACCCCCAATTGTTTTTTACAAATAATCAAATTAATGTAATGAACAGCAGTGTATTATTTTGTTCTTCCTCGCCCCTGGTTATGCTCCCAGGGTGGAACATGTGCCGTTCCGTAACATACGATTACGAATTAAACTGCCCCTTATTATGTTAGTTCTAAGGTCTAATACAAGCGATGGGATCAGAGCTAATGTACCTGCACAGGGCATTCGAAACGCTCATCACGTCACTGCTTTCGACCACCCCTCTGCGTGCTATGCTCACCCACAACATCCATCTAACATCAATTAGTTTCTATTGGCGTATCCTTTAATGATAATTAATCTAAGATGATTCATCCTTTTTTTTGTTTACCAATAAAGATATCATTTATTATTAAACGTATTTTTTGCAATTCTATGACCGTTAAACTTGGGTGGATATCACGTAGAGAGAAAACGAGAGACGGTTGTAAAATATTCAACAAATACGGATCCGTTATTAATTATAGCTATGTTTACCTCTCAGTAAAAACTCTCACGATACCGTTTCCCGATAATAAGGTTGTCCCCATTCATTGTCCCCATTATTATTTAAAATCATATCAACTTTAACCCCAACTCCACTTGTATTTAAACTAAAGCGTTACGTAATTCAACAACAACAAACCTTCAATATTGTAGGTTCACAATGCAATGTGTAAATGTAACCCGTTATTATAGTTTTGATCCCGTCATTAGGGAATAATCGAACACTTGAATAATAAATAGGAAGAAAGTTCTCATGGACCCGCAAAGAGACCTAACGGTTGCTCAGGTTAATTGCTTTATTTAAGGCTGGGGGAATTCGAACGCAAATTGAATAACAAAGTATGGTTTTCGTAGTTGAATTTATTTACACCGCTACATTTAGTCTAATTGGCTACTTACATGTATCATCGTATAGTCAATAGAGTCTTCGAGTGCTTGCTTGACCGGGCGGTGGTATCAGGCTTCGTGTCGTCAATCGAGATAATCAGGCGCAGGAGGCGGCGGCGGCGCGGGCGCCCGTAAATATAAAAGATAGAAGGTGCTTCTCCACCGCGACTGGAATAGGCACAAAGGCCTCCGCGCGGCACGCAGGACGGTATGCATTCCGTGAAGCTTGCACGTAATAAGGTACCTGTTTCGCTTGTCCACCATAAGCATTCTCGAGGCTTTGTTTCAGACTTTTCATCGTCTATTTTCTGGTTCAAACTCGCGTCATTAAACTCATTCTTCACCAAACAGTTTCTATTAAGGTCTACTTTTATAACAGTATCGTGTCGCTGCCACTGCTGCTCTCGGTGGAGTAAATCTTCAGGCGGCGCGGGCGCTTGTGGCAGATAAAGCGTGCGCCAAGTTAGCGCTAAGTGAAGCCCGATAGCGAGCCGCAAGCTGACGAGTCAATCGCGCCCACGCACCGCGCCAGTGTGCCTTGTCTTTACACGAAACGACAATAAACTGCACTTGCGACATTATTTTAATCCAGTAGGGCATTGTTTACGATCGTCTCTGAATTGCACGAATTTACACTTAGATTTTCAACTGAAAAACTTTTAAAAAGCATTTTAACGCTCACCTAAAAAGTTGTGTTTTATTATATAATTTTATTGTATCTGATAACAAGGGTACCAAAAAATGGATTAAAGACTTCCAGTCTTATTTATAAAAACTCGATTCCTCAAAACACTTCAAAAACACCGATTAAAATAGGCTATGATGGAGATTTTACAAGGAAGAGATGTAAGGAAAAAGAAAGCCACACACAAACAGAGTTTTAGATTGGTTTAGATCGAGGAATCGTGTTTTTATAAATAAGGCCGTTGGTGTTTATCGATGTAGGTTATGAGTAAATGAAGTCCAATTACAGCTTAAAGGGAAAATACCATGATTTTCCTTTTTTAAATACTAAACACATACATACAGAAACTCACGCCTGTATCCCGGAGGAACCGGCGGAGTTCAGGGTATGCCACCTACCACAATCCTAATTTCCAGTAGTTAAATGAACCAAAACCACTTTTATTCCTATTTTGTGCACACAAAAGAGAAATGTAAGCGCGATAGCATGTAAAATGCGCTTATGGCTTCGGTAAAGAAGCCGCCGGCGGGTGCGTAGGAGCACTAATGCAGTGTTGCTGTACCGGGATAGCTGGCGGATATCTGAGAGTCGCTACTCTCACAGAATTACAATGGATAAGCGTATTAGGCTTTATTGACGCTGCTTAGAGGGCTCATTTATAAATTTCACCAACCATCTTCCTCTTTGAAAACAATAACTTAAGCTAGTTATTATGAATAGCATAAAGAAGAATTGTACGTCTTGTATTCGTATATTCACTTATTTACATACATACATACATACATAAACTCACGCCTGTATCTCAGAGGGGTAGGCAGAGACCAGGGACTGCCACTTTCCACGATCCTGAAAGATCACTTTCGCTTCCTCAATATTCATTAATTGTTGCATGCACGCCGATTTCGGGTACTTTTTATCTTGCCCTTTGCTAATACGGGATCTATTTGGTCGAAGTATGTCCGCTTGGGTCGTCCCTTACCGGCCCTTTCACCCAATCTTTCTTCCTTCATCCTCTTCACATGTCCAAACCAACGCAACATTCCTTTCTCAATTATAGTCACTACATCCTCTTCATTCACTTATTTATTTTCTTTTATTTATTTAGGGTCACCGACAAGGTATACCCTAACACATCCTTATGCTATTAACCATACATGCACCAAGGCCATTGCTAAAAGCTACTTTAATTATAGGTGTCCACAGCATGCGAAATTTGTAGTGAAAAACACCTACTTACACTTAAAGCTTTAAACATCGGTGCACGCGAAGTAGCTTACCTACTAGTCTACAGACTCAAATGTCTAATGTTTAATTAAATTTTATTATGACTCTTTACACAATAGGTGAGTATAAAAGACGTCAAGGTACAAAAGACAACAAGGCGTTGAAACAGATTATTTCTCAACACCGATAGGTAAAGTATTGTGCTGAAATGAGTACGTACATACTTATTAATTGAAAACGGATTGCATCGCGGCGTGTGGCAATCGCAAGGAGAACCACAATTATCTCGTCACAGGCACCGAGATCAATCAAACCATATCACCTTATGTGGGTCATTAATTACTATAAACAGTAATTACTTTAATTATTCTTGGCAGCTTTTGTGTGAAGTCGTGAAGTGGTCGTGCGCCGCTTAAGGTCGGAATAGATTCTATTATATATAAGAGAGAGCTTCATCTCTTGTCAACGATGCTATTCTCATATCAAGCAGCAGCGTATGATGCCGCGAGTCACGCGTTTTGTGGCGCTAAAATGTCGCAATTTGACAATTAATGTTTTGGAAAATCACTGATTTTAACGTAGAACGCGCGACTCGGGTCGTCGTGTTACGTATGCTGAACGATTACAGAATTCTGACATAAGTCCATTTTTCACTCACTTATCTCAGTTTTTATAATTTTTAGTTAACTATATTTTAACCTATTCGTATGGTTATAAAACGCCGCCCCTTTACCTATAAAATGTTTAAGCCGGTAACGGCTTTTGCTTTAAATACTTTAAACGGTAGGATACCATGTGATAATTTAGCCTATTTCGGTGGATCCGATAACAAGGTGTGAATTTGGATGTTTTTTGGCGTGCAACCGCCACTTTAGCGGCGCCAGTTGGGATTGATTTATTGTGTTGAACAGGTTTCCAAACTTTTAAGGTGGCTTTATTAAAGACAAAAAGTGATTTTTTTATAATTTGAATCAGCGAACAGCGACAGTCTCTAAAATAAAATCATATTAGTCCGGTAATGATGGTTTCACTGACACTTTTGGTCCAATCGCATTCCAATAGTATAACTTAACTTGGCGCCTCGCGCTATTCGATGTTCTTCGCGAGAGATGCCTATTTAATTGGAATGAGATCGTTCTGCTATTGCTAACGCAAATCAGTCGATTAAAACCTCTAGGCGATTTTTGACTAGTCGTTTTGTTACTGTACCGGGCTTTTAAATGATTTGATTATTACATGAAATGGTTAATTACACAATCGGTCAGAAAAAAATGACACATATTTCTGACCGCATAGGGTGCTTGATTGACGGACTACCCGTATCATATTGCAGTTCGCACTCGCATTAAGATGTCTTTTATTGGGGTATTTTTTTTTGTTTTTCTTTTAAAATATAACAAAATAATCCTAAAATAATCTTAAAAATTCTCATCAGGTTTTGAGCCTTATCGGGCGCCAAAATGCCAAAATCCAAAATGCATGCCACTGTGATGACAAGGCTGTGGCACTTTGAATGATTAGGTTGCGTTGTTTTGTTAGTGGACATTTTTGCACGACAAATAGCCACCAATAATGATAATGATGATGGTTCTAAAATATTAATAATAAAACGTGTATGAGGAGTTCGTCCTAGAGCTGTCAGCTTGGGGCGCTGCGTTGGCTGTCCGGAGCCCCGTCAGGTGATCTCGGGCTCCGTGACTCAACAGAACACTAACGAACCGGTGCGGTTCTGCGCGTGCTTTATTGTTCCTTATTATCTATCATTATCTCGCTAGCCCAGTTACCAACGTATTCTATAACGCACATGAAGCAATATCAGACGTATAAAACAATAGGTGAGCTTTTAATCATGCTAATGCTTACAGCAACTACTCGTATTGATCTGCGATTAATGTTGTGCAACCGTGTGTCGGGCTGGGTTTGCTAAGGCACACGTTGCAAGAACTTTCATGTTAATTTGTACATAGTGATTGATAGGTATTGAGTTTTCTACCTGTGTCTATCAAACCGAACTGGCTTGTCGCCTCCCGGTTGAAAGACATAAATAAATAATAGGTGCTCTAGTTGCTATGCTATAGAAAGTATATGTTGCTATAGAAAGCTATGAGTTGCTCTATCGTAGAGCGGGCAGGTGAGTATAAATCACTCAGATGATTTGACGTAATCGCTACGGGTCCGAGATTAAACGATTGTGCCGCGTGCGATACTATATACGTCGGTTATTATGTTTCATTAGCGGCGTAAACTATCTCCTATCCGCGGCGATCGATCAAGGTGCTAAGTAGATTCATTGAGGATTTCGGATCGCGTCGAGGGTGGGTGCTCTTCGGCCTGGTCCTATCACCTCTATTGTTCAAGTTTGATTTGTTTAATGTTTTGACATTAGTTGGTACTTACAATTGATAAAGGCAGCCGATCATCAGGTAGCACGGTCACTGACATAGGGCCGGATTCTGAATTCAGAACTTCACTAAGTAAATACTTAAGTAGCGTTCTGTCACGCTCTTTTCTGAGAAATTTGAATTCTCAACTCAGAAACTGGCCCATAAAGTGCTAAACTAGACCTTACCTGCTCAAGAAATAAAACCATTTTTACTCAATATCTAAATTGAAACAACACTAACCATTAGCTCAGTTGGGAGAGCGCTGGCACGGTTAGCCAGAGGTCGCGGGTTCAAGTCCCGGCATGGGTGGAATTATTAGCCTCTAATAGGTTTTTAAAATTGTAACAAAAAGAAAATAACACTAACTGGCCAAATAAAAACCTGCTGGTGTAAAAAGAAAATGAAATCAACAATTAGCGTTTTGGGTAAAATATTTTCTGTAAACAATAAAAGAGTTTTGAGTAGTGGTTGGCACAAAAGTACGCAACTGCCGAAAATTTAAAATGGCTCCTAGATTGATTGGTTAGCAAAACGTTTGTTACTTTTATTTTTTTAAGATTTGGTTTAATAATTTTGACTTTGAATTCAAAACCAAATCTTGTTCTTTATAGTTGGTACACATACTGGATTACCAGGATGTATGGGGAAGGCGCCGCATAGACATTCGTAAGCGAGGGCGGCGTCGTCGTCGCGAACACCTGCCATCGACAACCAATCACGAGGTAATGAGTTGTTAGTTGTTACCGTATTCGATAGGCGTCCACGCTTTAGGGTAAGCGGCGGCGATGGTGCGGTGGTGAGCTGTTGGCACAGTAAGTAGACCAGTTGCGTTACATTCGTGATGTACTTACCTACTGTATTCGAATCCCTTTGTTTCCCCAATACCGTAAGTGCCGTAAGCAGTGGTAGCCCAGTGGGTAGAACATTGTTCTACCCACTGGGCTACCACGGCTACCATGGATTCGGAAGCGAGAAACCCAGGTTCGATTCCCAATGCGGGCTACGACTACGACTTTGTTTATTTTCTAAGTTACGTACGACTGCAAATTTGTAGTAGCAATACCACACTCTAACCGCGAAGGAAAACATCGTGAGGAAACCCGCGGCTTGGTTGGCTCCGCACGCATTGAATTGTCTTTCCTGTGGGCTAGGCCGACTAAGCAGATGGTATGAATGGCAAGCCTACCCTATCTAAAAAACAATGTCCCAGGCATTGCAGCGGCCAAGTGGTCCCTTCACCTATCTAGCGCGAGTGAAGGCGCCACTGGATGCTGCATAAATCATCTCATTCATCATCAACCCATTATGTCCCCACCGAGGGGCACGGGTCTCTTCCCTGAGGAAGGTATAGGTCATACTCCACCACGGGGGCCAAGTCCGGATTGGTGGAGGCTTGTAGACTAGTGGCTCGTCTACTGTCAGAAGTTGTCGAGCCGCCCTAAGGCCTCTGACTTGGCTTAACGACTGCCATCTATCGACGGCAGCCGGCACCAACAGCTTAACGTGCCTTGCGAAGCACGGAACCGCTCGGAAAAATGCCACTAGCGTTAGGCATAGACGGCGACCCATCCATGCACTGAACGCGCCCTGTGTTGCTTAACCTTCGTGATCGTTTAAGATCACTCAGGCAGCCGGGGCTACGAGCGATTCAATAAATGCATAAATCATCTCATTACGTAGATGCAAAGGCCAAAGTTTTTTTTTTATAGTGGGCACAATGCTAGGTATAATATACTTCTAATTATGCAAGTCAGCTTACATTATTTACTCAGTTTATATAGCGGTAACAATAATCTGTACTGATTAGGTTGGATCAAGAGCAGCAATTCCCATAAAAGTGTAGTTTGGTTTTACAAACGACAACCTATTTGTTACGTCGCTTATCAAATATATTAAGTAGGAAGACTCACCTACCCAATATATATCGAATAGTCATATTAAAATACGAAACGCGGCCCTGGATTGCTATGAAAATCTATCATTATGTTTAGAGGATGTGTCCTATGATTCAAATTTCAGAAACAAAATTCATAAATCAAGGTTCGATAGTGCTTAGAATTCCAGCCGCAATAGTATCTGAGATCCACGGATTTTTGCGTTAGTCATCATGACACTCTCAAGCCTTCGGATGTATAACATTATAAATAATAAAACTCTGTATTTCTACTCAAATGTTTCTAGCTGCCAAAAACTACACGTTTAACTAATCTACACGGCAAACTGCAGGCTTCTAGCTGCTGCTAGAAAACCCTGAAAATGTCATCAAATTTGATTATTTTGGACCGATGGAATGGAATGCAATGAATTTGGACAAATTTTGGACCAGTCCTAGCGAACACTTTTTTCTTGTTGTTCAACAGCTTTCAATGAAAATATTCCACGCTGTACAATTGCTTCAGCAATACATTCGACGGTACTATTGCTATTCATTCAATAGTGCGTTGGCACTTGACCTTACATTTTCGTTGCAAAGTCGCCTGAAACGCAACTGAGTAGAGTGCACGCCTGTCAATATTAATGTGGTGTTGACTGTACCGACTTAGGGTTCGTTAAGTAGAAGGAAAAGTGACCCGTTGATTCAGTTAGATGATAGTGTCAGTTGAATAAGGCTATTGCACTCTTATGTCTTGCGGCGGGGGGCGCGGAGCGTGACCCGCCACCGCGAGGCTCCCGCGCAGCGCTGCTGCGACATTTGAAAGGGAAAAAAGTTACGCACACCTGATGACTCGAATTGTTTATTTTGTATGCTATCCGTAGCTTCATTTATATGACTGCTTTACAAATAAACTAATTTGTCTATAAAATATTGCACTTACAACCGAGAAATTTAAAATACTTACATAAAAAAGACCTATATTTATTTTCCCACTTCATACCAGAAATTGCACGTCAAAAATACTAGTTGTATGTAAAATTATTTTATAATTTATTTTGGCTTGCAAAGTTTTATGTGTAAATAGTATTTTCAACAGAACGAGATAGAAGTAATAACTATATAAATTTTTTTCGCTGCGCCAAAGAAAATATTGTATGTATATATTTATTTATTACGATATCCATCATCATCATCATCATCAGCCACTCGACGCCGGCATCCTTCATGGTTTTCCTAACCATGAAGGGTTTCGCCATGATTGCCACGCTTGGTAGGCGGGTTGGCGATCGCAGTATGCTGTTGAAATCTCAGGAAGACGCTGCTGCCCGCCTCCTGGTAATGTATTTCCTTAGTCGCCTTCTACGACATCCACGGAAGGAAATGGAGTGACGCTATTCTGATATCCATGACGCGTTAATTATGACAAGTTTCAATTTGTTTCCTTTTGCACGCACGTATTTTGATGAGCAATTATTATTTTTGATAAAATGTAATGGCAAACGGTCTATATTGACTCTACCATTGTTTTTCTTATAAGTTTGTAAATTCTGTTGTTCTAATTCTAGTTCGACTGGAGATTTCTGCACTTAGCCTTGTAGTTGGGCCATTGTACTGAGTAATAATAATATTAATAATATATGAGTAATAATAATGATATAATGTAATAAGTGCTGAGGTATGTAAATACCTCAGACACTAGGGTTTCCTCACGATGATTTCCTTCACAGTTAGCGAGTAGTATTGCTACTATAACTTCACAAATGTACGTAACTTAGAAAACAAAGATTCGAACCCACGATACCCCGAATGAGAAGCCGGCGTTCTACCGCTCCGCTACCACAGCTCAATTCTGTTGTTTCTCCTTGAAGAAATAAAATTAAATGAAAAGAATATATAGTATGTTTTGGTGCACCGTTAAATACTACACCATTTAAAAGCGGTCTGTTTATTGAGTCACCAATCATAAATTTAGGATTCAACCACCAGCCGCGTTAAAATATCCGAAACGTTAGTCACGATCCGGAGATTAAAAATGTACTCATTGAATGCGATGTCGCCGAGATTATCCAGCCTGACTGGACATCACATTTTCACAACGGGCGACATTACAGTGAGTGACGACTAAAAGGAGGCTAAGTTCGGCATCACGACGTCGCTACTCAACTTTCGAGCGGAGCCGTTGTCGATAAAAAATCACTTGCGACAACACCGGATTGATCGATGTAGCCCTTGGCATTTGCGCGTCTAACTGTTGTATACATCTAGGATAACAAAGACGGACCTAGGACGTATTTTGGGGGGACTCTGTCTACTCTATTACTTATTAGATGCCGACAGAATACCAGCGTTACAGAACGTACCCCTTTTGTTCATTAATATGTCTTTGATTTAATCTATAGAAAAGGCCTATGTAAGACTGTTTTGCCTTGTAACTATATTGTACAATTGTTTGTTTTCTTTCAATAAATAAAAATAAAATAAATTAAATAAATGCTGAGTCGGGTCCTTTCACAAACGGAGTGCATTGGTATTCCTTGCATGTTCCTTTTTAATTTAAAATTGTATACTTTATCTGAGTATTCTGTCATTGTACTGTGTTTTAAGTGAATAAATTATTTCAATTCAATTCAATTCTATCTAATAGACGGGGTCGTAATTAATGTGTGATCTAGATATGATTTTATTTATTGGGCATGTAAATCAGGTAACAATCTTAAAATAACAATATTGTGGTATATTCTAATCTTCAGCTAGATTGACACCCACCGAACGGCAGTGTTCCGAGGCAGTTTCAGATTTGCGGCATCCAAGTGATGGAATGATATTCCTCCTCCTATCCATGCTACTACTAGTAAATATGCTTTCAAGCGCAAGTTTGCAAGCTATTTGCTGGAAATGCAGAAAGCCCCTCCCTAATCCAGCACTTATTGTGTATTTATTTATTTATTGTAGTTCGTAATTGCAATGGTGTTAGTATTATTTAATATAAGCTTAGTATATTTAGTACACTTATTGAATTTTACAGCATATTCATGGGTATTCATATAAGTAGTTATTATTATTTGTATTTCTATAGTGAGATGTGTGTATGTGTACCACGTTCTGGTTGCCAAAGGAGAAATTATATGGTCCCAACAGAAAATCAGTTTTGCTGGTGTTATGCTAACTATGGTTAAATATATATATATATATATATATATATATATATATATATATATATATATATATATATATATATATATGGTAAAGTATGCTGAGTTGGAGCCCCTTTTTTGTTGTCACGGAGGCACCTGAGGCGTTTGAGGACCGAGGTGGCTGGGTGCCATTCATTACAGTATGGTACCCGGCTGCCTTTAACTCTATATGCCTCACATGTTCTCTTCACGATTGTTTTGTTTTATCTCTGTTTTGTTGACGTTCGTGTCTTTTGTTTGTGTACCTTTTGTTTACTTTGTGTTTCTGTGACAATTTAAATAAATATCCTCTTTCTTTATTTCTTTTCTTTCAAAGTATACATGCACATTATAATACACAGAAAAACGAATTAAGATGGTCCTCATATTTAGAAGTCATGAGACGAGCATTAGGTATATAAAACTAAAGAGGTGATTTACATACGTATTAGGAAAAAAATATTCATACAAGATTGTTTCAGAAATAACTTCATTAACGATTTTGATAAATTCCTGACAAATCACTGTCGGTTTTACAACAACTTCTGTTTTTAGTCGGAGATTTTTCTTATATTGATATTTTCGTCATAAAGTAAATAAATGACGAACTCTTCGCCTAATTTAAGTGTTTCAGGGATTACGCCCACGGCACAACCAGTTGAGCATAGCAGTTGTGCCTAGGGTCAGAAAGGATTTTTGAGGCGACCCCGGTAGGCAATGCACTACAATTGGTTTCAGTACGTATATTTTACTTCGTAGATAGTTTCTTTTTGTAGCATATATACGTCCCACTGCAGGACACAGGCCTTCTCTCAAAGAGAGTATGGGTTTAATTATGCGTGCCCACCGCGGATTAGCAATTTGAAGCGCTAAGGTAAGGTCTTCTAGCTAAGAGCATACAAATTTATGCTCTAAATAGAGCAATATCTTTATTAGGTAGTTGAGTAACGCTTTATTTAAGTCACGAACTCAACATGCCTCATGTAAGTAGGTACCCGCCCTGGCTCCGGCACTGATATGCTAAAATAGATGACACACATAGTTAGCGGACGATCGACTTGTTTAATTGACACATGTACAAACTGATTAACTTAATGACACCAATTAGCTGGTGCAAGTGTTTTGATCAACCTCTGAGTAGACTTGGTTTATGTTATGAATTAGAGTAACGCATGGGTATGTTCAGCATTAGACAGGTAGCGCAACGATGTCAAAAACGTAACCAGCGGAATTCCCCGGTTGTCTTTTAGCCAGATGCCTTTTAAATCAGCGTGGAGTATAAGTGCGTTTTTTGCTATGGCAACAACCGTAAAACGAGTAGCCTCTTCGTAATAGCCATAACATAAGAACGGGTTAAAGGCGACCGCACGTGGATAACTGCCGTGACCGGCGGCACATCAAAGCAAACACTCGTTGGAGCCAATTGTGCGTGCCAGCGCGCGCGCAGCTTAGTACAACATGTTATTATACGGTTATAGGGCTCACCCCGCGCCGCCCTCGCGGCTCGGCCCTTGCCTCGAACGCACCTATACTCAGGGAAACAATAAAAAATAACCATCTGTTGGACCACAATCGGGATAACGCCTGCTGGGTCAGTAATTGACCGCCGAAATATTGTAATCGAAATTCAACTTTTTTTCCTATGAGACCATTAGGGAATGAGTAAACAGTATTTCAATACAATTACCTAGTTTGAATTATGTTATGGGTTAATTCCATCCACACATTTAAGTATGTTATTTAAGTATGTAACGTGAAGACTACGTTACATACTAAGACTTACGTAAAGTAACGTGCCTACTTTTAATAACGAAAATCTTCCGCGCTTTGCCAGACTGGCTCTACAATACAAAATATTTAAGAACTTTAATGTCCATTTAAATGAGAGTAACAAATAAAAATTGTATTTTTATCATAATATTCCCCAAACTTTGGTATCTGCCTACCCCTCTTGGATATAGAGAACAGCGACGCCTGCAAAAAATACTATACATCTAATAAAAAGGGGTATCATATGGCAGTGTGTGTAGCTTATTAATATTGTTAATACCGTAATCTAAATCAATTTCCTCAGCACCGGTGAACCCTTTAGTCGACGCGTTACAGACATTATATCCATATTATATCTTTAATAGTGTGTAATCGTGGCCTGCATCTCGGGCGCACGCCACCTGTGCTGCTCCAAGGGCATTTCTGATTTGAATTCGACCACCGCCATAGGGTTATGAACCATATTAATTATCAATTTCCTCGCTTACAATGCTACAGTTAGCTTATTATTATTAATACTCTTATTGCACTTAAAATAACGTAATGCTTATTAGAACAAATAAACTACATAATAGACTAAGTTAATTTTAGAAATACCTACACAATGATATTGCGCAGTGTACTGTCATTATACATGAGGTACACTGGGCACTGGGTACACTTAGATAGATAGAGAACACTTTGTGCATAAAAATGGAAATTACACGGGTATTTCTTAACCTAAGAGTATAGATGGCGGCCTTATCACTAAAAGTAACTGTAGAGGCAGCTACAAAAACTTCAATGGTTTGTCAAGTTAAAGTTTGACTCTTGAGCTGCTTTGTTGGCCTATCGGTTAACACGTTTGACTACTTAATCAGAGTACGTGGCTTCGATGCTTACTGGAAGCCGTGTTACTTGATTTGGACAAATGGCCTCAGTCTGGATGTATTGCCAGGTTTATGATGTCCTTGACTAATTACCATATCACCTGGGTATCCTAGTATTTGACCAAGACAAGCGATTGTGTTGTGTGGAAGTTATTGTTAGGTTAAATGGTCTCGCAATTTGTGTGATCTATGGGTGACGACGATGATGGACTTAGGACCGGATAAACGGATAGCGGGTACTACATAGCAATTGTCTCTAAAGTCTGGTAAAACCCTAAAAGCCGTTTGGCAGTTTACTCTTTTGTCCTTGATTGTAGAAACAAGTGGGAAACAAATGTTGGAAAAGAGCGTGAGAACGTCGGTCGGTCGGGGCCGCCCATCTGTCTGCTCCTCGTTGTCACATCTCAGGAAATACCTTATAAAGTAATTTAAATCAGGTGGCGTTGGTTGCAGAATAGCCTGTTTTATCACGTGCTCTAAACAGAATAATGGCTAATGCCTTTCGGTCCATTGTTGTTCCGGTTGGCGTAAAGTATGAAACTGTGCGGCTGTGGTGCAGGTGGCGCGCCCAGCACAGATCCTTGTCCTCATAAATGAGTGCCGATTGTTCCAACTTTACGGTTATTACTTAAGTCGCATAGGCAACAAACATTTGTTAGTTATTTTCTTTAGAAACAGTACCCAGGCACGTACCAAAAACAGATGTTGGAGTCTTGTCATGTCCATAATTTAGTATTGACCTTGGAACGTGGTTGGCACATAATTTATGTGAATTATAATTTGGGTATCTTTATGTGGAATTTGGCTGGATTATAACATAATACAACAATCGAAGTTCCAAAGTTCTAACGTAAAACATTCCAACAACGGTAAAGTGCGCTAATAAACAATGCTGGGAAGATGGCACAGAGCCTACCATCATGGACCGATCGCTCGAAGTCGTATCGAGTTTCGTGGATAAACTATTAATTATATGAGGAACATCAATCACTGGGAGGTCGAAACTATCGCGGAAACCATCTACTCCTAAGCACTTTTATTGTTTATAGGTTAGATTTACATTAATTTAAGTATGCAAGTGTAACGGCGACGTTGGTGGGCGCCGCGTAGTCGCTGCAGGCGGATTATTTGACGGACTATTTATAATGTAGAGCTCGCAGACGCGAATGGCGGACGATGGAATCTGCTCCTTTGTCATTGGAGCAACCTGCTCCGCCGGGTTCGATCCAAGAGCACAATGTACGGTATAACGGGCCACCTGATTAGCCGCCATTCGGTTAGTGAGCTATGCAGATATGCGGCCGCCGCCGACCACTGATCGTATTAATTTCAGATGATAGATTACTTTATACAATAATACTTATTATTAACAATATCTAGAGGTTACTGAACCCGTTTAAAGATGCGAACAATTAAGCCGCGCCACTTCAAACGATTACTGTGGGAACTAAACATTTGGGGGCAAGCGTTTTAAGCGGCAGTAAGTAGTTTGTTTTTTTCTATATCCAGTAGGTGCGGTCTCTTCCTCTGTATGTTTTTGTGTCAAGTGGCTTGACTCCGGGGCAGGTGTAAAGAGTAAAGTTTCACACGGGATATGAAATCCCTAAATAATACGTTAATATCCAGTTCCGCTCGATACTTCACAACTTTTAATTCCATGACAAAAATAAGGAGTCATTGTGCTCTAATTTTAGACATAGACTTTAACTTACAGTCTGCATCAATTATGACTACACGAAATTAAAATGGTTTTGAGATTTAATGTTATGAAATTTTGCTAATTGCTTTTTAATATACTAATTATAATAGCTATTTTTTTTTGTTTTTATGTATGTTTGTAATGGAGTCGTCCGCAGGTCAACCTTTAAAATTTTATCATGTTACAAAACCACCCTCAACAAAACTAAGTTTTTTTATCTATACTGTATAGTTATCTATGTGTACATGAATAATTTTAATTACTTCCTACTTAAGATTTAAGCCCTATTTGAGAAAGTGGTGCAAGTCGGCCTTAAAATATTAAATATTTTTAAGACATATTGAAGTCAAATTTTGACTTCAATATGTCTTAAAAATCTGAGACCAGAAACTGATGTATCTAGGAGGAGTTATCACAAAAACTCACGGTACCGTGGGGTGTGAACCTTTTATTTCTTGCTTTTGAATTGTTTCATTTAAATTCACATCAACGTTTAGATTCGTGTAACAACCGGTGACTTTGCAACAAAACAATAAAAACTGACCTGCTGTCGTTAGTGCAGTCGACAGCTAATCGAACTTTATTATATTACCGTTGCTAAGTTGCCCCTTTTAATTAACTGTTTTAAAAGTCGGAGAGCTGTCTGTTGTAACTAGAGATGATAAGTGAAGCAAACTAAAGTAAAAACATTCCGCAACACACAACACAACATATCCTGTTTTCTCACGACGACAGGTAGCAGCTTCCGTTGAAGCCTCCCGGCTCAGTTGGATTTGGAATTTGTTACAATGACTCTAACCGTATCTCGCAGGTACAAATTACTGTGTGGGAGAGTAATCTATTCAATTGCGCTTCCTCACCTTTGGTGAGATTTATTTTATCTATGAGTTTGGCTACGTAATCTACTTAAGTACCATAAGATCCCATGCACTAAAAACACTTTTTAAAGTTTTTGTCGCTTTAACGAATAAGCAAAAACCTGTAAGTAAAAATAAATTAACATGCTTAAAACGCCATGGTGGGAAGACACATGACATGTTTTAAGTATGCTAATTTGTTTCTGCTAAAATTTTTGCATGTGAGTAGATTTTTTCATTGCATTAAAATATTTTAATACGCTAAAAAACTGTGTCCTAAAATATCCTGTTCGTGTGACTATACCGGAGTAAAAAAAGTACACGTGATTTAAATAGTAGATCTTTTAAAATTTAAATTAGATCTGGGTAGCATGCAAAGTGTAGCGCGTTGCATATGCAATTTTTTAGCATAAGTAATTCAGGAAGTAGTTCGCAGGTACGTATGAATTGGAACTGGATCTCATATGTGAAATGTAACAAGTTGCGGACGCGGATGAGAGCAAGGGGAGCTTCCATGGGACTCTGCATTATAGTGTGTTTATTTTGGATTGCCCCCTCAAACGTTATAATAGATACATACCAGTGGTTATATATTTATTTTAAATGAAACTGTTGATATAATAACAATTTACCTGTTACCTGACTCCCTGACACACCTAAGAGACATACAGGTTTCTAAAAAAAATAAGTTTAATTTACACATTTATAAATAAAAAACCGAGTATACATCACTTTCCTGCCATTATTTGCATCGTAAGTCACGGTTTGATACTGTACTTTTGTGGTTAGGTTACAAGTAATACAAAAGTGACCAATCCATCGTGTAGAGACTGCAGTGGCGATCACGTTCGCATCGGCTATGGCGGTGAACTAACAACCCCTCAACAGAAATCGGTGATCTATTGTTTGCTGAGAGAAATGAAACGAGAAAAAAACCCGGTTCCCAAACGATCGTGAGAAATCGTGAAATGTGCTCGGCATTCAGTGACGCTCCGACAGAAATCAATAAATATCGTATTACGCTCGGATAGCCATCGCTCTCAAGATGCAGGGTACTTTGGGGTCATGTATGACAAAAGACGGGAGTGAATTAAATATGTGAATGGGTCAAAGAACTGTTTCGTGTGGTCACTTCATTCATTAACTCTAAGGCGAAGTACAACATCACGGTCCGGACACTGGTTGAGGACATAAAGTTAAGGCCTTGCAACTTGCGTTTATTTCTCTTGTGTGCTTGCGTTCTGCTGTAAACAAAGTGCATGCCTTGCGTCTAGATTTACGATGCACTACGATAATTGTGCAGTAACAATGGCTAGACAAGACATGCAATGCGTTTGAATTATTTGTCGTGAAAGAGATGGAGCGGGTGGCAGCGCGGCGCAGTGGCGCGGCGCTTGCGCAACGCCGGGCGGCGCGTCGTCGCGCGCGGTGTGCCCCAACCTAGCCTATGAGCTGTGTCCTTCCACAAACACTCTATCCCGTACTTGCAAACTTTGGCAGAGAGTAATAGCAGACAAGTTCGAGCTAAGTATCAAGAGGTAGAGCCGAATCGCGCGCCGACCTCGCACCGGTGCCAGTTGCTCGCCTGACTCATGCCCATGGATTCCTGTTTACAATTACTACCACTGTACTACCACCATAACATTATGCGCAAACGATCTGCCAACGCATTGTCTTTGAACTTACTTCTCAGCGGTAAATGTTAGCGGTGATAGAGCGCCATAATTTGTCGGCTTATTAAATTTATTGTGGCGTGATGACGACGCTATTGTCCATGTGGGAATTCGGTGACAGGGTTTAATTACATTCATAACTTAGTAAGCTTATAATTTTATAGGAATCTCCTTTTTACGAAATATTATTTTAAGCTTTTTAGATATATTAAAGATCTGGTTACAAGCTATAAATCATCATATTCTACAATGCAACATAGTAATAATTGGCCAAGACAAGACATGTACATTAAAATAATTATAACGTTTGGTTTGCCATATATGTATGGTTTGACATATACAAGTACCTTATTAGAAATAGGAACATGGTTCTGGCCAATAAAAATAATTTATGTGTATCAGAGCAAGTGACCGAAGTGGGCCGTCGGCGTCGGCGCAGCCCCAGCCGCCGCGCGCCGCCAGGCTCGCGGTCTCGCAGGTATGGCTATGGGCCACACTGATTTTATTGCGATCTTGATTAATATTTATGATTCAATTCTTTGTCCGGCTCGTGAAATACATACGCCTCGTGGTGACCGTCCGGTGATAAATAACTCTTTAGTATTAGTTCAATTCGCGACGCATCACTAGTGACTTGTGCATTTCAGAATCGTTAAAATCAATATATGTATAGGTGTCTATGTGAATGGCCTATAAATTATATTCAATTTCGTTCGGAGAGGTGTAGTCAAATACTTAAAGATAAACGTCGTATGCTTAAGTTACTCGTTGCGCACTTACTTTAAGAAAACGAATAAATCTATCTATGAGAAGAAAAAAGCTCTATCTGTTCCTGAAACACCCCAACTAGGGCTTTTGTAACAACTTTTTTTGTAAAACACAATGCAAATACTAAAAACAAGCATCAACGACTTTCCTAAGATTTAGGCTGGCAACACATCCTTTACGGGGCGTTGTATACGATTTTACATCCCAGAAGATATAATAACGTTATATCGTTTGTATGTTATACGATCCTAAAAGATGTAGCTTGCCAGAAATGGGATTAAAAAAAACTTTTCATCACATGTATTCTAAAAGAGCTAGTTTAGTCTTCATAAATTGGGACCAAAATAGCTCTTCCGCCCCTAGGGATGAAAAGTGATTTGGATTTGGAATGTGGATATTTCTAGTAAAAGTTCCAATCACCAAAGAGATCAATCACGAATATTGTACAAATAAGTAACGGGCTGTATGATAAATAAACCGCGCGGGAGCCAAATAAAAAAAAAGAGTTAAAAAATAAAAGACTCGCGAAATGGATTCCTCCGCCTTTGTTCGTAATTGTTTACATAGGTACTCATTCCAAAAGATAGTGTGTCATCAAGTAGTGAGAATGAAAGTATTCTATTAACTCCAGAGAACATTGTATCAGACGCTAAAAATGTGGTACTTCCAAACGTTCTATTGTATTATATTCTTTTTGTTGCACTAACCCGTGCTGAGGACAATTTTAAAAACCTATTTAGAGGCTAAAAATTCTATCCATACCGGGACTTGAACCCGCGACCTCTGGCTCACTTGCCAGCGCTCTCACAACTGAGCTAAGTACAGGCATCGGCGACGAGCCTCTTTACAAACTTCTCTGTATTACGTACAGGCAGCGACATCTGGCCGAAGCAATTTACATCACTTGCAGCCCCGAGTAACCCACTTTGCAGTTAGGTTTTTACATCGGAATGATATCGCTGTACCTACATGATTATATTCTATTGTACTATTATTCATAAGTTGTACTTAGGTATTTATTTTTTCATAGAGGGTGATATGGCATTAAAAGACTCGTAACTAAACGTAACAATATAACCTCGTAACGCGAGATAATGCGTTTTTTTAAGATCTTGTATCGCTGTAAATTTTATTGAAGTTATTGGTGAAGTAAATCAATGTGAATTAGTTATTTGAAGTTGCGCGCGGTTAGCTTTATATCAGGCTTTTTCTGCGAATAAAAACATTTTTACTTTAACCGTTATATTTGTTTGTCCAGACAAATAAAATTTTTGAGTTAGCGGCCTTTTGATCTAGATGTGCGATAAAAATTAGGGAAGAGCCAATTTCTTTTTATTGGTTTTAGACGACAATTTAAGGTTTTTCAGTACTAAATTAGTATTAAAAAACAACATATCGACAGCCGTTCGTTTACATAATAACAGTGTTTTTCGGAGTAAAATCTCACAATCTAGGCAGGATTAATCTAGGCTAAAGGATAAACACACCAAAGCGGTGGCGGTGGCGAAGGCGGTGGCGGTCCATGCATTCGTCCATATAAATACTACTGCAGTAAATGATAGATAGATAAAACATTTATTTGCATCTGCATACACACATATACAACAATTTAAAAACAAGAAATAGTTGCACAAGAGAAAACAGAGCACAATTTTACAACATTGAGACAAACAGAGAGCACAAATATGCAAGCACAGGCAAAACAACAGAATACGAGAAAACGATTTGTGGGTGTGGCAAATGCAAAGGGGCTCTGACTCAGCATGTGCTGAAGAGGCAGATCACTCCAGCGCTAGTCTTCCGTCAGTACCCAGTAATGCGCTGACGTGCAGCACTCGGAAACGAAAGTAGGTTAATAAATAAATAAATAAATCGGCAGCAATTGGATATTCAAATGTCAAAGTATAAATGAATAATGACAGCATTAACGGTATATTAAATAAAATAAGTACATATTGAATAAATGTCATTGTGATAGTAATATGTCGAATTATAATATATTATTTAATATTTAAGTGCATGCTTCGTGACGAAGTAATGCCCAACAATTGTGTATGTCCCTTTATAATAATAATTAGTTAATCAGATACATGTCAAAAATATAAATGGGATTACATTATAATTTAATTGAGAAAATAAATAAATAATAAACTCGTGGATGAGTGTGTAGGAAAAATTATGAAGAAATCAAAAAAGTAGTTGGTCAGTGAGGGACCGACTTTTGCAATTCAAGGAGAACCTTTTTATATTTGACGTATATAGTTCTAGTTCAGCAACACCATGGTTAACTAGAAGATAATGCTGCTAGCATTAAGTTCACCTTTGTAGTTTTAAATTTGTTTTACGGTACAGTGAAAGAACATAAAAAATAACCAATTCCCGCCAATATAATATGTTTTTTTTTCTATTTTTACCATGTGAATTTGACTTAGATACTTGTTTTCTGCAAAGTCACACAAACATTTCAGCGCCTTTTTAAACAATATTGAACTCCTAGTTTATCTGATTTCATAAATTTAATTATAGAAAACGTACGGAATTCAAATAATTCTAACAATAACAAAATAAAACAACAAGTCTCAGTATTACACGAAATTTTACTGCTCAATTAAATTGTGCAATATATTTTGACTCTGTTTGGCTGTTGAGCCTCACTATCTTAGTTTTAGAAGAAAAATTTACTTTGTGCACTAGAGCTTAAAAGCGGTTTTATGTCATCTAGGCATGACTTAAAGTCGAACTTTACAAGCATGAGAAGTCAAAATATTATTTCACCGCTCAGGCGTTGGCTGCAACAACAAGATGACACGGAGTCAAAGGGCTGCTTGCAACAAGTGTTAAAAAATCTCACTGTAACATACCCACAGATTGGTAATCCAAATACATGATTTATCGTGCGACATAGAGCTGTTTTGACTTCTGTTTTATTTTTAGTAATAGCAATACTGGCAACACTAGCTAACCAAGAAATTAACTTCTTTCATTACCTTTTATGAGTTACTATTTATTATGTGTTATGAATCGCTCGTAGCCCCGACTGCCTGAGTGATCTTAAAGGATTACGAAGGTTAAGCAACACAGGGCGCGTTCAGTGCATGGATGGGTCGCCGTCTATGCCTAACGCAAGTGGCATTTTTCTGAGCGGTTCCGTGCTTCGCAAGGCACGTTAAGCTGTTGGTGCCGGCTGCCGTCGATAGATGGCAGTCGTTAAGCCAAGTCAGAGGCCTTAGGGCGGCTTGACAACTTCTGTTCCGTGCTTCGCAAGGCACGTTAAGCTGTTGGTGCCGGCTGCCGTCGATAGATGGCAGTCGTTAAGCCAAGTCAGAGGCCTTAGGGCGGCTTGACAACTTCTGACAGTAGACGAGCCACTAGTCTACAAGCCTCCACCAATCCGGACTTGGCCCCCGTGGTGGAGTATGGCCGTTACCTTCCTCAGGGAAGAGACCCGTGCCCCTCGGTGGGGACATAATAGGTTGATGATGATTACCTTTTATGAGTTACTATTTATTATATGTTACAGTGTCGTAAGGATAATAAGCTCTGTTGTGAAGGAAACATCACTTGGTTTCATTAAACGTACCTACTTTGTGTTAAGAGAACAGTGATATCCGTACTAGTGTTTGGGTATCGGCCTATAAGAATCGTCTTTGTGAAGTGTTCCTAGTACAATTGCTGTTGATATTGATACAATTGATGTTTTACTAAGAGACGTGATTTGTGTACCTTTTTATCAGTGTAAATATTTTTAGTGAATAATATCTCCTAACCAGTGAAAAAAAGTATTAAATCTCAGGGGCGCGGCGCTATAACTACTCGTAAATCAAAATGTAAACAGACAATGGTATTTCATGTATTTCTAAGTGTATTTTTTTATTACAATATGTTTATGTTTCCTAGCTTGAATTTATTCCTACAAATGTATGCCTTTATATCCTTGGATTAGACAATAATAAGAAAAATATGCCACGACACAACAACTTGCAATGATACATTTTCATGACGTCCTGTAATTCGTTAATCTATAAACATTTATAAAATCTTATCAGTAATAGGTCGCTACGCTATCTATGTATTGGAAATAATCATGCCATTAGGTATACCTTTCTACACAGTCGAATAAGAGAAATCTGATAGTTTTTCTGATACCATGCGCTACGTTTTTGCAGTTGCGGCCGCAAGGGGCAGCGCCTGAGCGGATATGGATATGATACCGCCAGGGCGTTGGTATGTAAGAAACCTTTCGGCCTATCATCAGATGTTACTTTGTTCTACTCACAGTTCATATTTACACCGACTATCACTTACACCATACTTTAGGAAGTTCATTAGAAACGGCATTTACAAAATAAAGAGCTCTGTTTCGTTGAACAACTTTCTCGAGTTAGTTTTGGGAGTAATCTGACGTGCACGAGCGCGGCGACAATGTCAATCCAGCAGAGACTTAAACCCAAGATGCGAATAATTATTGCCCGAATACTTATGCTAATTCCGGGCACGAGCGCCGACCGTCATTAGAAAGTTCGACGCGGGCACCGGGCAAGTTAACCCCGCTCGCAGTGCAGCCTGGTTCCGCAACAGTTCAAGGTGCATTGTTTAGATAAAAAACGGACTAGGTAGGAATTAGCATATACAAAAGTTATTATGTTAGCTTATAAAATTACGTTTACATCCCGTACTGTAAAATTTACCATATAGATATAGCAAGCAGCAAGTGCGCTGTAACCCTAATTTTAATGCATTTGTTTGAGGAATATTTCATTATCGGAACAACAACACTATTAAAAATATAGCAAAACTACGACGAGAAAAACTATGTACCTATATTTACTGCAGTAAAAACCTTGAAATAGCTCCATGAGTGAATCTTGATCGTTAGCTCGTTACGGAATCCTAAGTGAATGACAGCAATTTGAACTTGAAGAAGCGAATCAATACTTGTTTCGATGGAGCGACAAGACGCTAGCGCCGGACGGTGGCGCGGCCATGACGTCACGTCACCAACAGACGCTCCCGTTTGGCAGATACTGATCTGCTGTGACTGTGACTGGCCCGCGCTGCTGTCAGCGTACCGCTCTATTGTGATAGCCAGCCATGAACTGTGCCAGAAAGAAAAGTAATTACACTCAACCGGTTATCACTTCTAGTCCGTAGCCCATGCATACCTATCATGAGGAACCTACAAACAATCGAATCGTGATTTGAACGATCTTAATTTAATACGTTTTATTAATTACATCGATTCTTGGGTCAGTGCCATTTACCTACCTATACTATTATCAGCTTATGGGATGAGAGACTAAAATGCTGGTCTATTGTAGCGTCGGCAGTAAGTCAACCTTTACATTTTTGTTGCAAAGTCACCCTGGATGTAGCTGATTACAGTGCACGATGATGTGCTGTCGACTGTACTATCCTATGATTACGTTGGACCTCACCGTTGGCTGCCCCACAGTAGCTCTTTGTGCTCAGGGCCCCGCTCCTTTCTTACGCGCACCAAATCCTGAGCGATTCCAATCTAAGTGTCAAATTCCTTACTAATTTGATAGTTAGACGATTGGAATCGTTCAATATTTGGTGCGTGTAATAAAGGAGCGGGTTGTTAGCACTGCGAATCTTATCTGTCCATAATTCCATACATAATGTAGGTAAATGAGTTGTAATGACAAACAAACATATGGGATAGGACAGCCGGCGGAATTGTCAGTTAACTATGAATTGTCCATGTAGTTCTATGAAACAGGCCCCTGGTGGACCAGGATAGTAACGAAGTGATGCTTGAGATCCGAACTCTGGTCAGTGGGTAGACCAATAGCCCAATGGTCGGCTGATGTGGTCAAGTCGGCAGAGAGCCCGTGGATGTGGATGGCAAGAGATTGCGAAACAGTGGGTGGAGGTGGGCTAATAATGTTGACACAGATAATATTACAATAAAACGCGATAACGCGCATCGGTAGAACGTTTGCCTCAAGTTCCAGAAGTGGTTTGTTTTTTTAAAGGATGTGGTTCTCAGTTCGTCTATATTTCTTTGTATGTATTGATTATTCCTTATCACGTTATTAGATTTCATTGACTTTTTTTTAAAAACTGTGTACGTCATAGATATTCCCATATTAATTTGGTCAAGATCTGCTCCTATGTTATTCATACTAAATCCTGCACAATTCCAATCGTCTAACTGTGAAATTAGTATGGAATTTGACAGTTAGACGATGGAAATTGCTCAGGATTTGGTGCGCATAATTACGCCCCTGTTGACAACTGCTAGGATGGTATAGGTACTGGGCAAGCCTACTGCATCTAAAAAAACAATGTCTTAGGCACTGCAGCGTCTGAGTAGTCCCTTCACCCATTTAGTGTGAGTGAAGGTGCCACTGAACGCTGTATAAATCATCTCATTACGTAGATTAAGACCAAAGTTTTTGAAGACTGTTACAAAGGCATCATTCAAAAAGCCAAACTTAAAACTTAAAAATGTCAATAATTGTTTTGAATTATTTTGTTTAATTTTTTTAAATTGGTTTGAACAATAAAACAATCATTGAACATTTTAAACTTTTGCCTATTTATCAATACTGAAGAAACGGTTTTCAGGTTCTGCGATATTTCAATAATACGAAGAACACTATAAAGTTCCAAAGAAAATGTGGCTTCTTGACCTTTTTGCCGAGGCCGCCATGTTCAATGACATTAATGAATTTATATTACCTTCACCGATCCACGTACGTAGTACAAACTCCTGTCTCGTTTACTCTCATGTTCTAATTTCCTTCTTGAAGTGGCTCTATATAAATGACGTAGGAACATGGTGTCATAGGCTTCGAAGGTCATAGGTCAAGTTAGTGTAGGCAGATAAATATAAAATTCACAGATCGTGTCCCGAGAGTGACCGATGACGAAAGGAGTCTGCGTCGTGATCGACGGTGCGCTCCGAAATCGGTCGATAAATACAGTCCACTACAGCTTATCGTTTCAACTGGAATTCTAATTGCATGTAATGTCCACTTGTGTAATCTAATGCCAACAACCTGTATTCAGTAGCTGTTTGTGCAAAAAAAAACGCTTAGATTGCAAGGATTTGCTTATGTTAAGGGGCTTCTAGAGATTTACAAGCGCTACCAAGGAAAAATAAATCATATACTGATATTTTTGCATAAAAAGGCTCACACAAACTCTTAAGCATGCAAATTGTGATATTTAGGACTTCCGACTGATAACCCAAAGCTAAACACATAGGGCGGAAAGCCTAAAAACATGAACGAAGAAAGATTGAAGAAAGAAATATATCTTGCGAATGTAGGTGGAAGGGCCAGTAAGGGGCATCCCAGACGGATATACTTCGACCGCATGTATTAGTAAAGGCCAAGATAAAAAGCACCCGAATTGGCGTGCGTGCATGCATCGACTTAATGAATGTTGCTGAAGCGAAAGAGGTCTGTCAGGATCGTGGCAAATGTCAAATCCTGGTCTCTGCGTACCCCTCCGGGATACAGGCGTGACTTTATTTACACATTACAATGTGTGCTGTCTAGTCCAAGGTCATCACTAATCAATTAATTGAGAGATTTGTAAACCACTTTGTGGCTGCCCTCTCGACTTGGCCTACAGAGCCACACAGAAAAACACTATTTTTCGTAGGTAGGTTCCAAGATGGTCTTAAATGAAAGAGATGAAATACTGAGAATTTGGGAGGATTTTATTGATTTTGTGCTGATACATTATGACATCTTATCTGAATACGAGTAGTAGGTAGTAGGACGAGCATTACAGAAAGTGGCGTGGCAAGCCCACGCGATTCGAAACAAACAACAATTTTAGTAAACTTAAACTATTATAACAGCTTCTTACATTAAAATAGTCATCTTTCTAAGTCTAAATAATCGACTTATAATCAAATTCTTATATGTACCTAAAGTAAATTATATCCTGTTCCGCACACACTTTTTGCTAGAACGATCTGTTAAAGAAAGTGCTTAATTTATGTTTCTTTTATTGATTGCGCATTTGTAGTCAAAAGGATTTCCATGAGCCTTTTAAGTGAGAGCATGCAGTAGATAACCAATCAAGCACCTAGACATAGGCCGGAGGAGTGCAATTTTAATCAATACCGAAGTATTAACAACACACATTTTTTATAAGATTTGAATGAAAGAAAACTTGATATTAAAATATGTGGTAAATAAAATATTTTCACTTTCACTATTTTATTACCATACCGGATGTCGTGGGTTCGATTCCCACTGGGGGCCGCCTACATTTGTACAAATGGCCTCAGTCTGGTCTTTCCACGTTTTTAATGTCCTTGCCTGGTTACCATAGCGCAGGGTATCCTAGTTTAGGACCACGACAAGTGATTGTGTTGTTTGGAAGTTTTTTTACAGGGATTTAGTAGGTATCATGTGATGGGACATCACTAGTGGTGCAGTAGCGCCACCATATCGCACAGGGTACGTACGTGGGTCAGCATTACTGATATCATGAAAACCTATCACTTTCGCTTTATCTTTCTAGTTCTGTAAAACGAGGTGATGATAACCGAGTCTTATACTTCAAACAAAACATCATATTGAATAAGGGTGCTTTTATTAATCGTAGTTTAAATTCCTATTTTGTGAGCAAACGTATCCGTAATAAAATCATACCGGCAGCGCATTGTATTGTAAATAGGTAGCCAGATTGTAGCTGACCGTGACGGGCATCGATCGATTCTCCAGTCAGAGGTTCTTCCTAACACAACAAGCTGAGTTCAGCTACGGAATATAGCCTATCAGAAGGTTAACTTGGGTAGCTCATATTCTAACGAGTAGGTGCACTCACACACACACACACACACACACACACACACACCCTTACATACAATAAATTTGGTACAAGCGAATAAACGTGCATTACTCAATAGTAGCTTAATTAGATACCTATTAAACCTTCAGCATTCAGCAGAATACTAATGTATGTAGAGAAAATTTTCGTACCATTGAAGAACTTTTTCTATTGCTACAAAGTTTTTGTAAAACATGACTCAGGACCAAGTGTGAGTATGACTTCGCTTTGTATACTTTCTTTCTGAATTACTTCAAAGTGCACAGAATGCGCCAGGCCAAGTTCTCGCCAAGACCGCAACATGCCATATTTACACGAAGCCTTTTCGACCCCACTCTATCTCCAAAGTAAGTTGTGAATAAATATAAGACAAAAAAATTGCAAGGGGTTAGGGGTAGATGTTTATGTAGAAATACGTCATCTGTGAAAAGGATCTTGATTATGAGCTGTATCGCTAAAATCTAAATAGTGTCACCAGTTTTGAGTGTCCATAATTCATGTTTTCAATTATAAAAAATAGGGGTTTTCTCATAAAACCATGACTTCTCCGTAATTCTAAATTGCGCAGCGGTAGTGCACCTGCATACCATGCGAGAGGTCCCGGGTTCGAATCCCGGCTGGGGACAAAAAAAATGTAAAAAAATATGTTTATGTTTATGTTTATGTTTATGTTTATGTTTATGTTTATGTTTATGTTTATGTTTATGTTTATGTTTATGTTTATGTTTATGTTTATGTTTATGTTTATGTTTATGTTTATGTTTATGTTTATGTTTATGTTTATGTTTATGTTTATGTTTATGTTTATGTTTATGTTTATGTTTATGTTTATGTTTATGTTTATGTTTATGTTTATGTTTATGTTTATGTTTATGTTTATGTTTATGTTTATGTTTATGTTTATGTTTATGTTTATGTTTATGTTTATGTTTATGTTTATGTTTATGTTTATGTTTATGTTTACCTACGTACTAAAGCCTTTTCGAAAACCCACGTGTTAGGGGGGCTGAAAGTCATCGAGCTTGCGTGCGAAACGATTCGTGCCCTAAAGTGGGAACATAACGTAATGAGTACCTACGCAGTACCTACGTGACTGATTATGTTATGGATGACTTTGCAACTAAAATGTTATAGTTTATCTACATAGACTGCATATATATGTTATTATGTAAAGGTGATATGAGGCATAATTACCGGGCTTTCTACTCGCATCACGTAAATCAGTTATATTACATTTCGGTTATATTTTATGAAATGGTGACTGATAGAATCGAATTGATGATCGATATAAATTACATTTTGCAACACTGAATGTCATCGTTCATAATCTGTGCTACGCCCTGTCACCTATCATTATAACCACAGAGAATATAATCACTACGTTTTAATGCGATTGTTTTCTTCATGATCAGAATGTATATTTCTTTATTAACTATTTCGCATGAATTTTAGTATTTTTGTGAGCGGAGTCTCAGTAAAATAAACACCTGTAAGTAAATGAGTTAAGCTAGAGATTTCTTGTGTTTTGGTAAGTCTCCATTCAATGTAATAACATCCTCGTCCGGAGAATTACTTTAATGCCAACAATAGTATTTAAAGATTTTAAGCCAGCACTACAAATTAAGTTATTGATCATTTTCCTTTCAACTGCCTAGCTATCACGGGCCGGCTCATGAGATACAGCCTGGTGACAGACAGACAGACAGACGGACGGACGGACGGACGGACGGACGACCGACGGACCGACGCGTCGGACGGACGGACAGACAGACAGACGGACAGTGAAGTCTTAGTAATCGGGTCCCTTTTGGTACCTTTTGGGTACGGAACCGTAAAAAGAATAGGATGAGAAGTTGGTCCTTTTTTTACGCCTATTTGAAGGAAAGAGTTCACAATTTATAGTCAATATGTAAAGGCTTTGGTTCAGCCGTCATCGATATATCGCCCGCGCTTACTTCTTAACCCTTTGTGGGTCTTGGCCTCCTCCACAGTTTCCTTCCAGCCTGTCGCGAAGCTTGGCGACCTTCTTCCAGTTGGTCGATTATCCTTTAGTCCTCGCAGAGTTCGTTTGGTTCTAGGCGATTCGGTTTCTTCTGCTTTGGACTTCGGAACCACATGTCTTTTACCCTATTCAGTGGTAATCCCTATGCGGAACCCTCCTCTTTTACCCGGGCTTGGGACCGGCAATACCGCGGATGCGGCACAGGCAGAGTTATCGCCCGCACAATACTCCACATTCCAGCCGGTTACGCACGTCCTATTGACCTGAATACCTCCTCGTTCATAGGTGCCGGAAAAAAACCCGAAAGGGTACAAATATTGTGTCAGACAGAGCAGAGGGCTATTCGCGCACGGTCAACGCATTTACATTCCTCACGACTCGGGGTCGGCGTGTCGGGTCGGGTCGAAGGCTTCCAAAATTGGAGATAACGTGACAAAAAATAAATTGAGAAAAACTAATCCCTGTTTGTCGCTGTGATGAAATGGCGTGTCATGATAATGGACGACAATAGACTTGAGGAAAAAAATAATAATAATCATATCAAAGAGGCGATGTTAAAAAAAAAATTAAATTATAGGGGTTAATTTATTTTTCTACGACTACGACTTACTTTTCTATGACTGAAGTGGAGATGAGCTGGACATGTCGCTAGAGCGAAAGACGGACGGTGGAGCTAAAGAGTTCTTCACTGGTACCCTCGAGACTACACACGCCCCGTCGGCAGACCAAGAACCCGCTGGTGTGATGACGTCGTAGCACTAGCCGGCCACACCTGGACCAGGCTTGAACAAGACCGATCTGCATGGCATGAGATGGAGGAGGCCTGCACCCGCAAATGGGTTTTCAAACTTAACAATGATATCTAGGTATTAATGTTTTATTTTTTGTTAAGCACTAATTTAATCATTTATTTTACATATATTTTATAGTAATAGGTTAATTAATTAATTTATTATGGAGAGATTTTAATTTTTATATTTTTGGACATCAAACAGATTTAAAAATAATTATTTATATTTTTTGTAATTTGATTTTATCCTATGTATTTAATTTTTAGATGAAACCAGTTTTGATTTAACTATTGAATGAAATTTTATTAATATCAACATAAATTCCAAATTAAGTTTTATAAAAATACTTACCTGTACAATTTTTATATTTATTGTCATTTTAATGTCCTTAATAAATGTATTGGTGTTAGAAAACGTAGATGATATTTTTAATTTTATATTATTTGTAAATATTTAAATAAGTTTGGAAATAAAGGCTTTATTATTATTATTATTATTAATACGACTAATACTTTTTATAACTAGAACCCATCGATAAGTTATTGTAGTCACGTGGTATATAAATCGGGCTCAAACTATGACGTCATAAGGTGCACTTCATCATCATCATCAGCCATTTGACGCCCACTGCAGGACATAGGCCTCCCTCACAGTTTGCAATCATGAGGAGTTTTTGCCATAATCGCCACGCTTGGCAGGCGGGTTGGCGATCGCAGTATCTGGTTGGAATCTCAGGAAGACGTTGCTGCCCGTCTCCTGGTAATTTATTTCCTTAGTCGCCTTCTACGAAATCCACGCAAGGAAATTGAGTATATGGCGTTATGAGTGTATGACGTGTATGGAGTGTATGGCGAGATGGAGTATGGCGTTGAGTGCACCTTAACGCCATTTAATGTATAAAGCGTTCATCAAAATTCGAGTTATCTCATAAAATAATGTTTTTATGAGTCTACACCCTAATCAGGAAACGTTTAATTCAATGAAAAAACTAAATCTAAGTATATCGTTTATGACTTTGTACTTTTTTAGACTTTTTTTCCTTGTTTTCTAGGGTATAAAAGCAAAGTTACTCCAATCTAAGTTTGACGCAAGTTCCCCATTTCTAGACCTAGTCCTAATCCAGTGTATCTTGGACCTATTCCTATAATCAGGTAAGTTGTAAAGTTAAGCACGAACTCCTAAGTCATGGAAAAGCTGCGGCCGGGTGTTCCAGTAATCAGATCAGAAGCCGAGTTAAACAAATAGCCGGGAGTGAGCCGGCCACATACAATAATGCACGATCGCGGGCGCGGGAGGCGCGCGGGGTGTCACGGGCAGGGCTGCCACCTTTAAAAAATGTCAGGCCTGGAGGTTTTGGGAGTAGTTTTATTATTAACCCCTTACCGCATAATCCTTCTATTTTTCTCGAGAAATAAAAACTGTTAAGATTTCACAAAATATTTTCGAGATATTAATAAAAAAACTAAATTCCCTAAGATATTAGCTAAGGCGGGTTTTTAAGTATTTTACTGTGCGGGCTTGACTTTTTCCGACACGGTGATTTAGTAAAATGTGTGTGACAATCATCTCCCCGCTCACCGCCCGGTGTAACCTGGAGATTTATGATTTTAATTAACCCTGGGCCTGGACATGCACCATTCAAGGCCGTAAATTCCGGGCGCAATACTGAAGAGGTGGCAGCCCTAATGGCGGGGCGGCCGGAGGGCGCGCGCCCGCCGTGGAGCCTCGCAGGGCAGATTAGTGCAACGTCGTGCACTTCAATGACTACCGAGCGGTGCCTGCAGAACTATCAGCGACCCAGACACGGACACAAGTCTGCAATACAAATATAATTTTTATTATTTTTACGTGGCTTCTTTTGTGTCCCACTGCCAGGCAGAGGCCTCTATTGGGTCACATTTTTTAATTAATAAAACACTATTTCTTAAAACACTTTTCAAAAAGAATGTAAGTTGGTATTTCTCCTTACCGCAGACTATTTAAACTGCATTTGAGAAGTGTTTTAGGGAATCGTGTTTTCATAACAAGCACCAAAAAATTTTACTTAAGGAACATCAATGTTTTTAGTTTCAGAGTTAATAAATTATGTTAATTTTTGTTTCAAAAAACGTTAGAACTTTGAACACCTTGACCGAAGATAGTCCTTAATGTTGAAGTAGCTTTAATTTACATTTTTTTAAGCCGCGTCGAGGTAATTATAAAGCCTGGTGTCGACTACAGCAGAGACGCGTCGAATCGAAGCGTGTCGCAATAATTATTCCTAGTGCGTCCATCTCTAAAGAATCGAATCGAATTGCTTATTCATCACAACTCTTCATCAAATTAGATCGTTTTTGCGTCTCGGACAGCTCGGATGAAGAGATGTTTTTATTTCAAATACTTTTTGATGAAGAAGAAAAGAATATAAGAAAAAGGAATTGGCGTGCTCCAAAATACGGCTCGGCAAGCTAGTGGACGCGAGTCTTAATACATCTTGGTGAATACCTACTGCTGTAGAACCGTAGAAATAAAGGCGTCTTGTGCTAGGGATAGTTTGACTAGACCACTCACCGGCTTTTCTAACTCTATGGCATGTAGAAATGATCTGCTCCGAATGGTCGTTATAAGTTACGTCAGGCTTTGTCTCAGTGTATCCTCCGAGATAAGTGAGCGATTAGCTCTTGGATGATCAGGCTATAGTTGCCCAAGTTAGGCAATCTCTTAAAATCGGCTTCGCAACCCACATCACCATATCTGAAAAACTCATTAACTTTTCTCAAAATAGTTTTTCAAACGTATGAAACCATGAATTACGACTTATCCAGCGATGCACACAACTTAGTAAGGAATGAAAAAAAATTAACAAAAAATATGCTCCAGGTGAGGCTCGAACTCACAACCCCGGCATTGCTCACGAACACTGTCTTATAAGTACCGTGCGCTAACCAATTGCGCCACTGGAGCGACGATCGACCAGCCGAAATCAGGGTAGCCCCTCCACGCGGCCCTCCCGCCCCGCAAACCTCACGCCTCTCCGTTCACGCCTTCCTTCTACAGCTAATAGGATGATATCACGTTTTACGTAACAGTTCATTAGAATAACAGTGTTTAACGAAACTATGAGTACGTATTAGAGTAATTTGTTTATAGCTATCTATTAAGTATCACTCTTATGATGACTAATTATGGTGTGATACTGATAACAATCGTAAAAAGATTAGGAGTTCTAACTACGAATTAATGTCTCTCTCTTTAGTTTTCTCGATTACAGTTGAGTTTAGTTATGTTTTTTCACTATACACTGGATTTTTTTGCCCGAAGGTCAAGCTCGATGATCCACAGGGTTTCCTTCTCTAGTTCAAATTAGTAAGGATCTCCGTGCATAGAATGTACAGCATACGACAGCACATCGCACATTGAATGTTCTTGCGGGCACTTACCCGCAATCTCGTGCGGGTGAGAACGTGCGCAGATTCAGTACATTTTCATACATTCTTTAATTGCGGGCATTTGACCGCATGCCAAGTAACCGCTAGTGGGGCTTTTAGGGTTAAGGTTCGGTCGGCTTGCATAGTTGTGTATAGTGGACAGCAGGTCAACCTTTAGTAAGCATAGTATACTTAAAGTACGTAACGTTGCCAAGGGCATAAACCAAATTAAAATATATTTACTTACTATTTGTTTTAAGACTAGTGCCGCAGGAATACTCGTATCATGGTCAAAATATCCCTTTAAAATTTAGCTAACGAATTCGGTGTCACCCTGTTGTCATACATTCTACGTGTCTAACACTCCACAATATTATTTCTACACTCTACACTAATATTATACAAGATTCCTCTAAAGCCAATCTAAAACTCCGTTTATTTAAGGGGATCCAGTGAGCTAACTAGCACCACCAGTGAATACCCGGCCAAACGAAAGTCGGACTTGCGCCTAAAAATCACTATTAACCAACTATTAACATGATTAACAGATTCTACTGACAGTTTATGATAAATTTGATCTGTAAAAAAAGATATGATTTTTTTCTCGTTGGCGATGGCGGTAGTGTCACTACCTGGACCCTTTTAATCTGTGGCTACATCTTTTCCTTGTAAAATCTCCACCACAGACAATCTGAATCGGCGTTTTTGAAGTGTTTTAGGTCAAAGAGTGAAGAACGGTTACCGGGGGTGCGGGGCAAGGTGCGTATGTACTGATGTGCTGTTCCTGGGAACGCTTCCGGGAACGTACTTAAGTATCTACTTACTGGAAACAACGGGAATGGTATGAATTATTTAGGTAGTTACCATTGAAAGCTCTTGAAATATTGCACTTACGATTATGATCTAGAATTCTAGACTACAATATATTAAAATAATATGGGCAAGTAAGTATTTATGTATATTATGGTGGTCAGACTCTGATGGCGGAACTAAAAGATGCTGGAATTGCTGGTCAAAGTATCTGATCAGTCGAGTTTGAGCTTATTTCATGAGTTTTATACGTAGAGGCTTTGAATAATATGGAGACAAAGATATGATGATGTGAATGAGAGATGGATACGGAATCTCTTCTACGGATAACAGCAGATCCTTTGAGATTCGGCTTATTTAATCAGTTTTGCTGGAATGCGGTGGTAGCGGAACGGTAAAACGCCAGCCTCACATTCGAGAGGTCGTGGATTCGAGTCCCGGCATGTTCCAATGACTTTGTATCTCTAGAGTTACGTATATTTGTGAAGTTGTAGTTAGAATACCACTCGCTAACTGAGAAGGAAAACATCGAGAGGAAACCTGAGTGTCTGAGTTGTTCACATACCTCAGCGCTTGAAATTGCCGATCCGCGGTGGGCACGCGTAGTGATCCGCGGTGGGCACGCGTAGTGATTAATAAGCCCATTCTCTCCCTCTGAGAGAAAGCCTGTGCCCTGCAATGGGACGTAGTAGGCTACATTTTTTTTTTTATTTCATTCACATACGGAAACAGTTTTAATCAGGAATTTGTCGGAGCGGGTCTAATGATGGAAGATGGATAAGATAAGATAAGAATATTCGCTACTATACACTGGAAAAAAACAAACACAAAATATAAGGTTTTAGTTTTAACGGACAGTAGGAGACCCTTCGAATTTAGGCTTCTTCGATCAGTCTTAATGAGGACTGGTGAAACTTGGTGACCACAGTTTAAATAAGAATTATACTGCGACCAGGGCCTGACATGACAATTGAACTACAAGGAGAAGTACAACGATGTGGAAGGTAGATACTAAAACTTCTAGACGGATAAAAGCAGTCTCTTCGGGTTTCAGCTTATTTGATCCAGTTTGATGAGCATTTTGGTGAAAATCGGTGATCAGGATCTGGTACTGGGATTGGAACATGGATATGGAATCTTTCCAACGGACAATATTATGGATAATATCTGTCTAATTTCCTTTTTTATGTGCAATAAAATTTTCTCTATTATTTATTTATTACTTTTTTGAACAATTAAAAATATAATTTACGTAAATTTTCAGCAGAATAGTTCCGGAGAGGGTTTCAAAGTGTTAATAAGTAGAGGATACTTTATTGTACACAAAAATGGGCAACAAACATTGTAGGTACCCATAGTTTTTTCCTGATACTAGTATATTATAAAGGGCGGGTCACGGGGACTCTAGGTTTTCGAATATCCCCTCAATTACTATTTGAATAATAAAGGTCTGTAGTGTTCGAATAATATTCGAATATTACAATATTATATGCGCATTTCCAAACTATTTTTCACTCTACTCTGAACGACTTAACGGACAGGCTTGTTTGTTACTCGTCTTCTGTGCGCGGTAAAATAGGAGCAGGTGCATGGAAATGTTGAAACATTTATTAAATAACCCTAGATTCCTTTTTTATGAAATAGAGAAGAGGGTTAAGAAAGCTTCTCACCTCAAGCGGCAATTCTTAACGTTTTAACTTCACAAACGACATAATGAATCGCAATGAAGATTTACCAATATGTTAAGGGGCTCCAAGTAGTAATACTAGCCACCAATGGAAAAAAAATATATCTTTTTACACAAATCGTTATTGCAAAAAGTGTTAGTCGGAACTCTCAATCTTATTGATAGTGATTTTAGGGACCTATGGCGCGCACCTAATTCAAAACCATAGAACTAGATATTATTAGCGCCAAAAATAGCCGATTTTGGTATAAATCCTATCTAGTCCCAGGTCTGTGATCCTAAGTTTTCGATCGTCGGTCCTTAAAATCACTATTAACATGATTGAGAGATTGGTCTGACGAAACCGTTAAGATGTCAAATGTTGATGCAAAAAATAATTTCTAATGGCCAAAGAGAGATTTTTGGAAACTTTACTTCGCCGACATTGACACGTTCAGTACGTGTCAATGTCGGCCAAGTAAAGTATGAACAACTCTGGCTGCAATGTAAGAAGAGGTAAGAAAACATTCCGTTTGCTCAAAAATTATTCCAATAAACAAACAGAACGGAAACACTTAAAGATCGCGTAAAGTTTCTTTATCACTTTTCGCGGCGCGTAAGATCGTAAATTTTTTTATATAAAAAAGCGACTTGAAAACACTACAGCACTAAAACACATAAATAATTTAAACAAATCCGACTTTCAATTCGAAGTAGGAACATACATGTTAGTACTGTAGAAGTATAATTTGGAGCCGGTGCCAAGTTACATGACCAGCACATACGTTTTGGGGACCGACTCCAAAATATATTTCTAGAATACCAACCTACTTCGAAATTAAAGGGCATATTCGTATAAATTCTATCTGTGCTTTGAGTGTTGTACACTTTTGAAGTCGGTTTTTATTTCTATTTAGGAAAAATTACAGATCTTACGCGCCCCAAAAAGTGTCAGACCATCTCTCAATCATGTTAATAGTGATTTTGAGGACCGACGACCGAAAACTTAGGATCACGGACCCGGGACTAGATAGAATTTATGCCAAAAGTGGCCGTTTTCGGCATTAATACTAAAAATATTTCACGATTTTTTGTGCATATCACTATGGCTCCACCAAATTGTGTTTTCCGAAAGCAAATGCACGAGTTACTATAAAAAAACCCAAATCGCTTCAAGTGTGCTTTTGAAATTTGGAGAGTCCCCTCGATTTCCACAGAATCATCAGATTCTGGCTTGATGAGTATGGGACCACCTGGGAAGTCTGCCCTTTCAAACAAAAAAAAAAGAACTTTCCAAATCGGTTCAGGCGACGTCCTATAATGGTGGAACTTACATAAAAAAAAATTCCGACAAATTAAGAACCTCCTCCTTTTGTGAAGTCGGTTAAAAAAGATGTGACAATAGCGCCTAGTGTTGCTGCATGGAGGCCCTTAAGAGGGCACAGAGATTGATAGTGCTTAAAAAATCGGATTTTTATTTCAAAGATATAATAGAAACAGCTTAAGAAAACGAAAAAGTTATGTTCTAAATGGGATGGAAGGTATTTTTTTTAATAGCAAATAGTCGACAAATTCGTAATGTATGAATAAGTAGTAGGTACCTATTATACGAAACATTCAAGTAGTAAAAATGGACGAATATTACAAACCCTGGCTGCGGGCCATTCGATTAGCGCCGAGCAAATGATATGTTAATTACATATCGAGGACTATGGTTTATAGCCGGCACTGCCTGCACGTGCCCACGCCCGGCTACCGGCAACGGCACATCAATTATCGCTTTGCCATCCATGAGATCCTATTATTTTTACCGACTATCCAAACAAACCATGTTTTAAATCACTTACACCCTCTCACCAAATTACAACTTATCATCGATTGGGCGTTGAATTCCACATTTTTTAAAGATTTATTTGATCTAACCATAGCCATTTCCTTATTAAGTACAATTGGAGTTTTAAATTGTTAATAAAACATTTGGCCGTTTTGAAACGAAATCAACCCTTTAAATAACCCTAAAGTGACCCTAAATGTCAATTAAATTATAGATAAGCGGTACAGGAGAAACACGGAATAGCAACTGTCGGATCGTTTGGGCGGGGTAATGGCTCGGTTGGTAACCGTGCGAGGTGACCGATCGGCGTGATCGAGCCGGACAATTGCCCCTAATGAAAGTAATTAACACGACGCGATCACTCGCCATCGATAGCGGCGCTGCGCAAGCGCTGCCGCTGCCGACAGTCGACACCAGACACCACAATGTACGCTTAAATCAACCTACACACTCGCTTTAATTAGAGAATTAATCAATCCATTCTATTACCTGTCTATAAAGTCTATCTAATGATAAATTTAATTATACTCCTACTAGCTATAATTTAAAAATATAAAAATGAAACCTACCGGGTTAGGTTGGGTCATATATGGCTCATAACCTAACCTAACCTGGAAGGATATATTTCTAACTCGAGTATAGGTATGGGGATACTTTGAGATTTGAAGCGGCATGTCTAACAATAGCGTTACAGAAATAGAGAAAGTTCCCATAAAGTTCGCAAGCTTTATGAGATCAGTTGTTTCCAGTGCACCTGAGACTTTATTTGAACTGTGCCTGAGAGTTGCATATTTGAAACGACGGGCCGCGTCCGCAGTTTGTACAACACAAAAGCCTGCAGGTAGAAAAATTGTTAAGAGGTGCATTCAATTGGGCCAGATAATTTAGGTAAGTTTGTGTGAACGAGTTTTTTGGCCAGGCCGCAGGCTGTGGGAAAGTTAACCCACATAATATTGTTGGTGACATCACTTATCATAATGTACTACCTTATCAAATGTGGACTAACCTTCGTTTTATTTACTTATTTACAACATTAATAAGCACCATGGATCAAGGTTGGTTGGTTTAGCGTCTATCTGCGTAAATACAGATCAAATTCATCGATAAAATGGACAAAACCAACAGTGCGTCTTGCTGGTGTGTTTGTGTTAGATAGTCTTTCCACAGATAGCTGTCAATCGGTAAACAAGACGAAACCTCACCAATGCATTCAAGGTTACGAATGTTTGTCAAAGATCAGAGATACTTAAATCGACTAAAATTGGACCACGTAGGTATCTGGACAAAGGAAAGGAGGAAATATTTGCCTGAAACTTCTGCACGAATCATTCGTTGGTACAAATAATAATTCAATTTGGATTGATTACGAAAAGAAAATAATATAGCTAGAGTACAGAACTAGATCAGCTAGATCATAGAACAACATTTACATTTTTATAGTAAAGTCAGCCGTGATGTAACCGATTAGAGTCCACGTACGAAAAGATCGATGTGTTTTGAACTGTACATACCGAAGGTAATAACAATTGGAACGGAATTCAAGTCAGCAGGTAGCACCGAGTGGTTCCATTCAAATGCGAATTGAATTATTCCCGATTCTTACATAAACTGGTTTTCATTCGAAACATTTGCCATAAAGTTTTTTCTATTTTTCTTGTCGGAATCCTACGAATCCTCGATTACACTTGACATTGACAATGCGGTTTGGCAGATTTGATACGAGGTCCGAGCTGTTTCTCAAGATTCAATAACCGTAATATTATTGTGATTGATTAGGCACGTACCAGAAGTAATATAGGTAGGTAAGGCGGAGGCAGGTCACGACGTTGTCGGGCGCCAGCGTGCTTATTTGTGAGAGGTGTCAGGTTAAAATGGGGCATCGGTATGCGACAGCGAGTGTAAGGCAGCACTTTGCCAAGGTTGCTCTTGGGGCACGTGACACTCACAATCAGACGACGCGCTGCATCAGCACTCTGCGCTCGCGCCGTACGATGCCCACGTCACGTGTGTCGAATCAGGGATTATTTTGGAAGAATATGATATAACAACTGCTCTGACGTTATAAACTAGCTATAATACTTATGACAGATAAAAAACGGGAAATCTTTTGACCAAATTATAAATTTGTCAATATCTGTCCCTTTAGGCCCCTCGCCCACGGCGACATTTTGTAGTGATGCTGTCGCGCGTTTCGTAAACGCGCAACAGCATCGCTACGAACGCGCTTTAGTCGCATTTGCAACGTGCTACAGAAGCGATGCCAACGCGCTACTAACGCGCCACAGCATCGCGACTGTATCGATGCGAACGCAAATATGGTATCTGCTAGCTTCAAGAACCATAACATATCATCCGTAAGATATCGCAATGTAAGTAGTAAGTAGGTACCTGATTAACTAGGTACCTACAACTTACTTGCTGTCATATAGTTTAACGGTATTTTTTATAAAAACACGATTCCTTAAAACACTCTTCAGAGGCTGATTAAATAGTCTGTGGTAAAAGCGAAAAACATAACCGCAGATTATTTAAACTGCCTCGTTTTGTTTTATAAAAAAGACCGAAAAAGTATTATTTCCAAAGCATTCTATTAGAAGGACAAATTCTTTAGAAGTAGTAGTTGATACTTAGTTATATATATAGTTTTAACGTTGTTTGTTAGTCCAATAATAATTATAGGTATTTTATTTTCATAAGAAACATAATATAAGGCGTCGAGTTACATAGGAAGGACGTGGGACGAGGATGGGTCTAAGACGCGACCCGTTGTATAGAGTTTGCGTACTGCCTCGTACCGAACTCCCGTCTCACATGTGTGGGCTATGTGATGTCCCGTCGCTTCAGGCCTGAGACACACAGAAAAGAAGTGGGGCGTGGGCGTGGAAAAGACGCGTCGTTTTTCCAATTCCTTTTCATACAAAATGTATTGAAAGGCGGGACGAAGCCCACATAGAAGAGACGGGGCGGGGGGCGCGAACGCTATACAACGAGTCGCGTCTTTTCTGCGCCCTCGCCGCACGTCCCTTCTATGTGGCCAGAGCCAAAGGAGGACGCCGCATCTTCGGCCCGTCCTCGTCCCACGTTATTCCTGTGTGTCCGAAGCTTAAGACAATAACATACGGTCTATACGTTTGACGCTTTAGCATAGTGTCAAAACCTCCCAATATTATTATATCAAAAGTTTTGAAAAAAATCTTAACTAAAGTTGTGATCACCTGTAATTGACTAATATACCTACTAGACTAGACCCTGGTAAAACTAAGGTTGTTGTTATCTGTTGGTGTGCCTTAAATAAACAAATAGATCATTATTTTTCATTGTGGGCATTAATTGCTTTGAAGAGTATGAAATAAAGGACCCATCAAAGCTACCCATTTAGCCACTCCTAAATAAAAGCATTCCAAGTTGAAGCATGAATGAACTCGGGCATCATTCACAAAAGACCTTGTTGTTTATTTAGATCGTTTAAATGAGAAACCGCATCGGGCTCAGGTGTGCACCTGTTGAGGCGCCCAAAGCCGTGGGACTCTTCAGGTAAAGATCTGCAAAAAAAAACTTCATATTGTTATGCTTGCTTAGAAATTGCGCTGAGTTTTACTTCGTACCCATTTAGCACATTGAGAGATTGTATATGGAATCTCAGGATCGTTCTTGTAAAAGAGCCGCGTGTAGACGGATACAGGGGTTTTCGCTGATTGTCTTGCCAATTTATTATACATGGAGCAAGTTTATGTTATCATAATGTCCTTTAGACGGAACGAACAGGGCCGGATTAACCACGTTGAGGCACCTAGGCAACGCTCGTCGAGGGCTCCTTTTACCTGTTTCTTATTGATTTTGGAAACGTGGAATATTTTAGCATTAAGTCCGCCACATTGCCATTGTATTTTTAACTTATGTCTACAAATATTTTAAGGAAGTAGCACATATAATTAACTTAAAAGTAAAACCATCACGGCTAAGCAGGCATTACAAATTAACGAGTAATGGTGGACCAACTTATAAGAGGAAAACTTCGTACAAATTCCATCGAAAATTACTTTGATGAAGTTGTTACTTATGTAAAGATAAATAAACAAAATCCTAGTAGTTTTATTCATGATTAAGCTGTTTATTACAACATAACGTATGTATGCCATCACCTTATTCAATATAAAAATTTGAAATAAAAAATAAAAACCGTATTTTTAGTGGGGTAGCGGGAACAAAATATACGAGTCCCTTATAACCATAATCGTTGTTTTAAAATTTGACGTTCTCAATTTCCATCCCCGAAAGTCTTCACCAGAACATCACCAAATTACCTTGGGACTACTTTTACGCTATTTTATGAAACATACGGATTTTACTAAAGAATGTGCCTTATTAGGCCTTATTTACTGTCCATTGAAGAGTTCCGTTCTCCATCTCTGAAAGTCTTAATCAGATCTTAAATTAAATTAAATTAAAATGGGACCAATGGGACGTTATATCTGTTCGAACAAAAAAAGAATTGTCGAAATCGGTTAAGATTTGACGGAGTTAAGGAGGAACATAGCAAATATATATATATATATATATAGCGTCGAATTGATAACCTCCTCCTGTAAAAATTGTCCTCAGCACGGGTTAGTGCAACAGAAAAAAAAAGTTCTGTAGTTTTGGAATCTGTAGAATTCTAAAGGACCCGATTGGGCCGCCATAACAAAGGTTTTTAATTATTCTTTTCAAGGTCATAATCTAACAGGTTAAGGCGCGAGACACATAGATGGGACGTGGGGCGGAGGCGCGGAAAAGAGGCGCCATTAATCAAATTCAGTTTCATACTAAATGTACTAAAGGGAGACGGGACGAAGCCCACACAGATAAGACGGGGCGCTTGCGCGAACGCTTCGATGTCTCCGCCCTTTGGTCAAAGCACACAGAAAGGACGCGGCGCGGAAAAGACGTCCCACGTCCCCCAGTGTTAATATTGAAAATTTACGCATATAAAATATCTAACTTTTCTAGTAAGTTACAAAGCACTACTTTGTAAATCAGTTTTAAACAACAAAAAAATTAGAATTATTTAAAACTGATTTACAAAGTAGCTTACATATCGAAAAAAATAAAACCATCAATGCTAATGCCCATTATGGAGATTTCTTTAAGGTCGTTTCAGATAGTTTTGAAAAAGTTTTTAAATTGAAAAAGCTATCATCGAAAGGAAATAGGGTAGGATTTAGTGAATGGGCCACAGCCGGCATCCGGAAAAGTAGGGTTTAGGGCCGTCTGCCACAAAGCTAAATGCGAGCATATAAAAGCCAAAATTCTTAAATCGTCTAATAAAATAAGGTAAGTTTCTACAATAAGATCCCTGAGGATATAAAAAGCTTGCCAGAAACGCGGTTTAAAAAATGTGTGAAGCACACTTTGTGCCAAAAAAGCTACTATAACATTAAAGATTATTTAGATGACAATGATGTCTGGAATTAAAGCCAGTTCAATGCATGAGTTTTAGAACATTTATATAAATCCTGTAAATTAAGGACTTGAAAAGACTAAGTTTGGAGTTTTTTTTTTGTCCATTTTTTCTGCAAAATGATCTAGATTTTGAAATGGACACCTTGTTTAACTTGTAACGTTCATTAAGTCGCAGTTTCTGTGCTACTTTGAATAAAAAAAAATGATTTTGATTTTGAGTACGCATTCTAGCCTCAAGTGCATAAAAGCTTCGGATGCCTATCAACAAGAGTATCATTAAATAAGTAATAAGTAGTTGTAAGTAAATAAGATCGTAATCAAAGACTTGAAAATAAAATTTATTAAGACGGCATATTATCTTGAATGTATGAGTTGAAATAGCGATCTAAGACCGACATACAATTTTACTTTTAAACAAAAGTGTAAATAACAATAATGGACCGTGTTATGCAGAAACATTCCAAAACAATAATATTTTTAAATATTTTTTCTCGCAATTTACGTTATGTGGGTTGGAATGCTTCTACGAAACACGGTTCATTAAAAACTATATAAAGTGAAAAAACAAGATAGCGATGTCGCTATGTAGGTATAGTTTCGAGTCGGTGCTAAGTTATACTCGTAAGATCAGCATGAACATATTGGGCGCCGACTCCAAAATTTATTTCTATAATACCTACATCGAATTTAAAGTACATAATATTCGTTTCAATTACCTATCCCTCTGTTTTTTAGTACTGTAGTGTTTTGAAGATTGTTTTTATTTTTAAAAACATCATGATTTTTTTGTGAATATTGTTTCCACACAACTATCTTTTCCGAAAGCAAATTCGCGAGTTACTATAAAACTGTTTTTTGTGCTGTAGTGTTTTGAAGTTTGTTTTTATTTTTATAAAAGCACGTTTTTTTAATATCAAAACGACTCCACAGAACTATAGTTACTGGGTGTTAAAAAACACCTAAATCGCTTGAATTATGCCTTTAAAATTTGATGATGAAATATGCCTTTAAAAATTATTTTGTTTTTGTAAGGTTCATATTTTTGGGACGCACGCTTACGGTAAACGAAAAGATGGGTGTAAATAACTTTGTTTACAACAAATTTTCATGTAAAATTGAAAATAAACGAGTTGTTAATCAAACCAAAATGCACCCACTCTTTTGGGGTATAAATCGGAAAATATCGATCCTAGGAAAAATATTATGAGTACCAAAATTGCAGAAAATTTAATTTTAAACAACTTTTGTAATTACCATTTTATGTGTGAAACTGAAAATAATCGAGCTACTCAATAAACAAAAATTGACCCTTAAAATCGAGATGGCGGATGACACAACGGATCGAGTACCACGTAAAACAAAATTTAGCCTTCCAGTGATCCCCCCAACGAATTCTTAACGAAAATTGCTACATATATTGCATAGTATAATTTTTTCCTGGTCACATCGAGCGCACAAGCATTATCCGAAAAAAAAGAGTTTTAACACCTATGCATATGTAAATACTTACATTAATAAACAAATCAAAATCTTTTTGTTGCTTTCTTACAATATAAACCTACCAGTTTTTTCCTCAAACATTATTTTTACAATCATTAAAGAAACCAACGACAGGAATCTGAAAGAAATCTGACTTTTGTTATTATGTCCGTAGATTTCCGATATGGAACACTGTGAAGTGAGAAGCGGAGCTACAGATCTGTGGGAGTGTAGTATCATAGACAAAAAATTTTGGTCTGTGGCAGCATCCTTAGACCCGGATTCCACCAAAGCGGAGATGTTCGAAGCGGAGACGAAAAGAGATGTTTTTCAAAAAAGGTGTATCCACCAAAGCAGGGCGAAGATGCGTACTGACTAGACTGTAGCCGAGATTTGTGTGATATTTGATAAGATTGCTGTTTAGTTCGATCTGACACGAAAACCAAACGTTTCCATGTCACTATTACTAAAACAGTATCTTCTTTTACTTGAAGAAGAAGAAATAGAGTCCGAAGAAGCAAAATTGATAGCGCTATACCACCTAAGCAACACGTCGATTTAGGACGTCATTTGGAGTACCATACCATTCATGGAGACAGCTCACATCTCCGCAAACTTGATTGCGCCATACAAATATGATACATCTCCGCTCGTTGGTATCCACTGAAGCTACGCGGAGACGAGATGTGTGAATAACGATTTTCTATTGTTTGTTTAAAATACAGCTCGTCTTTTCTCGTCTCGTCTCCGTTTTGGTGGAGTCCGGGCCTTAATCAGTCTGCGAAGGTGTGCGTAACTCATAGATGTGCCGCTCCTTTCATAGATTAAAAAAACAGATGTGACAAGATCAATGAAACCGGGGGCACATCTTTATAGTAACAGTGACGACATTAAAATATGGTTTTTCACAACTAAATTTTTTTATGAATTTTCAGACGAAGATAAAGAGAGTCATGGAACAAATAATTATATCCAAAACATCCTAAAATATCATACTCACGTAACTGATTAGAGGGCACGTGTGTAAAGGTTGTCGTTCTGTCGACTGTAAAAGAAGTTACCAGTTGGGCGGAAGTGAATGAGTTTATTTTGCCACAAGGTTGGTACAGTCGACAGCAGGTCAACGTTTACATTTTTGTTACCGTAACGTACAGTTGACAGCACGTCATCCTTTACATGTATGCACGCTACTTCGTTGCATTACGGGCGACTGCAACTAAAATGTAAATGTTAATGTGCTGTCGACTGTTCCACGGTCTTATTCATTGCATTGACGTATATTTGTACAAAGTTTCGTATGAATCTGGCCATAATAAAATTTTGTAAAATCGCTTATTTTTTGCCCACATCATAAAGGGACCCTTTGTGCAAGATTTCAGCTTTCTAAATCCAACGTTTTGGGATGAGTGAGTAAGTCGAGACTTTTCTTTTTATATACATGTATTAGATAAAAATTTGAAATACATTCGCAAGTGCACGGACATATGACGATGTAATATAAAAAATATATATTTATTTAAAAAAAAATATATAAAAGAGACATTTAAACAAAACTCTGGCGCGGGGCCCCTAGCCGGTGTGGGGCCCCTAGGCAGTTGCCTACTCCGCCCTTGGATAATACGGTCCTGGGAACGAATGTACACTTCGAGAATCAGCTTGTTTTCTCTGTTTAATAGTCTGAGAGTACAGATCTTGTCGAGATTTTGGCCCCATGACCAAACAAGGGCGAAACATAAAGAAAGCACGAAACGCTTTATATGTGTAGGCAGAAGCCCACTCAGATATGTATTCCGTGTTGAAATTTTTGTCCATATCTGGCGGAGCGGTGTGGCGGCGGCATGTACGCCGATGCAGATATGCTAAGAACGTGCAGATCGCGGGGCGCAGCGCGGCCGTAGGCGTGAACATCGCCCGTCGCGGTGTGGCGGCGCTCGACCAGCCGCGCGCGCTACTCAGAGCCTAGATTTATTGCGCCGAACGTCCCCGTCTACGCTCTATCCAGCTCCGATCGCAACACCTCGCCGCCGATCCTCGGCTGGCTCCCTTCCCGGCACGACCTTACTTCAATTCGTACAAAAGAAAATACTTTATCTTCCTGTTTTTTTTTTATTGCACGAAGCGTAAATATTCCCTTTACGCCACAATGGAATAATCGGGCATGTGTGATTTAGTACGTTGTTGATTTTATCCACATTCCAAGTCATTGTACAATACGCGCCGCCCGCCTGGCGCAATGCGAAATTCCATTAAACTTTTTGAAAGTGAATAAAAGAGGATTTGTGAAAAAAATCCTTCGCCTCTCTCGAACAGGTTATTGTTAAGGCATAAAAGAAGAACAATGGCACTCTGTATTTCCAGTTAACCAAACTGCGATGTTTACCTGTACGTATTATCAGGTACTGCCCACAGCAGACTGCGTGAATATATTTGTTTGCATAAGATAAGATCTTATTTATTACTTATAAAATGCTTTTGAGATTCTTAGGGTTCCGTATTCAAAGGATGCCAACGGGATTTTTATTACCATCTTAAATATATGGAAAACCGCGTGAGGAAACCTCAGTGTCTGATGTGTTCACATTCCTTAGAGCTTGAAATTGCCAATCCGCGTTGGGCACGCGTGGTACACGCCCATACTCTCTCTCTCTAAGAGAAGGCCTGTGTCCTGCAGTGTGACGTATAAAGAATACGTACGTAAAAATGGTGTTTTCCATTTCTTATATTTTGTGACTTTTAAACTTCATCAGCAACATAATTAAATGGTGTCATAAAAATAAATGTGGAGAAATGGTACTTTTGGACAAGCCTTATAAGAGATAAATAATAATTAAAAAGATTTTTCATAATAAGCTTTTCATAATTAACTTTTTCTAATGTAACTTTATTATATCCCTCTATCTCAAATTATCACCATTAACCACAAATATAATTATTATTTGCTGGTACGGAACCCTCGTTGCACGAGTTCGACTCGCGCTAGGCGGGTTTTTTATTATTGAAGCTCCACGGACAACACTATCTATTGGTATTCTAGGACAATAATAAAATTATTCGTCCGGTTGTCGCCCTACTGCTGTTGTCTCAAATATAAGCGCAATGTTATGCCTATTCGGTACTTTTAGTGCAGAGAAGAAGTGAAGGCACTCAGTTCCAATGAACTCAGTAAGTCACGTGTCCGTAGTATTGTTTATTTTGTTATTAAAGAAAACAATGCTAAAATTATGAAATCCTTCTTTGCTTTCTTTGCCAACTTTGTCAACTAGGTAAGTACGCCAGGGGCCTGTTTCATAGGAACACAATTCATGGTTTACTATGACAATTCGATGTACTATTGCACAGTTGATAAATTCAGAGACTCACAAGCAGGAGGCCTTGCGAGGACTAATCTTGCATTGTCAACGCAAGCTTCAAGGCTCCATTTCACCAAGTGGGATATTGACCCTTTGCATTTGTGATAAAAAGAGAATATAGAAATAATATCTCTGCGCAAAAAGATAATACAGAGATAATAGCCAGTAAAGGTTGATGTGCTGTAAAAAGAACTTAGGTTATTTTTGGGGTTCCGTACCCAAAGGGTAAGGGACCCTGTTACTAGGACTCCGCTGTCCGTCCGTCCGTCTGTTACCAGACTGTATCTCATGAACCGTGATAGTTAGACAGTTGACATTTTCACAGATGATGTATTTTAAAAACAGAATAAAATAAATATTTAACGGGGGCTCCCGTACAAAAAAGTGATTTGCCGTTTTTGCTCGATATTATTAATGGCAACAGGTAGACACTTGAAATATTCAAATGTTGTATCAATGGTACGGAACCCTTTGTGCGCGCGTCTGACTCGAAATTGGCCGGTTTTTTCTTTACTGTAATAGGAAGATAGAGATAGAAAATACTTTTCTTTATTACACTTTGCTGTGTTTCGGTCATGTAAATTAATGTAGCGAACAGAACCTCCAGGCGATTTAGGACAATATGATAGCTATGCAAATATGTGTCCAGATACTCTTATGACTGCACCCTAAGTAATCGGAACAGCATTTTATCACGCGGCGTCTGATAGCGGAGCTGGAATCGTGATCAGGGGTGTGATATTAAAATGTGTGTTAGTCGGGTAGAGCACGTCCGGCGCCCGCGCATGCGGTGTTCTGTCCGCGCACCAGATAACGCCACAACCTGCTCCTGCTTATCTTTTTATCCGCTCGTTGATACTCGCCCTATGCAAATACTTTGTAAAAAAAAGCTCGACATCGGAAATCGTGACAAGAATTGGAATAAAGAAGTGATCTGTCGAGTTTCTGTATAAAATCAATATACTTAGGTAATATTATTCTCTTATTTTGCCAGATAACACATTATTGTACTAAAAAAGGAAATTACGCAGTTATTTCTTATAGCTACCTATAACGCTTATGATACTTAGGACAAATTTCAGGTAATACTTCGACACTTTGTTGCAAACCTGCTCGTGAAGTCGTATAACACTCGTACTTACGATCGACAGCAGGTCAACCTCTACATTTTTGTTTCAAAGTCACCCATAAAGTTACTGATTAGATGCGCACGTTTGTAAGGGTTGATGTGCTGTCGGCTGAACATAGGTCACACTCGTAACAGTATCAGTAGAGTGTACGAATGTAAATCGCTCAATCGTCAATCGATTTAACGTCATTCGATATAGTGTAGGGGATCAATTATAGGTATCTGTTTGTATCTATGAGTTGAATTTCTGAGACTTCAGAATCATGACTAAAATGTATAAGTGGGTATATATATGGTATATTTTTAAGATTGTGTTGGGTTAATATACTCGTATATACTCAATAATTATTGTACACTTTCCCCCCTCGTTTATAATGTTCGTATCACCACGTCGAGGATTGGCTCGAAGAGACTTCTGCGCAAATAAGCTCGCCATGTACATTTTATAATTTATTTTATAAATGTTGTGTTTTATTTATGTCTTTTTATGTGTGTCCAATAAAGTATAAAGTAAAGTAGCAAACCCATAATGGAGATTACAAAGAATCCGTTGCTAAGTTCACTAAGTCTTTAGGCACACTTTTTGATAATATACGGATAACCGTTGTCGATCTTATTTATAGTGGTTGCCATGAAGTTGGTAGGTAGGTATGTAGTATCGGCAGATATTGACAATGACATTGGCACTTGGTTACGAACGATCGACCACCGGCCCCTGATCGTCCGCAATATATCGCCGCGCTCCACTTAAAGGTGTGAAAGTGTGTTTACATAAGACGTTGGGATCGAGAGATGTAGGTACATAAATATCGCGAAGGTCACGTGAAGTGGGCCGTGCACACTTCCGGCCGCGTGGCGGGCACGTGTGCGCAGGATGCGCCGGCGCACACCCCCATCCACTCGCGGAATCGCTGCCATTGCCATCAACGAGAGTGTCAATATTCCCATGACTATCCGTTAGAGGTTTTATGTCTTTCGGAAATGAAACACTCCCATGTTCGTTTGCCCCTATGCTTATGCATAATAATATCAATTTTGTCCAATCGTTCCCACCAGACTGTAGGTACAGACCATGTACTGAAAACTATGGGTAGATTTTCACGTGGTAAGTAATTTCCAGAAATTTCAGTCACGAATGTACATTGTTCGTGGCCAATCTTGTTCGTGGCAGATATTTTCATGGATGACCATCCACCAAGGTGGACCCACCGTGGTAGGTTAAGTTAAGGTTAAGGTTAACTTACCTAACTAACCTACGACGATCATCGAATTCACGTCAAGAATAAAAAGAGGATAAGGATAAAAATTACAGTAGGTTATTGAAATAAAACAAAACCTGAAAACCCCTTTTCTTTAATTTTCACGTTTCACTTGCGTATTTACCGACGATTTATAATAAATTGCAGGTTTTACAAAATCATTGCTCAAGAGTTGACAGAAATTCCGGATGGCTAAATACGTTAATAATATGACCCATATTTGCCAAATACGCAAATAGGAGTGGCCAAGTGAGGTGCCCGAAGCTTTATTGTATGTATGTTATTGAATTTAATTTAATTCTTTTAACTGCACCACGGTACGCACTCCGTAGTACAATTATGGGTTACCGTAGGCACTGACTGAAAATCAGCGCTGAGGGATCACTTCCTCAGCACAACGCTGAGTCAGCTGCCTTTTGTGGCAACTTAGATACACCACAGGTTACATCTATGGTCCTGTTTTATTTATTCGTTTTGTCTGTTGTGTATTTAGTTTTCTTTCTGTTGTTGTGCATATTATGTTACTTATCTGCCTATTTCGTTTCTGTGATGTATCTTGTTGGTATAATAAATGTCTTTCTTCTTCTTCTTCTATATCGATATTTATAATAATAATCATTATAATTATGTGTATTCTTAGAACATTGTAAACAAAATAAAGAAGAGTCGGACTCGCCCACCGAGGGTTCTTACAAATTTGTAGGTACTTACTTACTAATAAATAGTTCGGGAATCGAGTCTCAGTTTTTCCGACCTTATCCCGAACTTCAAAGACCATTTTTTTTATTACAAATGTACAGTTTTCAGATTTTTCCTGTACTTGTAGTATACGACGATATTATATACTTGTCAAATATTATAGTTCTATGTGTTGGGCTTGAGAGTTTCGAAATATACGTTATTTGCGGCATAAACGGCCGTGACTTTTTATCACGTTAATTTAGAAGTTTTATTTTTTCACAGCTTCAATGGATTGTAGATCTGAATATATGGTTTTAACTCGATACCTGTACGAGTTCCCGAGATAAAGGGTCTTGACAGACAGACGAACGGACGGACGGACAACAAAGTAATCCTATAAGGGTTCCGATTTTCCTTTTGAGGTACGGAACCCTAAAACGGGAAATCGTGCTCATTGGAATGTGCATATGGAAGGTATACCTAGGTACTGAAGAAACTGTTTTCAGGTTTAGTTGAATGAATGAATGAAGAAATTTGTATGAATTTATTTATTGCTAATAAAAAACCAAGTTACAATTCTTTGTAATAACCTAAGTATTTCAATTGTAGTACCGCACATAGTTGATACAATTATATTACAATTTTATTATTATTATTTGTTACTTCAGTAACAAATCGTATACATTGTTTATCTGTATGCCAACATTCACCTTAATTCGTTCAGCGCTCAAAAAAAAAATCTTCACATCAAGATCAATTTTGAAATTCAATGAAACTTGATGACTATTTAAGTACTTAGTACAATACTTGTATTAGTGGGATTGGTCGGACAACATTTGAATATTTCAAGCGTCTACCTGTTGCCGTTATTAATATTGAGTAAAAAAACGGCAAAAAATTCACGTTTGTTGTATGGGAGCCCCTTTAAATATTTATTTTATTTTGATTTTAGTATTTTTTGTTATAGCGGCAACAGAAATACATCGTCTGTGAAAATTTCAACTGTCTAACTATCACGGATCATGAGATACAGCCTGGTGACAGACGGACGGACAGCGGAGTCTTAGTAATAGGCCCTTACCCTTTGGGTACGGAACCATAAAAACGTTTATGTACCTCTAGCTATTGATATGCTCAAAAAAACTTGCGTCGCAAAGGTAAAAAAATATTGTCTTGCATGATGTTACACACTTATTTATACCAACCAACCACCTTACCAACGTATTTATACCACGTATTTATACCACGTCTTTAAATACGCAAAACCCAAAAACAGTATCGAATTTTATCCACTTTCCGTAAGTAAAATTTTAAAACTCCCAATTCATAACTTTTATTTTTCATACAAGCTAGATTAAAAAAATATTAGAATTTTGAAGTTTAGTTTATGAAAGTAATTTGATTTATGATACTGGAGAAACCGTTTTCAGGTTTTGCGTCATTTCGATAACACATTGTATTTCCGTCTTGTGCAAGGGAGGTCATGGATGATAAATCTCCGCGTGCAAAGATATTCTATTTTGGGTTACACTTACGAGAGATAGCCGTAAAACATGACAATTTACAATTGAAAAACGGTTACGAAAGCGCAACATAAGAAGGAATAATTCTTTCCCAATGTGATATACGGCGACACTCATAAAGGCGAGGAAAAAAATTAATTCCTGAGCCCCTTAAGTTATTGGCACAAAAAGGGAAAATTTAAGACGTGCCAAGACAGACAATGCCGATTGGCGTTAATCTTGCCGCGATCAATAAACTCTCTGATTACACATTCATGGAATACTTCGCGCTCCGTTTATCTGAATAAGATGCCTTGACTGCTTCTTGCACTGGCTTCGGTTACTTTTTAGTTCTGTATCTATTCTTTTGGCCCGAGCCATACTACCTGCTCCAGTGCTATTTTTATAATCTGTTTACTAAAGTCTGTTATCAAGCCCAAGTTATCAAAGGTACTATTTGTCCATGGTTCGATCCCAAAACGACGAAAAAAAGTGTGTAACAAGATCTCTTTATAAAAACACGATGCCTTAAAACACTCCTCAGTTGCAGTTTAAATAGCCTGTGGTAAAGGGAGAGACATTGCCACAGATTATTTAAACTGCCTCTGAGGATCGTTTTAGAGCAATCGTGCTTTATAAATAAGACCGAAAGTATGTACCTGCGAACTATTAATCGATTTCATTTCAATGATTGTTTATCGAGCTAGCTAGACGTATGGGTCAGTCAGCCGCTTCGTCCAACTGCGCCAATAAATAAATGCCAGCTGACCGCTTCATATATCTACGTTTTGTAGTTAATTGTTTACGGTTAGCACGAGGTGACATGGATCCGAGAACATTACATATGACGTGACAGCTGGTCAAGCTTTGAACATTTCTTATCGCACAGACATAGACTTCAATTTGGATTGTCAGCAGGAAGATTTGTGTGCTGTTGTATCAATAAACTGACTATAAGGTACCATATGGGACCCGCGAAAAGATTAACTATCGACGCTAGGTATACTTCGCACTAGATAGGACTTATGTGGACGTAAACAAACTATTTATAAAAAAATATAAAATTTTAAATATTCCATGAACAAAACAGGCAGAACCATATTTGTTATAAAAAAGTTGTTGTAAATCAGCAATTGCGCATAACCCTGTGTTCTTTACATCTAGAGAAAGTTTATCTGTTACTTTATTATATTGTTACTAGCTAACCCGCCAAACGTTGTTTTCTCATATTATGGGCAGCTCACATAGGCTCTTTCTATTATCCCCCCCCCCCCCCGTCCACTAAGTCTAAGTTAATGTATTTCCCTAGGTTTACGTAAGTTTATTATTGTATTTAATCTTCTTCTTGCCCTACCCGTCGCCAATCTCATCAATACCAAAGGTTTGCTGGAAGAGAATGCTTCTTGCATTAAGCACGCCCTTGTATACTTACAATGTAATTAGTGCAATAAAGAATGAAAATAAATAAAATGTTTGTCGCAGAGAGGATGAAGATGAAGTCGCAAACTACTAGAATGGCAAGTGAGGACCGGACGTAGAAGTCTGGGCCGACCCCCAGCCAGGTGGCGCGACGACATGGACAAGGCAGTAGAGAAGACCTGGAGAAGGACAGCGCAAAGCAGAAGCGACTGGCGCTTGTATGAATAGGCCCTTGTCCAGCAGTGGATATCGACGGGCTGAGGATATTCATGATGATGATGATGGTGATGACGACCTATTCTCAGACCTACCAAATATACACAAAAAATCATAAAAATCGGTGAGGCCGTTTCGGAGGAGTTCGGAGGAGTTTTTATATATTAGATTAATTGTACCAGCGGCTCTTCTCGCGTTGGATTTTTGTTTGTTTGTGGTTTGTTTTGCTTGTTTGTTTGTTTGCGCCAAATTTCGTCTAAATACCTCTAGCCATATTCTTGATTGTGTTTCAGATACCCAACTAAACATCTATCGAAGTTTTAAAAACCTATTTAGAGGCTAAAAATTCCACCCATGCCGGGACTTGAACCCGCAACCTCTGGCTCAGGCATGGTGAGCCAGAGGTCGCGGGTTCAAGTCCCGGCATGGGTGGCATTTTTAGCCCTAAATAGGTTTTTAAAATTGTCCTTAGCACGGGTTAGTGCAACAAAAAGAATATAATCTATTGAAGTACCAAATGAGTAGGAACCTACTGTTTTTGATAAAAACTAAGGTATTTAGATCCATTGTTATACATTTCAGAAGGCCAATTATTAAATCAACCAGCGTTGAATGCCAAGCATATCTCAAAAACACAAATAAAAAAAAAAAGAAAAGAAAGAAGTGACATCAAAAGGAAAAGGTGACGATCGATAAGGTACACTTCAAAAGAAAAGGTTACACGTAATATGAATAAAGTTAATAAACCTCTCTTGTGATGCGCGACCACGGACGGCGCGGCGGCGGCGGCGGCGGCCGCGGTGACGATCTCACGACCCGGCATTGTGAAGTAAGTTTGACTAACATGTCGCTTTTGTCGCTCCATAGAACAACATTCTATGACACATCTCAGTCCATCATTAATTTGAAACCGGTGACCATATAAATGGTGATCTCTTATAATAATACGTCCAGTCGCCTAGGTGCCACTTTTATCGTTTTATTATTTCACAATAGCCTGTTAACGCGTGTGGATTACTGTCACCGAAAATGCTTTTTGTGTGTCTCCGAAAAGAAATGATTAGATAAAGTTCTATTAAGTTATGAGATTTCCCAATCAAATTAAGTATGTATCAAATTAAATTGGTAATTGAACATATTTTGACTTGAGAACCCCTAGTTTACCTGACAAGGCTGCGGGAGGTAATTGTATTGAGGCTATAAAAAAAACTGTGGCAACAACAAAGCCTACCAGAGTACACCGCTGATGTGACCAAGCGATTGAAGATTTCCTAACACACACCTGCTCTCCTTTCAGACCTCCAAACATGAGCACAATAAGATCTATTCAAATGTTAAACAAAAATGGCGTTGGATAGACAGCAGCACTACATTGAATTAACCCGAAGGCAGAACAATGCTTACTTACATCGATATCTCTAGGTACCCACTTTCTTTTCGAGCAAGACAACAAAGTTCGTCGTTGTGTATGGGGGAGGACGCTGACAAGCCCGCAGCGGTACAAAGACGGTCGGCGGAGTTGGTTCAAGTGCACAAAGGTCAGCTTGTAGCCGGGGAGCAGATCACCTTACGCTGCGCCCGCGCCGCCGCCGCCGCCGCCGCCGCCGCCGGTGCGTCGTGAGGCGGCGCGCCTCGGAATAGACTTTTGTGACTCGACGAGCATTATCGCACGATCTGGAAGCGGAGATGCCCCTCATAATGCGTCCAGATAAACCCGCTTTGTATCGCATGCTCTCTATAACAAGAAGAGTATGCCATGAAAGGAGCGAGCAACGCAACAGGTACATGCCCCCGTGATTATCTACTAGTAGTGTAGGTGACGTGCACCCGCTCCTTTCAATTCCAAGCCTTTTCAACAGCGCGGGCTATGAGATCTACTTATTTTTTAGGGTTCCGTAGTCGACAAGGAACCCTTATAGTTTCGCCATGTCTATCCGTCTGTCTGTCTATCTGTCCGGGGCTTAGCACAGAGACGACAAATACTAGAAAGTTGAAATTTCACACAGATATATATATTAATCACGCCGACAAAACTGTAGGGTTAAATCTTTAAAAACATTTCTTATTAGGGTAACTCCCCTACATATAAATTAGCGATGCAATTTTCTTTTTTCGCCTGCACCATAGTGTGAGTTATCGTTGCGTTGGTCTTTTAAAACTATTGTAAGTGAAGAAAAAACTTTTTTAATTTAGGGATCCGTTTGCGAAATATGAAGCTTTAAAGTGCAAATTTTTGTTAGAGCAGGTTGTCACTCGGTCCCTCCGAGCTCAGTCTCCCGGCTAAAACGTTGATTGTAGAAACGTAAAAGTAGCACACAAAGGAAAAACTATCACGACTTAGTAGGCTTTACAAGTTGACGCGTAATAGGAAACTAACTTATGACAGGAAAATTTCGTATAAATTCCATTGAAAATTACTTTGATAAAGTTGTTTTTACGTTAAGCATATAAAAAAACGCCTCCTCCTACGGACCCTACACGCTCGTGGCCTGATACGCACTTGGCCGGTTTTAAGTAGCTAAGCAATCTACACATAGGTACTACTATCTAAGGAGATAACAATGTGTGAAACATTATCGAATTAACATAATAGCTAATGTACTTAGAGTTTCTCTACCTAGAGAGACTCATACATACTTAACATGAATAAAGTTTGTTGTGACTTGGCGCATGCGCCACGATACGCCAAAGAGCAATGAATTAAACAATCACAGCTGACTCATAATACCGGTTAGCTATAAAGACAACAGAATTATCTTTGTCTGTAGTTTGTTCCACAGACAAAATGCCATGTAACTACGATAATATAATTCACAAAGTTTTAAGTTTATTACACAGCTGTGGTGAAAGCAAAAGGAGGTTATAGTTTGTCATCGTATTGCCGAGATAGATCAGGTTTCAGAGCTCTATCACGAATCAATAACTATTGATGGGATCTCGGAGTCGTGGACAATTGATTCGAATTATGATAGTAACAATACGATATCGACCATCGCTATATTGAGGTACATAGAGTTCATAATGCCTAGCTAGAATAGAACTACATTAGTGGAGAGCAGTTTTGTAATTCGTAAGTATGTCATGTACCAATGGATCGATGGAAATATTTGCAAATGTGTGAAAATGTGATTTTTTAACTAATGTCTGACAATAATCCTGGGCTTTCGCAGTTGGGTAGAAAATAGAACGATTCGGGATAATTCTTTATAAACCTTTGAGCAAATAGAACTAAGAATACGCGGAGCAAATTGTACAATGGTATCTCGGCGGGCACGGGAGCGGCGTAAGGTAGTGTGGTCGTGCGAGTGCGGTGGCGAGATGGTCGCGGTGCGGTGGCGCAATGCGGTTCGCGAGAAGGGCGCCCACCCAGCGCGCCGCCAACAATGCCAAAGGCGACTTCACGCAATCTGCAAACCAACCCTAATATGTTATCTACCTACCCGCGCGTCCGAACAAGCCTCTACTCTATGTGTGACGCGCTCCATTTGGATACTATTTAGTGCCGCTTAACTTACAATAACCGGATTCTCGACATCTTGGGTGAGTACGGGTAGACTATATGGGGAATTACGACAGGAATATGCTGAAATATCAAAATGAGAGCCCTTAATCGCTACACGCGATGCAGTATCCTCTACATGACGGAATTTATTTGATAGCTTACGCCACGGGAGCTTGCATGTTACGGATACCGGGATATTGTAGAGCTTGTCTCAATTAGTGCTTACGACGCGAGATAATTTTCTTTAGTTAGGTACTGCTGCAACGCAAGAGGCTTTACTTACTTTATACTTTATGGCTCACATACATAAAACACGAAACTTTGTAATACGAACTTCTGCAAATTCCGTCTCGATAATCACGCACAATGGCCTGTCCACCACTGAGTTCTACTAAGTCTTGTTAGAAGTCACATTTCAGTTCTTATTACCACTAACAAGGACCAATTTGAAGTAAACAGGCGTACCTTGTGCGTACGTCCCAATTGATTGTGACATGTAAACAAGATAGGGTTGCGTTGCCTACACACTTGTAGCTGCCAAGAAGCGAGATATTGTGCTGTGACCTGAGGCGAGCCCGTGCGCAGTTGCCGACCGCTGTGTGGCTCAATTAAATCAAAGGAGAAGTAGCGCGGGTTGCGTAGCTCCCGAGGGCGCGGCCGCTGCGCAAATATGTCTTGTGAGGCCATTCCGGTTTGCGTTCGATGCTTAAACACCACATACAAGTGGGTACACGCTATAACAATATGTAGTTCCTATTTAATTCTCTTAAAAAATGTAGAGGTGTCCCCATGCTCCCACCAAACCCACCATGTCGCGGTCGCATCAACAATGGCGATTTGCTTTACTAAAAGTAAGTAAGTAAACAGGGTAACTTTTAACAACTTTTTTTTTAAATAAATAAATGAAAAATGTCAAATTAAGGTAAATATTGTCCGAAGTTGTAGAGGAAAAATTGTTGTAAATGATAAAGTTTTGTGGACGAATTTTATTGCGCATTTTACGGATTACCCTGTATAATCTCTCTAGCTTAGCGGCGGCGGGCGGTGCAAATCAGTTCAATTATGCAAGCGACCCGGTTAGAAAATAAGCAGATGGCTCGAGCGATATTAGTGCTCAATTGGAATAGGTTTTCTTGTGTAACCAACCGTATTGACACCAAATGTAAAGTACGTCTAACGGACGTCTCTTTATGACGTTCGGTGTTTACTTACATAAATTCGGGCTCTTATCAAGGCGCCTTGAAGAGATTTTCTTCATAATTTTTTTATTCCTCCGAATGTTGTCATGAGGAAAGTTCACATGAGATTTTCAGCGACACCCCAGCATACCTCCGCCTCATTTAGAGCTTACCTTATGAAAATACGTATAATGTCACCTCTATGTGAAAGTATTATATATTTGATTCTTGTATTCTCGAGTTATTAGATAATACCCAAGTGTGCTCCACCGTCGTATAGGAAACGGAAAGAAAAAAGAACGTAGGAAGGTCAGGAACACATGTGGTTCCGATATTTTAGATTTGTAAAGGGGAGCTCGTGAGGTCGTTGTCCTGAAGACGGAGGGTCGTTCCCGAGCGGCGGAGTGTCGCGAGAGGGTGCGCGCGCGCCCCGGGAAGACGCAAAGCAGGTGAGACCCTCCGTCAAAAGCCGACGCGAACACAGGAACGAATTCCATAGACTCATTTAGTTCAAAGTTACATTCGCTCTGTACCGTACCATAATTTTCTCTTGCTTTGCAGAATACTTAATCGCAATTAGATCATAGCGAAATAGCTTAATTTCATGGCAAATTTCTTAGCATTGGTGACATAACTGGCTTGAATTAATTAATTGTTTTATAACTTCCAAATCCAAGTCGACAACCTCTCCCGCACGTAACCTGGCTTTCTCTCGACGCTATCCGTTGATTTATGAATTCATGATTTCAGTTTATTGAAGCTCGATATTGATATTATACTTTGATGTCCCAGTATCGGCCAAGAGGCATGGGCAATAAAATAAACAATAAACAGATAGGTGTGAGCAACCTTGTTCACGATGCTATCTGGGCGCACATTTCCTCGAATAGCACTTACCGGCAAGTTTATGCTCTACAGACCTGCGCAAATATTATGAACACTGAGAGCCACTTCAGAAGTTGAATCGACTTGTTGGTGTTACTGTGAGCTATCAAGACGAAGGATATTGGTTGTTGAAGGTGCACTGAGGAGTGACACAAGTGGCTCCGACCCATTGCCCTCCGCGCTTGGGCGGGGCCGCGCCCGCGTTTGTCTCATGAGAACGCCATATTCTCCGCTCCACTGCTCTTTATAATCGCTGTGTATTGTATTCGTGTCCATTATATTGTCAGATGCTCCTCTGATAAATTTAGTCACCGCGGAGCAATATCTTGTTTGATTGAGCGGAACAGGATACTCAAGTCACTAAGGAGCGATGCTTGATTACGTTATGTTTACGGGTTGATTTGCGCTTGAACCAAAGACAATGTACCTGCTAGCATTAGCATTAGCATCTAGATGTGGTCACAACGTCAATCCTGTCCATTGTGAGTTCAGCGTTTCAGAAATAGATCTGTGAGTGGTTGGTGGCACGGCGCACGGTGGCGGGGTGCGTTTATCAGCGCAGACGCCGTTTGCGCGGAGATAGCGGAGGGTGACAGTAATTGACAGGTCGGTGGTACAGGACACTTGACGCACGTGCGAGCGGACCGGGCTCGTACTAAGCAGGATGTCTTTAAATAGACTAAATGCCTTTGTGAAGGCATGCCCTCCGAAGGGTGGCGGCATCCGGCGCAATCGCGCACACGATTCGATTCTAAAGAGGAAACTTATAAATAACTTCTTCAATTATTCTGAACCATTGGACTATGAAAACGAATTGCTTGCTTGGTAAGTCGCCTGAGTCACTGCCTGCGCTCTGAACCAGAAGTCGTTGCGTCACCTCGCTACCGGCCCCTTATCGTAAGTCATATCGCCGACATGCTGTTTTACAGAATATTTATTGTTTATTCGTTAATTTGATTTCAGTTTGAAATATAATATGCAGATCCTCGTAGTCAAAAGCCGTAGCTCGTTTCAAAGGATTCAAATTCACATTAGGATTATTAGCACAGCACCTCGTACAGATGAACCAAAATAATTGTAATATGGCTGTAACGTTCCTGTCGAGGTAACTACCTTTACAGCAGCGTTGGGCCTGAAGCCTACCTAGGCTCCCGGTTTCTGAATAGAGAATGTCACAAAGTAAATACTGTGACCTCTAGTACTTTGAGTAATTCTCAATTAAGAAATCGGTGGTATATGTGTCATTAAAAAAACCGGCGAAGCTCGCACAAAGGGTTCCGTACCATCATCTATACAATATTTGAATACGTCAAGCGTCTACCTGTTGCCGTTATTAATATCGAGAGAAAAAAACACGTTTGTTGTATGGGAGCCCCACTTAAATATTTATTTTATTCTGATTTTAGTATTTGTTGTTATAGCGGCGACAGAAATACATCACCTGTGAAAATTTCAACTGTCTAGATAACACGGTCTCACCATTCATGAGATACAGCCTGGTGACAGACGGACGGACAGTCGAGTCTGAGTGATAGGGTCTCTTACCCTTTGGGCACGGAACCCTAAAAAGTATTCAAAACGGGCGTGCATGCGTGCAGCAACTTATTAATGTCGATGAAGCGAACGACGCACAAAGAGGTTTGTCAGTATCGTGGCAAGTGCCAAACCTGGTCTCTGCCTACCCTCCGGGATACAAGCGTGAGTATATGTCATATAATGTGTATGTGTGATAGGAAACAACTACCCCTCTCAATTTCTCTATCGGCAAACTTTCCAATATAGGGTTGTCTGGAAGAAATTGCTATCGGCAATAAAGCCGCCAATTGTACCTCTTATTTTGTAACTGTTGTTTTTGTAATAGTTTTCTGGTGTGTACAGTAAAGAATTATCTTCTCCTAATCTGACATTAACTTTGTTAAAAGTAGTACCTACTATCCTGTGTTAAGTACCTTCAACTCTTTTGAAAGATGGACGACGTATTTAAATCCGGCTCCCATAGGGAATAAAGCCCTTCATACATGCCAGTACTTGGAAAGCATATAAGATTCGTGCACGTGTGATTTGAATCGGGCCCCTTCTTTGGGATTTACCGGGAGCGACTTACCTGCGCACAAACAAGTGTTTCCGGTCAGGGGACTACCATATCCGGTTCAATTGCGCAACTGGTCCACCGATTTCGTTTTCTACTTTACGGTTATTATTTCTTGGTGCAGAATACCAAAGAACATCGTAGATAATTCTACATGGTTATTCAAAATGCGCAATTCCCGAAACATGTCAATTTAAGTTTGTGTCGTACTTTTGTTGTGACTTTTTTTGGAGATTTATGTTTTTTTGAAAATACTGATATGAAGTAACATAATTCGAACATCATTTAGAAGCAGGCACAGAGCGGTCGAGAACTGGCCGTCGTTCGGTGGGTAGGCCTCCTACCGGATGGGTTGATGACATTAAGAAGGCGGCAGGAGGACAATGGGCAAGATTAACAGGGGACCGGCGGCGAGGTTAGCGTGACGGTGAAGACGCTGAAGACATAGAAGAATTTCTGTTTTTTTTTGTAATTCATTATTGTTATAACATTATTTTATCTACTTGTACAAAACAGAAAAAAACGTATATATAAAAAAATGTGAAGTGCTAGTTACTACTAGTGCTACTAGTACCTATAGTTTTCGTTTTTCAAGAATGGTGCATATTGAAAATGACCCTGTATATATAACTCTTCTTCGAGTCTTAATAGTATCTTGACAAAGCTTGATAGTATCTTAGGATTATTACCCAATTGTTTGTGGTAATTCAAATCTATCTATGAAGATCACTACCTGGTGTTTGGAGGAAGGTCAGATCAAATTATTGGATGGCACTACAAGTTACATACAGCGAGTCGGGCAACAAGTCGTATGACTCACATCGGGTGTTGTGTTGATGTTGAACAGTTTTTACAAATTGAATGGGTGAGCATATACAGCCGAGCCTGGGGCGGCGTCGTCACCAGAGACGTAGAGAGGAGGTACAGTAGCAATGTAGCGAAATATTCACTTATTAGCGAATACTTCGTACATTGACCATAAAGTTACTTATATATGTTCTTAGTAGTCGAATTATATACAGCTGCATGGCTAGTACGATGACAAGAGTTATGGGTTTTGTAGCGCTAAGATGTCAAAATTGGACAATCATTGTACTGGAAAATCGGCATCGTCGTGCTGCCGATGCTAGTCTGTATACCGCTACCATACAAAAAAGTTAGGATCAGCATGGGTAGTACGATGGCGGGAGTCACGTGTTTTGTGGCGTTAAAATTTCAGAATTTGACAATTAATGTCCTGGAAAGTCGCGACATTTGACGCTTAAACGTGTGACTCGTGCTACTTAGGCTGCACTGGATCATAGATAGCCAATCTATCATAAATCTTGATCTAGATAACAGCTATACATATATTTAAAAAAATAAATAATGTCTAAAAACAGTGTCCCAGGCACTATAGGGTCCGTCTGGTCCCTTCACCCATCTAGTGTGAGTGAAGGTGCCACTGAGCGCTGCATAAATCATCTCATTAAGTAGGTGCAAAGGCCAAAGCTTTCCGATATAGGAGCTATATAGAAAGGAGCTATATATAATTCGGACCGAATGGGGAGCGTTCATGATACTACCCTAGTAATATGACTACGATCAAGAAGGAATTTATTTTCCATTTGGTTGTAAATAAATATAGATTGATTCGCATAAAACCATCAACCTATGTTTTAATCCTGAATCCTGATGAATCTGTGTACCAAATTAAATTCGAATCCATTTATTATCATACGTGTTTGACAGATAATCACCCATGGCGATCAAACGCTATTAAACTTGTTCATTCGTACTATGTGAAATGTTGTCTGAAGTGTCTGAAGTGTCTGAACTGTATAAAAAACCGGGCGTAGGAACTCGTACCCGTAGTGTTCCAAACAAATGATCATAAAATTAACTTTGCGGTTTAAAATTATGTACTTCCACACCAAACAACTGCAAAGATAAGTTTTCAACGGCGTACATGAAAATGTAACACTCGATCGGACCACCTCCCCCTTATAACATAACATATCGTCTTAAAAAGTCCACACTTGTGAGTGGCACATGATAAAAAGGTACTTAGTTGTTGGGTGTCAAGTGGCTGTACGCCCTGCATGCGGCACCATTGAAAAGTGTTCACAATGTAACAAGTCCCGCAGGTGGCAGGCAGCCCGCGGGCCCGGACCTCAATAGCGTTGATTAGACCTCCATTCAGACAGCTCCGTACATTACTTTACTTGGACAACCTGTTCTTAGAGCGGCTCCACTAAAAATCACGAAAAAACAACACTTATTGACTGCCAAGTTACTTATTTTCTCAGTGCCTAGGTCGAATTGAGCAAATATAGGAACAGTCGGCACCTTTACACTCGTTACACACTCTACTCTGTCACATTACCTAAGGGTAAGATTCAGCTAATTAGTGAGGCTTGGACAGGTTTACATATTTATATTTATTTTACAGGAATATATCTACTTAGGGCAGACCAATAGTTTTTACTAGCGCTGGGGCGACTACTCAACTAGGCAGAAGCAATTCGGGAAAGGCCGCGAAGGTCCAACTGAATTCTGCGAGGTTGGAAAAATGCGCCAAGTTTTTTCATCGGCTATTTCACGACCTTACAGAACCTAAACACCAATAATCTTCAACCAATGCATCCCGTCAGTTATCACATCTGCCAAAGAACCGATAGCTGACTTTTGGAAGCAGATTGCCGGTAACGGCTGGATGAGGACTGCCGAAGACGGAAAGTAGTAGCTTGCCTTGGGGAGGCCTATCTGTGGACGAATATGGGCTGGATGATGATGAATATGATAAGGTTGATTTGCTATCGACTGTACATCAGAGGAAGCAAGTCGAAGACTGAAATCGTCATTGAAATAAAAGCAAAGAAGATTATTATCATCAGCAGGTAACAGGAATTCAAACTCATATGTCACATTGTAAATGTAGATGGCGGTTTCATGTTCATAAAATCAAAGTGTCAGCTAATCTACAAAATATCTAACAATAGCTCTACAAAACAAACTTGATAAACCCATTTTATGTACTTCTTTATAGGTGCGAATAATTCCATCATTTCACCAAGAATATTTTTTGTGTACAAAAGTCCTCTTCTACTCTTCTCTTTTGTTTAAATGTTGGAAAGGTATTTTAAAATTAAACCGGTAAATAAATCTGGTTGCCATTTGAATATTTATATACTGTAATTTAACATTACCAAACCTACTAAACAATTACAATTATAAGTTATTCCCAAAATTTTGTTACGAGGATTTTGATCTTTTTGGTTGTCTTAATTTATCCCTCGAAATATTATATATTAATAATATTAATTAATTCCGAGTCCATTATGAAGTGACAAGAAATTTTGTAATTGCGAATAGGTACAACCGTAATTCTCAGTGTGAGTAAGTGAGCAGCCACCTACTATTCAAAAGGAATCAATTTAAAAAATGTAGGTATAATCTTTCTTGTTACAGCTGAAAAAAAAAAATGTCGTGTTTTAATGTAGACGTTTCAAACGTTTCGAATTTTAGACATAATTTTGTTACCCTAGGCTTATTTTTTGATACAGAAAATTTGATACTGAAATTTAAAATGTCCGTAACTTTATTATCTAGCTAACTTTCAGACAACATTTATCACAAGTATACAAAATTTTTAGAAATTACTAAAAATGTTCGATTGTGCGAGCGAGATAACATGCCAGACGTAACAGCAGCCTGAAGTTTAAATAACTGTTATTTTACTAAATAAATTGATCGAGTGTCTATAATACTTACGATGTTAGTATACTCGGTGGTCAAAGTGATCTTTTTTTATTTTTATACATTTAATTTTTGGGATCTCGTTTTGACATTAAATGTCAAACTCGGAATGCACATTCCTTGTATGAGTTGGATTTCCGTACCAGTCCCGAAATGTATGAAACTAAAAGTAGTAGAGTTATTAAGTGATTTTGCTAAGATAAATTAACAATTGAAAAAATATTGTATTTTAAACTTTTACTTATGGTTGCTTCGGTACAGATTAATTATAATATTTTTTTTTATTATGATCTAAAGAACATCATGGATTTCCAAAAAGACCAGTTGGAAGCGGCCTGCATCCAGCGCCTTCCTGCTACTTGGATTAGGTCATCTGTCCATCTTGTGGCTGGTCGTCCTACGCTGCGCTTGCCGATATGTGGTCTCCATTCGAGAACTTTTCGGCTTTTTGGAAATCCATGGAGGAGGCCTATGTCCAGCAGTGGACTTCTTGTGGCTGAATGATGATGATTTCTGTGATGAAATAAATTTGAATTTGATGATGATGATGAAAGAACATCATGGCCGACAGGGTTTTAATTAAAATTGCATAGAGTTTTAGTCTCAAAAAATAACTCTCGATAAATAACTTAAGACCTATTTATCCCTACTTGAGCCGTAGCTCGTAACTGCCGATGAGAGCGTGGCGAGTGGCGAGTGGCGACAGGCGGAGGAACACATCGCTCAACGCTTGACAAGTTCAAGTCAAGTGGAGTGCGAGTGCCTCTCCCGCCGGGAGGCCTCATTGTCTCACATATTACTCAGGTCATTGTATTTGCTTGCTCAAGCGCGATTTTATCGTTTGTGATTATAGCTTCGATCAGTGGCTGACATCTTTATAATGATTTTCAATAATCATTGTTTTAATGTTCTTGAGCATTATGAACAATGGCCGCAATCACAATACCAAATAATGAGCTCGGATCCGTAATGTGCTTAATTCATATTTAAAACTTAATTGAGTGAAGGTATAGGATTGACTATTGTTTTGTTCCTCTTGGATAAAATAACTTAACTCGGACAGGGTATTCAGTTATTATTGAACTCACACAAAGACCAAATTTGTATTTGACAGGATTAAGGACATCACTGGCTCCTGAGATACAAGAGTCTGGGCACCAAGTATAATTGAAATCATATTAACTTTTTGCTGTTCAAATAAACAATTTGTTCATGAAAAAGGAGTATTATCGGGTTGATTACGATCACAGTATTAGCGATACGAGTAGTCGACAGCACATAAACTTTTACAAGCGTGGATTCCATGCAGTTACGTTATGGGTGACTTTGCAACAAAAATGTAATAGTTGACCTGCGGTTGACTGTACTAGACCAGTAGAGTTCACTGCCATCAGAAAAAGAAAACTTTTAAACAACGTTTTATCATCATCAACCCATTATGTCCCCATCGAGGGGCACGGGTCTCTTCCCTGAGGAAGGTATAGGCCATACTCCACCACGGGGGCCAAGTCCGGATTGGTGGAGGCTTGTAGACTAGTGGCTCGTCTACTGTCAGAAGTTGTCAAGCCGCCCTAAGGCCTCTGACTTGGCTTAACGACTGCCATCTATCGACGGCAGCCGGCACCAACAGCTTAACGTGCCTTGCGAAGCACGGAACCGCTCGGAAAAATGCCACTAGCGTTAGGCATAGACGGCAACCCATCCATGCACTGAACGCGCCCTGTGCTGCTTAACCTTCGTGATCGTTTAAGATCACTCAGGCAGCCGGGGCTACGAGCGACGTTTTATTTAGTATTAATAATAATAAGAGAAAAACAATAACAAACGAGCGGTGTTAGCAGAGCAGTAGAACGCCGAAGTTCACATTCTGGGGGTCGTAGGTACGAATCCCGGTATGCAATGACTTTGTTTTCTAAGTCACATGCATTTGTGAAGTTTTAGTAGCAATAGCCCTGCTAACTATGAAGGAAAGCATCGTGAGGAGAGCTGAGTGTCTGAGGTGTTATCAGCGCTTCAAATTTTCAATCCGCGGTGGCACGCATAGTAATTAAGCCTATACTCTATCTCTGAGGGAAGGCCTGTGCCCTGTAGTGGGACATATATAGGTTACATAAAAAATAACAATAAGAGAAAGTAAATATTCTCAATTATTATCTTTCATAAATCTTGAACTTTTAATCTCGACGCAGACAATTTGCGTAAACAAATTAAAAAAGTGCACAGAGGATTTTAAACGTTTGCTTATTACAAGACGTTTAACGGTCGATAACGATTTTTAATTTAACGAAATTGTTTTTAGGTTTTGTTTTATTTTAATGCAAATCAAATCACACTTGATAATTCAAAGAGAGAGCACTACATAGTGGTTGTTATTAAACTAACCCCCTTACCACGTTTACGCTACACTTTTAGGGTTCCGCAGTAAACAAGGAACCCTTATAGTTACGCCAAGTCCGTCCGTCTGCCCGTGGCTTAGCTCAGAGACGATTAGTACTAGTAAGCTGAAAGGCATAGATATCTACTCTGACATCTTAGCGTGTTCGTGCTACCAGCAGAGCAGGTATATACAAAGTTATTTACCATAGGTACTTGTATGTTTTGACACCTTGACATAATTTATTATGCAACTGCAATAGGACTCTTCGGAATAGTTAATTACATAAGTGTAGCAACAAAACTGCAACGCTCGTGGTGTGTCTCATGTGGTGAACTAGGGGGTAAACTCGAACCAATTATGAAAAAAAAACATTATGTAATATAAACATCTCATTCATCACCGTCGACATAATTAAATTATGTCATTGATTGCGTCTTTCGATAATGTACTTAGGTACAACAATAGGCATCTTTATTCTATTCCACGAAACGAGCTCCCAAAGAACGGTCGCGACGAGTAAAAGTATTACAGGTAATCAATTATTTGTGTTATATGACGCAATGACCGATTCAATATTCAAGTATCCTATCAAAATAGAACAAATTTAGTAGATAAAATAGAAATAGAGAATGTTTGTTTATCTTCAACATAGTAAGGCAAAACTTGAAGTGGTGGTTGCGCAGTTGGTAGAACACTTGCCACCCATTCGCGTGGACGTGGGTTCGAATCCCGGCGTGTATTTGAGAATTTATAGTAGCGTTTCTAGTAGGCTGATGATTTTGTAATATCGCTAACTTTGAAGGAAAACATCGTGAGGAAACCGAAGTACCGGAGGTGTTCGCACACCTCAGCGCTTGATGTGGTACGCTCTCTGAGAGAAGACCACCAGTGCACTAGTGGGTCGTAAAAAGACTGCATTATAATCGTGAGGAAACCGAAGTACCTGAGGTGTTCGCACACCTCAGCGCTTGATATGGTACGCTCTCTGAGAGAAGACCACCAGTGCACTAGTGGGTCGTAAAAAGACTGCATTATAATCGTGAGGAAACCGAAGTAGCTGAGGTGTTCGCACACCTCAGCGCTTGATATGGTACGCTCTCTGAGAGAAGACCACCAGTGCACTAGTGGGTCGTAAAAAGACTGCATTATAATCGTGAGGAAACCGAAGTACCGGAGGTGTACGCACACCTCTGCGCTTGATATGGTACGCTCTCTGAGAGAAGACCACCAGTGCACTAGTGGGTCGTAAAAAGACTGCATTATAGGTAAACCTTTTACTGCGCGTAATTGGTTATATTTATTATTGCTGAACTTCGTACCACCATTAAATTTTTTGTAACTGTATTATAGATAAACCTAATTTTCTGTTTATTCTAAACCACTCCAGTAATAAGGCGAAAACAATAAACTGTATGCCTTAGGGGTAGACCTGACCTGAGATTACCACTTGCCACGATCCAGTCAAACTTCTTTCTTTTTGGATTTCCACTTACACAATACATCCAAAATTATCAGGATGGTTGAGAATCATAACTTCCTTGAAGTAGATTTAAACATGATTTATTTTCATTTCCACCTTTCATCGACGAGTTGAACGTCCGAAACCTCGTGAAATCACAAATCTGAGTTCCAGACACGTCAACGTGATTTAGGTACTTTTTTGGCTCTTAAAAATTCGAAGGCTATTAAACGGAACGAGATTTCGTTGTAGACGATGGCCCGTAAAGTTTCGCAAGAGTCGGCCGTAACCCATTTGGGTTATAAGTCGGCGTGACGGGCGTCGGGCGCGGGGCAGCCCCGCTGCGGCCTGGAGAGAGCACGGGGAGGCGGCCAACGCCGAAAACAACAATGCGGTACTGTTACCATAATGACACTTTACGAGCGCAAACATCAGCCGCAGCCGAACACGACACGACGATGCACGACGCGCCTGCGCATTGTTTCCGCATTATACAGAACACATCGAGGGCGACGGCCACTTTGATGTCTCTTGGACAAAGGCAACAGTCGATGGCTCTGGAGCCGACCTTCAGTGACATGCAATCTGATTCTTATATCTCGATATGAGAGCACTCTTTACCCGCTGTGCATCGCAGCCATGAATGACAAGCACAATGTCAATGTTCTGCACACGGACAATGTAGAGCTCGTGGAAAGTCCACTGACACACATAAAGTTTCTTAAGAGAAAATTTGCGGCTCAAAAATGAGAGTATTTGCAATTAAGGAGTAATTTTTCAGTGTGTCATGGCGCCGCTGATGACACACAAGACTTACAAAATGGGACAAAATTGTTATAACATAACAGTGAAGTAGAGCCGAAACACACATTGTTCCGTTGGTGAGCCGCAAGATATTTTCACGTTATTGTTTATTTATTGCGATTAATGTCAAAGGCATTAAATGCAATTTGAGGATCGTGTACCTCGACCCAGCTCACGTAATGCTTTAATGTCTCAGGCAGATAAAGTTGTAAATAAATGCCTACATAGCCACAAAATTGGGCGATTTACTGTACCTTTTAGCCATGTCAAACGATAATAGGTACTTAGCTCCAACTGAAGACATCAACTTTCTTTTGTGTGGTCGCTTTATTTCACGTTACATAGGTACTTACTTTCATCGTTAAGATTTTTGCGGTAATCGAAACGAGTAAGCGGAATCATACTTTCGCCAAAAAATCCTCTTAGCCTCTGGCAAGTCCGCATCCACTGTGTAGTAGAGAGGATCAGCGATCTATTGATCACAAATGTGAGACCACAGCCCAATCTCGGTGGGCGGTCCACGGCATGAGGACCACAGCTCACGCACGCGATCGCCGCTCGCTCTAAAGAAAATGACGTTGTTCGGATTTAGTACATGCACAGAGTATGGTGAGCGCTAGACCTCCATCGCAGGCATAATGTAGTGCCTCCGTATGCGTGGCGAGCCCACAATAAACAATGAGTGTCATGAGTGCTATGCCATGCAATGCTGTAGTTAATCTTCGGTTATTTCGCTGTGCTACTGCATGATGTGTATACGGCAGGAAGAAATAATATTATGTTGCTGTGTTGGAGTTGAAGAGAATAGAGTAAAGGTGGTTACAATAGATAAAGTATGCACATAAATCAAGTAATAATAGTGCGCAACGTATCATCATCACGTGAGCGGGTCTGTTGGCGCGCCGCGCGGCCAGGTGCACAATCTCGGCAGTTGTCGCGGCGCACGCGCACCCTCGCTGCGCTTTTAATAATTTCAATAGGTAGGTACGTACAAAAAAAGGATCTATCAAAAGATGGTGACGTCGAATAACCGGTGTTCGGTCTCGGGTGAAACTATGCAGCAGTGCAGATCGCGCGCCCTGCACTAACCGCTCGCCGCCACCGCGCCGCACAGCTCAATGGGTGTGCAAACAAGTTTTGATTAAATGAAAAGGTGTCCCGGAATGGGTGTGCCTGCCTGCGTTTACTTTATGTAATTGCATTTTATTTGATACCTAGCCGTGCGCTGTGCAAAAGACAATAAGTACACTGGATATCCTGTTTCGTTGACACATGCAACGGATGTAGACAAATATACACAAAATGTACTAAACAATGCCAACCAAAATATAGGGTGGGTATGGTACACGAAAATAGCAGAGCAACTATGAAGGTTGCCTTGTAATGCTTAGTGTTCATCTAAATATATAAAAGAAGAAGCTGACTGATTGGTGACCGACCGACTGACTGACTGATTGACTGGCTGACATATCAACGCACAGCCCAAACAGCTGCGTCTAGAAACTCCAAATTTGACACATAGGTTCCTTATGAGGTCTAGGGGAGTTTTATTCGAAACTTCGCACGAGTACTCCTGGCAATAAATAAGTAAAAACGTATTTCAGGCTTTTTCAAAATTCGACCCTTAAGACGGTGAAAAGTACTGTCAAAGTTTGTATGGGGCGCACAGCCCAAAGCGCTGGGTCTAGAGACTCCAAATTTGGGACATAAGTTTCTTATGAGGTTTAAAGATGAACTAAGGAAGAATTTTTCAAAACTCTCCCCCTAAGGGGGTGAAACGGGGGTCCAAAGCTTGTATTGAGAAACAAGATTAGTCAGACCGTTTTATTCGAAAATTCGCACGAGTACTCCTGGCAATAAATAAGTAAGTTTTTGTTTCAGGCTTATTTAAAATTAAACCTTTAAGAGGATGAAAAGGGGTGCCAAAGTTTGTATGGGACGTTAAATATTTGTGGTCAGATGTATTTCATGCATGCAAACATGTATTTCACAGTTCTTCAAAACCCAACCCCTAAAAGGGGTGCCAAAGTTTTTACGGGGTGTAGAATATTTATTAAAACTAATTACAATGTTCTTCGACAATATTCATGAAACACATTTTTGAATTATGAAATTTTACCCTCTAAATAGGTTTTTAAAGTTGTCCTCAGGAGGGATTAGTGCAACAAAAAGAATATAATCATGTAGGTACAGCGATATCATTCCGATGTAAAACCTAACTGCAAAGTGGGTGCTCGAGGCTGCAAGTGATGTAAATTACTTCAGCCAAATGTCGCTGCGTGTATCTAATACAGATAAGTTTGTAAAGAGGTTCGAAATTTCGCCGATGCCTGCACTTGTCTATTAGCTCAGTTGGAAGAGCGTTGGCATGGTTAGCAAGAGGTCGCGGGTTCAAATAACGGCATATTGTGTGGAATTTTTAGCCTCTAAATACTTTTTAAAATTGTCCTAAGCATGGATTAGTGCAACAAAAAGAATATAAACACATGTTTCTCAGTTTTCAAAAATGTAACCCCAAAAAGGTTGAAGATTGTTGCAAAAGTTTTGTAAAGCAGGTGTAAGTAAGGAGTAAAATATTTTGTGGTTAGATTTTACTGAAAGTTCATCTTTGTCAACATAATTGATGACACACATTTGATGGTTTTCCATAATTAACTTTCTTAGGGGAGAAAACGGGGGTTAAAGTTTGTATGGAGAAAAAAGATTAGATTGACATTTTTATTCAAAACAGGCGGTTTGCTTGACAGTTAATTTATCGTTTTTATTCTTGTTGTGGACATCTTGATTCGTATGTATATATTATTTTTATTATTTTGGACGAAACATTTGTGGATGTATTTTTTTTTTCTTATAACTTGTTATTTTTGTTTTAAATATAAACTAAGACCATAACAAAACTGTCATCGTAATTGTATTTGTACGACCTACATTAAGAAATAAAAAATTAATTGTTCAAAACTTCACAGATGTACTTCTGTAAGCTCTGTAGACTTTAACCCCTTAAAGCATGAAAGTCTTACCAATAAAAGGCGAGGTTCCAACTTACTCACTCATCAACGCCCGGCTAAAACCTGTAGAATGAGAAAGCTGAAACTTTGCACAGATTCAGATGAGAAATAAGGAGGGATTTTATAAAATTCAACCCCTGAAGGAGTGAGAGGGGGTGTCCAAATTTGTATGTGGTCACACACCTATAACCATAAAATTGGCAGGACATATCTTTTTCAAGGTTTTTCAAAAACAATTCCTAAAAGGGGTTAAAACAGGTGCCAAAATCTGTAAAGAGAGTAACATATTTGTGGTCGGGTTTTTGTTAAAACTTGGTATAAATGAACAAATATCGTACGTTATTATAACATAATTAAAGAGATACTTATTTCACGGTTTTTCAAAATTCGGGTAAAATTTTGAAAAACCGTAAAATAAGTGTCTCGTCAATTATTTTGACGTAGTTATGTTTGTACCAAGTTACAATTGAGGAAATCACATTTCACGGTTTCTCAATTTTAAATCCCTAAGAGTGTGAAATAGAGTGCCAAAGTTTGTACGAAGGGTCATATTTTCTTTATAAACGTAAAGAAAATATGACTTCAAAATTTTACTAAGTAGTACAAAATTTGTATATTTAATATACTTCAATAAAATGTATGAAAGATGATTTTCTCAGGCTTTCAAAATTCAACCCCTAAAAGGGCAAAGGGGGCCCAAAATTTGTATGAGAGTAAAGTATTTATAGTCAGATTTTCTTGACAAACGTACAAACGTACGTCAACATAATTGACGAGATACTGAGAACAATGGTTTTCAATTGTTATTTTGAAGGTCAGGACTGAGGAGAATAACTCAACCCCTAAGACTGAAAAGGGGTGCCTAAGATTGTATGGAGAGTATCATATTTTTGGACGGATTTTCTTTAAACTTAGTACAAATGTACAAATAATTCTCGGTTTTTTTTCAAAGGGGTGAAAAGGGGAGCTAAAATTGGTGCGGGGAGTAAAATATTTATGGCCGAATTTTGTTGAAACTTAGTAGGTTAAAATGCAAGACAATACAATTTTATGAACCACATATTTCGCAGTATTCGAAACTTCAACACCTGTGAGGGTGTAAGATGTCAGAAGTAAACATTTTGTAGTCTCATTTCCTCTATGTCAAGCGTAAGTCATAGGAACAGTAATTGAACAGCAGGAATTGATCATATGAGAACAATGATCTAGAGTGAGCTCTTCAAGCAGCCTGGTCGTGTTTATTTTGTTTTATTAATTTTACAAAGTCCAGAACACAAAATTATAAAAAATAGGTAATTACAGGTGTTTCACGTAGTATATAAAGAGGTTGAGTATCTTAAACTTATTTAGAACCGGCCTTATCGACAAAGTCACGGGCAACAGCTAGTATCTAATATATAAAAATCTCGTGTCACAGTATTTGTTATCGAACTCCACCGAAACAGCTTCACCGATTTTAATGAATGTTTTTGTGTAAATTGCACCTTTTGCGCATGAACGGTCTGAGAATAGGTCGTATAAGCTAATTAATATAGCATAACAACATTTGCCGGATCAGCTACCTTTTCTATAATTAGGGCTTATTGTACGTTCTTAACAAAAAAAAAAAAACTAATATAGTTCTTACAGTCGACATCAAATCAACCTTTACATAAGTACACTCTAACCAGTTAAGGGCGACTTTGAAACAAAACTACAAAGATCGCCTGCATTATTACAATAACAATTTAAATGAACATTGCAACGTCGATTAACCCACAGATTAACAAACAGGAAGACTCGGCTACGCAATGTACCTACATGGAAAAGTCATAATCACAATTATTTATGAATTGTAGTTTTATGAAATAGACCAGTCATTATATACATTTGGAAGTGCATGTGAACCGAGAAGGCTCAATTTTGGATATTACGTGGGGGGGGGGGGCTAGAAAAGTTTATCTTCTAATTGCCGACCAAGATTTCCTGTGTACATTTTCCGCCATCTTGCAAAAAGGGTTAAATTCAGTTTTTTACCTATCTATGACTTTGTTTTTTTAAGTTTTGTACATTTGTGAATTTATAGTAGCAATACCACTCGCTAACTGTGAAGGAAAACATCGTGAAGAAACCTGAGTGTCTGAGCTTGAAATCGCGCTGGGCACGCGTGGTGATTAAGCCCATACTCTCTCCCTGAGAGAAGGCTTGTGCCCTGCAGTGGGACGTATTTAGGCTGCTTATGCATACTTAGATATGTTACGGAGATGAAGAGACAAAGAAACGCTCGGAGTATTTTAGTAAATATGGTACGTAACGAAACCGAAATTTTTAAAGCAATGTTTATACGGACTTTTTTGATCCAAATGTAAAGGTACAACTAATACCTTTGACTGCACCTTATTACTAAATCAAAATAATCTGGTAGATACAATAGGTATGTATTATGAACAATTGAACAGGTGCTCTGTGGTACATAATAGTAGAACCGTTACACGTCATTCATCGCGGTAATCCGGCGCTCGCGGAGCAACGGGCTGCAGGGTCGCTGCAGCTGTCCGGAGCCTGCACACCCTACAAACCCTACCGGACTCGGCCCTACGTTAGGCCCTCGATTTCTTACAATAACAGCTATAAATAGATGCCGGTGAACTTAAGAAAAGTTGGAATAACGGTGAGATTCTCCCAAAAATCCAAAGTGTGGGAAACGGAAAGATATCGTTTCCCCTGGTTCGATAAGTTTTATTTATGCAACACATACAATAAATATTCTTTATAAAAGAGTGCTCGCAATTTCCAAAAACCATCCACAAAAAGATGGAGTAAATATTTTTAGAAAAGCTTTTCGATGCCATGGTAGGTGTGTCAAAATCGTAACGAAGAATCTTCATACTTTTGATAAGTAGGTATATCAGATTACCTCAGGCTATTATCCTTGCTATAAATAAGCTAATCATAGATACGAACAGCCTTCTTTCTACGCAACGTGTACGCGCCTCGTCCAAGAAATCAATGTTCATAACTTTTATGAGAAACTGGCCGGTTCTAGGCCTTCTCTGTGTGATAAACTGGTGGCGTACCGGTAGAAAGCTTACCTCATATGCGAGATGTCGTGGGTTTATTCCCAGTATATTCCTATAACTTGGATTTTTTAAGTTAACAATACCATTGGCTAACCGCAAAGGAAAATATCGTGAGGAAACCCTCAGCTTAGACGGTCTCGCACGTATTAAATTTCCTGTGGAAGCCAACTAAGCTAAGAGGATAGTAGGTACAGTCTAGTTATCTATTTTATTTTTCAAGGTGTCAATTAATTTGACAGAAAACTCCAAAGCTACTGCAGCGCCACTGGCCCGCACGGAAATTGATCAAACATGAACAATACCTACCGACATTTTCAGTTACATTACATAAACTCACTCCTGTAACCCGGAAGGATAAAAAGAAGGTAAAACGGCGACCAGCGTTTGCTACTTGCCTCATTTCCAGTTCTGCCAATCAATCAGATTTGCACCTTAGAGCAAAACCAGTGAATAATGTAGTTACAAAATAAGAGATAACAATCTGATTGTTCTTAAACACTATATGTGTTTTGATGACAGTAATTGAAAATCGCTAAAATTATGTATTTATTTAAAAAGAATTAAATTTTGGAATACGAAATACGCATAATTTTTTTTATTAAAAGCAGGATTAACAATTATTACGATAATTAAAATCTACAAAATTCCCATGTCCACCATATTAAGTTGAATAGCGACTGACGTCACTTTTAAGAACACGCGAGTAAACATGGTCTACTCTAGACATCTCTGTTTTTATTTTATTTTTTATGCGTAGGGGAAACCAGACTATTATTGCCCACTGCCAATGATTGCCCACTATTAGAAAAAAAATGTTTTGTTACCTATGTACACTACGTACTTCCATAATTTTAAACAAGATGGCACTATAAACATTTTGCACCTTGAAAAAAGTTTTATCCTGGCAACACTGTGAAAAAAAAAACAGTAGTGGCGGATTTTGTCTTGTGAGGTGTACCCGTTGCTCAAAAAGGTAAGAATATTAAAAAAAATTATAAGGATAACGTTACAATTTTGTTCTGGTATTGTGGATCTTTAATTAAATTAGTGTTTTATACGTGGTTGGTGTAATAATGGACAACTTATAAACACAATTAGCCTATAAAATCTTTGAATCTACCTTTTTTAACGGTGTTTCGGGGGGTGGGCAATTACTGATCGGTTTTTTTGCATTTTTTCAGTAATAGCCCACCTATTTTTCAGTTATTGCCATAAGCAATAGTTATAGCTATTGCCCGGGCAATAACTACTTTTACAGTGTGTTTATCGTGCTTTGCTTTCTCAATTTTCAGAATGGCAAAGATACCTAAAGCAAATTATTCCAAAAAACGTCTGGATGATGCCATTAACGAGATAAAAAATAACGTCCATAAATTATCTGTTCGACCAATATCAGAAAAGTATGGAGTACCGAAGACAAGTTTAATACTACATCAAAAACCCTGGCCACAAGACGACTTTGGGTCTAAAAAAAATAATATTTTAAGTGAAGTGGTCCTGGAAAGAGCTGTGGATAGTTGTAGCCTGTATCGAGCAATTATCCAAAAAATACAATTAGCTGCAATAGTTGTGACAGAAAATATAATTTCCGTTGTATTCCAAAGAGTCATAAGGATCATATCCCCGATTACTGTGCTATGGGTTTGTTTTTATGTCACATTAGTTATCAAATCGATTCAGGCTCGGGTGGTTCAGATACTTGCGAGTCAGATGGTTCTGCCTCTGACTCACAAGTATCTGAAAAATATAAGGAATCTAGACTACTACTAATAATAAACAGACGGTTGGCTATATCTACGAGATAAATTTAATAATGTAAGCAGAGTAAATACGTTTTTTGCCGTTATAAAATAATTTGTAATAATGGGCAATGACTGTCATTTATAATGGCAATAACTGCAATAACTGAGTTATTTTAGGTACTTTTGTTAATTTTTTTTAATAGGTGTTAATGTTGATTTTATCCTGAAAAGGTTTCATAAAAATAAAAAGAATTTAACCTAGTTTCAGTTGATTAATAAAGATTGTTTTGTTTTTATGTAAGAAAATATGTTTCAATCCGTTAACCGGGCAATAACTGTATGGATCCCCCTATATCAATGGAGGTGACAACTGTCAAAAAAATCAAAATGGAGGATGTCCCGTTTTCTTAACTATTTGGCTATAATATGGGAAAAGCACAATATTTGTAATTGTATAAGCCCCAGAGATATGTTAAGTGTCTTTTGTCAAAAAAATCAGTGCCTACGCATTTACTGCAAAGTTTGCAATAGAAAAACTGTGGGTCCAAAAACAATTGGAGGAAAGAAATCGATTATCAAGAAGTTTAAATAGTTTATGATTCTCGTAAAAAAAATACCAAAAAATATTTCTATGCAGGTAAATACAAATAATACTAATGAAATACATTCACAATTATAGTTTAAAGTTAGGTTTTATCGTTCTTGTTTATTTTCAGGTCCGCATCTTACACACTCGTTAAAAACCGATGCAGTGTTTAAGTACACCTAGACTGTTAAAACCAACTAAAAACGAGAAATGCAAGCCTTGATATCAATGATTCAACCCATTTAGCAAATGTAAAGCCAGCTATTATCGCTGAAATTTTAGGTTAAGTAAAACAATGTTCCTGGGTACTTGTAAACATTGGTTTTATGTGCCTAATAAAATCATAATCAGTTATAATGTATATTATAACACGCATTTCTTTGGGCCTAAACCCATATCTCAATATGTAATAGGTAAGCAATAGCATTTAATTACCCAGAGCCAGCCCATAGCATTGAACTCGGCAGATCTGAATAGATATCAATACTTCTTATAGGACAATTTAGTTGTCGGTGAACCTTCAAGTAGTAGTCCCGCAGCATCATCTCAAACTGCTTCATCTCCAAACTGGAATAAAATTAAGAGAGTTCATGTAGAAAGAGTATGATTTTATGAGTAGGTTTATATGGTACACAGTGTGGATAATTTTACTACGATTTTCGATGTTTCTGAGTAACTTTCTTTAGTAAATTTAACATTTTACACTTTATAATCAATAAATAAATCAGCCAGTAAAGAGGTATGCGATTTTATCTGCAAGAAATGTTTAAAAAATATTTTTGTGGTTACCTTTGTGTTACAGTCTGTATTCCTTTCGTGGTATACAAAACTAGGCTTTTTCGGTTTTGGTATAAACAATAGCTTTTCTTTTTTAGTGAAAAGCATTTCATGATGTTTTTATGTTGAATTTCTATGATAAAATCAGAAAATAAGGAACACTTATAAAACAAAACAAACATTGTCGGGGCAAATCTCAGTGGCGCCATCTGTAATTAGTTTCGTGTTGCCATCCCCATTGCTGTGTTGACTTTTCACCTTACAGATTAATTTTACACTTTTTAACTGTGACGTCACTAGTGACGCCTGACATTGGCGAGCGTTTCGGTGGGAATGGAAATCTGAAAAGTAAAATGTATTTTTTTACTATTAAACATTAACTGTGGCCAAAAATATGAAAAAGATTGTAAATAATGTACGTTTTGGGACATCATAGAACTGTTTTTCAAAATTTGTCATCATACCTAATTCTCCACAGCCATTACAAATTGAGTCCACAATATTTCGGCACCAATGTGTTGCATTGAATGTCCGATACATAAATATAAATAAATACAGTTTCAGTGGCAAGAATAACGGTTCTTCATTATGAGCTTTAATAGCTCTTCAGGTGTATTAACTCAATACAGTACCTACTCAAGACATCTTCAATTTTTTTTTGTATTTTCAGGACAGGATCGACATTGATCACGCCTTCAGACCACCATAAAACTCACCAAACGAATATTATTTCATCGTTGCATTGCAAAGCATTGGTCTTAACTTAATGACCAATGAATCACTACTATGGTACTGACATTGTACCTACAGTTTACTTCTCGTCTCGAGGCTCTTATTATAACTGTTGCAAAAAGGTTAAATCGGTTCGTCAATTTTTCATACTTTAAGCCTGATATGAGTCACTGAAAATGCAATAAAAGAAAGTTACCCTATAGAACACTGCCACACACTGACACTGTTACTAAAATGTCATACAGGGTTACCTCCAAGATGTACAAAAAGTGTTTTAATATAATCGGAAAGACCATGTAAAAAGATAAATAAACGTGGTATTTTTTCCCCCTACGACTACCTAATACATTTCATAACATTTCAAAAGTTAATATAGTCACGTGTTACAGGAATGTGCCATACAAATCGGACTCAAACTATTACGTCACAATTTGCACGTATGAAACGTTTATCAATATTTGAGTTGATTGTATTCTTTTTGTTGCACTAACCCGTGCTGAAGACAATTTTAAAAACCTATTTAGAGCCTGAAAATTTCACCCATGCCGGGACTTGAACCCACTTCACCCATTTCACCCATTCCGTGTGGCACCGGATTAAGAATAGCGTCACTCCATTTCCTTCCGTGGATGTCGTAGAAGGCGACTAAGGAAATAAATTACCAGGAAACGGGCAGCAGCGTCTTCCTGAGATTCCAACCGCATACTGCGATCGCCAACCCGCCTGCCAAGCGTGGCGATTATGACAAAACCCTTCACGGTTAGAAAACCATGAGGGAGGCCTATGTCCTGCAGTGGACGTCAAATGGCTGATGATGATGATGATGGGACTTGAACCCACTAACCCGTGCTGAGGACAATTAGTTAGTGCAACACCCGGGTTAGTGCAACAAAAAGAATACAATCATGTAGATACAGCGATATCATTCCGATGTAAAAACCTAACTGCAAAGTGGGTTACACGGGGCTGCAAGTGATGTAAATTGCTTCGGCCATATGTCGCTGCCTGTACGTAATACAGAGAAGTTTGTAAAGAGGCTCGAAAATTTCGCTGATGCCTGCACTTAACCATTAGATTAGTTGGGAGAGCGCTGGCACCGTTCGCGGGTTCAAGTCCCGGCATGAGTGGAATTTTAAGCCTCTAAATAGGTTTTTAAAATATTTGAGTTATCTCGTAAAATAATGTTTTTATGGATATACACCGATAACGGTAAACGTTTAGCATTCAATGAAAAAAACTAAATCTAAGAAGTTTTTTTTTACTAGAGTAACTTTATTTTTCGCATTTATGTGAAACCCCGAAAAAAAATATTTTTATGGATTTATTTTTTTTATTTTCCTAGGTTTTTTATTTTCCTTTTCCTGCTTATGACATAAAAGCAGTCATCATCATCATCATCAGCCTATGCTTGTCCACTGCTGGACATAGGCCTCTCCTATAGCACGCCACTGAGCACGGTCCTCGGCTACTCTCATCCAACTCTTGCCATAAAAGCAGTGTCACTTCAATATAAGTCAGACGCAAGTTCCCCTGAAACACGTCAATTAGATTTTGACATTTTTACATCAACATTTTTGTAGTGTTGAGTTAAATATTCTAGTTTTTAAATTTTTTGACCTGGTGCCACCTAAAAGAACATATTTTTTACGCCGGACAATTTAGCGGAAGCTAAGTCATTGGTAGAGTGCACAGATATCTCAATATAGGGTAGAGCGCGTCGGAAAATTATATCAATCAGGGAAAAAATTATAAAAAAAAAAATTTTGATCATTTTCAGGAAGTGCGTATTTCAGAGGTAACAAGTCATCACCCATTTTTTCTAGCTTATTCAAAGACTCAATAAAAAGACTTTTGATACATCCCTATTTACAATCGAGGTCTACTCAATCAGTATCGATAGTTAATTAGAACCCTTTCTTACCTTCATATGCATGGTCAGTCGATAGCACATCAACATTTACTTGCAGTATTGAACGTTGACTAGATTTTAATGCTTCGATGCTTGCGAGCGACTTCGCATAAAAATGTGTTAAAGTTGATCAACTTCACCTTGATGCTTAGCATACTCCTATACCTAGATGTTTATGTTTTCAACGTCAATCACGCACACCGTTTAATGCACCGGTATGGAATCACACCCGGCCCATTCAGGAACCGACCCGGTTCGTCGTCGAGTTGTTTCCGACTCTACATAACGAGAGCAGTACCCACATAAGGGACATTATTTTTAAATTCTATATTTGTCTCGAATGAGCAGCGGCGGCTGCAGGGATGGTGGAGGGAACGAGTGAGGGGTGAAAGGTGGCCGCTCGGTCGCGCACCGGCCGAGCCAAGCGTCGTGTGCCGAAATCTCAGCTGTTGCCGCCTCGCACTATACAGCGGGATTCACAGGAATTTTTATAAAGAAATATTGACTACCTATTTAACATTTTTCATTTTATCATCATTAATTTACATTATACTTTATTGTACACAAGAAAGAAATATGTTACACATAAAACAAAGCAATAAGAACGGGTACATAGGCGAGCTTATTTCTATAGAAATTTCTTCCAGCCAACCAAATCAGTTGTGAGACGATGATTTTAAAGAGGAAAACTGAGGAAACCTAAGTGCCTGAGATGTTCACATGCCTCAGCGCTTGAAATTGCCAGTCCTCTGTGGGCACGCCTGGTAATTAAGCTCATTCTCTCACTGAGTTACCATGCGTAATTAACTACCCGTCCTACCCTGCAGTAGGACGTATATGATACATTATAAAAATTGATACATTTTTATTGTTGGTACCTACAATCAGCTGCACCCATATATTATTAATAAGCCAATAGTGTTTTGCAAAAATTTTATTTAATTGATTGGCAATGACACCATGTTAGCTAAATAGCTTTTTATTTTATACAGTTTATTTTTAAGAGTACTTACGTGTTTCTATGACTAGCCTTTCTACTATCTTAACATTGTTGTTATGTTGCAAATGGAGTACATACTTTACCTTTTAGCGATAATATCGGTTAGCGGTTGCTGATTTGGATGGAACTAGGAGGCTGTATGGATCGCGGGCCCTTAAGCACTTGCCTAGAAAGGTTAATGGAAAAGAGGGCCTCACCTCTGATTAAGGACAAACTTTAGTTGTCGTCATAAATGAAATTGAAAGTAAAAATAAAATCATATCGGCCTCACCCTGTACATTCTTAAACCATGCTGCGTATTAAAGGTATTTATAAAAGCGTTGAATAGGTCTTGTGTGCTTTATACATATTGAAGAATCTACAGCTATGCTATGAATCAAAATTAAACTACTCACCTACCTGCAAGCTGTTTGCTTTAGTATCAAAACGTCCCAAGTTACTCGTCTCTAGTTCTATGCAATTAATAACCCTTGCGAAGCTTACGATAAGAGAGCTTGATCGTAATACAATACGAAATACTAGGTACCTAACCTAAAATTTCAAAACTTAAAAAAAAACCTGCTCTAGTACGTTGGGACAGGTTTGTGGTACATGTTCGTTATAAAAAGTAAAATTCACGTTACCTGCGCCAAACTGATGAAACGGCGAGCACCATGAAATCATACCGTTCTTGTGACCTTTTCGTACTGTGCACCCTGTACAATGAATGGGGGAGAATCAATCTAATTGTGATAAAATGTCGTAAGTTACTTTTAGTTGGTTGCCAAATTGTACAAGGGTTGTTGGGCGCTTGGAACGTTTTGGTTTAGGGGGTCGGCGTGGTGCAGATGTGCGATTCGGGTACATGTGATTCTGCACGCGCTGCCAGCTGCGCGCATAGCTGTGCACTGATTCTATACCCCGCCCGGGTCAGGCTCCTCGTGGGTGCCTTTGCTTTGTGTAACACATGTAAGTTTCACCAACAGAGATACAAATACACACATATGATAGATAACAAAGCCCCGTTCAGGTGGGCTAACGGATGGTTGCTAATAATATTACGCGCAGTGTAGAGACGGCCCCAAATTCCCAACGGTCTTTTAATATACATAGGCTTGCTTGAGGAGCATCACTAAAGAAAGGATCTTTAGATACTGAATATTTAATAAGAAACTTCCATCTTCAACATCAACTCTGTCTTTTATATCCTCAATACGACTACACTCCTGAGATAAATTTGTCATCAACGTAGTTGAGTCAGTGCTTTTCTGTACTGGGCCATCGTCAATGGCCACCCATGTTTAGTTATCTTCGTTTAACCAACCGAAATATAACGTTAGGAATACAAAATTGAATAGGCCACATTGTTGTATTGTCCTCAAAAATTTACTCAAAGTATTTACTTAAAGCGTTTCATCTAATGATAGCAACTATAGCAGTGATTTTATTCGGCAGGAATGTAATGTATGCATGAAATTAACCGGCAATTGTGTGACATTGAGAGCGGGCTGGCGTATCGCACCACCTGCCTGCCGCGGCGCCCCTGTCCATCGCTATTTCCGCCATAGAGCACGGCCCCTCGCTCGTGCCGCGGCAACCGTTACGCACGCGCCCGCGCACCTGGCCGCGCAGCCGCCCCACACCCTCCCGCCGCCGCCGCCGCCGATAACGACGCATTACATGACATTCATCTAACACCTATCATCACATTACCGATATATTATTAGTGAACCGCCGACCGTCATTTTATTTTGGTAGTAACAACGATAAATTGTAGATAAGGGAATGTTTTTAAAAAGTTGGAAAATGACTCGTTCTATTTTCCAACGTCGGTCTTTGTTGTAATTTTCAACGGCAGTTTGCTTTTTTAGGGTTCCATACCTCAAAAGGAAAATACGAAACCCTTATAGGATCACTTTGTTGTCCGCCCGTCTGTCTGTCAAGACCATTTATCTCGGGAACACGTGGAGGTATAGAGTTAAAATTAAAAGCATATACTCAAATCTACAGTTCCTTAAGCTGTGAAAAAATCAAACTTCTAAGTTAACGTAAAAAAGATACGGCCGTTTATGCCGCAAAAAAACGTATATTTTATCACTCAAGGGAATCAAAATTTATAGGGTACTTTCCATTAACCTAGAACTATGAAATTTGGCAAGTAATATCGTCTTATACTACAAGTACAGGAAAAAATCTGAAACCACTACATTTGTAACTTCCACACGATAAAAATATAATTTAATTACACATTTGTAATTAAAACATAAAACAAACTGTCTTTGAAGTTGGGAAAAAGCTCGGAAAAAACTGCGAGACTCGTTTCCTGAACTATTTATAATATGTAAGTACCTACAAATTTGTACGTAACCCTCGGTGGGCGAGTCCGACTCGTACTTGTCCGTATATTTTTTCAATTACGTATGTTGCCGTGCATAGGTATGATTGCATTTTTGGTGAGATTTGCTTTTGGCAATAAAATAATTACAAAGAATAGTAACAATTTCAATCTATTCTATTTACACGTTTTGTTTTGACTGTCGAGTGAGGCCCTCGGTAATGATGATGATTCTATCCGACCAAATTCGGTCAAGGCGACGGTCGTCGCTGGAAGCATCAATGATGTGCCCTCATATGACATAGGTATGTAGACTATTTTGGCTGTGAAAGTGCAGTTGCATTTGTTAATATTCCATTATAGTCGTTGTATTTTATGGCAGTTGGTGGACTAGGTAAGTGCCGTTATATGATTATGATTATTGGTGTATTGCTTACTATTTATAATGACAAAGAAAATTTCTCCGATCGTCGGTTGAGCCAGTTCGATGAATATTTTATTTTTATGCGAGATTTATAAATTCTGGGAAATGACTAATGAGTCACTTACATAAGATGGGCATTCACGATTATGGACGCGAAATATGTGTTTCGTCCCATACACAATCACTGCAAATTGATTTTATTTAGTAGCATTGCGTATTGCGCGTGTATCATCACTCATGACGAGCCATCGATGTGTGAAGTCTTGGCATCAAGTCACGCTGCGATGCTGTAGCTTATGCAGTAACGAAAAATTTTACGTTATATCACCAAAGGATTACAAACTCACGATACAAATTTCGGATTATCTCAAAAATGACGAATTCTAGAAACACGTCGTGCAGAAACCTATTTGGAGGTTAAAAGTCGTCTAACTTCGTTTAGAGTTGTCCATTCTTACATTTTATTTATGTTTTTAAGTGGACAACCTGGAAGGGTCGCGGTTTTTTTATAAAATAAATAATAATAAACGTAGTTTAATTGATTAAGACTTTTCTGCTTTGTGGTTTAATTTATTATTTATTTATTTTATTCATTTTATAAAGTCCACAGCACAAAGTAACAAAAAACAGGTAATTAATCGATGGGTAACACTTAAAACCATATTAGTTAGTTACTTACATACAATGGATTTTCTTCTATGTTGGAAAATTATTAACCGGAGGCTGCGACATTGGTGGAGCACGTAAAGCGCGAATTTAATAAAACTATGTAAACCCTCATATTTTGAAAATTTTTAATCTGATTCTGAATAATTAATTTTAAATTCCTAGATAAAAAGTGGCTGCAGAACACAAACTCTAATTGATATCTCAGGAATTGCGCATTTTAAAGGTAACCCTGTAGATCACGCCATGAGACAGCGCAACCGCGAATGACCACCCTAGTTAGTTTCACCCACCACAGTCCGTTGATTATATTTAATGAAAGCGGTGGTAGCGAATCGGTGCAATCCGTGCCTCGCATGCGTGAGGTCCTGGGTTTGAATCCCGTAATGAATTTGTTTCCTAACATATGTATCTACCTATAATTTGTAGTAGTAATATCACTCGTCAAGCAAAAAATGGCAAGGAAACCTGAGTTTCTGAGGTCTTCACATGCTATAGAATTTACAACTTACAATCGTCCATCTACGAGGCTAAAAGCGGAAACTCGTCTAACAAAATTTAATGACTGGTAGTATTTGCGAGAGAAGCAAACAAACAATCTACCATACTTCCCACCTAATCGATATTTGTTGACCGTCTTTCATTTCCGCTGATGTATTTGTGTGCGTACATAAAGGAGTCATTTGTCTATTTGCATTTCCCAAGCGTATTTGAGACAACAGATTCATTCATGAAGTTCACGAGCAATTAGATAATTATATTTGTCCACTATCGCGTTACGATACAAACAAGCCGTAAATTATCTACAGAACATGGGAATGATTTTGCTGACAGTTGAATCTTTGCGATTAGTCACGGTGGTGGTGAATGCAATCTGACTATTGATATCCATTTCATGTCAATCTCTGACACATTTGCAGGCTGAGTCACGAGGCGAATTTCACTGCACAGTGACCTCGTCATCATGATGTAGAGGATCAAGGGGCACAGAGCTGTTTGTAAGCAGTACGTCTGTCCCTTTGTGCTCCAATCTGCCTTCGATGCCTCACAAACGTTGCACAACTTTTAGCCTCGAGATTGTAAATTCGGTGTTTTTTTGATAACAAGTGAGCACTTAGGTACCTAAAAATTTATCAAAAAGAATTTACCTAGGTGCTACGTACTACGTACTACTTACGTAGTACTACTAGGAGGACTTTTTATGAAAAGTAGTATGATACTAGGTAGAAGTTTACTGCGAAATTAAACCTCGTATACGAGATACTTTTCACACAAAAGTGAAGATCTGCCGCGTTCACATACACCCATACTATAGTTTTCGGACTCCGGCCAGCATTAATAAAGGGATTTCTTCAAGCAAACATCGGAGAGTCGGAGAAGCAGCAAAAAACGGGTATATGTACTACAAAACCCAAACAACAATAAATATAGATTATTGAATAATTTACTCTTAACAACAATAAATAAAGTAAAACTTAAAACTTTCTTAAGCTCTACATATTGCATTGCATAGCAAGTAATCAAATCCGGAATTAAGTTAATAATAAATAAACTGCAAAAACTTAATAAAAATACATAAATATATAGCTCAAAGTTATGATAGAGATGGATGTGGTCTTTGAACCTCATGTTAAAGGCACCATTAGTGGGACTAGCGCATATTTTATGTGGCAGTGCCTTCCACAGTCTAAAGGAATGAACAGTGTACATTTGATTATCAAGTTGTTGTTGAAGCCTAGACTAATCAACCTACACCATCAGTGGTAGCAGAGGTATCGAGCAGCAGTAGTACATCGAATTCGGGCATGTAGTAATAATTTTTTTTAGTTACAATACTCGCTAACTCGAAGGAAAATATAGTGAGGAAACCCGAGTGTCTAAGGTGTCCACGTACTGCAGAGTTTGCTTGAGACTAAGTGGGGAAATTTTTGGTGTAACCAACTGACTACATAAAGCTAGGTAGATACGTTCTGCGAACGGTGGGACTGACATGTGTGAGAAACCCAAATTACCCACGGAGGGAGAATGGTGCAGTGTGTGAATTACTACTGGTCACACAAAAAATGCAACAAAGGGCTTTGGACGTTATGTTTCCGCGTTGGGAAGGGGTTGCGAACTTGATTCGTTTAGTTCCATTTGATACAAGGAAGTCCCTTTGTCTGATACAAACTGGTTCCGTGGACCTTTACGGTTACGAACTCCCTGATAGACATTGTTACTTTACTAGCTAGCATTTGCATCCGTTATCCTCCTAATACGTAAGTCTACTTGTCTATACTTACAACAGAGAAAGAGAGACCAAAGCATTTTCAAAACTGATTCATAGCCAAAGTTTTGTATTGAAAAACATTTTACTATATGATTCTCAGCGATATACTATCGTTAGTTTTTCTACAGAACAGTGGTCTTTTGAGTATTTCATAAACAGTTGGTATATAGGTACCTAGGGCGGTAATTTGAGATGGCATCATACGTTTTATAACAAAATTGCAAGGTAAGGTAAATTGTGAAATTGCAGTGTATAGGAAAAACCAAAATATGTGGACTTTTTTCAATTTCTGAGACTTCTAATAGGTACCTACTCTAACCTCAGTTGGTCCCACAGAGTCTTTTGACCCTTAACAAAAGTTAATAACTACAACTTTTCAATGAATGCAGTTTTTGATTGATGCTGTCTACTAAGAAAGTTTTACAGTATCAATCAAGCTATAAAAGTTCAGTTGCCGTTCAGTTGTCCGTTTTGGGAGTTCGATTGTACTTGTAAGTTTCCCGGCAGCAGCAATATTCCCATTCGTACTTCAACGGTCTTTATCCATCTCCCACAGTTAATAAATAAAACTGCAGGTGAACTTTATGACGCACCTATCCAAAGCCTATGTTTTTTGTGCTGCATTGTCTATGTGGTGTAATCAATAAAAAGCATCTCCACCACGCAATGGCGATCGGAAAAGTCGATTGACACGTTCACATGACATACGAGGTGCCGATTTATTACAGCTCTAGCTTATTATTAATGACCCGTGACCCGGCACTTGCGCCGCGAGGCTCCGGCGTGATAGCATATGGTCATTGCAAGACACCACACAATGACTAATAGTTCCACCGATATGTGATGGATGACACTTATCGCTTAATATACCTAAATGGTAATGCATGCGTAACTGCTCCAACATGTTTCCTTTGTTTTCTTCCCTCGGCAATTAGAAATCGGAGCTATACCTAACTGCTCGTAAAATGTGCTATACGCCGCCGTATACAATTATCTGGACCCTACTTCATAGAACATCATTTCATGGCTTACTATGACAATTTGATATAGCATAGCCGATTAACCCACAGATTAACAAATACGAAGATTCGGCTACGCGATGTACTACATCGAATTGTCACAATAAACTATGAATTCTAGTTTTATGAAACGCGGCCCTGGTAGTTTTAAGAGCATAGGGAGCAAATTCTGTTGAGACAAACGTTGTATATAAACCACTGCCTGCCGTATACATTAAAATACATTGATGGCACAAAGACAAAGACATAAAATGCGTTTATGCGATGATCTGTCAAAGACAGTGGCTTGAAAATGGTTTCTTACGATAACACAATCTAGGGACTGGTTTATGTATTTCACCGTATTTGGTCACATGACGAACATACATATGTCGCCGAGAGGTGTCGTATGTTGTAGGTATTCGTACATCACTTAAATTAAACCTGAAGTTTGGTTTGTAATAATAAGGCGTAGTAGGAAGACCAAACAGGCAGGAAATGGGGCAAGGTCGAGCTATAGCGAGTTGCGCGTGGCGCGGTGTGTCATCGCCAGCTCCAATAACATTTTAACAACGACATGCAATGTAATCATGCAATACCGTTATGGGTGACATTGTGAAATACGAGTACCTAGGTATCTAGGTGCCTACTAGCTACGCGTTGCTCATATTATGTCATTGTCTTCAAATTATTTAGGTTAGTCTTAGTCGAATACTCGCCTAGTGGGTCTCCTAGCAGTTTTTCTAAAAAAAGTGACTGCCTAGTAAGTATATTTTGTAATTTACCAATACATTAAACTACGTTGATCTGCTATCCATTATAGGTATAGTACTATGTATACCTTCAAAGGTGAAGCAAGTATTCGCAGATATTCCTTTCCGCACTTAACCCAAATTTTATCCAAAATCTAGACATTTCTGTTTGCTTCTACAACATTTCGTTCAGCCTAAATCTTTGACCAACTGAGATTCATCTCATCATTCTAGCAAAACAACGACAACGTTTGCAGCGCTGAGGCGAAAAAAGAGACATCGCAAAGGTGTTTAACCTCGAGAGACGCGCAAAAAAAGGGAGCACATCGTGATATTCAGCTGAGAGTTGGCTCAGAGGCTGCGGAGTTCGCGGAGGCAAGCTGGAGAGCATATCGCACCGCGCGGAGCCTCGGCGCTGGTCGGGCGCAGGTGCCGGCGCCCCCGCCCCGCTCCGCCGCGCCGCCATTGGCCGGGCCAACCGCGCCCGCCGCCGATTGGGCCCGGCGCACGTGCGAGCCGTCCCGCCGCCACCTGGCCGCCGCTGCCGGGGAGCGCATAAAAGCGCGCGCCGCTCCTCGCCGCACCATTCCTACCTCCGGACGCCAACGAGCGAATACGTACTGTCGCGTCTCGACCCCGACTTACACTTCGACTAACTGTGCGATGTTTGGACTGTTAACACGTCAGTGATTGTGATACAATTTGAAGAACTTCTTTTGGATATTTAAGTGATTGTGAAGATCAAGATGCTTGTAGAGGAAAACCAGCCGTCTCGCGGGCTGATGTCCCAAAAGTACGGTCACTGTCCGCTGAAGAAGCGGCCGGTGTTGGTGCGGGAGGAGCGGCCGGCGACACCGCCCACCACTCCACCGCATCCCGCCCACCTCGCCACCACTACTCTTCTACTCTACAACAATTTCTCCTGTAAGTATTTTTGTTGTTTGCTAATTTTTATGTAGGTAGCCGTAAAAAAAGTAGCAGTAAAAAAGCGTAGCACACTAGGATGGTTGTTTTTTTTTTTTTCGTACAAAATATTCTGCATTATTTTGCTATTTATAATTTTTTTTATAACTTAACTTATGAGCTGAGTAAAATATTTCTAGAGGAGTACGGAGGAGAAGTTTCTAGCATATTTACCTTCTCGATTTCTTTTACTTTACAACTTATTGACGTTATTATTTGCCTTGTCAACAGATGATACAGAAAATGAAGAGCCTCAGAATTTAAGCACAAAGCCTGAAGATCTATCGAAGACTGGTCAGTACCCAAGCAAAGCGTCATCGCCGGTGGGCGGCGCGGTGAAGGCGGAGCCACGCGACTGGCCGGCGCCGCCACCACAGCAGCTGGAATACCTAGCGGCGTGCCACGCGCGCCTGCAGCCCTCGCCGCCCGCCGACATCGCGCGCCCCGCGCCGCACTACCCCTACTTGCCCACACTTTATGCGCCCTACTGCAGCCCGCTTGAAGACATGTACCAGCCAGCCCCCGCGCTCTCGCCGCCGAGCCACGCACAACTCTACTCGCGGTACTCACCTGCCTCACCACCCTCGTCAATCTCACCTCCTCCTTGCCCTGAAGACTTGAGGTCTCCCGGTTCAGTCTCGTCAGACTCGGGCGTCTCGATGTCCGGTCCGCGGCGACCCCGCTACCAGTGCCCCGACTGCGCCAAATCGTACTCTACGTACTCAGGGTTGTCAAAGCACCAGCAGTACCACTGTGCAGCGGCAGAGGGCAGCTTAGCGCGCAAGTCGTTCAGCTGCAAGTATTGTGCCAAGGTATACACGTCGCTGGGCGCGCTCAAGATGCACATCCGCACGCACACGCTGCCCTGCAAGTGCCACCTGTGCGGCAAGGCGTTCTCGCGGCCCTGGCTTCTGCAGGGACACATTCGTACGCACACGGGCGAGAAGCCATTCTCCTGCCACCATTGCCGACGCGCCTTCGCCGACCGGTCGAACCTACGCGCGCACCTTCAGACCCACTCCGACGTGAAGAAGTACTCGTGCTCGGGCTGCGGCAAGACGTTCTCGCGCATGTCGCTGCTGAGCAAGCACGTAGAGGGCGGCTGCGGCTGTGGCTCGCCCTACGACTACCCCGCGGCGCCCGCGCAGGCGCCGGCGCCGTTGCACGCCTACTGAACAAGACTGACTTTACGGCCAGGGTGTCATTACTAAAAAGCGAGTGCTATTATTGTATTATTAGCAGAATCATTTAAACGACGGTTCACAGCACTCTCCTAGTGCACTCGTCCGTAGAGTGAACCATCCATTACGAACAGGCCCGATCTCTAAACTACAGATATCTAACACTAGCAACGATCACTTGAAACAGGTAGTTTTTAAGTTAAATTATTATTCATGTAAATTTCTCTTATTTGTGTGTTTATTTTTGTGTTACAACTGTGTTACAACTAGTAGTAGAACAAACTTGTGTGTGTTTGTAAAGGGACCAATGTACATTCTGCCTTTTATTTGTTAAGTTAGATTAAGAATAGTTATTTAACGTCAGTCGCGTCGCGACCGCGGCTTCACTAGTCATGTGGCATTTGCCGAGTGTCATACACTTGATAATAATATATTTTATACCTACTAAGCCATGTAAAAAGTGCCTTAATTATAAATGATCTAATATATTCTTTGAAGAAAGTTACAATATAATGTACCGTACCTATGTCCGTGCGACGCTATTTTTGATAAAAAAAAAACATTGCTATGTCTGAGAGGCTCTACATAAGCCAATACGTTCCTTTCTGTTACCTCCGTAAACAAAAATATAATTTTTTTACATGATAACCACATATTTTTTTCATTAAATCCCTTTGTAAGGAAGTGTTTGTAGATTGCATTGACGTATCGCAAAATGAATTGATAGCTGATAAAATAAGACCAACCTGTGGAGTGTACTAGGAATAAAATCAAAAGCTGACGCTCCATAGTAGCGAATAAACTGTGACTTGATACGTTAAAAATATACCAGTTACTTAGATGTCAATTTCAAGCAAGATCTAAGTACATATATTTAATTCCATTCAGCTTTGTCTATATGAAAACAAAACATTATTGCTCTAAACAAATCGTTAAAATATGGAAAGCTATTTCATTCAGTTTTTGTCTACATGAAAACAAAATATTGCTCTCCGTATCGTTAAAATAGGAAAAGCTTATTTAAATTACTTATTTGCTCATCTAAGGTCATACAATCAAAAAACACTAACTCCTTTAATTTATTATCAGTTTCATGACTGCATTTAGTAATTATTTAAAAAAATTTTTACACCCAGACAAAAGCTGAAAAAAATTTAATCCAAATTTTTATGGAAGAAAAAATTGATGAAAATACTCCATACTCAGTCTCGGGTACGTAACACGTACCTAGGATTCGATTGTTAGTGTAACAACGGTTCCAATTTGCAACTAATCATTTAATCGTTTATCTGCGAGACAATAAAGTGACTCGCAACAGTCGCCCGGACCCACAGAAGTAGGTCGTGCTTGAACGCAAGATGCGTTCACATTGGAGTCTCAATAGAAAAAAGTCCAACAATTCCCGATAATACCTACTCCAATTGATTCATCCCACTAAGAACTCTCAATAAGCTTTACGTATTTGTATCGGATTCGCTGACAATGCTGAATAAGGAAGGTTATCGCAACTTGATATCACATTAGGCTAGAAAGTGTAGCAATCGTCGAAAATATTCCAATGGATTCATCCCAATGGAATCGTGGTTTTATGTATGTATTCCGAAATCTGTTGACGATGTTAAAAAAATGTGCAGCACGTAAAAATGTGCAGCAGTTAACATATTGTGGGCGCACCTTCATGCAGTGGGCGCCGCGCCGCCGCCTGCGCCGGTCACCCGGCCATGAGGTCACAGGCTCCCGGCTCATATTGTACCATCTTGCTTGCTACAGTAAAAGCTATATATTACCAGGTAAGTCCAAAGAGGTCGCAATACACTTCCACATCATTGCCTTTTTAACCGACTTGAAAAAGGAGGAGGTTCTTAATACGACGCGTATGTTTTTTATGAAGTACTTACATACTATCTTCTATACGGTAAAACTTAGATATGTAAGGTTTTTACTGTATTTTGTTCTCTGGTGTGTGCAATAAAGTAATAATCTAATTTAATCTATCTTTAGACCTTACTTTTTATTCTAATAGGCATATGACTACAATTGTCAACACTACCACTTTCTTACAAGAAATATTATATACCTACCGCACAAAACTTTGCACTATGTATCAAAATTTTGGTTCATCGGTTGTGCTATTCATAAAATACAATATTATAATGAGTATTAATGGTACAATAATATCATTATCGTGTCACTTAGAAGCATGAGAGTTGTCCAATGAGATCATAATCACCGCCGTTAACCTCTGACACTGACATCAAGTGCTCATTGCTCAATCGCAATGCCTTTCCAACAAAATGTTTGACTCGAATGCACGCTTCTATTAGATCAGTTTGCCGACTTGTGCCATATCCTCTGTTTAAGAGGCAGGTTCCGGTGCGGAAGTGTGGGCGTGATCTGCCGCACGTGAGAGTTGAGACAGCGATAGGTCGCACGGAATGCATCCATAGCGTAATTTGTAAAACAAATATTTAAACAAAGTGGTGATCTAAAAACAAAAACTCAATTTTGTCAAGATCCGTAAACATTGATTTCCTATTAAGAAAATAATTGAGACTGAAGGTTGAAGTTGTACAGAGTAAGTAGCAATAAAGTGAAGTTAAAGATGATACTTTGGAATTAAGTTTTATCGAGAAAATATTATTCAATTGCTTTTTTTGTTCTTTAAAAGTTATTTGATAATAGGTAGATATAGTCAATATTGACACACTGACATCTTACATTTATCAACTCAGTATTAAAGGAATAAGTCATGTTTAAAACTACACAAAACCCTCCTTCGGGTCTTAAACAATGTTTTTTTTTTTTAAATTAGACTGCAACCGATACCTGGCTTGTTTCATCAAATTGTATATCGTACATTGAATGAAACATAATGTCATATCTTACTAAAGTTAAAATCTCATGCCGAGTTCATTATTATGATGTTAGTATAAACTCGTAATCGAATAACCGAAAGAGGTGTTATGTAATCAGCTGCTATTGATCAATCTAAAAACACAATGGGCATATAGAGTTACAAGTGTTTCAGCTGAGAGATATTTATTATAGCTTTTTTAAATGAAACTGATATCCACAGGCCTTCTGTTAGAGAGAGAGAGAGAGAGAGAGAGAGAGAGAGAGAGAGAGAGACTCACCACGCATGTCCATCACAGATTTTTTATTAACAGCGCTAAGGCGTGTGAACACCTCAGACACTCAGGTTTCTTCACGATGTATTCCTTCAAATCAAAGCAAGCTAACGAATTTAGATAATATAGAAAACAAAGTTATTGGCACAAGCCGGGATTCGAACCTAAGACCTCTCGAATGTGAAACCGGCGTTCTGCCGTTGCGCTACCACCGCTTAATAATATAACCAGCGATATATCCTGCACTGCTGCTATTTGTGCTTCTGCTGTGTACGGGAAACAGGGGGTAAGATTGTCGACGCAATGTTGCTGCAAGAGAGCATCCACAAGACGCCACACGAGTGCCAATTAGTGAAAGAGTGTAGAGCACCTCGCTTGTGATTGGCCGCCGAGTCTGTGTGCCGCGTCCGCACACAACAGCCAATCTCATTAATTAATTCTGTTTCTATTTGCATCGTGATTATCTAATCGCAGATCCCCGACTGATACCGCCGCACCAATTAGAGTTCACACCTAATAGTCTAATGGAACTTTGAACTTTTTATCGGGGCACGAAGCAAAGATTGCTTCGGAGATAACGCGAACTAATTTCATCACTAATTCGACCTCGTTTTGTCGATTTCTTATTGTTGTATTCTGGTTGGTTTTAATTAAACTTTTCTTTTCTTCATTAACTGCAACATGTGTTAGATAACTACCTAACATATTTTGACTACTTATTACTCACTCCTACATAGTTATGCATAAGTGACTAGAGATGGCCTGAAGCTTTGCAAATAGTCGCTAGGCCAGGCTCCACGGCGGCAATGGGACGAGTTCAGCGGAGCGATAAGCATGATTTGTTACATTGGCGCGTGCGCACAAATACACGAGATCCCAATGCGCGCCTCTCGATAAATTACCCCTAACCCACTCTTGATATGACAACGATACAATTTATAATCTCCGCACGTCGACACACACTTTACTTATCGCACTATCGTTCGAAGAACACAATCCTACCAAATGCATATATATTTACACAGAAACACATAAATACTCAATCAATTTTGCAGTAATCACTTTAAAATAAGCATAGTCTTGGCATTCTATTGTGATCAGTAACTAACAATTATGCTAATTGGAAGGTGTAATGTAAAGGCGGACACGCGCTAACAACGTCTGTGTTGCGACTAATAGGCCAAGTTGGAGCTAATTCACACATTCGCACTACGCGGTGATAGATAACGTGCACTTAAATACTGAATTAATGAGATATCGATACTTATGCTATAATTGACACTGATATTACAAAGAAGTATAATGCACGACATATAACTTGAACACAAATATGACTTTGACTTAGCACGGACGTATTTAGGTTCTCATTGGCGAGGATGCGACTTAGAATTCTTCGGGTTTAAAATCTTTAGGATGAACATAGGTTATTAAAATTATCATTGAATTCCACGCACACGGAATATGTAAGAAAAGAGGGTAACATAGTAGCAGATGTTTATAACAACATAAGTAGGTAGTAAAGGTGGATCAAATACCGAGTCAAAATTACACAAAAAAAATTTGAATGCATATATTTATAAGTATTCGTTCTTATTATATCGGAGGCCAGAGCAAGACCCACTGCGGATTGCTGGCCAGTAAATGCTATCGGAATTGGAACGGTAGGTAATAGGTAAACCAATAGGAATTTTAAAATGTAAGTTTTCTTTGTAATTTTGTAAAAGCCTTAAAATTTTATTCGAGTTTCAGGTTGCACGATTAAATTTTTGTAACAATTTTATATACACTTTGCAGAGGTATCTAGTATCTATAAAACACTTTTGCTGTTCATTGTAGGAGAGTCTGGTGCGTTGGTGCGTGGGTGTCGTGTCACTGCGCGCTTCAGCGACGACCGCCGTTGAAAGGTTTATTCATACCGCAGATGCGTAGGACTTCATGATTTCGCATACATTTAGTTAAAACTTTCTTCCTCGTTGCTGAGAGCAGTATTGACATATTCTAGTTCACCATGGAAAAAAATGTCATGTAAACAGCGTAAGTTATAAATGTTGTAGATCCAGACAGTGGCCGAAGTTGAAATTGCGTTACTGGCCGTAACTTCCGCTTTTTCGTTCACTAAAAATCAGTTAATCTGTTGTTAACAGATGTCAGCTCTATTTTTTTATACACTTTGGCCACTGACAACTGTTAGCAGTAGATTAATAACTTGTTAATGTACGAGAAATGTATTTACTCAGAAATATATCGGCATATAGACTTACTGGTGATATCGGTAGGTAAGGTAGAATACGCTACATAGACTTATTAGCTTGGGGCGTAGCGTCATCAGTTGCATGCGTGCATACAAAAGACATCAACGGGCGCACTAAGTGCATTATGCGCTTAGCTGCGCAGAAGATTTCCTGTGTGTAAATAAATACCTTCCCAGCATTTAATGTGGGTAATACCTACTTTGCTGTCATAGGCCTTCTCACGCTGATTGGCAAATCCTTTCTCGACGATGGCTAATCAGATTTGTCTTCGATCATTGAGAATAAGAGTACTTTGTGGGCTTAATAAGTGGCAAGTAAACAGACGCTTTAAAAAAAATTATGGCCATTTTAAAAAACTTTTATAAAAGTCGCTCATCATAGGCAGTGCGTTTTGTCAAATGTCCAAATGTGACTTTCCAATCACAGTCAGTCAAATTACCAAATTCTGACATTTTAACGTCCCAAAACGAGCGACTCGTGCAATTTCAGGTGTCTAACTCATACCCATATTTTTATAGTAATGTAACCTATATACGTCCCTCTACAGGCCATAGGCAGAGAGAATTCGGGCTTAACCACCAAGCGTGCCCACCGCGGATTGTCAATTTCAAGCGCTGAGGTATATGAACACTCCGACACAGATTTTCTCACGATGTTTTTCTTCACAATTGGCGAGTGGTATGGCTCCTACCTAATATTTATACATTTTGATTCTCGAATGGAGACTACGAACTAGCAAACGCTATGTAGGACGCCCACCAGCTCACTGGAGCGATAATCTGAGGGATATTGCAGGCAGAGGCTAAATGAAGATGGCCGAGGACAGAAAGAAGTCGCGTGCCTTGGAGGAGGTTTATGTCCAGCTGTGAACGAATACGTGCTGATTCACTGATTTATTGGTATGTTAATAATTAAATTATAACAACATGCTAGGAGTATAACTTAGTCCATGAACATAATATGTGCCTATTAGGAAAGTTCTAAATAAGTACCTACATATCTAACAAAATTCTAAACTCTGGTTTTCAAAGTTTAATTTAATTAAAAAGCTTAAGGCGTTAAAGTTATGCCGGGTGGTTATGGCCAATTTAGCTCGTAATGCAGGTCGTATAAGGGCACTAAAATGACTTTATTAAACCGAGATGTAGTATTAATAGCACCCTATATCGGCATTAAACACATAAAGGGCCCTATTTATACATCGAAAGTAAATAAACATAATTAAAAAAAAATCGAATTAAACCAAAAATGCAAACACAGTGTATTGCGCAATATTTGAAAGTATTTTCATGGTATAAATTAACCTTTTCTATAAATTTCCTTTACATTTAATTAGAATCTAAATATTGTCCCACAAACATTATAGGTATAATAAAAATAATTCTAAGTAGGTACTTAATTTAAAAAAAACTTCAAGCCAATTAATCAATATAAAGAAATCTAAGTTATATAAATTGCAGCCTAACTACATAGATTACTAAGCTATAAAATCTAACAACGCGAATGCCTCAGCTTGGGTTACTGTCAATTGAGTTACGTAAACACTGAAAATCTTAGGTAGTTATATCTGTTATAAAATATATAGAGCGAATGTGGGTGAAAGGGCCGGTAAGGGACGTCCCAGGTGGACATACTTCGACCAAATAAGGGATGGTAGGGAAAGAACAAGGTAAAAAGTACCCGAAACCGGCGTGCGTGCATGCAACGACTAATGAATGTTGAGACAGCGAAAGTGATGTGTCAAGATCATGGCAAGTGGCCGTCCCTGGTCTCTGCCTACCCCTCTGGGATACAGGCGTGAATTTATGTATGTATGTTGTATCTGTTCTAGGTAGGTCAACAGTCTTGGCGAACAGTGGCCTAGTGATCAATGCTCTTTATGATCTAACATAAATACGGGGTATCTTAAGGCTGCTGTTGCGTCAAGTATGCTGAGACAGCACAATATAACATTTTTAGTGATTGTAATAAAATTACTGCACTTTTAATATGGTCTGAAGGTTCGATAGATAATGAAATTACGAATATTTTAAATACATTTTTGTTTGGCTATGAATTGTTTTTAATAAAGAAAAGTTGTTTCCAAAATTATTAACTTTGGAATCAAATTTTCTCAATCGAAAATAAGCGAAGGTGCCTAGGCACAGAATAAGAAAAATATGTATTGAATGTCCGTAATTTTATTATTTGTCAAGGCCATTTCACATTTATCTAAAATATAGTAGTTTTATTACACTCACAAAAAATGTATGATTTTCCGAGCGAAACAGTATGTCCAACGTAACAACAGCCTTAATACAAGTCACTTGCTTACAGGGTGTAACAAAATTCTCATAACTATACATAAAAAATAGGGGTTCTTGTTGTCAATAGGATCAACTTTTTCTATGCGGAAAACTTTCAATCTAAAGTAAAGTAAAGTAAAAAACTGTTTATTTGACCAAAAAACATACACTCTTAATAATATTAAGTTATAAAATAAAAATGTGTCAGTCTCTGGTAGCAAGTGAATTACAGATTAAAAGCGATTTCCAATTCCTAAACTAGGATTTACCTGTATCTTAGGAGTTGGACCTCTTTCGACGAATAAATTCCATAATTACACACTAACCTAGACTTTTAATGAAAAAAGAGAGAAAACTTAAAAAGCTAAGTTCAGCAAAGCGCAACACAACAATCTATCAGTCAGTCAGTCCGTACTTGTCCGCTGCTAGACATAGGCTTCCTCCAAGGCATGCCACTTCATTCCTCGGCCATCCTCATCGAACCGCTTCCAGCAGTTTCGGAAAAACTTTGTAAATAGTGCCTTTAACAGGAGCCTTACATAACATGGTCTGTTATGTTCCCTATAAACTGCGCACTCTTACTTACACTACATGTCTCAAATTATAATTAAGCTTAATCTTACCTTAATGCATGCCATATAAATTTAATCTAATTTTAAGTTTTATTTTCTCATTAATTAAGCGAACTGTAAGTTGTTTATGAGAAATAAATATCTTTGAACCCAATTGCGGAAAACCAGCTCCATACTAAAGTTACTCGTAAAACCTGCGACATGAACAGCTGATATTTTTTGTGATTCGAAATTATTCTCCATAGTAAAGGTACGAACTAATTTTTGTAAAACATTATTCAGTAGTACAGCACAGCACCGTACAGCACCGTTAAACGTCTTGTAATAAGCAAACGTTTAAAATCCTCTGTGCACTTTTTTAATTTGTTTACGCAAATTGTCTGCGTCGAGATTAAAAGTTCAAGATTTATGAAAGATAATAATTGAGAATATTTACTTTCTCTTATTGTTATTTTTTATGTAACCTATATATGTCCCACTACAGGGCACAGGCCTTCCCTCAGAGATAGAGTATAGGCTTAATTACTATGCGTGCCACCGCGGATTGAAAATTTGAAGCGCTGATAACACCTCAGACACTCAGGTCTCCTCACGATGCTTTCCTTCATAGTTAGCAGGGCTATTGCTACTAAAACTTCACAAATGCATGTGACTTAGAAAACAAAGTCATTGCATACCGGGATTCGTACCTACGACCCCCAGAATGTGAACTTCGGCGTTCTACTGCTCTGCTAACACCGCTCGTTTGTTATTGTTTTTCTCTTATTATTATTAATACTAAATAAAACGTCGCTCGTAGCCCCGGCTGCCTGAGTGATCTTAAACGATCACGAAGGTTAAGCAACACAGGGCGCGTTCAGTGCATGGATGGGTCGCCGTCTATGCCTAACGCTAGTGGCATTTTTCCGAGCGGTTCCGTGCTTCGCAAGGCACGTTAAGCTGTTGGTGCCGGCTGCCGTCGATAGATGGCAGTCGTTAAGCCAAGTCAGAGGCCTTAGGGCGGCTTGACAACTTCTGACAGTAGACGAGCCACTAGTCTACAAGCCTCCACCAATCCGGACTTGGCCCCCGTGGTGGAGTATGGCCTATACCTTCCTCAGGGAAGAGACCCGTGCCCCTCGGTGGGGACATAATGGGTTGATGATGACAGCACATTTTGTCCATCTCAGAGTAATAAGTTAAAAAGTCATACAAACATAAGCAGCCTATATACGTCTCACTGTAGGGCACAGGCCTTCTCTCATGGAGAGAGTATGGGCTTAATCACCACGTGTGCCCACCGCGGCGGATTGGCGATTTCAAGCGCTGAAGTATGTGAACACCTCAGACACTCAGATTTCCTCACGATGTTTTCCTTCACAGTTGGCGAGTGGTATTGCTACTATAACTTCACAAATGTACATAACCTAGAAAACAAAGTCATAGGTACATGCCCGCACTGGGAATCGAACCTGGGTCTCTCACTACGGAGTCCAATGTTCTACCTACTAGGCTACCACCGCTATCATGTTATGTCAAAAAATTTAGTAGATAAGTAAACAAAAATGTTAAATCGCAAATTAAAAATATCAGCTTTCCCTTACATGTTCTTCTGCTTTTGTTTGTGGAACTCACCATTTTCGGATGTAGGCTCAGTTTTACGTAATTTATTTCAGTTTTACATAATACAACATGCAAAAAACAGAAAGTTATGCCGGTATATCGGGAGGGTTAAAAGAAACCAAGTTTACTGTAAATTAAAGCTCATAATAACAACTGAAAACCATTTAGCATCCCATGCTACGTATCTACATTTGTCAACACAAAATTATTTATATCCTTATTGGGTATGCGATTCTGAACATAAAATACAGTTTCATAGTTATTTTTACGATAAAACGTAGTGTAAGGAGTTAACGCGACATAGTAAATCAATGTTAAAAAGTAGGCCAAGTGCGAGTTGAACTCGCACGCTAGGGGTTCCGTACCATTATCTATGCAACGTTAGACACAAAGATCAAGAAAAAACGGCAAAAAATCACGTTTGTTGTATGGGAGCCCCCCTTAAATATTTATTTTAATTTAATCATTTATTTTTCAAGCAAGTATAGAAATAAATATTCTGTGAATATTTCAAGCGTCTACCTGTTGACGTTATTTATGTCGAGCAAGAAACGTTAACTAAATTACGTTTGCTGTATAGGAGCCCCCTTAAATATTTTTTTATTCTGTTTTTAGTATTTTTTGTTATAGCGGCAACAGAAATACATTATCTGTGAAAATTTCAACTGCCTAGGTATGACGGTTCATGAGATACAGCCTGGTGACAGACAGACAGACAGACAGACAGACAGCCGAAAAACAGGAGATAAAAAATATTTTGTTCGCAAGGTTCAAACTTACAACTATGGTTACTTGATGATATTTAAACATGAGTACAAATTACAACGGATTCTGTCTCTTCAGACTAGACTAGTCTGTGTTGTCGTAATCCAGGAAAGACAAATTCTAGCATATTTCAAGTAAAATAAATGTGAGGTTAGCGCTTTATATATCTACGTAATAAGATGATTTATACAGCGTCCAGGGCAACCTTCACATTCCCTAGATGCGTGAAGGGACCACTCGGATGCTGCAGTACCGGGGACACTGTCTTTTTTAGATGGAATAGGCTTACCCAGCACCTATACCATCCTAACAGCTTAGTCGGCATAGTCCACAGGAAAGACAAGCCAAAACGTGCGGAGCCAATCGAGCCGCGGGTTTCCTCACGATGTTTTCCTTCACAATATGTAACTTTGAAACTAAACAAAGTCATAGGTACATGCCCGCACTGGGAATAGAACCTGGGTTACCCTGTGCTATGGCCCAGACTGAGGCCATTTGTACATCTGTTAAACTGTAAAACTGTGCACATAGAAACTAAGTAAATTTAATAATAATTTTGTCTGATAAAGATGCGTGTGTGTGTGTGTATGTGTTTGTGTGTGTGTTTGTGTGTGTATGTGCGTGTGTGTCTGTGCGTGTGTGTTTGTATGTGCGTGTGTGTCTCTCTCTGTGTGTGTGTGTGTGTGTGTGTGTGTGTGTGTGTGTGTGTGTGTGTGTGTGTGTGTGTGTGTGTTTGTGTGCGTTTGTGAGTGTTTGCCACATGTTGAACCGGTGCTTGTGACGCTAAGTAAGCAAAAAATGTTATTTTCTTATGGTGAGAATAGAATATGGCTCATTTTGACGAGGTACCGTGTTATCATGCTACCAGCACTAGTGTGTAGCCGCCTGCTGAGGTTCAACAGGCAATATAGTTAGCAATGTTTACTATGTTTACGAATTTTAGTAATCGGGATTTTCGTTTTTATAAATTTTGTGTAAGTTGACTCATGTTAACATGATAAGCCGAAACATGACTCAATAACTTTTACAGAAACCTCTGACCGTCCAAAGGACATTCGCGATGTAGTCTAAACTGGTTTAATACACGGTTAATAGAATAAGGCTGCGGCGGCCGGGGTGCGGGGGCGTGCGGGCGTTAATACAATAATCCCCGCGTGCGGTAAAAATTAACCGCTGCATAACGGGACCGCACGTAGGCGATGCACCTCGCGGGGCGCGCCGCCACGGCCGCAAGTCACAAGCTATAAAACCATCTCGCTCGACCAAAGCCTTTTTTGTTCAATCTCCAAATACCAGATTGTTTTTTCTTCCCTCTCCACTAATGGAGAATGGCCGTCAGCTCCCCATATACTTCTTTATTCTTGTCAGCGGAAACCGAAACTTGTGGCTGTCCGTCCATTTCCATTCTATGTCTATGTTATTATTTAGACGATTTTTAATGTAACTGATGCTAGGTGCTGTATTGGAAAGAGGTTTCATGAGGAACCGTGTTTTTATAAATAATATGTACATTTTTTCAGATTTGTAAACCGAGGTCCCGTAACGCCCGCCGTATACGATACTTACTTGCAGTGATCAAACCTAAGTAATCCCTATTATACTTACTTCTGCTACTGAATAATTGATAGTTCCTGAAGATGAAGTACCTCCTCTGCAACCCTGCGTATTTGCCTCCATTGTATGTCTATGGTAGAGTAGCAGATATACTAAGTAATGAATGAGTGCCTAAGCTATCTACCTACAATTTTAGCTCTGTGTACGTTAAATGTGTACTACGTAAGAGAGCAATTTATAAGTACGTAAGTTCTCAAGAAATTGGAATCTTTGGTCAAATAGTGATCATCTAGCCCAACAAATAAGATCTTTTGTTGTGAAGTAGTAACCAGGAACTTTTCGGGAAGTTGCGGTTATCCAAGGAAACAACAGAAAAGTGTTAAAAAATATCTAATTATTTATCAAGATTTGTAGTAGATTAACATTTGAGATTATAACTGATTTAGTGAACATAGGTTAAACACAGTTTAGAGACAATAGTAATATTTAAGACGGATTCGAAAATTCAGCAGTTATTTAACAAATTCTCACACAACAAACAACCTATTAGGGCTTATTTACTGCTGTCCATTGAAGAGTTCCGTTCCCCATCTCTGAAAGTCTTCATCAGATTTTCACCAAATTAAAATGGGACTAATGGGACGTTATATCTGTTCGAAAAAAAAAAGAATTGTCGAAATCGGTTAAGATTTGACGGAGTTATGGAGGAACATAGCCAAAAAAAAAATAATAATATACGCGTCGAATTGATAACCTCCTCCTTTTTTTGAAGTTGGTTAAAAAAGGCGCCATCTAGCGGAAGACTCTTGTACTACAGCAAATCTTTGTTTGATTATTGATTATCATGCAACGCATAGGATTATTATGATCCCCTACATCTGTGAATAAGTGGCGGTCGAATTGCAAAGGCAGTGCGAACCGTCACAGACCTATTATTGTTATTTTTTAGTTTCACTTGTATGTAAATTACTAATTGTCACTACGAGTATGCCGTTCATAAGTAACAAATCTAAGGACTGAGTCTAAATTTATTTCTATATTTCGTACAATTTCAAACCGTGCAAGATTAGTTAATTCGTATGACAATAAAATATTTTGATATCATCGAGATGATCTGTGGCCTAATTACGCTCACCAAATCCTGAGCGATCCAATCGTCTAACTGTCAAATTCCATACTAATTTGACAGTTAAACGATTGGAATCGCTCAGGATTTGGTGAGCGTAATATAGGGGCAGATGACAAAGACAGAAGTAGAATATAGCAGAATTTTTCAGCTCTCTCCAGTGCGCCATATTATATTCTTAGTCTGTCAATAGCTATTATCAATCAAACTTCTACGGCAGTTGAGGTTTTGCTCAATAAGTGACGCTACTGTACATCCTTTTTAGTTTCCCAACGACAAAAATTCGTTGTTAAGTTTTAAAACTTATAATGATTCCTAACAGAGGTTACAAACAGTCAATCATACGTTTAGATTTTTTAAAGAGGGATAGGACTCAGTATAATGAGTTGGTGCGACTTTTTATCCCTTACAAGAATGTGAGCATGGTCGACGTTAAAAAAATTACTAGCACATTGCACCAACAATTTTCCATCACATTCAGGTATGTTTAAAGCATATATAGATACCGATCCGCCAAAGCTTATGCTTTAAGCCGCGAATTAGTCTCGTGCTGACTCTTGCCAGATGACCCGTCAACCTTCGATTAAAATGAATTCATACCTCTTAAAGTATGACGTGAAATATCTATAAAGATACCTGGGCGAAATCTATCTACTCAGAAAAGTGAATAAACAATCGGTCAAGTGGCAGACGGAGCTCGCGCCGAAAGGCCGTCTCTGACTCGCGCCAAAGTATTAAGTAAGTAGTTCTTCTGCTACAAATTTATAAATGTTGATCATATTTTGAATTACTTAAAGCAAGATCGAAATGGGCCGCGTCTCTATATCGTTTTAATAAGCTCAAAGATCCTCGTACACAAATTTATAGGACTCATTCGATAACATTAAAGTACATAAATCCGGAAAGATAAAATAACTAGATACACATTCCTAATGTCAAGAGAGAGACAACCCGCTAAAACAACAATAATATAATAAACCATTTCAGGATATTTTAGGCCCATTTAATAAATACCTTAACGTAATTATAAACATAGCATAGCAACAATTAAATACAAAGTTAGCCTGATTTGATTAACTGTTTCGAAAGGTATAACACATAATATAGATAAATTCTTCATACTCTTTATTGTGTTTACTATTTACGTACTTATCTTTACTTGTGACGTCACTGTTTGCGTCAAATTTATTTAGAGCGTTTTGGTACCGCCAATTACTTACAGTATAATTATATTCGATTAATCTTTGTACATGCACATGTCTAATGAGAACAAAATATTTTTTTACATCGCGTCTATTCAGCACGATACCTATCATATTAAGCATCTGGTCATAGTAACAGTCCGCTCACTTACTGCCCGAATCGCCTTGTTGTCAAGCTAAAAGATCATTCACAAACTTCGTTGAAGTGATATCGAAGTGAAACGAAATTAAAAAGGGGCATTATTAATTTCAATTAAAGCGATACTCCACAGAGATGGGATCGCTGCACGTGCGTGTTTACAAGGAGAAATCAGCACGAAGAAATACTCTCATCATTAAGAGCCATTCGTTAAAATTCACCGACAGTAAAATCTGTAACAAGCAACGTAATAAACAATGAATAAAGTGCAATAATAGCAGGTGAAATCGCGACAGGTCCGGGTCCCGGGTCGTCGTCCGTAATTATAAATAAAATACGGCGAGCGAAGCCTTCGTCGCCCCCGCCCGAGACGTTGCGCCTGCGCCACCGCCGGAGCGTCGAGCATCTCGTGTTTATGGTAAAAATATAATTACTGTAACCGTTGTAAGGTTTGCTTCACCCACAATTGCTCACAAACATAAAATGTATACAATTGATGATAATTAAATTGGGTGAAACGGACCAATTTCAATTTGATTTAAGTCAAAGAACTGCTCTTAGCTCTGGGCACTCGGAGTAAATAGATTGGGTGTTTTCCTTTCATCCGATTTGTTTGGCAACAACGTTTGTTTTATAAGTTTTTCTCAGATATACATTTTTTTAAACATCGTGGTTTATTTAATTTAATTTAATTCGCCCTATACGCGTCCTACCAGTGTCGCAGCATTCAGTAAATCATTTTCCTACATAGAAAAAATGTCCAGTCTTTTAAAAACATATCGTTTAAAACAAAAAAACGCGTAAATTTATAAATATTATCTCAAAAATGTAAAATTAAACAAAAAATTTTGAAAAGTCTTAGAACAAAAGTGAATTGCAGACGCTAACCGACATATTTCAGGAATTGATCATTTTTTAAATAACCCTGTATGTTGAACAACAAATACTTAGGTCGGCGTGGAACCATCCTCAGCCTCGTGCAAATCAAACTCACACTTGGCTCCTTTTTATTTTAAGGAAAGACGTGTAATTTCACAATGCAGCCTAAATACTGACAGTGGGTATGTTGATTCTATTTTGGTGATGCAAGAATAAAACCTTTGTGGATGCTCGCAAACCAATACTGGGGTGTCTCAGCAATTGCGCTATTTAGAAATAACCCTGTAAAGAAGAGAACCACTGGGAAAAACTATTCAATACCGATCTATTTCCGGGAATGTAGCATTAAAAAAAATATTTTAATATTTGATGGTAATAATGACGTGCGAGATAGCTGGAGACAGTGAGAGATGGAAAACCGGCGGGGAGGCCTATGCCCAGCGGTGGAGCACAAAAGAGGCTAAATAAAAAAACCGGCCAAGTGTGAGTCGGACTCGCGCACCGAGCGTTCCGTACAAATTTGTAGGTAGGTACTTAAGAATCGAGTCTCACAGTTTTGCCGAGCTTTTTCCGAACTTCAAAGATAATTTTTTTATGATTTAATTGCAAATGTATAGTATAAGACGATATTACTTGCCAAATTTTATAGTTCTAGGTCAACGGAAAGTACCCCATAAACTTTGATTCCCTTGAGTGTCAAAATATACGTTTTTTTGCGGAATAAACGGCCGTATATTTCTTCCACGATCACTTAGAAGTTTGATTTCTTCCCAGCTTCAAGGGACTATAGACTTGAGAACTGATTGACTTGCTTTTAATTTCAACTCGATACCTCCACGCGTTTCCTAGATAGGGTCTTGACAGACAGACGGACGGACGGACACACGGACAACAAAGTCATCCTATAAGGGTTCCCTTTTTCCTTTTAAGGTACGGAAATACAAAAAAATATATTGTATAACTGTATATGATATCTCGAACTCGTCGTCTACTATAGGCATTTATACTCTATCTACTCTGATCACTGATCATCACATACGCGGTTGACCAAAAGCCCCCTATATTCCCGAAAAGAAAAATTACACAGTAAATGTAGTTAGTTTTTATAAAAATAAGAGGCATTCGTCAATACTTCTATCGTTTTAACTACTACAAGGCTAATTTCAAAATAACAAAAAAAAACAGCTGTCCCACACTAAAGTTACTTTATGGCACACGAAAAACAGTACACGAAATATGACATAAGAAATTACATGTACAAAGGCGAGCTTATCTCTGTGAGTGATTTCTTCCAGCAAACCTTGGGGAGTCGGAGTAGAGAGGTAAAACGTGTCTATGCACGTGCACAAGATACACTACATTTACACTTACACAGATAACAAAATAGTACTCATATAAATCTACCCAAAAAATATATATTATATTTGCTAATAATGTAAAAAATAAACTACGTAAACCATCAAAGAAATATACATACATTTTTATGTATGTAAAAAACACATGCTAAGAATCTACTTATATACATACCAAGGAGTTAGGATATTGGCAGATAATGAATGCTCTTTCAACCGTTTCCTGAAAATACTGAGTGACGGGCTAGTGCGAATACTCTGCGGCAGTGCATTCCACAGCCTGACCGAATAAACCGAGAAGGAATCCCCGTAGGCTCCAGTATTGTATTGAATCTGCAGAAGATGGGAGTTTAATGTCCTTACAGGTCTCACTCCAGAGTGCAAGAATTGGAAGCGCCTTATGAAATAATAGGGGTTAAAGTATGAAATTGCCGTTTTATTGCAATAGGTTCTTTGAATTGACATAGAATCTTCATGGTTTGAGGTTTTCGAATGAAACTTTTTTCAAATGGTTTCTATGATGTTCTTTTTTTAAAAAATGTGAAACATTTGAATATCGACTTTCAATTGTTTTTGTTATTCAATTTAGACAAGAAAGATGGATACTGCGAAAATTCGAGTGATTTTTTAATACGAGTTCCGACGCGGAACTAACGCGGCAGAAACAGCCCGCAATATCAATGCAGCGTTTGGAGAGGGGTCTACTAATGAACGCACCGTGCGATTTTGGTTTAAACGCTTTCGTGATGGAAATTTCGACTTAAAGAACGAGCCACGAGGAAGACCGCCCACACAGGTGAATAACGATGAATTAAGAGAGATAGTGGAAGCCGACCCTAGTCAAACTACCCAGGAATTAGCGGCATGGTTTAACGTTACCTTACCCACAATATTGACTCACTTGCGTCAAATCAATAAAATAAAAAAATACGAAAAATGGGTGCCTCATAATCACTCGAATTTTCGCAGTACCCATCTTTCTTGTCTAAATTTAATAACAAAAACAATTGAAAGTCGATATTCAAATGTTTCACATTTTTTAAAAAAAGAACATCATAGAAACCATTTGAAAAAAGTTTCATTCGAAAACCTCAAACCATGAAGATTCTATGTCAATTCAAAGAACCTATTGCAATAAAACGGCAATTTCATACTTTAACCCCTAATATTTAATTATGGAGTATTTTCTAAAGAAGAGTAGGTATATGTGCATTCCGGCGAAGACGAATTGGGAGCTAATTTAACTCGTGTCTAAAACTGGATAATTGATCAAACTTGCGTAAACCGTTAAGTTACTACGTAAGGCATCAATGATGAAGTGCGCGCTTGATCGCTGCATATCAATTAATGTAGTTGAAGCGAAAGAGGCTTGTCAGGATCGTGACAAGAGGCAAACCCTGGTCTCTGCAGACCCTCGGATAGGCGTAAGTTTATGCATGTATGTAATAGCCCAATAATTTTGTTTTGTAACAGCCCAAAATTATTTGGCCATTTCAAAGGTCTCCCCGCATTTCATATTGACCAGCTGAACCCCCATTTCGGGCAGATAGTTAGATATTGTAACACCCTGTATATGCACATAGTGCACGTATCTAACACCTACCCACATGCTGGCTATTACTCTTCCCTGTTTTAATTACATGATGGTAGTTAACATCCTAATTTTCCTGGTCTTATCTGTCCAAGTCCAACTGTCGCGTGCACATGACGGTTAGGTGGGCATTAGTAATGTATTGTAAAAAGCTGGCAATGTCATGGCGATAGGGGTAGAGGGTGTGGAGCGTCGGAGCGTAGCAGCCCGCGCCGGACGCGGGCGCAGCACGCGCGCAGCACGCGACAAACCATTGCACACACATGCTTTAGTCTTTATTAACAAAGTTGACACTCCATAGACATATTACGCGACGACGGTCCTATTCTGTCTTATTTATAGAAATCGATTGGTCTAAAACTGTCTTCATATGGTGTTGAAACGGCCTTTTTAACGGGCCCTTGTTATGAAGCTGCGATATTATCGGACGGGTCGTCAACGTTGCGCTTGAGCCCGACAATTAACTCTAATCTAGCGACAAATACGGTTCTTTTTAGGGTTCCGTACCTCAAAAGGAAAAAACGGAACCCTTATAGGATCACTTTGTTGTCCGTCTGTCCGTCCGTCCGTCCGTCTGTCAAGACCCTTTTTCTCAGGAACGCGTGGAGGTATGAAGCTGAAATTTATATCAATTACTCAGGTCTACTGTCCCTTGAAGCTGTGAAAAAATCAAACTTCTAAGCCAACGCAATCAAAAGATACAGCCGTTTATGCCGCAAATTTTCGACACTTGCAAGGGAATCAAAACCTACAGGGTGCTTCCCGTAAACTCAGAATCTTGAAATTTGGTACGAAGCAACGTCTTATAGCATAGATAAAGGAAAAATTACGAAAACCATAAATTTTTAGTTACATCACATAATATATATTTTTTTAATAATTTTAAACTTACTACCCATTTCCTCATAAACGCGTAGAGGTATTAAATTGAAATTCATACCAAATACTCAAGTCTATAATACCTTTAAGCTGTAATAAAATCTAACTTCTATGTCAACGCAATCAAAAGAAACAGCAATTTAAGCTGCATATTTTGAAACTCGCAAGTACTCGCAAGGGAATCAAAACCTAAAGGGTACTTCCAGTCGACCTAGAATCTTGAAATTTGGCATGAAGCAACGTTTTATAGCACACATAAAGGAAAAATTCCGAAAACCTTAAATTTTTAGTTACATTACAAAATATATATTTTTTAATAAATATAAACTTATTACTTTTTTCCTCATGAACGCGTAGAGCTATCAAGTTGAAATTCATATCAAATACTTAGATCTAATTGCCTTTAACCCGTGAAAAAATGTTGTTGACATTGCAGGTTTGTACGGAACCCTCGGTGCGCGAGTCCGACTCGCACTTGGCCGGTTTTTTTGAATAGGTTCCATTGTTAGTTAGTAATAGCCAAGTTAATCTATAGAATTCTAAAGGACCCGAACAGGCCACCATAAAAATGGTTTTTAATCGTTCTTTACAAGGTCATAATCTAACACTATTTAGGCTTGAGGGTACATTAGCGCCACCAATAAAAAAAATTATATCTTCTTTCACAAATCTGTTTTTGTTTATCATCAATCTATCATATTGATAAGATTTTTTTTCATTAGAGGTGCTACTTTGTTTAAAAACCTGCTTAGTTTTATAAATAAGAGCGAGTGTTTTAAACAAAACTCCGCCCAAAAGCAGAGCGATCCGCACAAGTTCACGCAATGGATGTGTGCGTAGCATGCAAACGTGCATTTACAGACATGCAAACATGCAGATTGAAAGTTCAAAGTGAGTGAAAACCGGCTTCGCTAAGAATGCCTACCATTTAATGGAGAGCACCGATTGCGGTTCTGTGCCTTATAATTCTATGGCTCAGCCGCATAAGAGGCAACATCGCAATTTAAACTGTGATCATGCCATTTAATGTTGCGTAATCCCTTTTGCGCACTCTAATAACCTTTGCACGAAAGAAGACGCGTAGGCGATCTAGTTTTCCGGTCACCGAGGCCACACAGAGCGGCGATACTCGAATCTCTATTGAGATCTTTTTACAGCAGTATTTTATTAACCGATTTATAACCGATAGCTTCGTTAGTTACAAAACGACGCCGTTACGAATACTAAACCCGCTCGTGCAACTACCTGTCGTTTCCTCTATCGGATCGATTATGTTTTCCGATATAGAGGTACCTCGTACAGGTGGACTCGAGCAGCTTTGAGGGCAACCCGCATAGTTTTTCTTGGTGTTTGAACAAAAACATATGTCAATACTTATTTTCTAACTAAAAGAACGTTCCAAAACGTACTAAAAGTAAATACAACTATAAAACTTAGTCTTTTTACATGTACGCTACATGATTTTACCATCCTTTAGCATCCTGGCGCGATTCTATCGATTCGCAAGCAAACCTTGATTTAAGTTAAATGCAGTTATGCCGTTACATACAGTGAAATATTGCAAGAATATAAGTACTATTACGTAACGTGTAAGCAACAGTTTACGTGCACCTACATACTAATGTATATGTAAACCAATTACATGCAGTATTTAATTGTGTATTAATTTTGGAGGTATTTATGTAGGTATATTATTATTTAAGTATATGTACGTTACGTAATAAATTATATGTAATTATAAGTACTTATATTCTTGTAATGTTTCACTACATATACATATTTGTTATCTTATTTATGTACTCTTATGCATCTACCGACTATATTCTTCCTGCAATCCACTCCACACAAAGTTTGTCTGAAAGAGATCGCTCTAAGCGATAAGACCGCTAATTGTATACCACTAATTAGATATAAGAAACTATTTGTAATTACGAGTATTTGTCCTGTTTGTGCAATAAAGTGTTCTCTATCTTTCATGCTGGGTATGCTATGTTTGGGAGATTAGTCTGGAACAATGGACAGGGTAATTGTAAATTAATTTTATATTGATAAGATACTGCCCGTTTTATGTGCATATTAATTACAACAAAAATAAAGTTGGGTTCAATAAAAAATAACGTAATGTTACATTTTTACAAAAAAGCTTGTGAATTTTGTAACGTCACAGTGTAGTTAGTATCCTGTGTGGTGGCATATGAGGCGCATCTCTGCAAGTGGCGCGGTGCGGGGTCACAGTCGAGCGCCGGCGCGTCAGGTGCCGCGGCCCGGTGCCCGACACGGTTCACTCGGGCCACCGCGCCGGCCGCGACAGTTGCCGCGTGCCCGGCAATATGCAATCATACACAGGGTTGTTACTAAAATGAGCAATTCCTTAAACACCCCCGATTTGAGTTCGTGCTTAGCAACAATGTTTGCTGTATGACTCCTTTTTCAGATTGATAATTAAATAACTTTCACACAACACAATCACTTGTCCCGGTCCCAAACTAGGATACCCTGTGATACCCGGATTTATCATTTATGTTTTGTTAAATTCGCGCTCTACGCGCTCTACATAATTATGTCGTGGGTGCGGGAAAATGGAAAATAGGAAACACTACATAGGAAACAAGATTATATTGAAATCATATAGCCTTAAGATTTCTCGATCAAACCGAAGAAACCAAAAAAAAAATTAATAAAAATTACACAAATAAAATATTTAAAAAAAAACCAAAAGTCGAAGAACAAAAATTGTTACAAATGACAAACTCTAACCGATATGTTTTAGAAATTGTGGATTTTAGAGCCTTCTCTCAGAGAGCCACTTAACCACCACGCGTGCTCATTCCGGATTAGCAATTTCAAGCGCTGAATACCCCAGGCATTCAGGTATACGTAACTTAGAAAACAAAGACAATGCTGAGGTTCGAACCCATGAACTCTTGAATTTGAGGCAAACGTTCTATCGTCCGCGCCACCACCACTGTTGGCAATATACAAAAATACGGCCATCAGCTTGCTAAGAGTAGTACTTATTGGGAGCTCGGAAAGAAAAGTCAGCTTAGAATTTTCCATAACACACTCAATATTAAAAAATTGTTTATTTCTTCCTAGTTTTGACTTTCGACTGAATATTAAAGGAATTCACATTGTTATGATATTCCATAGAATTATAAAGGGAGAATGCTACCCGCACCAAACGGGTCAACCGCATACCGATGATAAGTACGCGTTCACCTTTATCGAAGAGTAAGGCCTTGTATACCCGTGTTTACACTTGAGCAATTGTTTCAGTGTCACGAAGCAGGCGATGGCTTCGGCGGCAGGGTGCGGACACGGTCGAGTCGAGGCGGCGGTTGGCACGCGCGCCGACAGGTGCGGGTCACGCGCCGTTACGTACACATCCCCACGCCACGTAGTTACGCTACTTACCTATTCTAATCGCGTACTTGCTGCCACTTGTTGCTACGACCAAACGGACATAGGGGCGCTCGGCACTTGGGACAAACGATACCAGCGGGTGTTACTGATGACAATGGCTAACGGCATCGTGCTGTAAGTAATTTATAATCTTACTTTCCTACAGTAAGCTCTTTGAAATTAACTGGTGAAAGTCTAACAGTGTTATTATAAAAAAACGATTTCGTAAAACACTCTTAAAGTGCAGTTACAATGGTATCTCTCTTTTATTGTAAAATTGTAGCGATTTAAGAGTTTTTATTTATATATGAGGTTATTCAACAAACGGACACTTTACAAATGTGAAAAAACAATACGCAATAAATCGAGCCACATTGTGAAATCCGACTACTGAAAAGCACGACATTCACAACACATACCATGTAAGAATAACAACAAGTTTAGTGTTTTAGAAGAATCGCATGTTTAATGACACTGTAACCTTTAGGTACCAATTAAACTTTGATGTTTATATGTTAATGGCCGCCAATCGGTAGCAGCGCGCAATCGCCACCGGGAACCGCGCTTGCGCGCAGGATGAGAGCCTCGACCTCACGCACCAGCAATTTACAGCTTTATCACCCGTCATTACTCTTAATAACATACCGCACGGCGACAACGCATTAGCCGCATCAAAAATCGCGAGACTTTTTTTCTTAATTATGTCGCGACGATACGTGTCCGAAATTTAAAATGCCACAAAGTGACTCGAGTTCGCTGTAGCACTTTAGCTACAACACGAAACGTAATCCAATTTTCAGATTTCCAGAGAAAGGACGATAAATCACGTATAAAGTCAGTCACGTGATCGTTTCTGAGAAGATTTCATCTCGTATGAATTACTGTCCGTCCATCTCCAGATTAAGATCCGTCCTGTTTGCAGAGATTTTAAATTCCTCGCAGTCAAAAAGGCTTTTAAAACTCATTACATCACCGTTATAGGTCGATAAGAGCGTGAAATTTTGGTAATTGGTAATTCGGTACAATCTCGAAGTGCCGACGGTATGGTCAGATAAAGCTGAAATACATATTTAAAACATTATAACATTGTAGGCAACATCATAATATCATAATGAAATACATGAGTAGGTGGATATTTTGCATGATACGCTTGGTTTAGGTCTCACTTTTGATCATTCACTTCTTACTGCCTGCCTGAACCATAAGGTTATTTACCGCTGCTCTCTATCCGCAGATCGCAAACGCTCTCAGCGTTCCAAAAATAACAATTATTCTTATGAGTTACGACGATGAAACCACAGCATTTGTCGCGGTGTCTTTTCGGAAGCGATCACCGTCGCGCGTCAATGTCCATTACGCGGTAATCAATCAATCGCACGGGTTCCATCCAATGCGCGCGCAAGTCACCCGGATGGACGCTGCTTTCGACGCGGGCGCAATGAATATCGCAGATAAACGCGATAAGATCCGACGAGCCTCGCTGGAGTGGAACGTCGTGCCTGACGAGTATATTCCCATCCGATCAACTGTTCGACTGTCTGTAGGTGCATGGCTGTTTAAGTTCTCTGAAGTCTACTCATGAATTAATAATAAACATATTCTTACTTAATAAAGTAGCTTTTACCAAAATTACTATCATCGAATTTTAATTGTGAGGCAAAATTCAGGTTATCAGTAAAACGCTATGAGCAATAACTACACAGCCTACAAAAGATTTATGTATCTTATATCATTCTATTATAAGCGTGATTTGAGATCGTTAGCTATATTTTGGGATAATGTTCTTTTTATAACGAAAACAGTAATTTTAATTATTTACCGGTAATGGTATACTTAACATATCTGTAAATATTCGTCACCTCTGACCTGTTACTTGATACAGTGAATCCAAATTTAAAGGTACTTTTTAGATTAGAAATAATTTTTGGCCTATCCAAATTCAAAGTGGTTGGATTTACCATTGAAACATTATTTCTAATATATCAATATGTACCTATAATAAACATACAAGAGTGCGTCCTTCGATATGGGTAAACAATTAAAAGAACAATTGAGTTGGCGGCGCCGACCATAAGACGCTCGACCCATAGTATTTTTTTCGATTTTCGATATTTTTTGTCTGTCACTAAAAAAACATTTTGACGCGCCATTTTGTTCACAACTAGCGCCGTATGTTACTAAATCATGGTTAGAATGTTCTCTTACAATTCGTCTATTGAATTCAAAATCACCCCGTAGATACTATCTATGGAAGTTAGCCACACGAACAAAAATGTTTGTTCTGTGGTTAGCCATGTAGGTAGTGGTAGCTACTTAGCTTTGTCCTAACCGGACGAGCCCGTTGTCCCGGCTGCCATCTTTTGCCGCCGGCTAGCCTACAGACGAGACGTACGGAACGTCTTCATCGAGCAACTTTATAACACCCCTTACGCTGCACTAATGAAAACCGCAATAAATATCATACGGTGTATGTTGATGGTCCCATCCAGCTCGAAACTGGACCAGAAGAAAGATTTTACACAAACACACTTCACAGTTCACAGTACAGTCGACAGCACATCAACCTAGGTTCGCCTTATACCTATTCTCTTTTTAGTACCTATGAACAATGAAATAGGGTTTAGTTTTCAAACTAGAAATCCTTAAAGCTGTTCCGGTGGCTTTATCCATCCGCTTTTACGATCTGTCACAAACTTGCGTGTGTATGTAACTTTAGCCCCACAGCGTCATACGACTCGCACTTGGCCGTTTTAACAGGATAAAGTCAGAAAAATAGATTAGATTAGAAAACTTTATTTTACACACCAGAAAAAAATACATTAGAAGGCTTATATGTCTAAGTTTCGCCGTATACAATATCGAAAATATCAAAAGACCCATAAATGTGTCAAAGAAAAATACTTTTGTTGACATTGTTATTATGTGGGCGCGCAAGATAGGTAGCATGCGCTGTGTGTGAAGGGCTCTTGGAACTTGAGTGTCTTGCTACTCTTCCTCTTATTCCTCTCAAAGGCTCAAGTGCGGTATCAATGTATTTTTTAAATAAATAACAATTCCAATGCTATAAGGTCTAACTACAAATAGTGACTACATGAACTTTACTCTTTCCCAATCTGCAGAGAATGTTAAAATGTAATGCTATTCACTAAATTAAATCTGCCACAAAAACGTCAATAGTAGTGCATGGGACGAGCGGGTGTGATCGCCATTTCGATGAGGACGCGGGCATGCGGGCACAGGTGTTGCACGAGACGACCTCCGCGAAGGCCTACTCACACAAACTCCTGCTCCTTATTAATATCGTATTACTCCATTTATTTTCAAATGATTTTCATTAAGAGTCAGAATTAATTAGAAAAATGGAACATAGCGAAGGTAAAGATGAATTTCATAAAGTTATACAAACCTCGAGAAGACCGAGAGGATTAACGTGGCAGGGAATTCCTATGCCCAGCAGTGGGCTCTATTCATAAGCTTGATTGACTGACAAATAGATGTAAACCCAAAAAAAATATTTATTTCATGCTGAGAAAAAAATCATGGCATTAAAATTTTTGTAACGCACCACTATGGTTATAACTAAGTATTATTGTTCATTAAATCCAACAGGAACTGTATCTATCGCAATCCGGCGCGCGCGCAGGTAGCACGTGCTGTCCACCTGTGCGACCTTTCGTAGAGAGGAGCGTGTAGAGCAGTGACCAGAACAGATCATCCACCCAAAAAATAATACGCGATTGCCCTCACAGCTGTCACTGATTAACACTTAGCTGCATTTACAAAAACACCGATTATAATCTACAGCCCTTCTGGCGCTACACTATCAGCCACGGGTCGTGGCAAAAAGCAATCGGTATAAACGGTGATCTATTTCAGTAATTGTACCATCTGCGTTCTAGTCTATCTTAACAAGTGTTTGAACAAAACACATGAAGGTATCAATAAGATTATTGTTTGAGCTAACGAACAATCGATCAATCAATGCGCTGAGTACAATCTACAAATGAGTGCCTAGCGTTACATTGTGAAGTGTTGTTCTTAAATAGATTAGTAATGGAAACTATCCATTAATGAGCGACGCGAGACAACCGCTATCATCGGCAATAAGTTACACGAGCATTAGTAAGCTGGGAACTAATTGCGGAGGCGGACTCCTTCCCGACTATTGCTAAAGCAATTAATACTCGCAGCATGATCTCAGCGCGACGGCTCCTCTCTTCGGGAGATATTACCGATCTCCGGTACAATTTAACATTATCATCGTTCAACTCTTCCGCTGCCTATAAGTCATATAACCGTCGACACAAACTATCTAACGAAATACAAAACATAAATAATTTATATTTCTCTATTACAGCGCGAGCTGACGAAGATGAAGCAGCATCAGGTAGGTACTTAAAAACCGAAGCGGGCGTCGCGTCCTCATAAAGTTTATGGCTACCAAGCGTTAGGTGCCGCTGTAAATCAACATAAGTGTTAAATAATTTGGATGCATTATAAAAACGTCACTCTGAATACGATATGAGACCCTTCCTGTTGCGCGCCGCGTGAAGCCCTCGTTCTAATTTATAAACAGTTTAAAAACATAAAGGAAGACACAGGAACTAAGGTGATGAGATGACTTGACACATAATTTAAAATTAAAACAGGTTCGTACGTCCGATTTTTTAAGCCGCTCGTTATTTGATTGTTTTGTCGGTTTACAATTCCAACAT